>OY293413.1:71264253-72464253 GCA_958502065.1 Chrysolina americana
TATGCCTGATGACACATTGTATCTGACCACTGTTAGTTGTTCAATCACATTACCCACTCCAGTATTCTTGTACCTCGTATAATATTGTTCAAGTCCTTTGGTGGGTGAGAATTGTATAATTCAGTCATTTGCAGTCTAGTGCCATTGGCTCTATAACAAGTAACAAGTTTTGCCTTATTATCCACTTTGTGGAATTGTGTGGAGAGACAGGCATTTATCGGTTTTACGAAAGACTTGTTTTTTAGAATTGAATTCTCCTATATACACTCTCGAACTTTGTTCGTTTTATGTTTTCAGCAGGTTTGCCAGATTTTTTGCCGGATCATGGGTTGGAGAATTAATAGTATTGACGGAGCCGAATGTTGGTTTTGTGAATCTTCGGCTAGGGATGAGAGCCTCGCTTTTACGCAACCTCTTCTTGGTGTTGTTGTCCAGGAAGGAGGATTATATATCCTTGGTTCCAATAGATCATTTTTTTTTCAGGTTTAAGACAACAGTCGCATTTACTTTATCCGCTGGTAGGATTAGGATTCGTTCATCGCCCGAATCTCGGTTCTTGGTAAATTGCTCTTAGGTGGTTTGGCTTTTCTCACTGTTTGCGTACATTCCGTAAAGATTTCTTCTGCCTACTTATCGGGAAATATTCTGATGGCTGTTTCAATGTCAGCTATTATGTCTTCGTGGGGTATTCGTCATTGTGTTACTGCAAAGTTGCCACCTTTGTAAAGAACGGCAACCTCAGCGGGAAACAGGGTAAGTTTATTACAGTGCGTGTCATGTCTGTTTTCTGTTGGTGCCTAATTGTGTCTCCATCCGCTCTTTTTCGAATTTGTTTTTTTGCCTCTCTGTGTTTCTGATAAGTTCTTGTTCCATCTTCCGGTATGTATTTGCATCGATTTTATCCCAGTCAGTCTTATGTATGTTGTTGGCTAGATTATAAACGATGTCCAATAATTCTTCATCTGTTCGGGCTAGTAGCTTCCTGGTGGCGTGAATGCGTTCCCTTAGTAAGGCATGCTTTGCTTTGATAAAAATTTTCCGGGCCTGAGCAGATTGGATGTTGCATTTGGTTTTTATGAATTTCGGCGTAACTTCCTCATCACAACAGCGAGAGAGAAATGCTAATAGGAAACCCAAGTAATACGCACAACATTCGCATATTACCCAAGACCATTTCGAGAAGCAATAGTAATACAAAACACCCGAATAACTTCAACAGAACCGAAGAAGAGTTACGCTTAATTGTAGATAGTGACTTATCGTACATCTTCTGGTTTTTACGGGATTTGAAAGTGCGGAAGGGATGTACGAAAGTGGCAAAGTAAAACTTGATTTGAAGCCAAAGTACCTAGCTTATTTCTATTTTATTTTTTTACCTGCTTTACATGAAACATGGAGCGTACAACCGATGAGTCACTATCTACAACTTAGGAACTAGACTATAGATAAGTACCGACAAAACAACGGTAATAATGAATCGAGGAATTTATCTGACCTGGGCAACAATGGCTATACTTGACCCAGCAGACCAATCACAAACCAATGCTCCAAACGGAGTAACTGTAAACTTTTTTTTTTTGTTATGTCAACCACACGTGTTGGCGAAACGTTGAGTACATCGCTTATTAACATCGGTCTAAGAAACCGGAAAACCATCATTCATGCTTTGGATTCATTTGTAAATAAATTCACAATTTTCTCTTCTGCCCCAGACTCAATATATCTTGTTTTTACTGTAGGTTTTGGAGACAAAACTAATCAAAAACTGAATAATTTGATCGAAAGACAGTATGACGGATAATTTGAATTAACAACCAGCATTCGAGACTCGTATTTTATGCAATTCAATATAAATGTAGCTATTGCCCGATGCCCGTATTCAGTGTAATCATCATTTTATATTAATAAAGATTCCAACGAATTCACAAAAACCGTATTCATAACACATTACGAATGAGCGGACAAAAACACGATTATTTTTCAACTTGTTTTGAAAATAGCGAAAACATGTACTTGATGGATTCAATTAAAGGGATTTTGAAATTGATTTAATCATTGATGGTACTCGATAAAACATTCATCACCCGATTGTTTCTGATGAGGGAAATCCCCAATTTGCATGGAGAGAGGCGGCAGCGATCGAGTGGACAATTCAATCGGTGTGGAAACCAATTAGTGAGTTCAAAATCAACTGCACAATAATCATTTAATTTTTGCGAGCGTCTCAATTCATCATGTGCTAACTGAAATTGCAATAGGTACGGATGAAACTGAATGGAAGAAGAGTTGCTGCTTTTCAAGAATTCCAAAGTGGTGTTGGATGATCTAAGGTTTCTCCAGCCATTTCAAAAATATTTTGGAGGTGCATGGTTAAAAATTGTTATATCCGTCAACCGGTTGCACCCTCACGTGCAACCCTCAGAAGTCAGAGGCTTGTGTGAGCTAGGGGAAGACGTGGTGGTTGAAGATTTACGCGAACATAAATAAAGTGATTGGGATATTTTTTTTTTCGGACAGTTCGGTTATGGCAATTGAAAGATGAATATTTTCTGTATTGTACTTTAGTCTCTGCAGCTTCTATGTTCTACGGTTCCAAGACGGTGACAGAGTTCGGGGTACCTCATTCGGCGTTGAAATCAAGATCAAATTAATAGGCCGCACGTACTGCTGGTTTCCTTCGTCTCGGACCATGCAGAGAAGGGTACTTGACTTTACAGACTCTATTATGGAAACGCTCCAAACTCTGCTGGAAACTCAGGATGTACGATCCTGCAGATATTCTTTATTTTACAAATTTTTACGTCAGATGGTCGCAGTTCTTGAGCCTGTTGCTGTACCAAAGGAAGTAAGAACGGAACATCACTGATTAAGTATAGTTTGAGTAACTTTGTTCTTCCCCGACAGTTGTGGTGACTAGATCTGATACTTGCTGAGGAGAGAGTTATTGTTCATGAAGGTGATGTAGGATGGTTCCGTCCAGGGGCGAAAGTGCCAGTCCGTTTCGTCCGGGCCAGTCGATCATTTTAACGTAACGCCGATCACGCGTTTGATAAATGCAACGGACATAAGCATTCAATTTTTTCAACGAAAATCGACCGAACCAGTTTTGAGAGTTTTCTGTGCCGATTTGTCTTTGCCCATCCACCACTGGTTCCGTCTACGAGTTGACGTCCTGTCTGTATTCTTCACATCATAATCTTTGTTATGAACCGTAATACATTTTTCGATCAAGAAATAATAATATTATTACCAATACTTTAATCATATCATATTCATGTAAGGTGAAGGTTTTTGAAGTAAAATTAAATTAGGAATCAGCTGTGACTATGGAGGTGAACTCCAATCGTTGTTGAGGTAACCTAAATTGTTGTTATAAAGATATCAAGGTTGATATTATGAACTTTTACTTTTATTACGATTATCTCATATAATTCCAATTTGCTGATTGTGAAGTAACGGCTTACAGTATAGCTAGGTATGCCGGAACTTATGATTTGTATAATGGTTTGTTATTGTCGAATGAACAGGATAAATATTCATCATAAAGGATTTTCATCATGAACTTGCGAACTCATGTTTTAAAAGCGAATCCTCGATATATTCTACACGTGCAAAAATAGAATGAACTTGTAGAGTGCATGGACAACTCAGGGTTCATTCATCTTTCAATAATTGTACTTCCTGTTGTTGCATTCCAGCCTCTATATATTTTCGTTGTTATTATTTCTGATTTCTTCAAATACTTTCCTCGCAATTTTGTTCCCTCTCTGCTCACATATTCACTTATTTCCTGTTTGCTTTATGTTCCTCAGATTTCATACAGAATGTTCTGAATTCTAAAGTGTTTCTAAAAAGCGTCGGACAAGAGTTCATAACTTTATTGACGGCATGAAAGTAGGACATTTCAAATGACATTGAGTTGTATTTGAGATCAGTCGAGGTGATCTTTCTTTCTTATTTTGAATAATGTCTGATTTCAACACTTTGATTGTTAAACTCAATTATTGTCAATCAGGTCTCGTTTCTTGGCAGGTCCAAATGCGATTCTAATTGCTTTCACGCTTTTGCTTCAGAAAATTTCAATTCTTCAATTGATGTAGGTAAGTGTAGCTGAGAAAAATTAAGTGATCGAGCCATGATCCAAAAGGTGATCACAAATTAGATAATGAAAGTGGTTACCCAATATAATGATGGAGCCTTATACTCATCTAAAATCGATTGAGAGTATATTCTTCATCGAACGTATAGCTATTATTTTCGAGTATGAAAATCTCGGAATTATCCGCATTATATGCAAGTATAAGGTCAGTGAATTCCTATGTTTCTCACTTGCCATACGTACTGACAAAATTTCTAGTGATATTCTCACAATTTGTGAAATTTAATGTCGGTGTTGCATTTATATCAAAAGCCATTTCTATTCATGTTGTTGGTTGATTTTTTTTGTGTGAAGGTACTTTTACCTGATGAACATTGATCGATTGGCTGAAGAATCGAATTTGGCGTTTTTTGGAATCTTCTAGACACCCTTCTGCCACTGATGTGTTATTCCAGCTACCATGTCTTTTCAATGCTGTTATTTCTCCACCTGAATTAACAAGTAAGGTTGCAGATGATCGTTGGAAGCAATGCCTAGTGAACATCTCGGGATTTGAAAGCTTAAAAATGTAGCTATTTGTTTTCCAATTGCTGCAAACTTATTAATTCCAATGTTCTGAAGAGTACCTACATTTTCCTTTTTGTTAATTCATGAACAAATATATCCCCACAGATAGAAAAATATGTAATACTGGAAGTCGAAGCAGAAGTCCTACATGGCTCTGTGCTAGGGCCAACCCTGTGGAAAGTGCTCTATGATGATCGCATATGCTGATGATCTGGTAGTCGTCATTACTGCCAAAAGCAAGAAACACCCGGAATAGAAAGCAGACTAAGCTCTACATGAAATCTACACCTGGATGAAAAATTACGAACGACACTTAGCTCGACAGGAATCCGGAATGGTTATCCTGAATGAAAAAAGAGGAAGAGAACAGGTCTTTTGAGTGATTTTCAATATTTTAAAAGAATTCGTTTGAACTCCTATTGAAATTCGGAATATCTGTGTAATGTGATAGCATTTACTCTTTTATTGGATTTTCCGTATAGAGTAATTATTTTGACAATTAATACTTTAATTGCTGCACTTAAAGTTGATATTTCATATTTATAATCGAGATTTGTTTTCACATAAGCAACAACACCTCATTTTGGTTAAGTTGACTGTCAAATAATTTGATCAACTACTTCTCCCGTTTCGTTCAAAATCATACAATCATAAATTCATCAACATTTTTAATAGTAAATGTATTTTTACCGAAATGTGTCGAATTGTCATCGACCTAGGTTCTACAACCGGAGGTGTTCTTGTAGGCTTTGGGACCATTCCATTTCAGCATAATCGGTAACGAAGTCGCAGACCAGGCAGCAAGCAATCAGAGCAATATCAGATGTAGAAATTAAAAAAGGTTAAATAAAAGGTATTTTATTCCTTTTACATCCTGCTCGAATCATTAGGAGTGTATTAAATCTTTTTAAGAGCAACTAGAAATCAAATCCGGTTTGAGTTCATCCTCCTACAAATTTACGAAATCGTATAAAGTTATAGTTTTGAGCTCTGATATCAGAAATTAAATTATTAGTCATTTACAATTTCTGAGCGGATAGAACGGCATTAGGTATCTCGTTGTTAGAGACGGGTATTTTTCCTTTTTTGGTTAATAGTTGTACTCTACTTAATTTTCAGATAGATACACGTGGGACCTTGACCATTCATGAGGATTTTAACCTGCAACACGCTTCATTTACCTACATTGAAAATATTTTAATTGGATTCTCTAGAGAAAAACGTGGAAATTACTGGGTTTTTACACCTACCTCATTATACTTTTTATATCGATGCCACATAACCTTAATTAATCAAATGTTCTTTTTAATCGAAGCTAGTGTTTTTTGCACTTATCGATATTTCATTTTTATGAACAGGGCATGTACCTATATGTTCTATTTTATGCTTCTGAATAAAGTTACTATATTCAAATACAAGGTAGCGAAACAAGTATCATATTATGGTTCTGGACAAGTAGAGCGAGCCTAACTATGAATTTTCAGATTTTTTTGAAGAAAGTAGTTAATTGACAGTTATATGACGGTTATGCAAGCCCATTTAGTATTGAACACCATGATTATTTCACATGCTCCGCCTCCATACACCATGGAATACTATGTATATTTTCAAATTTTCAGTTGAGTATAGAAACTGAAAAAAATATACCACACATAGTAATCATTAAATGAATCGTTTTTAAAGTACGTAATTGGAAGGAATAATATTTTAGCCAAGACAAAAAGCTGACAGATCATAATGAAACAAAATGGTTTGCAATTTCTGGGTTTTATCTCAAAAAATGTTTTCATGCATGCTTCGGGTGAAAATATACCAATCAAATCCTTTGGTTTTTTATAAGGCAATAAAATAAATGGTATAAGAGCCTTTTACTCCACTTGGACTCTGATATTGTTGCTTATTGGTGAATTGTAGCAAACTGCGACTGGATGTAGCACCATGAATTTCCACTCATTTTTATTTCAAGACGCAACCGGCAAAGAATTGAAACTCGTAGCCCAACAAAAAATTCAAGTACTGCAAGCTGGGATTGACTGCTATAAATGATTCTTACATACTGTATTTAGTGCGATTCCCCATGTGCTAATTGAGAAGATCAGCGGTACATTTAACATCCAATGAAATTATACTTGCACTTCTCTTCGAAAGTTTTAGAAAATGATTTGAGTTGAATACTTTCATTCTGGACTTCTACGAGCACGCCATTTCGATCGGTTAGGTATCTCCGATCATTATCAAGTAACTACTGACATGTCCGAGTTATTGAGAAATATTTCACGGTTGTTGAGGTTATTAACGATATGCCTGTTTCCTACTACCTGCTTCCTAAAATGCGCCCAGGGTTAGTCGTCCGTTCTTCGGTGGGTTAATCGTCAGAAGTTGTTTCAAATCCGACAACAAAAGAAGCTTTCCAACCAATCCAAGGGAAAATTCTACTCTTATTGGATTTGGAGATCTATAGAAGTTTTCCAAGAGGTCTTGATTTGTTAGTAGTTCAAGTTCCTTTGAGTGCTTGATGATAAAGTTTCCAGTGGATTTCATGAGTTTTGTACAGTTTCCCACAAAATTGATGTGGCCACCCGCATACATGACATGCTTCAAGGATGTTTCTTCTCATCAGTGCCAGGATAAAAGGTAAAATATTGGACAATTCCACGAATCAAAATTAATGCACTATAAAACTCCTAGTATGATAGAGTTATTCAAAAAAATTGTTTACTGTTCGATAGTCCTATTCAATTTTTGTGGAGACATGTTTGGGCAATATTCATTATATATTCGAGTAATTTTGAGTATCGTGTCACTATTAAAATTCGCTTCATTTCTGATATTTTTTTATACTATTTAGTTATCGCATTATCGCGAATTTGTTCAGGAACAGTTTGTGTTTTGAAAACAATGCAAAATGACCTTACGATTTTTTCCTATCGGTCGGCTAGATTAAACAATTTTTAGCATTGAAAAATGTTAGTTTATTTCTCAATATTTCGAAAGATATTATGTGCTTCTTTGGTTTCCTACCCAACTACCAAACTTGAACCAGGTCATGTCTCCTACAATCCATCAGTTTCTACGCTGTTTCTAGCAACCTCCGCAGAATCCCCAATTATGTTTTCTTTAGAAGAGCATCCTCAACTGATTCGTACTGTTTAGTTAATTTGTTTATGGTTCCATAATGAATCGATAGTTTTTCAGGGCCTTTGTCCTGGCATACTTGTTCGATAAATATTAATCCTTCTGATCAATAACCTCCTCATCACCAAAGCGCCACATTTTTCTATGGTTCATATAGTTTCCATGAGTAGTTCCTGTGCAGATGTTCACTTTGGGATGGTATCCGGTTTCCTAGATAATTGGGTCATGATATCTAACGGGCTTGAATACCAATCAACTTTCACGCATTTCACGAATTACAACACGCCAGGGTTACCTCGGACTAATACCGAACTTCATAAATTATATGATCAGTACTTCGAACGAACTGAACTTGAACTTTGTGAATCAGTAAGCTCTGCAAGGATATGAAGTATCGGTCAAAACAAAACAAGAAACTACTCTTTCAGGAAACCGTCTTTGATTTGTTGGTTTAGTGGTGACGAAAACTACCCAAATTTAGTATTTCAGAAAATTTCACTCATATGTTGATATATCCATAAGAGGCGTGGAAATAACGCTGAATTGCAGCGGTAATTCACAGTTGAAATATTTTCAATTTTGAACGACTTCCGGTTATACCGAAAGTAACCCCCAACTTAGTTTTTTTAAATGAAACACCGTATTTTTTATTGCATTTCTAGAATCCACAATGAGTTTCAATATAACTTTATTCGAAACATCATATAACTGAAAGAATCCAGTTTTCAGTTATTTCAGTGTTTTGAAAATTTTGACAGATGCAGCCTTTCACAAAAAAAATTTTTTTGGAAACAGATTTGAATTGCCAAAATTTGCCAGAATGATAGCTGGAGCTTTCTAAAACTTGGACAACTTTCCAAAAAATTTTACGAGTTGCAAAGAAATTGGCGTTGAACTCGGCCATTTTAAAAATTGTGTAACTCATTTTTTTTCAAAAGGCAACCCCATTTTTTTCTCAAAGTATGGGGAGTTTATGCTTACGGCCATTTATCTGAATTATACGGTTTTTGTAGACAAATGGAAAAACTAAAATTTCCGTATGGTTATTGGAGAATTATCAGTAAAAGAAATATTCTCCGTTTATTTTAGGTCAGATATATCTCGAATTTCAGAGAATTATTTACTCTTATTATATTTGAATTGTACTCAGCTGTGGTATCAACACGAAGAAGCTTCACCTCATAATATTGCATCATTTTAAAGATCGTTGGATAGCGAACAATGGACCCTATCGATAGCCTCCTTGTTCGCCCGATTCCACTCCACGGTGAATAATAATAATAGCCGTCCTCTACCCGCACAGGCTATGCCTTTGGGTACACTCAACGAGTGTTTATGAGGGAGTTTTTTTTTTTTTTTTTTTCGTTAAGAATTACCCAGTCAGGCCCTGTCTCCGGAGCTCCGACACTTCCGGAGGGCGCGCTGGCGTGTCATTAACCCCAGTAAACACTCCCCACGTCCATCGGGTAAGTGATTACTGGGTCCGAGAATCATGTGCCCTGAGTAGGCGGAGTGAACCAAGAATTATGGCCTTCTGCATTCGCCCGGCTAGGATTTCTGCCATGTCACGGCAAGCCGGTATGATTTTTAGGTTTGAGAGCAGTGTGTCCATCATTCCACCAAGGACCCCTATTATCAGAACCACCATCTTGACAGAATGGTTTGGGTAAAGCCTGCGGAGTTCAAAGAGAAGATCTCGATATTTAGTCCGTTTTTCCTCCTCTTTTCGGACGATGTTCGTTTCGCCAGGAGCTGAAAACTCAATGACGAAAATCGTCCTACTTTGATGGTCGAGGAGTACTACATCAGGCTTATTGGCTTGTATTTGCCTGAGGGTGGGGAATGAATAGTTCCAATAGATTCGGCACTTCTCATTCACCACCACGGACTCAATATCCCCCGGAGCATAAGGCAACACTGGTGTCTCGTCTACACCGTACGAGTGTCGTAGATGGTAGTACAACACTCGTAGGGCCGCGTTATGTCTGTGGATATAGGCTGAGACCGCATAAGCTGGACAAGGTGACAGCAAATGCATTATGGTCTCAGCTGCCCCACGACACGCTCTGCATCTAGTGTCAGGGACCTCTATACCCATCACGCGACTGCGGTAGACGAGAGTGTTGAAGACACCATCCTGGCAGGCCATTATGAATCCCTCGGTCTCCGACTTGAGCCCACTTGACCTGAGAAACGAGAAGGTCAGGTCTCTGGATAAGCCTAGGTCTTCAATGTTCTTGAAGAAGACCCCATGCATCGGCTTATCCTTATGTAGCTGCAGGAGCCTCTCACACTCCGCAGCTTTTACGTGGGCTTTTTGCTGAACGGGTTCCAACTCGGTGATAGAGTTTGGGTTTGTCCATTCAGTGTCGAATACGAGATCGAGTTCATCGGCTGCACGGGTTGCTGCCTTGAAAAGAAATGCTCCAATCCCTGCCTTTTCATGATCACATACCAAGCAGAGAAGGGGATCTGAACTCCTGATGACTTTACAGGCTCCATCCAGTACCATTCTGTTATGTAGACACTCCAAACTCAAAAGTCCACGGCCTCCCCGTTGTCTGGGGAAGTATAACCGTGGAACAGACGATTTAGGATGCAAGCTTCTATGAAGATGCATCATTTTGCGAGTTTTTACGTCGAGTTGTCGCAGCTCTTCCTGAGTCCATTTCATTACTCCAAAGGAGTAAAGTAGAATCGGAACGGCAAGCATATTAGTTGCAGCAACTTTGATCTTCCCCGACAGTTCTGAAGACCAGATCTGTCGGAGTTTGTGCTGATACTTGCCGCGGAGAGAGCTTTTGACAGTAGCTACCTCTTGGGTGTGGCGTTGTTCCACCCCTAGGTAGGTATACGTCTCTCCGGCATCCAGATGATGTAGGATGCTTCCGTCTACGAGCTGAACGTCCTCTCCGTATTCCTCGCATCGTCCTCTTTTGAGATGAACCGTGGCACATTTGTCTATCCCAAACTCCATTCCATATTATTATTATTATTATATCATATTATTAGACTTTTTTGTTTGGGGTCGTATGAGAATATTGTCTATGATTTGCCGCTAACAACAACAAAAGAGAGTTAGGAATGCATTTCTATCACTTGTCCCGCAAGAAATTCAGAGTGCCACACACCGAAGTTTTAAGAATTCGTAAATGTTGAGGGCAACCAGTTCGAAATTTACTATAGTTCGTTCAATTTCTTGTTCCTTCCTGTATGTGTATTTCACAATTGTGGGTGATACGCGTCCATTGTCTAACAAACTGGCAGTGTGCTTTACATTTGTGAGTGATCTGCGTCATGGTGTCATGATTGTGCGTTGGTCTCTCCGGATATCGTGGAGGGAAGGGAAGGTTTCACAGGCTCTCTCAAAAACCAATGCAAATTCTTCGACTTTTGAAAAATAGCCGAATTCGGAACCTCGTATAAATTTTTTGAAAAGTTTCCAAAGCTTTAGGAAGCTTAGTCAGACGAATTCTGGCAATTTTTGATCCTGAAGGGTTGCATGTGTCAAAATTATCAAGAAAATTGGAATTACTGAAAACTAGAGCCCTTTAGACATGATATTTCGAATAAAGTCATACTGAAATTTATCGTAGATTCTGAAAGATGCATCAAAAAAAGGGGATATGTAACCGACAGTCGTACAGCCAACTGAAAACAGTCCAACTGAAACGAGCTCCTCGGAAATATATTCTCAGTGGTTTCCCACATACATGTTGACTCCGATAATCGTGCTTCACCATAGGGATCTTGCATTAAAATATAAACCCAGATTACATTTAGTTCTATCAAAAATGACCTGAAGAACGCGAACTTCTCACCTCTTCGTTGTCAGCCAGAACACATGAATAATGCATTTTTCTGAGAACTCTTTCGACAAAGCTTTTCAACTCAGAAGTATTATCACTGTTGATCACAAACTCTAAAAAAGTAGGGAATAACACTGCCAAAGGGAAGAATTCAATATCACTTCCTTTCACATAATGTTGTGACAAACGCTGTATGTAATTGTAGTTTTTTAAATCCAGATACAGATTATAACACAGGTAATAGGTTCAGTTCATGTCAGTGATATGTCTTGAGTGATTCGAGCGAATATCACCGCACCGATTCTGCACATAGTGGGTTGTCCTAGTTACGCCACACTGTATACTCATTATTCAGACCATTTACATGTGACCGTGGAATCCCCAACCAAAGTCGAACTTCAATCCTTCGTTTTTGAATGAAACACTTACGCAGACGATTTCCTAGATCTACCACTGAAAAACCCAGTGAAGGGAGTCCCACTGGACCAAATCACGGCGGTGATCGATATCAAGAGAACTCGGTGTTGGAGAGTGGCCCCACCACGGTTTCAGGGAGATTTAAAGCTCGTTGCTGCTGACGGGGCTTCTGTTTTGTGTTCTTCGTGCTGTGAGATATTGGTGTGGGGAGCAAGATAAAATTTAACGTTAGAGGAATTATCCTGTGCGTAACCGGAAGGGTAGATTAGGAGTAGCTACAGGTCTGTTGAAGTGTCTTGGTGGTGGGATTAGCAATTTTTTAACTTTTCCTAATATCTGATCCGAAAGATTTCTGAGATGGACGGTTAGTAGAATCTGTCGCATGTCGATGTTGTGGAGTTTCTGTTCGATTTTTTGTGGACTAGTTGGGAAAATTTTTATTACTTATTTTCGGATTGGGGTATTTCATTTCCTTCCTCACATGTAATGAATTTTGAGCGAAAAACAATGTCAAACAGAGTTAGAGGAAGGATGAATACTTTCAGATATGAATTAATGTACTGTTATGATTTAAATTTCGATTATTTCAACTGAGTACTTATGTTTAATTACTTCCCCTGATTTTCTGAGTTGAAGCTACCAACGAAAAGTTTTTCACCGTGAGATGGGAAAGTGAAATTCATTACTAGCTTAATAGGAACTAGTTTAATCTTCCAAAAACCATAAAACAAATCATAATCTAGAATGAGGAAGGAAAAATGTCAAGTCACGTTCAAATGAATATTCCCACGTATGGAAAATAGCTATTTACGTACCGTTGGAGGAAAACAGTGTTATTCCTCCTGAGATATGTATAAAGTTTTTCCATTGCCTTTGAAGTCGTAATTTTTCAAAATTTCATTCAATAAATTATATTACATGCATGCCCATAAAAGCAACTGTAGACAGTTGTGGAACTATATGCTGTTATATGACAAAATATCAAGTATCTGTTGAAGAATGTACAGTTAATTTGAGTCATTGAATTTTTAATTTTATATTTTATATTGTTTCGTGAAAAACACTGATACGTATTGATTTCCATAAATCTTCCTACAAAATCAAACATACTAGCTTAAAAACAAATCATGCTTGTTTATGTTTTGAGGTACGATTATTTTGGTTCTCAGGAAAACAAGGGATGATGTTCTGAAAATGTCGCTGTTCCCCCTTTGAACTTCTCCCTCGCTTATGAGATATGTGGTTTCCGAAACTGCTGGCGTATCATAGTGACATTGTTATGTCATTGTTTTAGTGACATAGTGAAGTTTCATTATGGTCCAAGGACATTGAGAAATTCTAAAAGTCTTAGTACTGCAATGAAATTCATATGTGAAGTTTCTGAAAGTTTAACATGAATGGACTTTATAAGAAAAAATGCAAGTACTTGATATCAACCGATTTGATTCAAAATACTAAACTTCAGTTGACAGCAGTGTGTGTTTTTTAGTGAATGAATAATTTGCTGTTGCATTGCAAAAATACTAAATAGTAAATAATACTTGTAGAAAATATTTGTTAATAGTTTGAAAAGTAGTTCACATATTTTTTTAATGTACATTTCACGTATTCCAATATATTTCATATCAGTGATTAAATGAATAATTCCGTACTTTTTCTGGGGGATTTCTCTATAAGTTGCATAATAGAATCTGTCACGCGAATAATCTGAATTTTTGTTTGATGCGATATTTTGCCATTAATATAATTGAATCTTAGCTCTCTCACAAAAGCTTTAGTTCCTCTGCTCGCACAAACTCGAGAATGGGCTTCTTAGAAGCTACTCCGTCAGTTTTCAACTTCTGATGCATTATCCGAAGAATTATTTCAAGTTTACTATAAATCAAGGATTCCACTTCATTCAATTAATCAAGTTATCTATGCACATCATTCGAGGAAATCGACAGTTTCCCAACCAATTGGAAAATAATGTTCCGTTCCATAGTAAAATTAGATTTGATGATAATTTTGGAATTTTTATAAGTTTCAATGCATTGACAGTCATTATATAGGAAATTCCAAACTCGATGGCTTTTTGGATATTATATGGAAAACGGACCAAGTTATATGCTTTACATTTTGATTCAGGTGATAAGATATTGCGGTCTAGCTGATAGAAATAATTTCATGGTTGTGGTATATCTAGTTACATCTACTGGAAACTAACTGGCTTAGACGATGACACAGTGTCTCGAAATATGATATCGATAACAATATATAAATATTATTACTATATATTATTTTGCGTAAATCGGGAGTTTTATATCTTCTCTTTTTTTAATTAAGATGCATTTACACACATTATAGGAATGCTTCCTACATTATGCATGATTTTGAATCTGCTGATGATTCTGAATAAATTTTAATAATCATGTCTCATACCTTTTACCTTTTGGTACAGCCAAGCAAGTTGGATAAATGTTATTGGATAATTGACATATTTGGGAAATAATCTGATCAAATATAACTCAACCGTCGTTTATCAAATCGAAAGAATTTTGGAATTTTCACTCAAGCATTCATCTCAGTAAACTCGAAGATTTATGTTCAAAGAATAAAACCCTCGAGCTTAAAAGCTCTCGGGTTTTATTCAGAACATTAATCTCCGAATTAAACTCGATAAATTTTCAAACAAAATCGTTTTCGCTGAAATTGAAAAATTTATTCGCTGATAAACGACGGCTAAGTTATAATAACCCCGATAAATTATCTCCTGTATAAAATGTGTCATTTAAGGATGACTGTTTTGTCATTTTAACAGCGATAAAACAAGTGCATCGTTTTTTATCACCGATAAAAACGCCTGTTCCTCTTTAGCGTCTACATCTAGTATGCTTACGTCACTTTAATGTCTGCCCTGTCAGTTATTTAAGTATTGTTGATAGTTGATACTGAAACATTACAACATGAGTCGTTTTGGGGAAGTAAAATAATTTAATTGTATCAATAAAGATAATAATTGTTGTTGTTCATTCATATATTCGGTCGTTAATTTATCTTGCCAAAAAACACTTGAGCTTTTCATTTAAGGATAAATTTCTTTTTAACTCAAAATTTTTCCATCAGTAATTTTGCTCGAAAATCTGACATTTGACAAAATCGCGAGACCGATGGTGTCAGTTTTTCTCGTAGAATTACTGATTGGCAAAATTATTTCGTTACAAAAAGAAATATATCCGATAAAAAAAAGCTCTTGTGTTTTTACTGTTGATAAAACTGCCTGGTCCTCGATAAAACGTTTACCTTTGAACTGTCAAAACTAAGTAGGGCTATTTGCGTCGATTTTAATGATCGGGTGATATGAAACGTTATAATGAATTATTATATTATCAAAATGAATGAAAAGCTACCTTATTATCAATGGTTATTCACTTTCCAGATTGGCGAAAAAAATGATCTTGCCAAATACATCTCGTTCTTCAAATTTTATCTATAATTTTTTATTTTCGTGAAACAAGGAGTTATCGAGGAAAATAAAAGATCATCGATAAAATTTCAAGCACTCGTGATATTACTTTTGATAATACTCCTCCAAAATTTTGCCTTGATATTCGAATAAAAGAGCAATTTGTTTCAATTTTGCTATAGAATTGAAGACACGCTTTCGGAAATTTAATCAAACTAATTTCCTTGCAGAGATGGAGGCTAATCAGTTTAAGGACTTCGGAAAGGAGATGATAGATTATGTTGCTGGGTACCTCGAGAATATACGAGATAGGTGAGTCTTTCATAAATGTTGAGCTTCAATTTAGTGAAATTCACGAAAACTGAATATAATCAATTGACCGCAGTATGAATTGAAATTTTCTTTATGAAGAATTCTCCGTTGAGAGATGTGAAATTATTGAACAAAGTGAGGGACAAGATTACATGCAATAGTTGACATTCTAGGAAATGTGAGACACAGGAAACAATAAATATTTAATTTGCAAACGCAGTAAACATTGAAAGTTAATTTCAGTATCAAAAATTATTCAAGACAAAGTATATCGGGTGTTCTATTTGAAAAGATCGGAATAATTCCTTTTGAACTTATTAAAAAATATCTTAATGAACTTCCTAAAACCCTGGTTTTACCGTCTGCAGAAAATATTTCCAAAATCAATCTACAAGAATAAACTATGCCTGAATATCACAGTAAATTGCTGAAAGTAGGGAAATAACTTATAACTTGACAAGGCCGCAATGGATTTAAATTTTTTTATATCGCTAAAAGAACGAATAAAAGAGAAAACAAAACCAAATTGAAAATATAGGGTGTTCTATTTGAAAAAACCGAATTACACTCGTATGAATTTGTCGGCAGAAAATATTTCGACTATGTCATTGATTTCAAGACCGCGAAGAATTACGCACCAAATGAACAAACGGTGTACTTATATTATAAAAATAGCCGACCTCTACTCATATGAGAGTTTGGGAGAGATTATCATCAATAACATATGCTTATTTGGATGGATATACCTAAGTTACGGCCTGCAGAAATTTAAGAACACCAAATATTATCTACTTTCCTTTAGCTCTTGAACGATGTTTTCTGAATATTAGCGGGTTTTTTTTTCCATGAAAACCAGAACAAAAAAAAATGTTTATGAAAATCTAGATCGCCAAAAGATAAAGAAATCTGTTCGAGAAACAAAAGAGTGTTTGTTTTAACCCAGATCGTGAAGGTACAAGATATTGGAATTATGTTTGCTTTTGAGCTTCAGATATTATCAAATATGTTGACGTATTTTGGAACGAGAATATATTCCTTTCTACGAATAATATTCATCGTCCAACTCGACATTTTGCCAAGCGATTTTTACCACCTAGTTTTGAGGAGTACTCTGTAGTCGATAAAAAGCAAGCATCACACGTTCAAACGCTAATCATCTCGAGATGCTATGGCGATTACATTTTTTAGATTACAATAAGCTTTCTTTGCTGAAATGCCTCCAGAGTCAAACATTAGTAGTATTATATTACTGAAAACTTAACTTCAGAATGAGTCGTTGAAAATGGGATTTTGGACGCATGTGGTGACACTCAATGAAACCATAAAATAGTTTTCCCCTTCACCACACTAGTAACCAAGTAACCTCCTACTGATGAAGTTAACTTGTTCAACGAAATGCGCATCTATAGGAATGAAATTACTAGTGTGGTGCAGCGGGAAAACTATTTTTTGATAAACTAAGTTACTTGCTTCTTAGATATTCAGCCCTCGCATCAAAAATCAATCACTAATTCAAGAAATATGACAGAAAACGAAATAAGATTTAGCTCTACCGCGATTGAACAATATTTCTATTGATTTTTTTAGAAAAAAAGTCTCATTTACTACGTTCTTTCAAGACGACCCAATTGCAAGTGCTTGTCTTGTAATTAAACAGAAATACAAATGAATAAGACAAATCATGTTAGAGGAAGTAGAATACCTATTGGAATGTAGAAAAATTAAATGAATAGTTGAAAATAGGTTTTGATGAAATATTCAAAATTGTTCTAAGCCATAAGAACTATTTTTGTCCTCAATTTCGAGTGTTATACATCAATTAGGCCTTGAAAATGCAAGGTGATGTTTCCAAATTGATTGAAATAATAATACTGAAACTATCTAGTTCGAGAATTGGAGTGAGGTTAATGTTAAATTCGAAAGTGTCTTGCAAACACTTCACAATTAATGCAGAATATTCCATTCAGAATTACGAAAAACTCATTTCGATGGGAAAAGCAATATTTTACGGCAACTTAAAGTGAAATAAGTAATTGTGAAATCCTGATGGCAAAGTTTGTAGGAGACAATTTGTAAATTATTATAATGAATATTGAGGAAAATATCTGAATAGTGATCTTTAATCAGTACTTATATCAAATTGTCAAAAAAGTGAAATGGCGAAAATATTTTACCTAATTTCTCATGAAATTCTTTTTACAAAAAGTTGAAATATTTCATAGTTGTTACCGACAAAGTGATTAATAACATTTTAACAGTATGGGTAGTTGTAATTATACCTGACCGTAGGTATGTTTCATATTATGCTAATCATAACCATTGGATTGATATAAATATAACCGATTTGGTACTAATCCTCAGTTTAGTTAACTTGGTAAACGAAACGCGCATCTAGGAATGAAATTACTAGTGTGGTGAAGGGAAAAACTTTTTTTGTTATCTTGTTCTCATGTCATAGTTCATTTATTTTCTTTCCAGACTTTGAGTATAGATTTTTTCTGCGCTAAAGTAGAAACTTGTCGAACCACTTTGACATTTTTGGTTGAATCTGCAGCAGGGTATATTGTTTCAACCAGCGAAGTGCTACATATTTTTTCAAGTTTATTTCAATATCATCATCTGGTGTGTTTCTTGACAAAAATAATCCCAGTAAGGATTACTAAATATTTTTCTTAACAATATCGCGGGTTCTGTTTCGGGAAAAGCGATTGAAATTGTATTTCTGTTGACAGGTAAAAAAATATCACTTTTTGAAATAACTTTTTTCCCGGATATATACCGGGTGGCTACGGAAGTATTGCCTACGGAATATCTCAGTTATTGTATGAAGTAGGTTTGTGAAATTTGGAGCGTCGATATAATGACATAAGAGCTAGAATTTGAGCATATTGACATGTCGAAGTTAACTTCCGGTCTGACCGGATGTAACATCAACTTTCTTATTTTAAATGGAAACCCAATTTTTTTTTTCACTTTATTCAGCATTCAATTCCATTTCTAATGACATATCACAAGTTGGTATCTAACCAGAAACTAGATCAGAAAAAAATTATTATTGAAATTCACCGAGTAGGCCGTGGAAGCAAAATGAAAGCCAAAAATTGAAAAGTTGGCTATGGAAACCATACGTCACTTGATAACAGTTGCTACTACTGTGATATTTTATTTTCATTCGTCGGCGTTATAAAAAGCCGCCAAAAAAAATATTGGAAAAATTGGGAAAAAAACAATACTCTGTAGGTCCATAACTTAAATAGGAACATACAACTTTTTCTTGCCTGTACTATTCAGCATAACCATTCCTTTCTAATGATATAATAGAAAGTAATTTTTTGAAATGAAATACCAAAAAATCCAATTATTATTATTCAAATAACAAAAAAACAGATTTATCGAAAAAAAAAATTCAAATTGATAGGATTAAAGATAAAATAAATAAATTCAAAACAAATGTTCGAAATGCATTCCCTCAGCGTCAATACATTTATTGACTCTGGTGATATTTTCATGTAAAACGTTTCTTAACATTTGGGGCGTGATATCTTGGAAAGCTCTACGAATTTTTACTTCTAGCTCATGTAGAGTTGTAGGCTGTGTGGAATACACCCTATTTTTAAGATGCACGGAGTAAGATCAGGTGACCTTGGTGGCCACCTGACTGGACCATGGGTTGTTATAAGTCTCTCTTGAAAGCGATTTTGAAGATAATTTCTCGCTATTCTTGAATTATGCGGAGGGGCGCCATCTTGCTGAAAGTACATTCTCTCAGTTATTTCCGCTGGTAGGTTGTTAATGAATTCCAAAATTTCATTCGTAAAAAAATTAAAGTATCTCTCTCCGGTTAGTTGGCCTTGAAAAAGAATGGGGCCAACAATATGAGTTCCAACTATTCCTGCCCAAACATTCACACCAAATCTCTCCTGGAAGCCACCTTGTCGAAACCGGTGCTCGTTTTCTATCGCCCAGTACCTGAAACAAAAGACCGTTCACACTTTTAGCACTTTACACTTCGACTATCGACAATAATCCAAATAAAGTACAGTACCTACCTTGTATTATTCCTGTTAAATAATCCATTGTTGGTAAATCTTGACTCGTCCGTAAACAAGATATAATAGTTAAATAGGTGATTCTCAGCATTTTGTCGAAGAAACCAATTACAATATTCCAGGCGCCTTTCACCGTCATTTTCATACAAATGTTGATGCAACTGATACTTGAAGGATTTAAATCGATGTTTTTTAAAAATTTTCCTAGCAGAGTTCTTACTTATAGCTAATTCGGCGCCAATCTGCCTTGAGGAAATTGTGCTATCATATTGTACTAAAGCTAATACATTAATTTCAGTTTCCTCATTAATAACAAATGCTTCTTGGTCTTCGTGAACATCAGGCTCAGTTCTTAATTTTTCTTCAAGCCACTGGAAATATCTTCTTGACGATTGCTGCCTCCCTGGATATCGCTCTAAATACAATCGTTCAGCGGCATAAGAATTTTTTAAACATTCACCATAAATGAGAAGCATGTCAATTTGTTCGGTTTGTGAACAACGGGGCATTTTTTGAATATTCCACTAACTGATTTCGATTTCCAAACCCTTTTAAAATGGCAGAATCAAAAACACTACTTCGAACGTCAAAATAATATGGATAGCAGCGTTCGTGAGAGCTCTCGTTTCTTTTTTGTTTCATTCCAAAATACATCTTAATCAGCCTACTTGTTAATATTTTGGTTCGAATGATTATTGCAATGAAATGATTATTCTGAATAGCACAAACATCGTCCATAGGTAGATATTAGAATATCTATGGACGATGGCACAGACCAAGTACGTTTATGTTCCTATTTAACCTAGAACCTACAGGATATAATTTATCATTCCACATTATTTTTAATGTTATTTTTGCGTATGGCGATAATCTGTTTTGTTATTTGAAGAATAATAATTGGATTTTTTGGTATTTCATTTCAAAAAATTACTTTCTATTATATCATTAGAAAGGAATGGTTATGCTGAATAGTACAGGCAAGAAAAAGTTGTATGTTCCTATTTAAGTTATGGACCTACAGAGTATTGTTTTTTACCCAATTTTTCCAATATTTTTTTTGGCGGCTTTTTATAACGCCGACGAATGAAAATAAAATATCACAGTAGTAGCAACTGTTATCAAGTGACGTATGGTTTCCATAGCCAACTTTTCAATTTTTGGCTTTCATTTTGCTTCCACGGCCTACTCAGTGAATTTCAATAATAATTTTTTTCTGATCTAGTTTCTGGTTAGATACCAACTTGTGATATGTCATTAGAAAGGGAATTGAATGCTGAATAAAGCGAAAACAAAAAAAAAATAGGGTTTCTATTTAAAATAAGAAAGTTGATGTTACTTCCGGTCAGACCGGAAGTTAACTTCGACATGTCAATATGTTCAAATTCTAGCTCTTATGTCATTATATCGACGCTCCAAATTTCACAAACCTACTTCATACAATAACTGAGATATTCCGTAGGCAATACTTCCGTAGCCACCCGGTATATACACATAAGTAAAGGTAGATATTTAATTTTAGAATATTTTATTATACAAAAGTAACTTTTCCTTTATCTCAAAAGTACAATTATTAAATGGGCATTGCATGTATGACATGTTCCTTGAACTATTCTGTACAACAGTCGAATTTTCTTGTGTGGTTATATTTTCTGCCATGGACACAACTGCCATTGATATACCTGGTAGCAAATCGGGTGTTATTTAAGCACTGCTACAGGTTCTTAACACTTTATTAGCTATTTCTGTCCTGCGTGCTACCGATTCATCAACATACCCTTTTAGCGACCGTTGATGACTCCCAACCGCAATGTTTCTTTAGTGTCATCAAGTCTCCCCCCAGATTCAACTAAAAGTGTAGCAGACGATCTTCGACCTGTATATGAGTTAGCATTTTCAAGTTGAAGAAAATTGATTTTTGCCCACAACCTAATTGATACATTTTCCATTGCCATATGCATATAACAGGCAGCGAACCTTTGCTGCTGCTGGACGAAGGGCTATGTACATTTGGTAAAATTTTATATATTCTTCAGTAACTACAAATCTCCTGTTTACATCATTCTTTGTTTGCTTAGGTTCCACAATTATTAACGTTCCCGAATCTTCAATATCATCCAATGTTACCTGGCCAAATACAACAACAATCTTGGCTATTAAATAAACTTCATCGGGAGCATTATTTAAAAAATCACTAATTTGTGTACTCGTAAAAATCGCAGCTTTCTTGGGCGTGTAGCCTTTCCCAATTTGTTCCAGAAATATAGATAGTTTGAAATAATTTGAAATGTCTACATTATTATTGGATAACGTACTTTTAATCATTGAATAATTCGACCACACTGTTGATGGCTTTTGTTGTTGTGCCAGTTCCGAAAAATAGGCCGATAACACCGTCTCCAAGAAAAAACTGCATGTCCTTTTCATCTTTCATTCCATGAATCTTGAATACGCGGTTTCGTAAATTTTCCGCGATTTAGAGGCTTATTCAGTAAATTGTCGTTAGAATACGATATCGTTGCGCTAACGACATTTTGGCCAACGACATTCCTAACGATAAATTTTTAAATTACATTCAGTATCGATGTCGTTAGAACAAAATCTGGTAACATAGTATTAAATGAATTTGGTAAATGTTGGTACTTGAAGTTTAATGTTTTGAGACCACAAACGTTTGTCGATACTTGTGCGCGCGTTTGAACGAAGTTGCCTGCTGTCAGAATGAAATTTGGTTACAGTTTGAATAAAATATACGTACATAATAATAAACAATTTGATATAATCTGTAATAAATAATTATTGTTTTCTTCCAGACTTGACTATGACTATAGCCAAACAGATAACAAAGAAGCATCGGGGAATGAATGAAAGACGACTATAAGAGCCAATTTGAGGCATTTCTAAAGATTCTGAAAACTCGGTGAAACAATTTTTATATGGGTGCAATTTATACATCCTATGATTTCTGGTATCTCATGTTTCATAAATAATCTGTGAATTCATCAATTATTTGATATTATTAAACATCTGCTACATACTCATGTTTTGTGTGAAATATTTGATATCTCTCTCCACATAACTCATTGGAAATTGAAGCAAATATCTGACAGAAAACAACTACTTCCCCTTACGGATATTGAATTATATCTGTCTTCTATTTGTGCAACGTTCATCACGGACTGTTATGTATCTCCCTGTATTTATGTATGATCTTAACAGATGTGAAAAAAATAGAGATTAGATGTCAAATAAACGTTAAATCATTTTCCAACATATTTTCAATTTAATTGAAGAAATACATAATAATTTGGCGACGAAGGTAGAAGTTATCCTGAGAAGAGAAGAATTTCCATTAAACACGATGATTTACAACCCTTCAATAGATTCATTTTTCTAAACTGATAGTAATGTCAGAAGATTTAGCACCTCTCGTAAACGCATTGAGTGGCCTCATTTCATCTTTACAAATACAGAATCAACCAAATACTGCGAAGAATATATTGCAAAACCAAGTCATAACATTTGAATCATTCGATGAACTTTCAGAGGATTTCGACAATTATTACCAGAGATTAGACAATTTTCTGAAACTGAAAAGTCTCTATGAAAATGATATTGATACTGATAAAGCTAAAGTGATGATTTTAATTAATTGTTTGGGAAGTAGACACTATAAATTGTTATCAAGTTTAACAGCTCCTGAACTACCAGCTTCAAAAACATACAATGAACTTATAACCTTACTCAAAAGACATCTCACACCAAAACGGAATGTGCTAGCTGAGCAACACAAATTTTTCTCAAGAATTCAATCTGCTGGTGAATCACTATCTAGTTTTGTAGCCTCTCTAAAAGATCAACTTAAATCATGTGAATTCAAAACAGAATGCAATTTAGAATGCAGTGCTAAATGTTCCAAATCAATCATCAATCTTTTGTTGAGTTTATCAGAGGGTTGCATGATACAGACATTAGAGAGAAGATTTTGCAGCAAGCAGATATTCCATTTGATAAAACCTTGGAAATGGCTCTTGCTATAGAAGCTGCGAAAATTCAAAACAGAGACGTTTACAAAAGTTCAGTTTCAAGTAGTGTACAGCAGATCGATACTCCACTTCGACCTCAATCTTCAAATAATCAGAATAGTAGAAGTTCCCGGAATAATCCAAGAAGAGTTGATCAACCGAAATTGGGATTATCTGATGTCTGTTTGAGATGTGGTCGCCGTAATTACCAGACTTCTGAATGCGCCAGTACGGGAAATTTATTTTGTGGACTCTGTAAAGAAAAGGGACATGTTTCGAAAGTTTGTATCACATCCCTCATGAAGAAATCAAAACAGAACGTTCATGGTATCGAAAATTATTCTGATACTGATTCTACAGACGAATTCTCAATAAATAAAATTGTAGACCTATTCAAACAATCATCTTCTATTTATGAACCAAAAATGTTACTAGAAGTAAAAATCAATGATAAACCATTCAAATTCGAATGCAACACTGGCAGTCCTGTCTCAAAAAGACTTCGAAAGCCTGAATATTCATATACCCTTGGAGAAGACAGATATTTGTTTTCGGTCATACACTAAACACATTTTCAAACCTTTGGGCATTGTGCATGTATCAGTGTCTTTCGAACGAAAAATGTTCATTGGAGATTTATACATAGTTCCAGATTATGGTAATGCTATAATGGGGAGACGTTGGATTCGACTACGAGATATTAACCTTCATGATATTGATTCCATTTCCACTCAATTATCATCAATTGAAGATATTATCGAAGAGTTCAATGACGTATTCAGTCCAGAAATAGAAAAAACTCCCGGTTTTCACTGTGATCTTCGTTTACGTCCTGACGCTAGACCGATAGTCCTCAAACCACGTCGAGTTCCATATGCTTTACTAGAAGAAGTAGATCGAGAATTGGATTCATTAGAGAGTCAAGGAATAATCGAGAAAATGGACCATTCCGAATGGGGCACACCTTTAGTTATTGTACCAAAACCAAGTGGCAAGCTTAGATTGTGTGCAGACTGTAAAGATGTGACTATAAAGTGAATTGTCAATTACAAAATAATAGATATCCAATTCCAAAAATTGAACATCTTTTCAACAAAATGAGAAATGGAAAATATTTTTGTACATAAGATATATACAAGGCATATCTTCACCTTCCTGTCAACGAAGAAAGTGCCAAAATTCAAGCAATTTCAACCCATAGAGGAACATATTCAGCAAAAAGGTTATTTTTTGGAATTAAAACTGCTCCTAATGAATTTCATAAAGTCATAGATCAAATTATTCAAGACCTTGAGGGTACGACAGTTTATTTTGATGACATTCTAGTTCAAGGAACGACAATGGAAGAATGTAGAAAACGACTTATCAGTGTTCTGGAAAAAATGCGAAAATATAACATCCATTTGAATAAAGAAAAGTGTAAATTTTTCGAGAAAAAAATCAAGTATCTGGGACATGTTGTATCAGAAAATGGACTAGAGAAAAATCACGATAAAATCAATGCTATTATTGATGCACCAAAACCAAAAGAACGTAGAAGAAGTTCAACAATTTTTGGGAATGGTGATGTTTTATTCGAAGTTTATTCCAAATGCATCAGATATTCTTTATCCGTTGAATCGCCTTTTGCGTTTTGCGAAAAGATGTTAATTTCAAATGGACAACTGAATGTGAAATAGCCTTTAACCGAACCAAAAATGAAATATTTAGTGAACGAGTTCTAATACCGTTTACTCCGGATTTACCAGTAATTTTAGCAACTGATGCCAGTCCTCATGGGTTATCAGGAATTTTATCACATCGACTTCCGGACGGTACTGAACGACCAGTTGTATTCATTTCAAGATCATCATCAAAGGCAGAAAGAAATTACAGTCAGCTTGACAAAGAAGCTACAGCAATTTTCTGGAGTTTCAAAAAGTTATTCCAATACATTTACGGAAGGAAATTCGTTCTAGTTGTCGACAATAAGTCTCTAACAACTATCTTGAATCCAAGCAAACAAATGTCTCAGTTAACTGCTTCTAGACTTCTTCGATATGCTCAATTCCTCTCTGGTTTTGATTACTCAATTGAATACCGGAAGTCATCCGAACATACTAATGTTGATTATTTATCAAGAAATCCAATCAAGATCAGTATCAACGAAGAAAAGAAGATTGATGACGAATATATTCTTAATACCAACACTATAAATCAAATAAGTACTGATATTGTTAAAGCTCGAGAAATATCAGAAGAAACCAGGAAAGATCCAGACCTTTCAAAATTGAAATCATCAATTCTTGATGGAACAATTCGAGATCCAGAATTATCACTTCAAGATGGTATATTATTTCGTGGTCATAGAGTAATGATTCCTAAGAAAATACAGCCTGCTATATTGAGAGAGCTTCATTCAACACATATTGGAATCGTCAAGATGAAAGCATTTGCTAGAAATTACTGTTATAGGAAAGGTATCGATTCTGAAATTGAGAAATTGGTTCAGAGTTGTCAATCATGTTGCGATATAAAGAAGAATCCTATGAAAGCACCAGTTCATCAATGGGAACCTCCTACATCAAATTGGCAACGAGTAATCGACTGTGCTGGGCCAATCGTAAATCATTATTTCTTTATAGTCGTAGATTCTAAATTCAAATTCCACATCGATAATTTTCTAACTTTAATATATTGTCAATATGTTTTTGTCAATGTTAAATCGTTGTTTTCGCCGTCACAGAAAAAAAATGTGTATTATACACGGGAAAAATATTAGATTTTAGCTCTTGCTTTTACAACCTCGAGCTAAAATCTAATACTTTTTTATTAACTATTTTTAAACTCCATTATTATATGTTGTACCATTGTATGAACACTCTTTAAGCAATGGTTGTACCAAGCACGAGCAGAAATTAATTATTTTTTGTATTCATTTATATGAAAATGATTATTTCTCAACCGGATACCCTACATGAAATGTTTTCACTCCAGAGATGAAAATGAAGCAAATGAACCTTATCATGCGACCCGATGGGAATATTCTAAAAACAATTTGATGGATTTTTTACACTAATGACAGTTAATCTCACTACTTGGAACATGAATCAGCAAACAAACGTTTGTTTGACAGTTTTTAAACATCACGATTATATTTGAACTTCTCTCTATAACTCAAATTAATATGGACTCTCATAGTGAAATTCTAGTGTTTTATCTATCTATCGTAGAAAAAATTGCATTTCATACTCGAGATGAAATTCGTTTTTTTCGTTCGTGAGATTGCTTCGCTCGTGGACAAATTCTGACCACACGAAAAAAAAAAAACAGCATTTTTGTCTCTTGTTGAAAAATATACCATGTTTTTGCATTTAACGGTTTAGTCGAGCCTTTGTAGATTTTCATGGTGTAATCAAAATATTTACTTGGCAACGAATTTAAGTGCTAATTCTGTCATTCTAATCTCTTATGCAATTACTATGATTATTTTTTTCACATGTCAAAATCTGACATTTTGATAGTTTCAACTAATAGCAATACATTATTCTGGCCAATCATTCGGTATTGTACTGATATTTCAACTCATGTATAAAATCGTCCATAAGAAACGTCAGTTTTGGCAGTTTGATATCGGATAAATAGGGACGTAACTGTTTTGGTTCAACTCATGTATAAAATCGTCCATAAGAAACGTCAGTTTTGGCAGTTTGATATCGGATAAATAGGGACGTAACTGTTTTGGTTGGCTTCCGGGTTTTGCCGTGGTCTTCTTTGGTTTAAATCTCCAAACGTTTAAGTTGTTACGTCTAGAAGAGTACTTCGACCACGCCACTGAAGATGACTGCCGCAGTTGCAGTCGAAACGTTTGGAGATTTAAACCAAAGAAGACCAAGACAAAACCCGGAAACCAACCAAAACATTGAAGCCAGCCATGAAAGCCTACATTCCTACAGGGACGTAACTGTTTGCAAGTGGATAAACTGATATTTACCTTCACCACGGCAACAACTAATAATTGTCGTATGACTTTATTGAATCCGACGCTGTACCCAAGGACGCGTTGCTATCAACAAAGCCAAATGACAACAAATTTTCATACTTTTTGTTACAAAGTGTTGTTTTTAATTTCAAATGAGCGTTAACGGTAGATTTGGTTCAAATAATAAATTCTGCAATAGACAACGCCACTCCAAAAAGAACCAAAAAAAACAAATCATCAATTTGGAGGCAGTTTGAATTATTTTGTCGAGAAAAGGGGTATGAACTGTTTCCTTCAACGTCGCAGCCGGAAATCTCAAGCATATTGGCAGATTGGGCGTATAATATGAAGAAATCAGACGGAAATGACTACAAGGAGTACGTAGTTAAAACAATGTGGAATACTGTAGTCAAAATTGTACAAGAAAAATATTATATGGATTATAAGATTGTGTTTGACCCATTCAAAGATGTGACATTTCAAGCCGCTAGAAACGCTAAAAATGCTAAACGCAAGCAACAGCAGAGCAATTTAGATAAAAGAAGACAAGGTTCTATAGAATTAAGTAAAGAAGAAGTTATAAAAATGGCAGAACTTTTTCATATCGCCGCTTTTGAATTAGCCTGGAGAGGTGATGAAAGTGCGCAGTGTAAAATTTATTATTTCAAAGCCGAAAAATACAATAATGGAACATTGACAGGCAGAATGGAGTACAACACTGGCCTTTTTTAAAACAGCTCAAGGTGGAGATAAAAGGTGCAGTGAAAGTAGGTGGTTGACTACAAATAAAGAAAATCCGAACGTGTGTCCGTAAGATTATTGAAAATGCTTCTAGAAAAACGAAACAAACATATTTCTTCAGACAGATTGTTTCTAACACCAAATCTGTTTTGGAAAAATGAAAATGCCAAGGGATGGTACAAAAATGTGCCCATTGGTGTAAACGAAATTTCAAAGTGGACCAGAATTTCTGCAGAAAAAATTTGTCTAGATCTGAAAAATAAAATTACTTATCACTCCCATAGGGCTAACACTATTTCTACTCTTGCCAGAACAACAAATTATCAGGCTGACCGGACATTCGAACGCCAATTCTCTGAAGCCATACCTTCAGTTAGACTCACAGCATCATTCCACTCTAGTGACAAATCTAAGAGAGAAAAATAATCAAATTCAGCAGTCTTCTTCGGGTAGGATTGTATACCAAAACTGTACTTTTACTAATTGTACATTTAAAAAATATTTCCTGTTAAATGTACTTTTTGTTCAATGAATTATTGATTTAATTTAATGCTTGATAATTCATTCATTTGATTCGTTAAATTATCTCACTAAATACCACTCGAGGTTTTGTTTTCATCGTATAAACTTTAATTTTGTTCCCCTCAAACTTGGTAGCTTGTAATATGACTCGACCAAATAACATTAGATAAAATCACTCCACCTTCGGTGTCATGATTTTATCATGTTATTAGCTCTCAATTACCAAAGCAAGCAAGTTTTCGTGCAAAATAAAACCTCTTGTGGTATTACCCTCGATAAAACTGCTTCTTCATCGATAATACTTTGTTTACATTGAAACATCAAAATTCTACTCTGAATTTGTTATTATTGACAGCTCAAAGTGCTTCGAAGTTTATTGAAAAATGAACCCAAACCGTTTCAGTGCCGTCACCCAAGAGAATATTGAACATTTAATACAAAATTCCACTCCAAAAAACTCAATTAAGCAAAAAATGTATATGGAATCAGTTTGAAGCATTTTGTAGAATCAGAAACTACCAGCTACAAAACGATACGACTATTCAAGAGATTGCAAAAGACTGGGCAGCAAATATGAAAATTGTTGAAAAAATAATATTCCCAAATACAACTCGTTCTTCAAATTTTATCAGATAATTTTTTATTTTCATCACTCCGAATATACACCGAATATAGATAAAATCACTCGTGCTAACGGACGAATTTTATCAATCGGTTTGTTTTAATTTTTTTGCCAAATAAATGAGTTTTCGTGGAAAAGAAAAAATTATTGATAAAATTTGAATCACTCGTGATACTACCTTTGATAACAATTTCATAAACGATCTGGACTTTCGTATAGACTTATACAATAAGGATATTTCTTCGGCGTGTCTCTAACAGAAAAAAATTTATGCTTTCTACGACCGATGATATTTGTTAGTTACTTGGCAAAACGTTTCATGAGAACTACTTTGCGCGGTCGATAGTCCCAACAGTGGTATTATTAGGTGATTTTATTTATGTCGTGGTCACCCTCCCCGTAGGCGTGCATCGCATCGTCAGATTCTCCGTTAGGTTCAGCCTGCATTGTCTGCGGTATTCAGTGGTTTGTACACTGCGGAGGTTTTTACACTATGGAGGGCGGTGCTGATGTATACAGACCCACACGAGCTCGGGATTCGGTATACACCGTTGATAGCGAAGTGGTCTCTTGAAGCTTTGGCGAGATTCAGCTCAAAGACATATAGTTGACAAGAAGCCGGAAAAGCTGAATTTCATCAAGTTTCAACCAATTCAAGATGAGGAACTCGGAAAATACAACACTTTTTCATTAGAGAAATCACTCTCTTCCAGAGAAACCGCCAACACAAAGGTTGGTACGGCAATGGTGCACTCTGGAAAGGTACGGCTAACCTCCAGTGCCGAGAATGAAATATATCTGACCGCAAGCAAAGTGTCAGCGAACCAGCCACAACGGCAGAACCCTACAAACTAAAATTGTCCGACGTGGGACATGTATAATCTCATATGCTACAGACCCGGATCCAAACACAAACAGGACAGACCAAGTCGAACTGGAAATATGAGGTGTGGTGAATAAAAAACTCCACAAAAATAAATGTCACAGGAAAGTCAAGACCAGATTTTGATAGTATTAAAACTTTCTTGGAATTTATTAGATTCCACCTAGGGTAGAAATCTTTGGTAGTTCCCAACTTTCCGGAGGGACCGATCATAGATAAAAGTATTCACAAGGCTGCCAGACAGGCATTGCTGGAAAATACCAATACCGGAAGGAAATAAAGCAGTTATTAAGTGCGAGAAACTCATTAAAATCTTCCATGAAATAACTCCAAGATTTTCCCCGTTTCCTACAGTGGCTCAAGAACATTATTCTTTCCGAAAGAAGAAAAAGACACCGAATAAATTCAACAAACTCAGGAATAATGAGATTCAGCCAAAAGAACCCGAGAAAAACAAAAAAAGCAAGATGAACACAGCCAAGGCTACCCTTCCTCCAAAGAATAGCAGGCCTTCTCTGACTATTTTCATCACTATGCGAGGGCTATTGCCAATGGACAAGCAAACGCAGGCAATGATTAGAAATGGTCTGGAGACTGACTTAGAAGTAAAACTCACGGGAAAACACAACTTTTTCCGAAACTGAAAGCGACCACAACAAAATGAAGAGCGTACAGAAATATCATACCAATACTGTCTCAAACACAAGAAGGGATTGGACAGCGAAGTCGACCAAAATGACTTGATCAGGGAAGCCAAGAAAACCTATGCAGTTGACATAATTGACTTCAGGCAAGAGCGGTACGCTGTCTGACCTGGAAAGGTTTCTGGTCAATTGCAAGAATATTGAAAGGAGTAGGAGGCGCTTCAATAGACTCATGAAAATCCTTTCGGTAAGAGTGAATAGTAATATCTCAAGAGGGGACTGAAAATTCCGCGGGCCGAGAGAGTGAATGATGCGGACACCGCTTTATACGCGCGTTCCTATTTTATTTTGAAATTGTTTTTTCTGTTAACCAGCTATCGTCCCTCTACGAACGACATCCCCCTGAAGTCGAAACATAACGAGGTCTTACCTTTTAACATGCGACTCCTAGCACTTCCTCAGGCCTACAGAAAAATAACTGCAGTCTCTGGGCTTTGAACCAACACGACTGGCAGCCAGAATGATTGAAAAGCGGTGATTCTAACCTTTCGGCTACCTGGACTGATTACCCTTCGGGAGATCTTCGGAGTCGACTCAATTCAGATATACTTTAGGAAATTATCACATTACATTAGTTTTCCTACAAGGATATACTTTGCAATCTTCCTCTAACAACCACCAACTGGCAATCGAAAACAAGTGACATCTGCAGATCGGTTTAGCGATTCAACTCACTCATCAGTACAGACTCGGCCATAATATGTAATTGATTTCCAATCGGTTTTGTTAACAGGCACTACGATAACTCCGGCACCCACTAAGAAAGTGAGCAGCAGAGCCATCTATAGAAACCACAGAAAGATTCCGACCAGTACCACGACTTCGTTTGAGCCGAATATTTAATTTTCATCATGAAAAATATTTAAATATTTCTCATGTGGAACTAAGAGTACTTGACGAAAGGCAATCAATTTCAAAACAAAATTTGATTATGAAAATAATCCAGCCTTTCGCAAATTTTCCTATACAATAGGATTGTATATAGGATTGTATAAATTCATTATTCTTATCTTTCACCTATCAAGCTCTGGATGAATTCAAGGAACGTTACGAGAAACCGGGTTAATAAGGGACAGCCAAGAGTATAAGTTAAACCAATTTCAAAATCCCTTTTTTTCGCTGTGAGCTTTTTCCGGGATGTTACATCCTACCGCTAGCGTCATTGATAATTTTCGTCCATTCTCTGTACAGAGCTACCACAAGCCCATGCATAAGCTTCGCAGGAGGCGTTGATTTTGCCCGAAATCAACTCAGTCTTGGAGTATTTATGAACCTACCCGCTAACATTGCGGGGGCCGTCTCAAGTGTCTTCATCTAAAAGGGGAGGGCTTGGCGTTGCAGTAGACAGATGGACTGGCTGGATAAATTGATGATAAATTCTTAGACTGAAATGAAATGTGAAGCGTTGCATGCAAAACAACATTTTGAATTTTAATTTTGCTTATTATTTTCAATTTTTTAATGGAGTCTAATACAGTAATGTTCAATTTTTATAATGGTTTTTAATATTTCTCTTTTCAAACAAAATGAAATGAAATGAAAAAAAAAATACAGATTTTGTATGATATGACTCAAATAAACGTGAAAAGTCATTCTCATTGTACAATATAATATCACGTGTCGATACATTTACATTTTCAGAAGTCTGTACCGGAGTTTGTTAACACATTTTGTCTCAGGAATATGATTCAAGGTCTTCGTACGATGAAGTGAAATAAACTAGATTGTGAACTATATCATAACACGCCTGAGAATACTTTTGCTAGTGAAAGTTGTTAGATTTATTTATTAACCTTGACCCAATCATGTCATATATTATTACTTTTTAATAATGAGAGTTACTCAATTATAATCCACTGTAATGCTGGTCCTGAATCTACTGAATGTAAAAAACTTCTATGCATTTTTAACCAAATTTTTCATGATCGCGTCTATCGAATGATGAAAAATATATCATTATTCTGATGTAACAGTGAAATGAATAATTCGAGTACTTGCTGCTGCTAGATAATTCATTGGAAGAATTCCAAAAATTGACAATACAGTTAGTTACCTACGATGAAAAATATGTAATTCAAAAGACAGAGCGGTCATTCGTTATTTTGATCGTTGGAATCGGAATGAAAAACACTATTTAAATTTGTAACAATTCAATATGACGCCGATAAAAAAAAATAAAGTTGATGGTGGTGGCCAAGAGACGAAACATCGGATAGTTAATCTGAAAATATCATCGTCGACGGGGACAAAATGGCAACGTGAATGTGCTGTTCATTTTGATATCCTTAATCAAATAACGCCAGAAAAAAATTTAATGATTTTCCAAAATTTCGTTTTCCGGATATCTCCCGATTAACTTGAAATTTTTGAACTTTCCTAACGGCGTATTGCTGGTCACACATATGCGCAAATGTCCCCCAATTCAACCATCTTCATATTTCTTAGATCCTCCGCACGCGGGTCGATTGGCAGTCGAAGCGGATGCGTCTCGAAATCGAAGCGAGTCTCTCTCCACTCCACTTCATACGTAAAGTAGGGTAAATCCACCAACGGGTCGATTGGCGGTCGATACGTAGTCGTAGAGATTGCGTTTCGAGTGCGAGTCGAACCTTGCGACCTGCAAGGAACGGGAAAGTTCGAGCGTGACGAGCGGTAGTACAATATGGAGCTACGTTTTTTGAAGATAGTACTGAGTATTGGGCATATAATGGGAAGAAAATGGAAGCCTAGTTACTTCAGCAATGAAATTCTGCACTCACATATTCGTATTTGTACTCTTGTACTGAATGGCTGGAGCTACCATTTCCACTAGAGCAATGTTACTTTCTTTCGAAACTTTAAAGAATGCAAAAAAATATTATTACTCTCATGCAATTATTTTGCCTTAACAAACAACCGACAATGAATATTCCGCTCTAGGTGTGGGTGTACCATTACTCTCTGTTTCTTTTTCATTTTTTTGCATTCGACAGTACATAAAGAACAACGGCATCCTTCTCATCACATGAACTCGTCATTATGGAATATAAATTGGTTCAGAAACGTACGCGAAGTGCGATACAAATCGTGTGCGGAGGCTCTTATAGTTTCCGAAATCGCAATGGTGGCTATCGAATTTGAATTACCTGGTATATGACATGGTCTTTTCTATCCGACTTATAAAACTAGGGGTTGATGTAAAACTATTATCGAATCACCCTGTATAACTGAAAAAATTTAATCGAATTGGATTTTTCTTTGTTCACCCTGTTGTAGAGCTCAAAACGAGAACTATAATATGGATACGAGATCAAGGTGACATTGTACCATCGTTGAGGCTTGGTATTTCCAGAATAGATAGGCGTTTTGTCAATTCTCGGAATTGTTGACAATTCTGAGGGGAAAGCTTCACTTTTCAACTTTGACACCTTGTATCTGGATAACTAGTCGGCCGATTTCTTTGTCCATGGACCCTTGCGTGAAAAAAGTCTAACTCGACAGCATACCAAAAATTCAGGGAATTTACCGAATGCCATTATCCACAAGGATGGTGCGGAGTCCTTTCAAATTACCAATACGTTCAATAATTATTATTGGAATATGGGAAAAACCCAGCAAATCAAATTCCACCTATTAATAATTTTAATGAACACATGACCAGTCTCGAAAACAAATTATATTTGAATGAAACGAATGAAAAACGAATGACCGCAGTCATAAAGAAATTAAAGTTGAAAGAATCTCCTGGGCATGATACCATTCGTTTTTGAATTCAACAACAAGTTGTCGACAAAATTGCTCCCTGCATCTCTAGTTTTTATGAAAAATTATTGTTTTACGGTGGGAGCGTATTGAAATATGCAATCGTCAAGCTCTTATGAAAATGGAGAAAAATAATACCAAATATTTATAGTCCTATTTCATTAATTTCAAATATTTTAATAATTGTGGAACATCTCATAAAGGTCAAACGAATGACAGCCCTCAGAAGTCGAAACTTGTGCGAGCCAAGGAATAACGAGGTCTAACCTTTTAACGTGCGATTCCTAGGAGACCAGTGACCATGCTGGGAATCGAACCCACGTCTCTGGGATTGCGAGACGAGCGCTCTACAATCATGACCACTACGGCCCATTAGAGTCATTAGATGAATCAGTGCTGATAATTAGTATTTTTGTTGACCACTCGGAATTTGCTGAATAAATTCAATTATTATGGGATTAGTTAAAATATATCCAATATATTGAATATCAGCACTAACTCAACAGGAGCCAATTGAAGAAGTATGTATAGTAGTCCTGGAAAAATAACTGAGGGTTGCTCGTGAACGTGCAGCCGGTTGAGGGAAATGATAATTTTAACAACTGAAAATATTAATGACCTTTGTCGAAACGTTCAAATACTTCGCTCTAAAATAAAAAAATTCCCTTTTCTCATGCTCCAAAGATTTGATTTGCTATTAAATTATGCCATATTCATGAAAATTCCTTTATCATCATATTTAAACAAGTTTTGCTGCTACCCAATTACAAAACAACAAAATGATTCTACTTATTCCATTAAGAATATTTTCTGAAGTTGTAGGTTCATAGACCTGCCCCAATTTGTGACCAGTAAGAAGAGAGAGTTTGAAATCTACAAAATTCAGTAAAATCAAGGCTATCTTTGGAGCTATTTACAACTAAGCTAAAATATGAACTGTATTACTTTTTTATTTTCAGACGAGTTCTTCCTACAGTTGAACCCGGATATCTTAGACCGCTCATTCCTGATAGTGCACCACTAAAACCGGATAAATGGGAAGACGTATTGAAAGACATAGAACGAGTTATTATGCCTGGTGTAAGTATTTAAATGAAGTTTATTATCTAGTTTCTCATATTATTGGGAAAAAATCGAAGATACAGAATAATTCATTCAACTGTGAACAGTGTGACACTCAAATCATAATATTTTGTGTATCATTCAATCATTACTTCCAAACCTTGTTTCAGTCACCAAGTGAACGATTTCTGGAGGAAGATGAAACAGAAAAAATATTATTGGTGAATATTTTCCAAAATTTTGGATATGGGCAACCTTGTATCGCACTCGATATCTGTCGGTTCATTATTCAGAACAAATTCCTTGATAATGGGTTCATCATTTACAGAGGTGATGTTTGAGAAATCTGAATATTTTCGGAATCAAAGTTGTGTCAGTTGCATCTGAAGCTGATTCATTCAATTCATAATTTTTTCTGGGACTATTTGTTGTAGTAATTTTTTATAACTTGCTAATATATGCCACTCTTTTTTTCACCATAGTTATGACATATGGATCCCTTGAAGAAAACAACATCCATGATTCGTTTCGCAGTGAATGCATGAACTGATTCTGACAGTCCCTGACTTTATGTATTTTTAAACTTGTTTACCACCTAGCTGTTTGTTGTACTGAACTTATGCAAAGAACCTTAGCTTGGTCAAATTTCATTTTTTTTCTGCCCCTTCTAAATTTGTTGGTTTATTGTAGCTTAATATTTCTTCAACCAAAGAGGCAGCATTACTAAGAAATGAGACAAAATACTGGCTAGTCTCCAAAATCATAGTGTTTCGTCAACTTCTTCAAAACTAGCTTACTAATTTGAAATGCATTCATTGAATGCCTGTTTCCTCTGTCTAAATTTATATTTTTCTTCTTTCCGTCCAATAACAGGATAAATTTTAGCTCTGAAGTAGGCCTGAATATCGAATCTTCGAAAGAGACTAAAACGCCAAAAGACAATCTAAACTTCTTGAGTGTCCAAACGAATCCCGCTCGTTTTGGTTTTTTGAAAAAGCTGTGGGAAGAACTTCCACTTATACCTCATGTCCTCCCCTAACCAAAGGATATGGAACAGTAGCAACAAACGCCCAGTCAAAAGCCAATGATTTTGCCAACATGTTTCCTGAATGAGATTAACACCAATAATACAATGCTAGTGGATCTGATGTCATCTCAGCGATCCTTCTCAAGAGATGTGTTCACAGACCAACACCAGTTACTGGCAACTCATTCAACTTCTCTTATGATTTGGGGGTGTTTTCATCCAATTTAGAAAATTGCCAGAGTACAACCATGCAATCCCCTACCTAGCAACATATTAACATCGAGCTCATGAAATATTTAGAACACTCAAGAATTGTAAATGATCGACAATATTAGAGATACACGGATCACCTGCTAGCTTATATCCCACATATGACAGCAATCTATCGAAAAAAATGTCTCCTCCTCGCCAAATTTCCATCTAAAAGCTTTCCTCCCGGGTTATGTTTCTTGCTATCTAGCTTTCTCTCAGACTTTTCACTTTAGACTTTATCAATAAATGCCGGTGCTCCACAGGAATCTATCCTATATAGCACCTGCACTGTTTTCTCTTTACATCAATGATCTGTTGGCAGCAACATCATCCCTAGTACAGAGCTTGGCGGATGAGTAACTTTCACATCACAAATTGAAATTTCCAGAATCTGTCCAAAAAATAGCTATCTTTTTCACGGTGATGCTTCACCGTACAAGCTTACACAAGCTTGCTCACTTCTCTGAACACACCGCAGAAAGACTGACAAACTGTCTCTGTTCAATAGAAATGTTCATGGACGATGCTCTGTTGAAATATCATCAATCGGTCCATCGTCAACATCTCCTTTCCAGGGCTCGTCCATCCAACTCACTGCCATGGGGGGCGTTTCCTTAGGTATGCTGCAGATATTCAAGAAAAACACCGATTCTTGTTGACTCTCTCTCGGCTCTTACAATTTTCATACTGAATTCGTCTCTTCGTGATATCAAGAACATAAAATAAATCAAGAATGTTCTCTCCTCAGTTTTTGCAATTTTTATGAACATACTGTATTTTTCTTTTCATTTGAACCTATTATGGTAATACTTAATACTTCAATGAACATTGCGTATTCTGTAAAATTATAGTGTGACATTTTATTTCTCTTTATTCCACTGCAGTGAATGTTTTATGCAATTGGCAAATGCATGAAATGTTGATTGACTAGACTTGACTCATCCTTCACCCAGTTATCGGACGTGCCAAACACAAATTTGGAATAGCAGTGAAACTTACAACGCGTTACTTGAAAGAAATATAATTTGCCTCCCAATGTTTTAAAAGTAACCGAAACAACGATGCTGTATATTTTAATTTCCCAAAGTTTAGTAATTTTGGAAAATTATTTTTGTGGGATTCAAGAAATTGAAACTACAAAACATCATTTTCACTCAAAACGCGTTTTTCCAACAAAGTTGGCATTCTTAGGAGCTCAAAACGGAATACGGTCAAATTATTTGGGAAATGAAGAAGTAACGCACATCAATGAGAGTAAATAATATTGCACTACGAAATTTTGGATTCCGCCACATATATTTTGACTTTAAAAGATATTTAGATTATTTTGGAAAAACAACACAATTTGTGTGGTGTAATTTTTTCAAAAAACTGGTCTTTCACTTCGAGTATGGACTATATTACTATAGACTGATGGGTATTTAAAGTTTATTGACATTTCGTAAAATTCAATTAACAACCTTCATAATGACATAATCCCTGGAATATTGACACGAGGACGAGGCGCCATCTCACGTACCGATTACAGAAGCAGACCGCGATTTCATTTGTTTCGTCTCAAAAAAATCTAAAAAAAATCTAATCAGTCGACACACAAGGATTTTTAGATATCTTATTACACACTTATTGAACATAACAGGAGTATTTGTATTATGCAAAGAGTGGTGAAGGAACGTTACATTCACACAGTTAACTAACTGATATTTAAAGAGCAATTATTTGACCAGTAGAGTATTTTTGCAGTCCCTTACTTTTTTTTGTATACAAGCAATTACTAAAATTACTAATCCGAGATTCGATTTCACGCTTCCAAAATTTACAGTATATTTTCGATTCTCAAATATTGTAGTTTTGCTTAACCAAATTTTATTGTTTTGTATATTTTACAGGTGACGCATTGGCATTCACCCAGATTTCACGCCTATTATCCCACAGCCAATTCGTATCCTGCAATAGTTGCCGACATACTCAGCGGTGCAATAGCTTGCATAGGTTTCACTTGGGTAAGTACACTAACCTCCACGATTTTATTTGTTTTGAATTGTATAATATGCGGAGCGAGTCGCCGGACATTGGCCTCCTATCGTTTAGTCGATTTCGTCATTGAAAGCGAGAGCGAACGAATTATTTTTCCTCTTTAAGTCAAGGTTGCTCTTATCTGCTACCTATGCAATTCGTTAGGATAGTGTTTTACTTTGAAATATCTCGTATGTTGTGTAGCAGTAATTTTTCTGATCTATTCAGATATTAATTACCAGGCTCTAATCATGAAAACGGGGATAATATTTCATTGTTGATTGTTGATAATCAATAGATAAGGATAAGATAAGACAGCTTTGACGTGGAAAGCCTTTACACCAATGTCCCCATAGAAGAATCCCTTGACTTCATCAAGAGAAAACTGAAAGGAAACATCCATCTTCATGATATAACTGACCTATCTGTAGACGCTATATTGGAATAACTGCAGTGCTGCTTACATCACTCATAATTTCAGGAAAAATACCGTTTTTTCTCACAAGTCGAGGGACTGCCGATGGGATCTTCCTTTCCCCACTAATCGCCAACATATACATGGAATTGGCTATCAGAAAAATAGAATACAAACCATAACTATGGCTAAGATACGTGGATGACACCTTCATCATATGGAACCACGGAGATGAACATCTTGAGGACTCCCACTCAAGAATAAATGATATGAGAAACTAAATCAAGTTCACGATGAAAAAGAAAAGCAATACTATTTCTCGATTTGAACGTCGACAGAACACTCAGGCACTGGCATCCGCACCTCTGCTCACAGAAAAAAAAACATACACAGGACAATATCTCAACTTCCGTTCCAATCACTTGAATTTCACAAAGAGGGGGGATCGCAAGAACATTGGTGGAAAGAGCAATGCAAATTTGAAATAACCAGGAGTCATTGGATGCGAAGATAAACCATATCAGCAAGGACCTACGTTAAAATGGATACTATGACAAAATCCTAGGAAAAGTACAGAAACAACTCGAAAGGACGGAGACGTTAGAAGAGCAGCCACAGAATACAGTTATCATCCTTCCATACCTAAGAGGTATCACCGAGGAAATCAGAAGGATCGGAAATAAATGAAACATTAAGAGTTGCTTTCTCACGAAGCTTCCTCACCAAGACAGAAGACCAGAAAATATATCAGAATCCAGCGAAAAGTGCATTTACCAACCCCCCATGTGATTATAGAGATTCTAATATCGGAGAGATCCGATATAGAATTATCCGTAAAAATAACTGAACAAAAAGTCTAAGTCGAGAATTGCTGCCCATACCTGGACTGAGCATAATCCAATTCTTTGGGACGAGTCTAGTGTTCTTCATAGAGAGGAACATTGGTTCATAAGAAAAGTCATAGAAACCGCGTATATCGAAGCCAATGGTACCTTCAGTCAGTAAAATGTCCAAATCGACATTAAGCTGAGATGTACGAAGTCTAAATGGTTGGGTAATCATTAATTTTCTTCTGGTACTTGGCCCGAGCACTATTAGCTGTCAGCCAGCTAACTGAGACTCTTAACTGAACATTGAAAAACCAGACCTCAGCGTAGATTACTTCGGTAGGAATAGGTCTTAGAGTGAACATGTGGCTTTCACTAGCACGTCAAGTTGAAGGTAATAGTTGATCAACGTACAACTGCCACAATTTAACATTTTTAAAACTTTTTTGGTGATGTTTAGATAATTATTTTTGATGTAGTTTGAGAATTAAATTTTCAATTCATTCGACTCATTTTGTTTCAATTAGGCCATACTCTGCTCTTACCCCAAGAAAGGGACGGAGTATGGCAAGTGCGCTAGTCAAAAGTGGGAAAGGGCGGGACAGGAATTTAGGCACTTTCGCCACCATAAAAACTTTAGGCGAGAGGAAACAATTTTCATTGTTGAGTTTTTTACAACTTTTTTCTGTCATATGTATTGAGTATGTATACTTTTATATTCTATGAATAATATTTTGTTCGGATTTGAAAAATTTAAATTGGAGCAAGTACGCAATAGGGAATCATTTTTCCTTTCATTCTTGGGACATTCAAATTTGCAATCATTGCTGATCAGCTCCATTGAATATTGCCAACTTCGATTCAATAATAGCAGTGTCTCAATCGGTTTTCCTAAGGAGGATAGGCTGAAAGCGGAATATTCGACAGTTCTTACGTCTCCCAGTTCCGGTCATATTCCTTGATTCATTTTTGCTATATGTAATAAGACTCTTATTATATCGATCGCAACGTCCTTAGTTAAATCGTTTGCAATTTGCTACGGTAAAAAATAATAATAGCCGTACCCGATCCACGCAGCCTATGCCTCAATCTGTGGGAAAGATTGTCATTATTTTATTATTATTTTTTCTCTAGGTGTTTATAGTCGCATCGATTGCTAAGATCATTAGCCACTATGTGTTACTAACTCCATACGCCACCTCAGGAGCAGCACTGTTGATTTGAACGCAACAGTAAATCGTGCAGAATAGTGATGCCACAAGATATTAACAGTTCAATCCGTGTAATCAAATTGAAAAAATCCCAGCTGCGGCTCGAACCCGGGACCTTTAGCCCCGAAGCCGGACCTCATACCACTGCGCCATGCCCCGACGTTATAGTGCTATTATGCTTGTTTATGATTACAAACCCTTATTGCGTTTCGATTCATAATTTTGAAGCAGTGTTTCTATTGTCATGGATGAATTTTACTGTAACGCAATCCATTCACAATCTGCTGAATTGGCTCGATTGGTAAACAGCGACAATTCCTTTTGAATTTTCCAGTTTTTGGTACATTTCCGGCAAATTCTTATTTTCAGTTGTTTTTTTCAACAACGATGTGTATAGACTTGCTTTATGTAGGATTCTCACTTGTTTCAATACATCTTTTCGTTGAAACAACAGAGAAATGATTCTTCGACCTTTTTTTGTTCCTAAACAAATTGATTCAAAGTGAATACGTAGTACCCTTCTCTTCAAGCGTTTCCACCACGTGGAAAAAAAGGCAAAGCTCCATTTCTACGTAGAAATTGAAGTCTATTGAATTTCACTTTTTTTCACTTTTGGTACCTAAACAGGTAGGTTCCTCTCACTACTCCTACGTTAATGACCATATGGACCACGACAACCATTCGTGGCCCATAAATACTCCTGTCACACTCACTTGGACACCAGTGTCCTCTTGAAGAATGAAATTTACCATTTGTAAGAGAAAGTTCCTGACAGATATATAACTCAAATTTTCCGGACTCATATGAGAATTTTTGCATATACGAACAATCGAAACATCGTGACTAAACCGAACAGAAATGATTTATGTCTTAATTTGGCTATGGAAGTTCAAAAACAATTTCACTCTAACTGAAATAATGTCGACCAATTTCAAACGAACACCTCGTATGGACCCGGTACCAGCGATAAATTCTGAGGGCACGAGAAGACTATAGTTGAACTCACGAGAGGAAAACATTGTTATTTACTTTCGGTGCCTGAGCAACAATATACTCCTATTTTAATGGCCCATAAATACTCGAGTTTCTAAGAAATTTGTCACACTCGGACGATATTAATTGGCCATGCTTGATCACAATTGGAGGACATTGCATGAATAAATGTCAGAAGTGGTACAATGTTCGTACGGGGAAGTAGTTGTTTTCTGACAGATATTTGGCTTACTTTCTGTGGTACTCATTTAGGGCCAGTGTTCCAATGTTCAGTTAAGAGTCTCAGTTAGCTGGCTGACAGCTAATAGTCCTCGGGCATAGTACTGGGAGAAGAGAAATGATTACCCTACCTTTGAGATTTCTTATATTTGCTATTCATATCTAAATATCATGCTACCGAGAATTTATGTCAAGTAACAGGACCAACTCGACATGAAGAGAATATATACGAAATCTAAACAGTAGGATGATAATTCTTTTTCTTTGGTACCTACTGAACCCGAGAAATATCAGCCGCCAACCAGCTAAATGAGACTCTCAATTGAACATTGACAAACCGGCCCTTAGGAACGATCGTAGAAACGAAGAATCGGAACGTCGTGATTTAAACCGTAGAGAATTTATTTGTCGATCAATTTCAAACATTGTTGAAATTGGAATTGAAAACTTTTATATAATTCGTGACCATTCAATATGACACCCATAACCAAAAAAAAAACTGATGATAGCCAAACGGCGTAAATGTGAAAGTACCATCGCCAGGTAAAGCGGGAAAAATTGGCAATGTACATGTGAAATTAATTTGAAAATCACTCATGGAATAGTGCAACAAAAAATGTTTCAATATTTTCTGAACCGCATACTTTTTGTTACATGAATGCGAAACATCCATTCAACCATTTTCCTATACTCTATAGTTTCCGAAATCCCAACTGTGACTGTGTCTCTCGAATTGGAATTACCCGGTGTAATATTTTCTGTCAGATACTTCACGTTTCATTTCCAACCTAATCATACAACTGCTTTAACAACTCCAACGACCTACTTATGATCAATGCAAGTAATGAACGGTGAAATTCAGCTCTTAGATTAATGGAACAGAGACAAAAGGACGAAGAACAATGGCTTTTCAGCGTTTCTCTACGCTCTCACAAAGGGATGAAGTCCCAATCCCAATGCTTGAGAGGTTCATTTCCTCTTTCATAAGTTCTTCAAAGGATTTACTGGACCATATTGCGAGAAGGTCGGCACATGATCTTATCAATATCATTGGACGTTGAATGAATCTATGAATATATAATAAATCATTTCATTGGGTGGTAATTGATACCTATAAACAGTTATACGAACATTTTTCTTGAAGATCCGGTTAATATGCTTAGTTGAGTTAGTAATGATAGCAATCAGCTTAATATGTGATAATTCGCTGAATTTGAATTATCCAATAATGATTGGTTTGTTCGTTGGACAGTCTTATTTTTTCAGTTTTGAACACAGATTGAAACAAATCAGAAAAGTACTGACTTTTCTGTTTCATTCTCTTAATGACAAAGTCAGTTTGGTTGTATTGAGGTGCCTTTTGCATTTTTATTTTTTCTAAATCTATGACAGCGACTGACAGTGCTTGTATTGGAATGGTGGGGTCTATTTGAGAATTCAACAGTATTATATTGAGAATGGACTCTGGGAAAGCAGTTTCAACTTTTCAGTTTCCAATTATTTTCTTTCAAGCATATAGGATTTTATTGGGGATTTGATTACCACAACCCATCATAAGGCAATATGATCATGATTTCATGAATAATAGTACATTGTGTATCTAGTAGTAAAAGCAATACTTTTCCAGGCAACAACGTAAATAAGTCTGGAAATTTTATTACAAAGTACACATACTATTTTTTCAGAAATTGCAGTCATCATTGTAGCCTATGTTTAATCATTGCACGAATTGCAACATAACTATGAATATACCAAAATAGTTACCTATACTATAATTAATGTTCCATTTCTGTTAAAATCAATATTCAATATATGTTCTTAATATTTATTCACTTTCTAAAAGGTATACGGTGCATTCCATTTGAAACGAGCCACCCTGAATAACTTTTGGCACAATGATTTTCAAGAAAAATAAAAAACACGTCAACAGTAGTTTACAGGGGACACATTTTGAATTTTGACATATTCACATTGATGTTACTTCCTCTATCGCACCTTCAGAGAATGTCACCATTTTTTTTTAAATGGATCACCCTATATTGTTTCGCATCATCAGATTCTTCATGATAGCAGATTTCAACCAAAGTATCATAGATATGGTCTGACGCTTATAGTTCGGGAGCTACAAATTATTCGAGTAGAAAACGAGCCAACCTGAATAACTTTTCAAGAAAAATAAAAAAACACGTCAACAATAGTATACAGGGTGGCACATTTTGACATAATCAGATTTGATGTTACTTTCCCTATCGCACTCCCAGAGCATGTCACCATTTTTTTTTAATGAATCACCCTAGATTGTTTGCATTATCAGATGTTCCATGATGAACAGATTTCAACAAGTAGAATACATTATGGTCTGAAGCTAATAGTTTGGAAGCTAAAAATTATTTGAGTTCAAAACAAGCCACCCTGAATGAACTTTTGTACAATCTGTTACCTACGTTTCATAGGTGTCTTATTTTGCCTAGTTAAGTTTGAATTCGATATTCTCTTCATTTTGTATTTGTCTTATTCTATAATAACGATTACCTATCAGGTGAAGTTACAATTGGTGTTTCTGTTTTTGTGAATTCTTGAGAAGCAATTGTTTATATGCTTCAAGAACGGATTGAAGTAGTGAGTTTGTACTACCAGAATGAAAATAGTGCTAGAGCTGATGCCCGTATGTTCAATGATAATCATCCAGGAATAAATGTACGACACAAATACGTTTCGGAATTATTGAACAAATTTATGGAAACTGGATCTGTTAACAATAAAAAGCATAACGGTTTAGGAGTTGTCAACGATGAAGCTATTTCTATTGCAGTTTTAGGGTACGTTGGACTAATGCAAAATACGCAATCTCTCACTAAGTTATCTCGAGAATCAGGAATCAATCGTACAAATGTTTTCAGGATCCTTCATAAGTACTTTCATCCATATAAGATTAGACTAGTTCATAAATTAGGACCTTTTTTTTTCGATGATAATTTGACAGGTGATAAATATTTGGTTATGTTGGAAAATCGAATAATATCGTGCATCGATAGGGCAATTGAAGAGGATATGAATTTATTCGAAAACGAAATAGTTTTTCTGCAGGATGTTGCACCTCCTCATTATGCAGCTACAGTGCGACAATTTTTGGATGATCATTTTCCTGGTCTCTGGATCGGCAGAATGGCCACTAAGGTCTCCGGATCCCACTCCTTTGGATTTCTTTCTATGGGGTCATTTGAAGTCTGAAGTGTATGAGATAGAATCAACAACATCAGAAGATTTGAGAGAGAATATCATGAGGCATTGCAGAGAAATAACTCCCGAGATTCTCAACTATGTAAGGGCGGCAATGGAAGCTCGTTTGTACCATTGTATGGAAATTGGTGAAAACATTTTTGAACATTTACTACAGAAAATTTGTTTCTTCTCATTATCAAGTCATCATATTTTTATTCAAGAATTTAATGAAAAATCTCTTTTTCTGATTTACTGCTTCCATATTTGTCTCTAGAACGAATATTTCAAATTGTGGCCTCCTGTATAATTGTTGAGCTGTTTTTTATTTTTACTGCAAACCATTGTTTCAAAAGTGATTCAGGGTGGCTCGTTTTCAACTCAAATAATCTGTAGCTGCCGAACCATAAGCTTCAGACCATATGCTTTATACTTTATTGAAATCTGCTCATCACGGAGTATGTGATAATGCGAAATAATATAGGGTGATTTATTAAGAAAGAATTGGTGACATGCTCTTGGGGTGCGATAGGGAAAGTTAGATCAAATGTGAATATGTCAAAATGTTTCTCCCTGTATACTATTGTTGACGTGTTTTTTGTTTTGCCTGAGAAGCATTGTACCAACAGTTATTCAGGGTGGCTCGTTTTAGATGGAATGCACTGTATAAAAAAGCTGTAGGGACCGATTTCGACGGCCTAGGTAGGCAAACGTTTTTTTGGGTCGGAAGTTACTCCGAGAAAGTAGATATTCTTGAGCGATTGTTGGTTTGATATTTGTTCTTGGATAACTTTCATTAGCTGAGGTCCAAACTCAGCTCTGCATTATTGTACTTCACTTGACAGTTTTAAGGAACCCGTTTGATAGCATGCATTTTTACTTCCAGTTGGACCACGAATCGGTGACTCTTAATGACCATATTTTAAAAATCAATAAATCGATAAATAAATAAAATTAACGTTTCTCTATTATTTTAACAAAAATATCTATTGAGATAGTTGAGAATCTGATATAATGCATGTCTATACACATCGCTGTTGAGAAAAACAACTGGAAATAATAATTTGGTGGAAATGTACCAAATACCGGCAAATTCATAAGAATAAGTAATTTCAGCAGGTTGTGAATGGAATGCGCCACAGTAAAATTAATTCATAACAATAGAAATACTACGTCAAAATAATGAATCGAAACGGAATGGGGGTTTGATAACAATAAACAAGCATAATAGCACTAAAGCATTGAATACAATAGATCATGTTCGCATTAATTTGGCAGTGAGAAATAACCCCAGATGTTCAATAATATGATAAAAGGATTCCTTCGTATCCACTTTCAGACTTCATCACATCATAGGCGTGTATGTGCGAGGAGAAAATACGAAGAACAGCTCAATATATTTTTTTGTTGATTTAATAAATAATATCGGGTTCTGAAGTAGGAATGATTTTATTGCAGTAATCGGTCATTGATGGTAGAGTGGTTTGAAATTGAAATAAAAAATCCAGAGCCAGAGCAATAATTCTAGAGCTGTGGTTGATACCACAAGGAATACAGAAAAATCCCAAAATCTCCAACCCCAGCAAAGCAAATTGCACAGGAATAAATAAAAGTATGGAATATTAAACTTAGTTTTCCAAAACAAGAGACCAAGAACAATGAGAAGGATCGAAGAATATCTGGATGTTCGCAGATATGTCTCAGTAGGGACCATATATTGTGAATAACGAGATCCCCTAGATCTCCATAAGGGGAAAACCAGGAGGCACTGCAAATTCCAACGAATTTACTCAGCAGTGGCCACTGATCATTCTGAATAATTTCCATCACACAAAAAATAAAGACTCTGCAGATTTTACCAAATTCAGAGACAGTACTTAGCAGAGGCCACTGATCTCGAATAACATGGTCCCTGCTTTCTTCACCTGACAAAAATCTGATGGCACTGCAAAATCCTTCAAATTCACTAACAGTACTCAGCAGAGGCCACTCATCTCAAATAATGTGTTCCTTCAACAAAAAATGGAGGGCTATGCGAATTCCATAAAATACACGGACTGGACTCAGCTCACTGAACACTTATAAGAAGATCACTACAAAAAACCGCACAAGCCCAAACCACAAAAGGCATTGCATGTAAGAAAAGGAAAACCAATAAATCCTCATTTACTAACCAGAAAGGAAAAACCTGATCACGGAATAGAGGCGAACAAAATGATGTCAAAACCAGCGAAAATTTGGACTACTCCTCCAGTCAGAAGAACTAGAACCAAGACAAGCTCATCTGAGAACAAAAATGAAGGACAAACCGCACAACACATAAGGATGAAATAAATTCAAAGCAACTATACGAACAAGTTTCAAGAAAAACCCGCGAAAATGTAAATGAATATAAAAGCACTATTTGAAGATCATATTGTTGCCTGGGTAAGAATATGTGGTCGTGGATAACTGCACTTAAGTATCCTTCTAGTATATTCTAGAAATAGAGACTTTCAGTACATTCGAGAATCTTACGGAGTCTTTGGTCTGGTTCATTCCACGGTTTTCTCGAATTTTCCATCAGTTGAGCTTTCTGAACTTAGCTGAGTCCATTATTCAATACGGTATAATAAGTTGGGGTGGAGTTAGGATAACAACGCTGAAACCACTGGAAGTCATCCAAAAACGCATTACTTTCAAGAAACCGTCACAATATTCTTTCGAACTTCTGTACAGTGAAGCACAAATTTTAGACTTGAGACAATCTTATTGCAAAACCACTCTACTATTCACATGTAATAGACCACATATAATATTACCACGGGCACATAAATCGATTGGCCAAAGAGGTTTTGTTCATATTGCCCCAAGGTTTAGGAACTTGCTACCTGGCCTATTAAAAACTCCAAAAATCTCTACAGAAAAAGGTATAAGCTTGGATTTTGTCAATGAACAGACGATTTCCACACTCTATTTGCTTTCTGAAATCTATTTTTATTGTGCTAAGTACTTCTATTGTTTTCAGTCATTCATTCTGTGCAAAAATTTCCAAGGACAGAATATTCCTTTTATTCTGTACTTCTATAATACTTTACTATATATTTACCACTCATATTGTGTTCCTTATAATTTATTTATGCCTGTTTTTGCGATATACCTAATAAAATGTATAAATCTCTTAATTAAAAAAAAATTTATTGTACATAATATGGTTAAATGAATTATTACTATCAAATTATTATTATACTTTCCAAAAGCGTCAAGAATATTCTAGACTGAGTAAATGATCATATCTTTTGGCTGTATTGTAAATCATTATGACTTATTAATCAAATTATTTCTTGTAATTGGAAAGAATAAATTACTTTGGAGAATAATTTTCATATAGACATTGTACATAGATACTCTCTGATGTGAGTCTTCTGCTCAAATGTTTGACATGGCCTTGAAATTCAAGTTGTTATCCATGTATACTTTAAAAAACTTATTTTCATTGACATGTAAAATGCTATGACATTTATATGTCACAGCATTTTTTTACTTGTATTGAAAGGTAAAAAACTTGCATTATACCACCCTTTTCATATCACAGGCTATTTTCAAGGAAATATTATTAGAGTTAATATACAGTCTGAAAAAATGGCGAGCTTAGCTTTCATTTTGATAGCAACCAAATTATTGAAATACAACAAAAACGAAGCCGGCCCAAGAACTGGACCCTGTGAAACACAATATTATAAATGTGTCTGTTAACGAACACTGAGATAATTGACTTTTTTTCGCTGTCACTCTGTATATAAAAAGAACAAGTTTGCTGATAAGCACATGTTCACAGATTTCAAGTCCTGCATGCACAGAACTCGAAGTGGTTATGATGGACTGGCTGGGAAAAATGCTTGGATTGCCTGATGCATTTTTAGCTTGTTCTGGAGGCAAAGGCGGCGGTGTCATCCAGGGAACGGCTAGTGAAGCCACTTTGGTGGCTCTCCTCGGAGCGAAGGCACGTACCATTCATAGAACGAAAAGGGACCATCCAGAAATGAGTGATGCTGAAATCGTCGGCAAACTGGTTGGATATACATCCTGTGAGTATCGATTTTGTTAGTGACAAGTAGTTAGAACAATAGTTTCAATATTGCCCGGCATTTTTGAATTCTGTTGAAATTCATCTAAAAAGCGCATGAACCATTGTTTTCTCATATTGACAGTAGGAGCATTTTGTTCAAAGATTATACTTAGTGCGCTGGGAAATCTCGTTGAAGAAATTTTGGAAGAAAATGGTTGAAATAAAATCTTCATTTCAATGTTCATAGGGTGAACAACTTCTGTCGTTTACATGGAATGTTAATAGCTGTTATTCGTAAAAATCATTGACCACTCTGCCTTTTGTCTATGATTATTCCAGTAACACTGGATTTGCCATGGATTTTGAGCCTGTGCTTTATCGTAAAATTGTTACAATCTGATAACGATGACTATGATGAACTTTCTGAATCGTTACACCATATTTCAATTGTAGATACTCTTCAGAGGTTTCTGAAATGAAAATTCTAATTCATTCAACACCACTTCATGCAACTGGAAGATGGCCGTTTTCTGATACATTACAAATTCATTCCATTTTCAACGATATTATTATTAGGATCAAAACGACATTTTTTTTGAACATGACTTTCTGAAAGTTCAAATAAAAATACCTAGATCTGTTCGTCACTGTTCTGCGAGAATATAATACTGTTACTGAAAAAAACAGTGAATGAACCAAATATTCAAATTGAACAGGTTATACATAGTGTATATAGACCACATGGTGTTTATTTATAACTTTTCAGAAAAAACTTGAACAGCTAGGCTTCACATTCTAATCTGGTAATTCATAACTCCAGAATAAGCAATGGTTGCAAAACCATGAAAAATCAAATATGAATCGAAGTTGATAAAAGCTTCAGTGAAAGCTATAGTTATTATCGTTCCAACACTGTTAGATTTTTGAAATCGGATAAGAAGTTCCCATGAAATTGTAGTGACTTCTATGTAATAGTGTGGTGCTGGTTAAAAACGTTCTCATTAATTTTGTGGCCCAATCAGCATAATTTCACTGGTCTTTGGTTTTTAATAAGTAGTCTTCTGGACTGGTAGGTTCTGCGGGATATTCTGTAGAATCTCCCCAATCCAGCGACCAGGAAATTTCCTATCCAGACTGGTCGCGTCTTGCCCTTAAACTAAACGAGCGTGCTATAACAACTCACTTGTATACTTTTTGTTATATCCGTCAACCTTACGAGCACAACTCTCAGAAGTCTCTGAGAGACTTGTGCGAGCTAGGAAAGATGTAGCCCATACCTTTTTAAACTTGTGATGCCATGCACGAGACCGGTAATCGTGCTGATTCGTATCATAATATACTAATTGGCATTTGAAGCGTCAACTGATTGTATAAAGTTTTGTAGGTCAGAGTCATTCGTCCGTTGAAAGAGCTGGTTTGCTAGGTGGGGTGCAGTTACGCTCTTTAAAGACCGATGCATCAAACAGTGTGTCTGGAGAAGTTTTGGAGGATGCGATAAGGAAAGATGTCGAAGCAGGTCTTATTCCATTTTACGTAAGTAGTTAATTTTATCCCGAGGTTACAATTATTATATTTGCATGGACTACTTCAGGCAAACCATCTACCCAAAGCTCTAACCTACTCAGAGTACGCGCTGGTGTTATCACTCTTGAACACGGATTGAAGATAGTTTTTCCGTCAATTTCAACTTTAATTTTGTCGATGAAATAGTTGGAATTACTGTAACTTATTCGAAGTAAATGTGTTTGTCCATTGGCACGTTTCTTTGACGATTATCCGACCAACCACCATATACGGGAAGCGGGTTTGTGGGTTTGAGAATCATGAGCCCCGAGTAGATGAATTTGAACAAGTATAAACATCTTTTGTATTTGTTCAGCTACGATTTATGACATTTCACAGCAAGCCTTTATGATTCTGAGGTCCGAGAGTAGTGAATGCATTGTTCCTCGAAGTTCTCCTATAATTGCCATTGAGAAGGGCACTGAGGAAGAGCGGGAGAACTAACAAAACTACGAAAATTAGTTCTAAAAGAAGCTGAAGAAAAATAAAAGTGTCTGTTGGAGGTCTCACTGAAGATAAATCAACTCCCTGAAGGAATCCGCCAGACTCATGAGAATTCTGAGTAACGTTACAAAAGGTTCCATAACGAACCTGAAGAAACCAGATGGGACGTGGACAACATCCTCCGAAGACTCGCTCAGACAACTGCTGGAGGTTCACTTCCTAGGCGGTGTCGACGACAACCAATAGCCGTTCCTCACACAGCAGGTCCCCAAGGGAATTGGCTACTGGCGGAGGGAGGTCGTTACGCACGACACCATAGCTTCAGGGTTTAGCCCTTATAAGGCAGCAGGACCTGACGGAATTTTCCCGGTAATGCTACAGAAGTGCCTGGAATCTCTCACCCCACATTCCACAGAAATTGACAGGTCGGCGGAATTGAGATTTGAAGAGGTTTTATTACGTGTGTCGATTGAAAATATTAGGTGTGTTCTTCGGTGAAGAAAGTGCTTTGACAAGGCGAATAACGACCATAAAGGCAGCATTAATGGCCAGGAAAACGCCTCACTTGCTGAACAGCTGCATTGTATCTTCGCTAATGAGAAGGAAAGTTGCCGTTACCCGGGGGGGATCTCAGACTGGAAGCCGATGTGGGCGAGAACCCTCAAGGAAGCTGCCTCTCTCCCCATCTATGGTGCTCAGTTATGGATGAACTCTTGGGTAAACTCACAAATAAAGGTCTTGAGGCACGAGCATACGCGGACGATAGAGTTGTCCTAGTTGGCGGACATTTCTTTGAAATTATCTGCGACCGCATGCAGGCATCCTGCAGAATAATCGAAAGATGGTGCGGTAAAGCAGGACTTTCAGTTAACTCGACAAAAACAGGGATGATCCTGTTCATCAAACGAAGGAAGAAAGACGGGTTCAGGTCATCCAGCATGCTTAATTGAAAGCTGGAGTTAGTCCAACAGGTCAAATATCTGGGGGTGGCCCTGAAATTCAAACTTTCATGGACTCTGCCTGTGGATAGGATTATTCAGAGATCGGCAGCAATCATATGACAACTGAGGAGGATTGTAGAATGCAAAAGGAGAACCAGTCCAGAGGTTATGCGCTGGCTATATACGGTAGTCGTAAGACGAAAGATCCAATTTGACAATTCTCTTCAGCCATCAATGACTGGGCGAAATAAAAACGGAACGAACTTTGGAGGGATACTACCGGCTGCAGACAGTTGAAAGACATCGTGACCGGCCCCAGCAAGTCAAGGACGACATGGCTCTTAGAAATAAACCAAGCATTACGTCTTCTTATGGGAATACTAACTGGACAAAACAAATTAGTGAAGTGGACCAACAAACTGTGTTTCATCCGAAGGTTTCAAAGGTTCGACAAGGAAGACAATTAGGAGTATTAATAGTAGATATGTGAAAAATAGGTGATGGCAGAAAGGGTTCATGAGGACCTACTCGCCTGACTGCTTCAGCGGCAGCTGCCTACTGCGATTACTACTACTAAACCCCTATAATTAGAACTATCTTTTAATGAATCTCCACTGTGATGAAGAACGTTTTTATTGCTTCAATTTGCATTTTTTCTTCCAATAAAGCCGCGTAAAATATTGCCATAGCTTAACAGATCAAGAAAGAACTTTTACCGATCACTTTAGAAATAATTTGTCTTATAGAGCATAATCTGAATAGTCAATGACATTATTTCAGTAACACCATATACATTTGTTAAATGATCAACAAATGAATCACCCGTTGAAATTTTCAGGTTGTGGCAACATTAGGTACAACCTCTTCTTGTACTTTCGATAATCTTGACGAAATGGGCGATGTCTGTAATCGAACCAATGTCTGGCTTCACGTAGATGCTGCCTATGCAGGATCGGCATTCATTTGTCCAGAATATAGGTAATTATCAACTCATGATATTGCAATGGTTCCTTAGTTTGAATAGTTTTATATAATGAATACTCTGTATAACGAAGCTCTCTTGAATGGGTTGTCAGGGAAACGTAAAAAATAAATATGTGAAGATAAAACGAAAAACATATCGAAAAGGTTCTAAAATTATTGGAACTAAAATATCTATCCAAAATCAATATTATATTGGAAATCTATAAAAATTATTATCAGCAATCGAAAATAGGAAGATCACTTCATTGAATTTGACTGATTTGATACCAGCGACTTATGCAATTATCATATAGATGAATCCTTACATCAAAAGTAACTGGATATACTAAAGGAAAGGGTCATTCTGGAATAAAATATCAATAACTGAGAGCAGGTAGGAGAATTTACATTTAAAAACCGACATTTCGGAAGGGCAGTTTTGCGGCTTCAAAAGAAAAAGAGTTATTTAAGTTGGTCCATTTAAGACGACGTCCGCCAGCCAGAATTATTCAACGATTCAATCCTTATTTCAAATCATTACAAATTGTAAAGGGTTCTGGCCAGAATTTCTGTTTATTCAGTAAATACAAATTTATCATTTTGTTGACATATGTCATATTGATTTACGCATTGTCACGTCAGTTCAACTTGTTCAAAGTACAGAGTGTTCATTACATAAGTTTATTTGGTGAAGTGAAGTTGTTTTATTTCAGTGATTTTAATGAAATTGACCTGAGATCGTTACAATATGTGAAAGATTCGAACAAAGTTCAGAAAGTTTGCCAGAGAGGAGCATATTATAAACTGAAGTGATAATTTCTACAATGTCAAAATACCCGTTTCTCCAACCATTTCCATGAAGTGGGAAATACAAGATTAACTTCGTTCAATGCCAAAGCCAAAGTATACTTTATTGTCGGAAGTTATAAAATAGACAAAGCTTTTTGGTTTTTGTATTAATATTAAAAGTGAATTCAATTTATTAATGATAAAAAGTATAATGGTGATACAACCCACTATCTGCTTATAATCCCAGATGAAGGAACACCATCACTATATGCGCTCCAGGGCGACTTGAAAATTTGATGGCGCATTTGCTATTATGTTATTATAACTGCTGGAAAAACCCGGAAAACCCTACAGTACCACCATTTAGTCCTTAGCGAATGAGGTAATGAAACAAAACACAATAAACCAAGGACTCCTTCATCTCTGCCTCTCTCTGCAACCCCAGCCTGTGATCTCCAGTTTATGAACAGATGAAGAGTATTTACATGAAAGTAGAAAAAATGTTAATCAAATTGTGGATGACATAGAAACGATCAATAGCAAAGGAACAAAAAACCGTTACTATGCTCGATTCATGATATAAAAATTTTGATTTTTAGATATTATCATAAAACTCTAAATTTTTCACGTCTTTTCTGTAACGATAAAGTAATGTGATACTTTTGATATTTATTGGAAGGTGATTAAACATCTTACATCCATTATAAAATATCGAATTTTTGATAAGTGTACTTTTAGGAATTGAAAGTTTAAAATCATTACCCTGTCTGGTATTATGATCAGGAGAACTGCCAATAATGAACTTTGATTTATGTTTGTGTATCAAACAAACAGTTTCAAGTATGAAAATTGCAATAACTGTACGAATTTTATGTTTGAGAAAGAGAGGTGGCATGAATCCCGATATCTCACTTTGCATAAATATCGCAGAGCACGTTTTTGTGAAATTAGGACAGTCTGTGAATGATGACTACAGCAAACTTCCCAAAATGCAATACCATATCGCAGATGAGATTCAATAAGAGAATGATATACTCATTTAGAAACTGAAAATCCTAATTCATACGAGACAACTCTCAATATGTAGCAACCCGGAGAGAGTTTTTTTCATGACATTTTAACATGCTTTTCAAATTTCAACGAATTATCCAGATCAACAAGTCATATTTTCGATGCTGTTATTTTCTAACGGAACGCCTTCAAGATGACATCTGAAAGATATCATGTTAATTTTCCTTATGTTCAATGATAATAAATTTGATTCACAACAATCCTTCACTTTTTAAGATTATAACGTAATAATTGATCAAGATCTTGCTCATTTCATGTGCATACTTTCTAACTAATAATGAACTTATTCCCAGAGAACTCAGGTTGGAGTAGCAGATTATTTTTTAGTTGCATGTCCTCATTCACAAAGGACTCTATAGTGGTAGTGTGGGTTCTTCTGGGTTATCCTGTAGTTGAAATAGCAAATGCACAACCTACATCATCAAGTCGCTCCGGAGCACATATAATGGTGGTGTTTCTTCTCATCAGGACTGATGTGTGGACGGAAGGGAGTATCACCATTCAGTATGGTTTGAGTTAACAGTTAATTCAATTCATTTCAACATCACCATTAAGTGAATGAAGCTTTGCCTGAACGTTTTTATAACTTCTGACAAAAATGTGTGATTTTGGCAATATGATTTTTGGGAAAAGAGTTGTACTTCAGGAAACTATACTATATACCTTATCCTTCTGTTTATGATCATTACTGGACTATATCAGTTATTTATATTTCCTGAACTATCATTGAGTTTTTAGTCGTCAATGTCATTTGGACATTTTTCCAGTTAGAAAAATTGAATAACATATAATAAACTGTAAAAAGTTCAAAAATAAAGAAAAACTATTTTATACAAAAATTTTGATTTAAAATATATTCAAACCAAGTTATCCCTTTGTTAAGAACATGGTCCTTTAGAGCAGAATAACAGCAAAAGTGTAACTTCGTCGAAACGAGACGGCTGCAAATCAGTACTGGAAGCAGTTCCAATCGTCTTCTCAGTCTATAAATAAGTACAGACGTGGGTGAGTCCTCTCCATTACCTTTTCACGTCCCATTCCTTTCTGTTTACCACTGCCAACAGTTGTTTCATCAGTGTGTAATTTTCCTCAGAAATGGGTGAAGAAAAGCAACTTATTCGCAAACGTGCATCGTTGAAATCTCGTTTAACATTGTTTTCGAATCATTTACGCGATGAGATTGAATTGAAATTAACCATTCAAAGTTCCAAGCTAGAGGAAACACAGTTATTAGATCTCTAATGTCGAGTAGGTAGGTTGGAATCATTAATAAACGAATTTGATGAAACGCAAGGTCAAATTGAACAAATAACAGAAAATTTTGAAGGTCAATTTCTGGAAAGAGAACAGTTTGAGAAAACATCTTTCTCAAAGTTTGGTACTTACGTGCATCTTTGGTCGATAATGCTGCGCAAGTTATAAAATCGTTAGAATTTTCATCATCCAACTATACAGTAGCATGGTCCATTCTTTGTGACAGATATAATAATACACGACTGCTCATAAATAAACACGTTCGAGAATTGATTAATATGGAATCTATTCCAAAAGAGTCTGCAACAAAAATATGTTTTCTCATAGACAATTTATCGAAGCATTTACGATCCCTTGAACAATTAAAACAGCCAGTAGATCAATGGGATACACTCATCATATATCTAGTGAGTCAAAAACTCGATCCATTCACATTACGTCAGTGGGAAGAACATAAATCTGATTATGAAATACCGACTTTAAAAATATTCAAATCATTTTTAAAAGATAGAGCCGATTTACTAGAAACTATTAACTCAGATAAACATCAAGGTTGTGAATTTAGGCGAGATAATAATAATAGTAAAATGAAATCAGGTTTTCCAAAAAATTTGCTAGCTATCAGCAATGTTTGTTCTTATTGCAAAATGAATCACTTCATTCTCAATTGTGAAGAGTTTAAGAAACTTCCTGTACATGAAAAAATTTAATTTTTAAAAAAGGCTCATCTCTGTTTGAACTGTCTCAAATCTGGACATCACAATAGGATATGTCGACTGGATGGTTGTTCAAGATGCCGTTATAAGCACAATACATTACTTCATATTGATCAAAGCAAAACTGAACCTTATGTTGAGCAAAATGAAGAAAATAGTACAAATTCCAATCCTAGCATAAATTTGTCTTCTAGGTCTGATCATCATGTTTTGCTGTCAACTGCTTTTATTAAAATCTTTGATAATAAAAATACCTCTCATACAGTCAGATCACTTTTATACAGTGGAAGCCAGTGTAGTTTCATTACAACTGAAGTATGTAGGAAACTTAAGTTAGAAACTCATAAAAGTGATTTCTCAGTTTCAGGTTTGAGTCAATCTATATCAAAAATAAATGAACGTTGTCTTGTACAGATTGCTTCTTCATAATGAATTCAAATGTGAATTACAATGTCTAGTTTTGTCTGATATAACTGGTAACGTCCCAAATATTAGATTTAATAATTCACATCTGGATTTACCCAGGAATATAAAGTTAGCTGATCCAAATTTCTATAGCCCGGGAAAAGTAGATATTTTGATAGGTGCTGATATATTTTGGACACTCTTATGTGTGGGTTAAGGAAACCAATATTACAAAAAACTAAATTAGGTTGGGTTGTTTCTGGTTCTATTTCCACGTATCACAATAAAGTGTCTATTTGTCACGTTTCTACAACTTCCGATGTACAGGAACAACTCTGTAGATTTTGGGAGTTGGAGGAATGTTCTGACAGCAAGAGGTCCTTATCTTCTGATAGTAGTGGTAGTTATCAAGTATAGATTCCGTTCAAAGAAAACTTGAGTGAATTGGAGAAAAAATTCCAAAGAAATATTTCATTGAGAGACAAGTATATTCGTTATATGTCAGATTATGAGACTATGGGTTATAATATGTCAAACATACAAGAGTTCGATCGAAATGAGATTTCCTATTTTGTACCGCATCACGGTATTGTACGCGATAATAGTCTTACTACAAAATTACGTGTTTTTTTTTATGCTTCTGCACCAACAACCACTGGACTGTCTCTACAGGATGATCTCATTTCCATTATAACACGTTTTCGAAAACATAATTTTGTTTTAACATCTGACATTGAGAAAATGTACTTACAAGTGTCTATTGACCCGAATCAAATGCATTATGAGAGAATTTTCTGGCGGTCAAATCCATCTGAACCAATAAATATTTTTAATTTGAATACGGTGACATTTGGAATGGCATCTTCTCCATTATTAGCTATTCGTAGTGTCCACCAGTTAGCAATTGATCATGAAAAACAAGAACCAATCATATCAAAAATAATAAAACGCGATTTTTACGTTGACAGGAGCAAGTACATTAGAAGAAGCTCTATATATTTGTGACAAATTGACAGAAATTCTCAATAGTGCTCGTTTCCCACTTCGGAAGTGGTATTCTAATGACAAAAGAATAATCGAACATTTGAAAACAGAACACTCAAACTCTAATACAATTCATATTGGACCAAGTGAGTGTGCAAAAACTCTGGGTTTGATTTGGTGTTGTTCTTCCGATGAACTTAAGTACAATATATAAGTTCATATTACGAACAGAAACGAATTACCAATCGGATCATTTTCTCAGGTATTGGAAAAATATTTGATCCTCTTGGTTTATTGGCTCCTTGTACAATCATTGCAAAAATGTTATAACAGAAAATCTGGCTTCAAAAACTGTCATGGGATGAATCTCTTCTGGGAGATATTCACTCCAGTTGGTTGAAATTCAGAAATGAACTTCACTTACTGAACCGTTTATTGATTCCAAGACAGGTTTTGTGCCATGACGCAGTGCATTTAGAATTACAATCATTTTCGGATGCATCACAATTTGCCTATGGAGGTTGTGTATAAGTAGATTCCACTAACTTAAACGGGAAAAGTTTTGTATATCTAGTATGCGCTAAAAGTAAGGTTGCACCATTGAAGACAGTAACCATTCCACGACTAGAATTATGTGGAGCATTATTGTCTTCTAGATTGGCCAAAAAGGTTATCAGCTCTATCGAATTAAAATTTTATCGTTGTGTATTTTGGTCAGATTCTACTATATTATTAGGATGGATTAAAACTGCTCCTAATCTTTTGAAGACCTTTGTGGGCAATCGTGTATCGGAAATCCAAGAAATAACGGGGTTGCATGAATGGAAACATGTTCCAACTAGCAGTAACCCTGCTGATTTATTATCGAGGAGAGTATACCCAGCCCAATTGGCAGAATTGAACTTGTGGTGGCATGGACCTTTCTGGTTAATAGAGAATGACTCATGCTGGCCGGCATTCATATGCAGCAATGAACATCTACCAGAAATGCGCAAGATTGAAACTATTTGATTATCTGCCAAAGTTAAACTTTCATTTCCATTTCAAAATTTTTCAAGCTTAACCAGATTGAAAAGAGTAACTGCTCAAATTTTCAAATTTATGTAATCCCTTGGTTAAGAACACCTTCCTTACTGAAAATGTATTTTTTTTTTCATAAACCATTGATAGTTGTTGCTCACCGTTTATTAATTTGTACTTTAATTTTTTTTCAGATATCTCATGAAAGGAATAGAAAAAGCTGATTCATTCAATTTCAATCCGCACAAGTGGCTCTTGATCAACTTCGACTGCTCAGCGATGTGGCTGAAAGATCCTTCCTGGCTAGTGAACGCATTCAACGTAGATCCACTTTACTTGAAACATGATCAACAAGGTTCCGCACCTGACTACCGCCATTGGCAAATACCTCTAGGAAGGCGTTTTAGGTCTCTGAAAATTTGGTTCGTTCTGAGGCTGTACGGAATAGAAAATCTCCAGGCTTTCATCCGAAAACAAATCGCACTGGCGCACTATTTCGAATCGTTGGTGAGGTCCGACGAGAGATTTGAGATAACGGAAGAAGTAATTTTAGGTCTAGTATGCTTCAGACTGAAGGGGGCGAACGAACCAAACGAAACATTACTCAGGAGACTGAACGGAAGAGGAGTTATTCACTTAGTTCCGTCTAAAATTAGGGATACGTACTTTCTGAGATTGGCGATTTGCGGTAGAGTAACTGAGAACTCAGATATCGATATTTCTTGGAAGGAGGTGAAAGAAACTGCCGACGAAATATTGTCGAAGAAGATATAAATTCCATCACCCTACATCGACACCAAAATATTTCAGCAAAGATTCAAGATTACGAAGAGATATGAAAAAGCCACAATTGTATTTATAAAATAAGCCATTTTCACGAAAAACCCATTTCGGTTAGAGATATTGGAACAAATACACTGTTTCTAGAAACCGCCTGACATGCTCTCCCAGCGATATCATTCAATGAAAGATTATCTGCTTGTTATTTCAGTGGAATCAACAGATATGCAATGAAATGATTATACAGTTATGAAACCTGATGGTTTTTCTTCATTTCAATCAGTATAGAAAACAATTTCAATTTGTTTTCACTCAAGTTAGATCTTTATTTGCCCATTGGCAGATGTTAGCAAAGACTATTAATCGTATAAGCTGATTTGCTGAATACTCACCATTCACAAGATAATTATGTGAAGAATATAATAACTACTTGGACGAGCGGATTTTTTTCATGATTCTCACTAAACATTTTCAAAAATCAGAAATCACGAAAGAATGGTGGTTTATAGAAATAAGCCCAGTATTCAATAGCCGGAGCACCCATCTTCGCCAACAAGTCGTACTTTTCTTTATTTATGATTTCCACGTCTTCATATTGGATAACGCAATTCGACCATTCACACGGACCATGCGATATAAGACAATGAATTTAGTGTTAGGTTAAATTATTGTTGTAAATATAGGATAGTATAACAAAAAACTAATTGTTTAAAACAGAATCAAAAAAATATGTATACTTAAGTGGAAAATATAAATGTATATATTCATGCACAATCCTTCGGTGGAGGTCCACCGTATCTTTTAGTCAGCTGTAGAATCCTTTCCGCTTCCCTGATCCCGCTCAGTCGTGCTCCATGCACCGTAGAATGATGGCCAGCACAGGTGGCTTCTCCTGCAAAAAGAAGTATCGGCGGTACGGGGTCACACGATCCTGGCACTGGACAACTAAGATCACATTGGTGGCCTACATTAGAACTCAAGTTCATGTAACTGTAAGAACCGCAAAAGTAAGGATCCGATGCCCATTTGGATCTGAATACCGTTGACGGATATGGTAGGGATGCGTCGCCGGTAAACTGTCTCAACACTTTGGTGATGCCTTCAGCAACTTCCTCGTCTGTGGCGCTTTCCATCACGATGGCCTCAGGTCCGCTTATGTAGGCGCAAAGAACATGTTTACTACCCTCCACTTCCTCTACCGCACTCAGGCCCTTGGTCCAATCAGTTCTGTTGGACAACTCATCTTGGGACCAGGCAAATCTTATGTTGCCGTTCGACCAAACCCAAAATGGACGTTCATAGTCCAAAAATACTTTATCGACACTACCATATCCTGCAATAGAATAAAAATAGGATTATCTAAAATTCTCATCTGAATTTAAGAAGTCCTAAAGTTTTAATATAGGATCCAGTGGCAAAATTTGCAATTGAAGAAGAGACCATAGCATCAGAAATAAATCAAAATTGTCATTTGTGGTGCATGATAGCAAAATTCCTCTTTTGCATAGTTTGAACAAAGTTTATTCAAGAATGCAGAAAGATCTAACATATTTTGGGAAAATGTAATCTTGAGTTAGTAAAAATTACTATAGAATTTTGATTTTATTGAAAATATGAACAAAATGTTCATAAAGTCAAATGTGGAAACATCTGCGATTGAAATATAAACTTTCGTCGCCATTTCCCACTGTTCAAGTAACCTTCTGGAAGGTATTCGTGTTGAAAAATGGGAAAATCTCAAATTGAAAATTGTATTTGTTGGAATGAAAACAACCTACGTTAAAAATGAAGATTTTTTGTAGTTTATAACAGAAAACAACTACTTCCTCGGCTGAAGCTACGCTGGGCATTGAACTACATTTGAAAGATATTGTGAAAAGACCCTAACTAGAAAAAGAAAATCTGAATGTGAAAATTTGCAGTCAGATGTGGATGCACCCGCATATTGGCGCGATAGGTAATGAAGTAAAATAAATGAATCAGATAAATATAGGAAAAGGTAACAAAACATACCAAATACAGCATAAATACAGGATATACCACGATGAGATGAGTTAATATGTCTTTCGAAGGCTTGTTTCACTTAAAATAATTTCAGTTGTCTACGAGATTCAGAATCAGTAGCGACAAATACTTCAATTCGTGAGTATCTTACGGGGAATGTGACATGATTATTGTGGAACCTTCCGTTCGCGATACCCGGATAGACCAATGGGCCGTGGTGGCGTGCGGGTTTAGCACGCCACCATGGTGTCGTGTATGGCATCACACGTTTGAAAGGTAAGGGCTACGTCTTCCCTAGCTCGCACAAGGCTCTGACTCCTGAGGGTTGGTCATAAGGGTGCAGCCGGTTGACGGATATAACAATTTTAATAATTTAACCAACACTCACTCATGACCCCCTGACGCGGCTCATTCACAATTTCGAAACACACAGGAAGTTTGTGAAAAAGAAAAAAAATTAACCTGTCGTAGAATCAGTAGCGACAAATACTTCAATTCGTGAATAACAAATAAATGTTTATTTTCGAAATCTAAACGTGACATGATAAAGTCCCTACATTTTGAACGCAATCTATTAGCAAATATAGTTTTTGCACTTCCGGGACTAAATTGCCAATTTTAGTCCCGTATAACAGGGACTAAAATGCATCCTTCAGTCCCTAGGGAGATGAAGTTGCATTTCAAATTTTGTTGACACTGTTGCTATAACGTTACCTACTGAGTAATTCAAGTAGGTACCGTGTTTATATAACTCATCAAATTTATTATTTGTATCAATGTTGAAAGTTATACTACTGGGAAGTGCAAAAAATAGCGTATATGCTTCAGGACTAAAGAGATATTTTATCCCTTACGTGATTATTGGCCCCGGGCTCTACGAGCCCTCAGGCAATAAACATCACGTGCGGGATTAAAACATTCACTTTAGTCCCTTGTTATATAATATACTATTGTTAACACTTCAGCATTTTTTTCTTGTCGATTCTTTCAAAAAAGACTACTGATAATTCAGAGATCTCTGATAACAACACGGAAATTTTAGTTTTTTCAGGTTTTCACAAAAACCGTTTAATTTAGATTTAGGGTTGTAAGCATAAACTCCTTCAATCTTTCAGAATCCACTGGCGTTCAGAAAAAATGGGGTTGCCTTTCGAAAAAAATTAGTTACACAATTCTCAAGATAGCTGAATTCGGCGCCTTTGAAAAGTTTGTAAAATTTAGGAAGCTTCAAATCTCTTTTAGGCAAATTCTGTCAATTTTTAACAAAAAATATCACATTTTTTTTGAAGGGCTGCAACTACCAAAAAAAAAAAAATTAAATAACTGAAAACTGGAACTCTATCAACTTATGATGTTTCGATTAACGTTATAATGGAATTCATTGTACATACTGGAAATGCAATTAAAAATAGGGTATTCTATTTAAAGAAACAAAGTATTGTCTACATTTGGTATGACCGGAATTCGTAGAAAATGGATTTTTTTAACTGAAACGAACTCATCGAAAAATATTTCTAGTAGTTTCCTTGTGGTATACCCTGTATACCGCCGCCAAAGAGCGTGAGTTCGAATCTCAGAATTGCCACCGGTCTCGTGCATGGCATCACACGTAAAAGGTAAGGGCTACGTCTTCCCATAGTTCGCACAAGTTCCTGACTTTTTAGGGTTGCACGTAGGGGTGCAACCGGTTGATGGATATAACAATTTTAACAATACTTAGTCACACACATACATAAATTCGGATGAAACCCAGCCTTATTCTGTAGGATTTACTAAACAGGTAAGTCCTACTGATGAAGATAACATGGTTATCGAAATGCGTATTTAGGGTTTTAATTAATTGTGTGGGGAAGGGGAAAAATACTGCTTGTTCTCACTGAGGAACACCACAGGCGTTCAATATCCATTTTTCGATCCAACTACAAGATTGTTTTATGCTCATAACAATAAAATTATATTTATGAGGCATGCCAATCATTGAAGTGTGAATGATGTTATTGGTATCAATGAAATCAAAAATGCACTGGTAACAATATATGTTAAACTGATAAGTTGTGTTGAACTAGCTATTACTGTTTGAGGGGAATTACCTTACCTAAAGACTTGATGGCTTCTATTTTATTAGCAGGCAGCGCTGGACAGAATAATTTTTCACCGTGTTCTTTCAATACTCCCAAAGACACGGTGATAATGACATAATCAGCACAAAATTCTTCACCGTTACAACACTGAACAACTGCTCTTGGTCCTTTATTTCTACTCTGAACTGCTCCCCATCGAATGAGTCCAACAGGTTTTCCGAATTTGAGACTGGATTCTGGCAGTTCCTTCATCAAAGGAGCGAGGATACCGACGTAACCTGTAAAATTGAGATCATTTTTCATTGTGCGAGCCAAGTTGATGAAATAATAATAATAATAATAATAATAATAATAATAATAATAAAGCACTGTCTTGATAGGATACGAATGCTGGTGGCTGCAAAAAAGTCACTAGTGAGGCGGGCGAGAAGCATCGCGGAAAACATGAAGTTCCGCGATAAACCTTCTCGCCTATTCCAAGAGCCTCCACGTGTTGTGGAAAACCCGCCGGCGGCTGATCGGGTAGAAACCTTCTGGAAGGGTATTTACGAATTTCCGCAACCACTCAACGTAGATACTCCAGCCCTAGCGCAGTTCGAAGCTTTCTGCAGGAGGCTTCGTCTGCCTGAGCTCAATGAACTGCGCAATCCGATAACCCCGGAAGAAGTTCGACGGGCCCTCAAAGGCTCGAAGAATTTTGCTGCTCCAGGTCCTGATGGCCTGAATAACTATTGGTGGAAAAAATTACCAAGTACCCACCACCATCTAGCAAGAGTTTTCAACTCGTGGCTAGATGGGGAGCAGCAGATTCCGGATTGGTTTGTCGAGGGGCGAACCGTGCTAATCCCCAAAAACGGAGATTTATCTGATCCGAAGAACTACAGACCGATAACATGCTTGAACGCATGTTATAAGATGTTTACACGCATCTTGTACATGCGAATACTCTCCGCAGTTGAGCCGGTGTATGAACGGATATATGAGCAAAGAGGGTCAAAAAAGGGGGTCGCTGGCTGCAAGGAGAACCTGCTGATCGACAGATGCATCACGCAGGACTCCGTGCAGTATAAGCGTAACCTTTCAATGGCCTGGATCGATTATCGCAAGGCATTTGATACAACATCGCATGAACTCATCATGCATTTGCTCAGATGCCTTGCGGTACCCGATCAAATAGTGAGATGCATTGAACAGCTGATGCCGCTCTGGAGGACTCGATAACCATAACATATCTTTAGAAGAGGCGTGTTTCAGGGAGACTCCCTCAGCCCTCTTCTCTTCTGCATCTCACTACTGCCATTGTCCGTTGCACTACGGAAAACCCGCGGATACAACTGCGGCACCCCCAGCAACCGGAGGCATAAGGTCACCCATCTGTTTTACATGGATGACCTTAAACTTTATGCCTCCGGAGAAAAGGACCTTCACCAGTCCTTAAGGGTGGTGCAAGAGTACACGCATGCTGTCGGAATGGAGTTTGGGATAGACAAATGTGCCACGGTTCATCTCAAAAGAAGACGATGCGAGGAATACGGAGAGGACGTTCAGCTCGTAGACGGAAGCATCCTACATCATCTGGATGCCGGAGAGACGTATACCTACCTAGGGGTGGAACAACGCCACACCCAAGAGGTAGCTACTGTCAAAAGCTCTCTCCGCGGCAAGTATCAGCACAAACTCCGACAGATCTGGTCTTCAGAACTGTCGGGGAAGAACAAAGTTGCTGCAACTAATATGCTTGCCGTTCCGATTCTACTTTACTCCTTTGGAGTAATGAAATGGACTCAGGAAGAGCTGCGACAACTCGACGTAAAAACTCGCAAAATGATGCATCTTCATAGAAGCTTGCATCCTAAATCGTCTGTTCCACGGTTATACTTCCCCAGACAACGGGGAGGCCGTGGACTTTTGAGTTTGGAGTGTCTACATAACAGAATGGTACTGGATGGAGCCTGTAAAGTCATCAGGAGTTCAGATCCCCTTCTCTGCTTGGTATGTGATCATGAAAAGGCAGGGATTGGAGCATTTCTTTTCAAGGCAGCAACCCGTGCAGCCGATGAACTCGATCTCGTATTCGACACTGAACGGACAAACCCAAACTCTATCACCGAGTTGGAACCCGTTCAGCAAAAAGCCCACGTAAAAGCTGCGGAGTGTGAGAGGCTCCTGCAGCTACATAAGGATAAGCCGATGCATGGGGTCTTCTTCAAGAACATTGAAGACCTAGGCTTATCCAGAGACCTGACCTTCTCGTTTCTCAGGTCAAGTAGGCTGAAGTCGGAGACCGAGGGATTCATAATGGCCTGCCAGGATGGTGTCTTCAACACTCTCGTCTACCGCAGTCGCGTGATGGGTATAGAGGTCCCTGACACTAGATGCAGAGCGTGTCGTGGGGCAGCTGAGACCATAATGCATTTGCTGTCAGCTTGTCCAGCTTATGCGGTCTCAGCCTATATCCACAGACATAACGCGGCCCTACGAGTGTTGTACTACCATCTACGACACTCGTACGGTGTAGACGAGACACCAGTGTTGCCTTATGCTCCGGGGGATATTGAGTCCGTGGTGGTGAATGAGAAGTGCCGAATCTATTGGAACTATTCATTCCCCACCCTCAGGCAAATACAAGCCAATAAGCCTGATGTAGTACTCCTCGACCATCAAAGTAGGACGATTTTCGTCATTGAGTTTTCAGCTCCTGGCGAAACGAACATCGTCCGAAAAGAGGAGGAAAAACGGACTAAATATCGAGATCTTCTCTTTGAACTCCGCAGGCTTTACCCAAACCATTCTGTCAAGATGGTGGTTCTGATAATAGGGGTCCTTGGTGGAATGATGGACACACTGCTCTCAAACCTAAAAATCATACCGGCTTGCCGTGACATGGCAGAAACCCTAGCCGGGCGAATGCAGAAGGCCATAATTCTTGGTTCACTCCGCCTACTCAGGGCACATGATTCTCGGACCCAGTAATCACTTACCCCATGGACGTGGGGAGTGTTTACTGGGGTTAATGACACGCCAGCGCGCCCTCCGGAAGTGTCGGAGCTCCGGAGACAGGGCCTGACTGGGTAATTCCTAACGAAAAAAATAAAAAAAAATAATAATATCTTTCATTTCTCAAATTGAAAAGAATAGTCGTTACAATACTGTTACAATATACAATAATTGGAGGAGAGTCGTCAAAAGCATATAAAAGTGTAAAGTCGAACAGAACTAACAATTAAGTTCATATATAAAATTAATTTAGTAATTTTTCGTCATACATTGTAGATAATAAAAGTCATCCATAATATGAGTATGAGTGAGCTTTTGCTCAGTATATAATTTACAGGTGTTCTGTAAATTCCTGAAGGGTAAAGCAGTTCATTTGAAGTAGCAGTTTCTTCAGCCTATATTTAAACATATGAGAACTGGGAGAATCCTTGATATATTCAGGAAGAATATTGTAGAATTTACAGCAGTTAAAAATCTACACTTTTTTCGAACAATGCGGTTCTATGAGCATTTGACACGAGAAGACCCTTGGAACGAGTATTGTGGTCATGTTGATAAGGTTGAAAGATTGATTTATGTCTGAATACATATGCACAAGATTCTAATATATATATATATGCTGGCGACTGTCAGAATATTCAGTTCTTTGAATGCATTTCTGCATGACTCCCTGTATCCTAGTCGAGCAATTATTCTTATTACATATTTTTGGATCAGGAATAATAAGGAACACTAGGTAAAATAACATTTCGTGAAACAGAATACATTGAAACTATTGTTCGAGGAGACAACGGAATACCAGGGACTGAAATATCTGAGGAAAGAACCAGTACTCAGTACACTGAATGCACATTGAGGAGTTGACTGAAGTAATAGGTTCATTAAGAACCATGCAAAAACTAACCTCAACAGTTACTTGCTCTGAGCAGGTAATTTGCCTGAAACTGCATACATACTGGACAAAACATGACGATTCAACTATGACATCTGGAAACATCAATATTTCAAATTTAGTTCAGTCGACAGGTTGAAAAAAGTGGGGTTAGGTGGAAAAAGGTCGGAAGTTAATGAAATTTCAGGAGGTTCTTCAGGGATGGTTAATCAACATTTTCTCAAGTTTTGGAATTCGAGGACCCTGTGCGAAAAAAGTAGGGGGGAGGGAAACTGCAAAATGTTTGACCTCTCTCCGGTTTTTCCTCGATTACTTTTTTCTCTTACGTCCTACGGAAAAAACATAACGCTACTTTTTGGTAGAGCGTTAAATTTTATACAATTTTGATTGGAAAAACATGTTTGTATGTGAATTCGCTACCGAGATATGGCACGTCAAAAAAAAGGTCATGTTTCAAAATTTTCTAAGAAATGACAAAAAATGCAAAATTACAGCTTATTTCATCTGTTATACCCGGATTATGATGAAATATTGTAGTAATTATGGTTCTTAGTTGAAGTCACCAACTTTGGACACCCCACTCCTCCTTCCCCCACCCAACCTCAATTCTCAAAAGCTAACTTTCTGATGAAAGCCAACCATTCCTATTCACATCATTTTGGTATTGATATCAGTTACTTTTCGGATCGATATCCCCCCGTTCCCCTATGCATAATTATCCCAGGACAGGAAGAAAAACGAAAAGACGATTTTTGACAGTTTTGCTGTGTGGTCGACGGTCTTCCTCAATCAGCTCAATGAGCTGCTGAATGGAAAACTGGCATTCATCACTATTCTCGTCGATGTATGAAAATATCACCTGCATGGCTTCGTCAACACTCGGCGATGGGCGGAATCCTCTTTTATGAGATGATAAAAGCTTGCGAGGCACTTTTGATGATACTCAGCATTGACGGCGACTAAATCAGTGTCCAAATTCTGCAACTGGCTAATGCGCTCTTTTATTTCCTTCCCCCAGTCGTCTCCACGCATCCTCGCCTTTTCGATGATTCTATTAGAAATTTCGGGTAGAGTCACTTTGACTGTAGCATTGCGCCTTTCCAAGGGAAACTTTGCCTGTTTAGCTCTGAAATCATCACTGATAGCTTCCTCACAAAGAGAACACGCTTTGGTGAAGTCGAATTTCGCAACTTGTGACCGTCGGATAGGTGCAGGAGAAGGAGCTTTGAATGTGTCACATCCACGACGTGCAAATGCAGCAATTAATTTCTCATTGTTGTACCTTGTTTGGCAAGCACTGTGCACTCTTACTTCACTCAACTCACGCAGAATCTGTTCATCTGCCGAAAGTTTCCTTTTTACACTTGACTCCAATAATCTGGCAATTCCTCTGGCTTTCACTACAGTTAGTTCACCTGCTTCAACTCCTCCTTTACAAATAACAGACAAGTCTGATCCACGAGATGTAGACGCCATCTCAGAAAATTACCCAAAAACCAAAACTGTCACACTCGATGCTCCTTTCGCTAACAAAGTTATTCACTTCAAGAGCTGAAGGTTTCTAATGTTACTTATCTAACTTAATCTTATATATACTCTGAGAGGTTAAACACTCTCTGTCCCATTTTTACCAATACCTAATTTTAATTTTCTTATTACCTAATTTGACTATTCTACCTGAGGTACTTATACCCTTCTATAATTACAATTTTTCGATTTCTTCTTGGAATTAATGGATAATAGAGTCATGTTGAAAGAATGAAATGAAAAGTGATCTAATATGACCTCAAAAATCGAAAACAAATAGGTCTAGGTAGCGCAGGTAGAATAGACAAATGTCAGCCTTCTATGTTGAATATTGGCTCATCGTTTGCATTCCGCAGTTCCACAGGAGCAGTGTTTTGACATCTATTGTTTTCCAGCTTTTTACTGCTGTAGCTGATCACACACTCCCCTCGGCCCGACACTCTCTTGTCCTTGGGAGGAACGACTTGACACCTGGTGGGCAAGCAGGGGTGGGGGTTATCTAAAGTTGGTGATTTCAAGTAGGAATTATAATAGCAAGTACATTTCATCATAATTCTTGTATAACAGAAGAAATAGGGTGGAATTCTGCATTTTGTGGCGAAATTTGAAAAAATTACCTATTCTTCGAAGCGCCATATCTCGGTAAAAAATAGACACACAAACATGTTTGAGGCAACAAATTCGTAGGGAATTTGACGATCTACAAAAAAGTAAAATGACGTTTTTGCTGTAGAACGTAAGGCAAAAAAGTTATTGAGGAAAAACCACACCAAGGTCTAAAAATTTGCAGTTTCCCCCCCCCCCTATTTTTTTAGCACAGGGTCCTCGAGGTCCAAAATTTGAGAAAATGTTAATCAACCATCCCTGAACAACATCTTGAGGTTTCATTAACTTCCGACCTTTCTCTATCTGAAACTACCTGTCGACTGAACTAATTAACGAAAAACTTATTCTTATTGCCTGGAGGTCAAAATAAATTCGACAAAACTTTGTCTTGCAATAAATGTAGTTTTCTTTAATCCAAAATCACAAATTTCACAAAAATAATCTTTACCTAAATAAGTTATATCATTTGAGCTTGATTGTTTTAAGGAATGTATTGTGAAAATTTACACTCAGTGGTCAAATGTGTTCCAAAATATTAAACTCATAAGGCGAATTACACTTTCATAAAATATTCAGTACAGCAGTGGACAAAAGAGATTTAGTTATATCGGCATTTTATTTAAAAATAAAAAGTAGATAAATCGTAGATTCGAGAATGAGCCGTTTCTGTACATTTTTTCTTGAATGTATCATTAAGCTTTAGCCTTAATATTGAAATTGAACAAAATATAAATATTCAAGGTCCTCTCAAACAACACCACATTCGTCTATAACTGGAAGTATCAAAGCAATGCAAATATTCCTATCAGATTATTCTCAAAGATAAATCGATTTATTTGAATCGGTATTTCCAGAAAAACGAACAATGGACACTTTGTATGATAATCTGTATATAATATGAAATAATTAAAATACAGTACCGAATGGCAAACAGACTTGGCCGCCAGGAATTTGTATTTCACTTCCAAAATTGTCAGCGCTGACTTTGCCCAAATCATCGCCTATTCTTGAACGCAGCATGTTTGTTAGGCCGTACATTATTCTTGATACATCATAACGTTGGTCTTCTGGGAATTTTTGAAGCTCCTGCTGAATCCGCAACCCTGAATATAAAAAATATAATTAATCATTGGAAAATGTCACCAATTTGACTTGCATATTTTTTGGAGCCTGATATTTCTGAAGGAAAAAACGTCTCCATGAATGGTCACATGAGTAGGTATAGTAAAGCTTTTTAGGCAGCGGACGGCTATTATTATTAATATTATTTAGCGCACCTAATTTTCAGATGTATGAAAACCTGGAAAAATGGCAGCACCTTCTGGGGCAATAGGTGTACATCAATATTGCAGTTTATATGTGGGCTCATTTCCTGAAAGGGATTTCATCCAAGGTCATGATATATTATCATTATCTATATTATACCGGGTGACCACGAGGTGAGGTACGCCCCCCCAATTTTTCTATAGTTTCGAAGATACAGGTTTTAAATATGGTAGGTCGATATATTACTCGAATACGCATATTTTGACTCCATTATCTAAAATTCACCACTTCCGGTTTAACCGGAAGGTGACCCAAACCTTTTTTTTTAAATGACACCCTGTACAATTTTTTTCATTATCCGGAAGAACACAAAATTTGTGATAACACTGTTCTTCAAAATTGAAAATCGGTTGAAAAATGGCGGTGATACAGGTGATTGTTCAATCGAAGAAAGTTGGCAATGAACATCAAACTCAAATCATCACAACTAACGAACGGCGTCAATATTGACGAGAAGAAGGAATTGAGCTTCTCATGTAATTGCAGCAACCATATTTTCCAACAATTATCAAAAATTTCCTCAAAACGGAGTAGTACCCATAAAGAAATGATCAACATGCTCTTTTCACATTGTCGTATTGAAAAATAATGAATAATCAGATTACTCAAATGAAAAGATTTGATATTTTGCTTAGCTTTCGTAGGTTCAAGCCGCCTCCGATTGGGAATATTAAATTTTGAGAATATCATAATGAAACATCCCGTATCTTCGATTCATTTCAGATATCTCCGAAACTTTCAACACAATTATTTGGATAATTCATTACTTTTTAATACGACAATGTGAAAAGAGTATGTTGCCATTTGAGAAATGCAGTTGCGAGCATTTCTTTATGGACTCGTCTATCGTAGTCGCGTGATGGGTATAGGTGACATTAGATGCAGAGCTTATTGTGGGTCAGCTGAAAATGCATTTGCTGTCTGCCTGTACAGCTTATGCGGCCCCAGTCGAGAAAACACATTTATGTAAAATTATTTACACAAAAATTGAAGCTTCAAAAATATAAAAAAAGTGAGATATACGTTCAACTAAGTAAATGCGAGACTTCAACACTGAGATAAATCCACACAAAAATATTCGTTCGTTTTGATGGTAGAAATTAACAAAAAGGCCCAAAAATTCATTCATTTGATACTTGAAGAATATTTTTAAATTATTTTTATCTCAATACACTCATAAATTCCACCATCAAACAAAAAAAAATCGTTTCTGACTCCTTTCTTCCTCAGGGATGAAGACCGTTAAATGCCGTTGATTTTATTAGAAAATTTGCATGTGCCTTCATATATTCGTCAGTAATGACTCCTACAAATTGAGTTGGATTCTTCAGTGTTTTTGAAAATGACACGTCGCCCCCCAAAACGGGGTATCACTGTCAATCATATAGGAAATTCCCATTTGAACTGTTGAAGTGGTTGGCTTCATTCGTATGAGAATACTAGGCTTTTGAATGTTATCGTTCGTTTTGTGGAGCAAGACTACTCTATTGTTGACTGACTTATTCTGAAACTGATGAGAGGAAATAACCTCGAATCATGCATGTATGCAGGTGGTCATTTCCAACAAAATGAAGGGTACTTAATATTCAATGGCTTTATCACAATCAGCACTTGCAAAATGTTCTCCTTGAGGAACATTGCACAAATGGATGACAGATGTAATCTACTGTCTGTAAGGGAAAACAGTTGTTTTCTGTCAGAATTTTTTTTAATTTTTCCACTTTGTGGAGATGTGTGGGGAGAAGGGTATTTTCGACTGTAGTCGGAATAATCTCTTTTCTCCAATCGAATTTTGCTCAGAAGAGCGTATGCCATTTCTGAGATATTTTCACTGGCAACTGCAAGATACAACTCACTATATGAATTCCTAACAGTTTTGTATATAGTAGTTTGACATACCTAGGAAGTTTTGTAAGGAACCGTGATCCTTTGTACATCCCATATTAAACAGGCTAGCAGCTTCATGTTCAATTTGCTTGAAAACGTGAAATGCCATCATCGAAACTGGCGTGTCGATCGCGCGGCCATCACTTGTACAAAATACACCTTTAGAAGGATCTACTTTTTTCAGAGGAGGCTGCAATAACCCTTCTTGTGCTGCCAAGTTATAAACTGGGTTTCCGACACATGCGCCATCTATGTATTGCGCACCCATCTCAGCAATGACGTCGCCTAGCCAGCATGAATGTATTCTTCCGCCTGGCCTGCAAAATTGAACCGGTAAACTATAGAGTTCTTATTATGACCACTACGTGGCGAAAGTAGGTTGATTCACAACATTCGGTAAAGGCGATGAATAACATACACTAGGTGAACTAGGACATTATTCATAATGACAAATGGTGTTAAAAATCAGGGACGGGCTGGGGGGAATTCACCCCCCCCCCAATGTTAGATAAGTTGGCAAATTATATGTTTGGAAAAGATTCAAACTGAAACAAAATTCGTGTCATCGGAAAAATTTGAGTTTTTTATGACTTCATTCTAGGAATTGTCACTGAACTTCAATCTAGAAATGTTCAACTTCAAACTTTGGTTACTCAAGTAGTTGCTCTTGTTCTATCGATCTAAAATATTTTCCGGAATGCAGCCGAATGGGACACCCTGTATATTACCGCATTTTTGAACATGTCATTCCTTTCTGATTATTTTTGCTCCATATTCTCCTATACCATCATGATGAATATGAGAAAAATAAATCGATTTTTTTAGAAAATTGCTCTTATCTCCATATTCTGGCTATTTAGAATTCGACGGGAATTCAGTCATCTTTCAGGATATTTCGTTAAAAAGAGGATGTTCTATTTAAAAAAACGCACTTTCAACCCTTTTTGTATCTAGCAGTAAGATCATGAATTTTGAACGACCCTGTATAAGGCAGAACAAACTACATGATCTTGATGAACTAAACACAAAATTGCAACTTCCCAAAAATCCAAATACCGCCGAAATAAACATTCAATTCGAGCTATGTTTTGGATAAAAAATATGGAAAATAATCGATATCTCAAAGACCGTTAGAGATACGTATAGGAGAGTATGAAGTAAAAATAATTAGAATGGAATGACAAGTTAAAAAATGCGGTAATATACAGGGTGTCCTATTTGAAATAACAAATGTGCTGCTACTTTCTGGTCTTAGCGGCAATGCTGCATTGCTGAAATATTTTGGATCGATAGACCAAAAGCAACTACTTAAGTAACCATATTTTCAGAATGATCCTATGTCCCGTTCTCCGTAAACGTCCAAGGTACCAACGACCGTGACCCACCCTGTATATTCAAATGTTTTAGATTTAATGTTGTTTCATATTTTTTCCATGCCCTAAATCAAATATTGCTTTAAAAATTGCTGTTTTTTCATAATTTGTCTAGGGTGATCAATAATATTTTCTTTTTTTTTGTCCCAAATGAATATTGGAAAATTTTAAAATGAGTTGTCAAAATTCATTTTTGCCGACCCCCCCCCAAAAGTTTCCTTTCGGTTCGTCCCTGGTGAAAGTAAAATACGTCGGAAATTTTGAGTTTAAATAATGAATAAAATAATGAAAATTATGATAAACAATCTTCTAGAGGAGTTTTAAACTCAGGGAGACGCCGGAGACTCCCTTCTCTTATGCATTTCGCTACTGCCATTGTCCGTTGCACTACGGAAAACCCGCGGATACATAGCTGCGGCACCCCCAGCAACCGGAATCATAAGGTCATCCACCTGTTTTACATGGATGACCTCAAACTTTATGCCTTCGGAGAAAATGACCTTTATCAGTCCTTAAGGGTGGTGCAAGAGTACACGCATGCTATCGGAATGGAGTTTTGTATCGACAAATGTGCCATGGTTCATCCCAAAAGAGGACGACGGAGAGGACGTTCAGCTCGTAGACGGAAGCATCCTACATCATCTGGATGCCGGAAAGACTACCTAGTGGTAGAACAACACCACACGCAAGAGGTAAATAACTACTGTCTAAAACTTTCTCCACAGCAAGTATTAGCACAAACTCCGACAGATCTGGTCATCAGCACTGTCTGATTCTACTTTACTCCTTTGGAGTGATGAAATGGACTCAGGAAGAGCTGCAACAACTCGACGTAAAAACTCGCAAAATGATGCATCCTAAATCGTCTGTTCCACGGTTGTACTTCCCCAGACAACGGGGAGGCCGTGGACTTTTGCGTTTGGAGTGTCTACATAACAGTATTGTACTGAATGGAGCCTGTAAAGTCATCAGGAGTTCAGATCCCTTTCTCTGCTTAGTATGCGAACATAAAAAAGCAGGGATTGGAGCATTTCTTCTCAAGGCGGCAAACCGTGCAGCAGATGAACTCGGTCTCGTATTCGACACTGAACGGACGAACTCAAACTGTCACTGCTCCTGCTCCTACAGCTATATAAGGATAAGCCAATGCATGGGGTCTTCTTCAAGAACATTGTAGACCTTGGCTTATTCAGAAACCTGAACTTCGCTTCTCAGGTCAATTGGGCTGAAGTCGTGAACTGAGCGATTCATAATGGCCTGCCAAGATGGTGTCTTCAACATCCTTGTCTACCGTAGTCGCGTGATGGGTATAGAGGTCCCTGACACTAGATGCAGAGCGTGTCGTGGGGCGGCTGAAACCATTATGCATTTATTGTCAGCATGTCCAGCTTATGCGATCTCAGCCTATATCCACAGGCATAACGCGGCCCTACGAGTGTTGTACTACCACCTATGATACTCGTACGGTATAAACGAAACACTCGTGTTGCCTTATGCTCCGGGGGATATTGAGTCAGTCCATTATGGAGAGTGAGAAGTGCCGAATCTAATGGAACTACTCATTCCCCACCCTCAGGCAAATACAAGCCAATAAGCCTGATGTAGTCCTCCTCGACCATCAAAGCAGGACGATTTTCGTCATAGAATTCTCGGCTCCTGGCGAAACGGACATCTACCGAAAAGAGGAGAAAAAACGGACAAAATATCGACATTGAACTCCGCAGGCTTTACCCAAACCATTCTGTCAAAATGGTGGTTCTGGTCATAGGAGTACTGGGTGAAATGATGGACACGCTGCTCTCGAATCTGAAAATCATACCGGCTTGCCGTGATGCGGCAGAAAACCTAGCCGGAAGAATGCAAAAGGCCGTAATTCTTGGTTCACTCTGTTTACTCAGGGCACATGATTCTCGGACCCAGTAATCACTCACCACGCGGACGTAGGGAGTGTTTACTAGGGTTAATGACACACCAGCGCGCCCTCCGGTAGTATCGGAACTCAGGAGACAGGGCCTGACTGGGATATTCCTTATGGAAATAAAATAAACAATCGTCTAGAGGAGTTCTAAACGTATAATATACAGGCGCGCCGAAAGGTTTTTCCTAGGGGTATATAGTAGAGGTAGTGGATTTTCTTAATGACTTTGAATATATCTGCGCGTCTCTTACAGGCAACAACTCACAAAATTATTGTAATGGAAACCGAAAACATTGACTCAACTACTTTTTTATAATAGCCAAGCCTAGCCTATAACAGCCTAGGTTCATTAGACGACTGCCGAAACATATATTTGTTTTCTGCGACGGTATGAGTTATAGCTTTTGTTACGGGTCAATCTTATTTTTGAATTCATATAGAATATAAAATAATTTTGGGCATCATTCTTTCATTCTATTCACTTATAATTACCGTTTTATTCATTCCCTGTATTAATTTATAATTACAGTATTATTCATTCACTTTATATAACTTATGATGATAGTATCATAAATTTTATTCATAAACTTTATTTAACAAATAGAAATAACGTAAGACAGTACCTACCTTTTTGGAACTACCCTGTACACCTCAAGTATACTTCAGGGTTGTTGTTATCAATAAAGATCATTGTTATTTCTCACGATTGTTAATATTGGCACAGCTGTTCACAGAGATTCAATAGACTTATCGACATTTATGAATCTATTATACCCACCAACCCCTCCTGACTGAGCATAAGTTGTATGACCCCTATTGGAGTATTTCAGCTACATTGCTAAGTTCTCAAATTGAAACAGAGTGTAACACTCCCTAGAAAATCCACTACCTCTACCCCCTGGGGTTATTTAGTACCCTCTTGGGGGATTCAGTGCCAAAATGGGTTTGAAATTGGGGGCTGGCTAGTACAATAGCGTTCTTTACAGAAGAAAATACAGTTGAGGGGTATATACTGTCCCACCAGTATCACCCCCCCTTATCGAGGCTGGTGGTTACATACCGTACTTTTTCGACGTGTTCATATTATTACAACGAAATGTATTTCTTTGATTGGTTTATGAAAGTTTATCGTGGCAGTTTTAATCAACAGACCAAAACCTACTCAGTCAGGAGAGGATATGAAAGTACTCAGAGAAAAAACGTTTGTGGTACAATGAAAGTGACGTCAGCCCGCGACAATATGGCGTTTGAATCTTTGTCAATTTGGAAAAGTTTTGAAGTGGGTTGTAGTCGATATGAAATAAATTAATAGGTGGTGCTTCGGGCCAACTTACTGATTTGGTGACGTATTCACTTTTCAGCTGCAGGAAGACCCAAGGCATGTGGTCGACTCCGATTGAATTGAGAAAATTCTTCTCATACTCAGGATTCTAACCTGGCCAAGCGCTAGCAGAAGTTTCAACGGTCAAGTACCTACCGGTTATAGTTCAGTCGACAGGTAGTTTCAGATAGAAAAAGGTCGGAAGTTAATGAAACTTTAAGATGTTGTTCAGGGATGGTTGATTAAAATTTTCTCCAGTTTTGGACCTCGAAGACCCTGTGCTAAAAAAGTAGGGGGGGGGGAAAACTGCAAATTTTTCCCAATAACTTTTTTGCCTTACGTTCTACAGCAAAAACGTCGTTCAACTTTTTTGTAGATCGTCAAATTCCCTACGAATATGTTGCCACAAACATGTTTGTGTGTCAATTTGTTACCGAGATATGGCGCTTCGAAGAATAGATAATTTTTCAAATTTCGCTACAAAATGCAGAATTGCACCCTATTCCAGCGTGTCTGCATTTCCAAAAAATCTGAAGAAGATCTGAAAGAACTATTCAAGTTTGAACTCGCACCATTCCCTATGTCACTCTTTAGTGAGGAGGGAATGCGCAAGGGAACGAAGTCTGCAATGTACCCACTCTTCACTCCCATAGACGAAGTCAACTTTGGCAACAGGAAATTTAACGTGGTTGACTGAGGATACCTGCTACATAAGGTGGTGTGGATCAAAACTCCCACAACCACATTCGAAATGCTATGCTCTACGTACATCATCTACGTGCAGAGACACTTTGGGAGCAATGTGATTGTTGTATTCGATGGATATTCCACTAACGCAGGCTATCAAAGCATCAAAGCCGCAGAACGAGCTCGCCATTCTGCATTACAATCAGCAACCAAAGTCGTGTTCTCCTCATCTACCATGGTCACCATAGCATCTACCTTCAAAAAAGTGGAAGAGGCAGTGGTCCCAGTGTCCTCTACTCGCCAAGTTCCTTTCCTCCCAAAGACATACTTTTCCTTCACGCAGTGAGAGGTTGTGATACCAGTTCATCACCGTTTGGATTGGGGAAGAAGAAAATTTGCAGTACCTGCATGAAGAATACCTCCCTCTCTGCAGTAGTGGCCCCGTTTCTCACATCAAACGCTACTCCTCAGCAGATCAGCGACGCTGGAGAAAAGTTCCTGGTAGCAGTTTATGGAGGCAACATTGACAGAGACAATCTCGACGACCTAAAGTACCAATTATTCACACGATCAGTGACGAAGGCTAAATCACAACTAGCCCGCCTACCACCAACAAGGGACGCTGCCAAGTACCACTCCCTCCGCGCTTACCAGCAAGTACAGGCATGGTTGGGCAATGATCTCCTCCCATCAGTATGGGGTTGGAGCCTAACTACACGAGGGGTACTGCCAATCCCCACAACCAGAAATGCTGCGCCAGATGACATCCTCTATATTGTTTCCTGCAAGTGCAGCAAAGCAGGTCTCCGATGCTCAGCAATGTGCAAGCACTGCACAGGCCACTCCTGCGAAAACGCCCCCGCAACTAATTTGATAGAGGAAGACTCACCAGAAATATTGGACGAAAACGACGACAGCGACATCATTGACAGCCTTATCGCTCAGGAGGACGACGAGCTGTTACGAGCAGAACCAGCGGCTAAGAAATCTCGGCAGGAAATGTAATGAGTATAAATGAGTACCTACCCACTATGATTAGCTATAATATATTTATTCCTCAATATAATATATGCCTTGAGAATAACTTAATATTGTTAACTACAATGATTTTTTTCACGAAAGGACTACGTCTTATTTTCTTCTTGTCCTGGGATAATTATGTAGGGGAACGGGGGGATATCGATCCGAAAAGTAACTGATATCAATACCAAAATGATGTGAATAGGTATGGTTGGCTTTCATCAGAAAGTTAGCTTTTGAGAATTGGGGTTGGGTGGGGGAAGGAGGAGTGGGGTGTCCAAAGTTGGTGACTTCAACTAAGAACCATAAATACTACAACATTTCATCATAATTCGGGTATAACAGATGAAATAAGCTGTCATTTTGCATTTTTTGTAATTTTTTAGCAAATTCACATACAAACATGTTTTTTCAGTCAAAATTGTATACAATTTTACGCTTTACAAAAAAGTGTGGAAATGTTTTTTTCCGTAGAACGTAAGAGAAAAAAGGAATCGAGGAAAAACCGGAGAGAGGTCAAACATTTTGCAGTTGCCCCTCCCCTACTTTTTTCGCACAGGGTCCTCGAGGTCCAAAACTTGAGAAAATGTTGATTAACCATCCCTGAAGAACCTCCTGAAGTTTCATTAACTTCCAACCTTTTTCCACCTAACCCCACTTTTTTCAACCTGTCGACTGAACTATTAGTAAATGATCATTTATTTGTTACGTTTTAGTGTACACAAATTACAATTATAGTATGCTTCCTAAAAAATTATGTTGATAACATAATTTCTGCAGTACCACTGTCCTGAATATACAGTGTGTTTCTAGACCAGTGGGACAGTTGAATATATCTTGAACCAATAGGAATTTTCAAAATATTATATTTTCACATCATATCACATAATGAGAGCTAACTTAAATAATGAGTATTTTTTATAAGAGGGGCGCAAGAAAGACAAAATTCAACATCAGATTATTCAAATGGAATATCCCATGTATTACAACATATCTAAATTTTCATTCATTTAGGCTACTAAGTTTTTTATTTTTGAGAATCCGACAAGGCGTTGCCAAGTTATACCAGTTTTTCAATAAATGCAGATATTTTTGAGGACAAACCCATTATTCATACTATGAAAAATTTATGAAATCAATCAAGGCCATTGGTAGTAGGTAGCATATTCTATCATATGGAATACTCTTCTTCTTCGAAAGTTATACAGGGTGGTCAAAAAAATCACGAAATTCAAAATTTATTTAAATAGTGCACCCTACAATATGCCTGATTTTATAGCCCATTGGTGGTTTGATTGCTTATGGTCAATAGTTGTTAGTAAAGGTGAGTTTATCAAGCTTTGCATTAAAATAAAAAAAAAATCAGTTTTGTCCCATGAACACGAATCCGAAGAAAATTCAATTTCCATTCATTTCATTCATTTTCAAACACGAACTCTTCTATTGAAATTCACGTAAATGCTTTCTATTTTTTGACGATTCTTTTCTTTAGAACCTAATTTCATAATTGAAAGCACCAAAAACAACGGTTTCACAAAAAAATTCGACCTTTTATAATCACAAACATAACCTCCTTTTTCTTATTAATTTTCGTTGTCACGGTAGGTTGGTTACTTGGAATATGCGCGACTATTTAAATTTAAATCCAAGCAAATATTCACTTTCCCTTAATTTATATGTGCAATTGTGCCGAAAATGTGAGCAGCCAGAAGAAAGATACACCCTACTGCTCATACCATCGGAAACTATTTTAACAGGTTCTAGTTCTTCAGTTCAAATGCCATTCCCACAGCCGTAAGGGGTTGTGGGGGTAATGGTGCTTGGAAAACTAGAAACTAAAATTGAAGTCGATTAGTCGGTTACGTATAGTCCAAGTAACCAACCTGTCGTTGCAATGAAAATGAATGAAAAAGGAGGCTATTTTTGTAATTATAAAAGGTCGAATTTTTGTGTAAAATGGTTGTTTTTGGTGCTTGTAATTGTGGAATTAGGTACATTAGCTTCTAAAAAAAGTGTGTTAAGAAAGAAGAACGCCTTCTGTGCGATTTTTTTTGTAAAATTTGTGTTTGAAAATGGGGCATGTTCGAGCTTAGAAAAGTAGTTGAGAACCCCGCGATTTTCCTTCGGAGTCGTGCTCCGGAGACAAAAATATTAATTAAGTTAAGTCACTTTTTTCAAATTTAAAATTTGAAGGCGGATCCTATAAACTCATCTCACCAACCGTTTTGCTGTTTGTTGTTTTACAAATTACATATTGTGTATTGTGTTTTGTGTTGTAAATCACATGCTACCTGAATCATTGCTTACTGGTGGTAAATCAACTCCTGTTCAAAGAAAACCGTCTGATGATGACGTCTGAGTCATTTCGACAACAATAAATAAGAAGCGTCCTTTTCTATCGCAATAGATATGCCTTTTTCACAAATATAGCAAGCAACCGTCATGCACTTCAATTTCTCTCTTGTCAGCTATGATTGTTGAATATTGAGTACACAATTTGTCAATTTGGGAAAGTTCCGTCTGAACAAATCGCAAAAAACATTATAACAATAATTGTATTGTGTTTTATTTATTATCAAAATTTTTCCATCTTACTCCAAACATGACAAAATTGTTCGATCTATGGTTTTCATGTCAGTTTTTCTCGTGCAGCCACTAAATGGCATAATTATTTTGTTGCAAAAAGGAATTCATACGATTAAGAAAATCTCTTGTGGTTCTACTATTGAATAATTCATCATGTCATATGTCAGTTTGGACAGATAATTTAGAACGTCGGGTAGATGATATTTGGGAAAACGCATCATTATGTACCTTGGATCAAAACAATCATTTCGTTATTTGATATATATTATATCAGTGAACCTCGAAGTGAAATTGGAAAAAAGAAGAAATCTCATTAGAATATTTTGATTGTCCATTTATTTCATATTATAAATTTCATATTGTGACCTTTTCGCACATGGATACAAATAACAACAAAATATGTAATGGATAATGACCATATTATGAACTATGTATGTTGTTTCCAAAATTCTACATGTGGAAAAATTTGATGAAGACAATATAATCAAATAATCAACAAATACGGACGATGACAATTTTAGCAAAAATTTTCTCATATATTCTTTAACCAAAATATCATCATTCATAGAGAGTTCCAGCTATCCGAAATTATTATTCTGTACATAGTCCTCATTTCAAATTATCTTTTAAATTTTTTCGTTTCTACCTTTCCATTTCAATTATACATAAGATCATTGAATTTCGAAGAAAACCTCGAACTGCACAGTATGTTATAAATTTTTTCACATTAAGCATATAATAATGAATATAATATACAGTGTGGTCCAACGAAAACTTAACACCTCGATTTTCCGGCTTTAAAATGAAAATGTGGAAAATCGCTCGGACCCGTCAATTTCTAATAGAATATTTTTTATTTATTTAACTACGTTACATAATACAATGTTTGTAGCAAGTCATGTTTGAATTACTTCTAAATGTAAAAGTAACGTGAATAGTGTACAATCTGTAGAAACAACAAAAAAAACAAACAACAATACATCAACAACAACATCAATCAATCACAGTCACAAAAAAATTGTATAATTATATGAATATATTAACCTTTTAAATCAAATGGAAGTAGTGAGATGTTTATTAGTACAAAAATGAGTTCTGAATTCATCGACAGAATAGAAGCAGTGCCTAAGCAAATATTTTTTCAAATTTCTCTTGAAAGCGTTCAGACTGAGCTCTTTGAAATCTTGAGGAAGGATATTAAATAGAGAAAAATCTAGGGAATTTTTCCTAGATATGTGAAGACGAAATCGTTCAAGGCGTATGTGGTGAGAGTTACGTGTATTATGTTCGTGAATATGAGATTGTTTTGTAAAGGTTGATTGCTTTTTGTGTATTTCAATCAAGACATAATATAAAAATAGAGTTGGCAGTGGCATAATTCCAAGTTTTTTGAACTTCTCTTGACAGCTATCCCTGTACCCAATATTAGCCAGTACTCTCACAGCTTTCTTTTGCATCCTGAATATTTGAATGGCGTAAGATGAATTACCCCAAAGTTGTACACCATAACTAATATGGGAGTGAAACAGTGAAAAATATGTGGTTCTTAGTATATTTGCGGTAGTGATGTATTTTAATTGGCGAAGAGCAAATAGAGAACCCGAGAGTTTTCTCTTCAGTTGGGAAATATGTGCAGACCAGTTAAGTCTGTTGTCTACTGTAATGCCTAGTAATTTAACCTGATTCGTTTCACAATTGGAGATAATTTGATTATTAGCAGAAATCTGGATGTTTTGTGTCTTTTCACCATTGAGTTTCAGCTTATTAGATAAAAACCACTCATTAGCACTATTAGTAATCTTGTCGAGATGATACTGTAACTTGTCATTATTATTATCTGACAAAATAAAAGTGGTGTCGTCCGCAAAGAGAACCGATTTATACGGCAACATATAGCTACACAAGTCGTTCACATAGACTACAAATAAAAGAGGACCCAAAACAGATCCTTGTGGAACTCCATGCTTAATGGTTTGAAAATTTGACAAGGTACTGTTGATCATTACTGCTTGTTGACGATTTGTTAGATAGGTTCTTATCAATTGAAGTGGAATACCTCTAACCCCGTAATAGTTTAATTTTTCCAACAAAATTTCATGTGAGACGCAGTCGAACGCCTTCGACAGGTCACAAAGCATCAACGCAGTATGATTGCCCTGCTGATTACGAGGGGGAACAACTTTTCCGCTGTTTTCATCCCCGTAACTTCAACCACCTAACGGGGGTGAGCACAACCCCTTGATTTTGAATAGGGATGCGGGGTGTTGCGATATCTCATTTTGAAGATCTCATTGTGTACTATCTGACCGTAAAATTTCGCTCCAAAATATCCATCGATAACGAAAGGACAGGTAAAGTAGTGGAAGAGTACGTACTTTTGTGATTACTTTATTAAATGCTCGAAATGGGCACCATCCACTTCCATGCAGTAATATAAGTTTTGCTGAAAACGTTCACGTACATTACTCAAGATTTCTGGTGTAATTTGACGGCATTCATTAATGATCCGAGTTCGCAAATCATCCAGTGACTCAGGCTGGGTAGCGTAAATCTTGGATTTCAGGTGACCCCATAGAAAAAAGTCCAGTGGAGCCAGATCAGGTGATCTGGTTGGCTACTCAATATGTCCCCTTCTTCCAATCCAGGCGTGAGGAAAATTGTCATCTAAGAACTGACGCACCGGTTGAACAAAGTGAGGTGGTGCGCCATCTTGTTGGAAAATGATCGTTTGATGGTCTTCTGCATTCTCCAATACTTGCACGAGGGCTGGATAAATAGCGTTCTCCAATAGATCGAGATAAATTTGGCCTGTGAGATTACCGGGTATAAAAAAGGGCCGATTATGTGATTTCCATATATACCCGCCCAAACATTTAATTTTTGGGGGCGCTGTGTATACACCTCACGAAATAATCTTGGATTTTCATCTGACCAATACCGACAGTTATGCCGGTTTACAATGCCGTTAAGGTAAAATGAACACTCGTCCGAAAAACAGATATCGAACATGTAGTTTTGATTGCCGTTAATTATTTCACTGATCACTTCACAGAACTGGAGTCGGCGATCGGGATCATCCTCATTCAGTTCCTGAACCAATCGAATCTTATAAGGATGGAATTTATGTTGTTTCAGGATTCTCATGATTGTTGTGCGTGAAACGCCAGATACATCGTACAATTTCCTAGTACTAACGGTCGGATCCATTGCTATATGACCTAAGACAGCCACGTCCCTCGCTTCGTCTCTTTCATGCACCCTCTTCTTGTTTCCAACTGAACCAGTAGCGTCAAATTTGGCAACCAGTTGCACAACGTAAGCAGCGGATACATTTTTTCCAGGATGTCGTTCGTTAAATAAAGCCGCTGTTGTGCGCGCAGAGTCGTTATTTCGGAAAAATAATTTTATCATTTCCACCCTTTCTTCTACGGAATACACCATTTTAATTCCACTACCAATTTACAATCGCTTTGACACACTTGTACCGTTCTTAAACATTCACGATAGACTAAGGTACAAAAACAAGGTCCGTCTACTTTTTTGGACAAAAAATTAACGACTCAATACCTTTGAAATGCGTCGGATACGACTACTATTCACTATTTTCGCTGTTATTTCATTATCGATGGATATTCTGAAGTGAAATTTTACGGTCAGATAGTACACGATGAGATCTTCAAAATGAGGTATCGCAACACCCCGCATCCCTATTCAAAATCAAGGGGTTGTGCTCACCCCCGTTAGGGGGTTGAAGTTACGGGGATGAAAACAGCGGAAAAGTTGTTCCCCCCCGTATTAGAAATTGACGGGTTCGAGCGATTTTCCACATTTTCATTTTAAAGCCGGAAAATCGAGGTGTTAAGTTTTCGTTGGACCACACTGTATTTATATTGCAGCCTTCGAAAATGAAAATAAACGTTTGCGAAAACTCGAGTAGCAAAAGAGAGTATATTTCTTTTTCACAGACCGAGTCCCTGATAGAAACAAGTTTTTTCACAAATAATTCAGTCGATATACTTTCCTCTTTATTTTCAATATAAATATCTGAAGACTGACGACTTTCTGGACAAATTATATGCAATTAACTCACCGTAGTGCTATCCCTATTAGCAAGTAGTAAACAACCTACCGTTCGTAAATAGTACAAAAAAAATTATAATTTTGTTTTAGTATAAGTCTTTAACATAGTTGTTGTGTTAGTACCGTTTCACATGAAGCGTATGATCCGAGCGTATCATATAACCAAGTACCATGTGTTTAAATGAGTAATTTCACATGAGGCCCGTATGATTAATCCGTTTAGGTTTGGTTGGACATATGTCAAACTAGTGCGTCAAAGTATTGCGTCGTATGATCAAATCTTGAGCAAAAGTTTTTACTCGTATGCACCATGCATTTGATGTGAGCTTTTTGCTGAACGGGTTCCAACTCGGTGACAGAGTTTGGGTTCGTCCATTTAGTGTTGAATACGAGACCGAGTTCATCGGCTACACGGGTTGCTGCCTTGAAGATATATGCTCGAATCCCTGCTTTTTCATAATCGCATACTAAACAGAGAAGGGGATCTGAACTCCTGATGACAGCCTCTAACCAGTACCATTCTATTGCGGAATCTGCTGCTCCTCATCTAGCCATGAGTTGAAAACTCTTGCAAGATGGTGGTGGATACATGGACATTTTTTCCACCAGTATTTATTCAGCCCATCAGAACCTGGAGCAGCAAAATTCTTCGCGCCATTGAGGGCCTGTCGAACTTCTTCCGGAGTTTTCGGATTGCGCAGGTCATTAAGCTCAGGCTGACGAAGCCACCTGCAGAAATCTTCGAACTGCGCTAGGGATGGAGTATCTACGTTGAGTGGTTGCGAAAACTCATATATGTTGTTCCAGTAGGTTTCCACACGATCAGGCGCCGGCAAGTTATCAACAACACGTAGACGCTATTGGAACAGGCGAAAAGCTTGTTCGCGACACTTCATGTTTTTCGCAATGCTTCTTGCCCGCCTCACTAGTGACTTTTTTGCCACTAGTATTGGTATCCTACCAAGACAGTATTTTTTGATAGTAAACAGCACGAGTTGATTTAGTATGTGGTGAGCTAGTCCTATCAAGACAGTACTGTTTGATGGTAAACAGCACGATTTGATTTAGTGTATGGTGAGCTCGTCTTGAATTTGTGGCAATTCGTCGCAAGGCGGACTTGAAGGGCCTATTGGCCGCCACGTAGTCAGCCACACACTGGATACGCGTGTTATCCCGCCGACTTGATCTTAGCTCCATCCTGCTAATGCGTCGCTTATGCCTCCCAATCAGAGGGGTGTTATCCCTTCTCTCCGCTTGGGACAGGGTATGAGCGGCGTCATACACGGAAGAGTTGATCTGCCAGATGTGAGCCTCTATGCCTTCTGTTGGTGGTATGAAGCGGGTCTCCTCTACAACCAGACCAACAAGTGCCACTTCGTTAACCAGTTGATGACATTGCCTCGAACCCAAAGATGATTTGAATAATAATATTTTGTCCGGAAAAAACAGCATGCTCTGGATGTATTCCACACCACAGAGTATGCATTTCCGCCATGTATCCTCATCTTGAGGGCTCACTGCTCTCATAGCAACGCAGAAGACCGTTCCTTAGTTCATCCGTCAACTGAAAGCGTCCGTTTACATTGCGGCCTCTTCTTCGTGCATCTTGAATGGTGTATGGGTTAGCCTGGTATACCCGCGACCGACAACAGAGGACATGAGTATTCTTTGCAGGGTGCGCCTTGGCTGACGGTCTGGTTTTGCATCGGTTGCTCAGGAAAGTGGTGTCGCAACTCACCAAGGCCTTGGATGATAGTTGGCCCCACTGTATTTTATTATTATTATTATTATAATTATTACTGTATCTTTCATCTTTCACTTTCTCTTATATACAATGAGGGACAAAATTATGGAATAAATTAATGTTTTCGATAATATATGACTTTGGAGACAATTCCCGAAACAGGTTGATTTTTATTTTTAAATTCATCCATCTGGGCGTGATGATATAATCGATGATTTTTCACAATTAGAATAGGGGTGGTATAATAGCTCAGTCATTCAATTCTCCATTCAGTGATATGAACATTAACATAATTATTTATACAGGGTGGCCAAAAAAATATTTAATTTTCAAATGGAATTAATTTATACATCAGGAAGTATATAATTTATTCAATACAGAATACTTTTTACTACTATCAGAAAGCAGGAAAAAATATTCATTTGACAAAAATAAAAATTACTTTTCGTCTAAATTAAACGTTCAAATTGCCTCCCAACTGCCTCTTGGCAGTAACTGAACCGACGACGACATGTTTCTTGAATATTGTGGATCATTTCTAGAGTTATACTACGAATATCCAATATAATTCAATTCTTTAAATCTTGTAAATTTAGTGGTGAACAAAAATCGTTGAATATTCAGATCCCAAAATATAGAATTTTATAGCTAGACTGGGATGTGTACGGTATAATTTACTGTTGCAATAAAATTGGCAGTGTTACTACAGTGGCATACGAAGCAGTAACAAAGCCTATCCAGAACAAACCTGGCCGAAGGACCACGGTCGATGGTCTTTCGATATTGGATGTTGATGAATGACACTTTTCTACTACTACTAAACCCAAGAGGCCTGGAGATCAACCATTCCTTTAGTTTGGTTAAACTCATGTGCATAGATGCTGATATCATAATATTTCGAGTATAACAACGGCCCTTGTTACTTCCAATTGTTGAAAATTTACAAGAAATTCAAACCAAAATTAGGAATGCAGTTCATGTACAAAAAAAAAAACTGTTATTGGATCTGAGTGTGCATATATACACATTAACTTCCACGGAGTTTCTTGCGAATATTACTGCTCGAGACAAATTTTTTCATTTCTTCAGAATGGATGAATGTCGACAGATGCGGGTAATTACTGGTATTGACGCAATCGCGTGTCCAAATTGAAACTGATATCATGTCCTACTAGTAGGTTTGTTTCATTTATAACTTGTAAAAAATTCATTACAATGACATTGAAGACAATTAATTATCATTATTATAAAGATCATTAAGTTACTTGACCTGCGTCAGTTGTACCATTTTTTTCAGTCGTAGACCACCGCAAAGTTCAAAATATCACTATTTCGATTATTTGGACCCAGTAATAATTGATAATGTATTCAGGAATATCGAACGTATACCGGGTGATGATAATATCACCAGTTACACTTTTATTTTTCGAAGTATCAAAATGAAATCAATAGTTAGATAGTCGTCAAAGGTCTTACGCAGTTTTTATACAATAGTGATGAAAGTCATAACAATTCTTCAATTTGAAATTGAGCACCATGTATTTTATTATATTTTCATAATCCTTATGAAATCATAAATAAGGTACGATTATTATTTTACGTCAAGGGATTCTATTGATAGAACAATCGTTCATACAGAAAGGTCTGGGCAGAGTCTGCGGAGTTCGGAGACTGAATCTCGATATTTCTTTCGTTTTTCCTCCTCTTTTCGGATGTTTTAAGTTAAGCCAGGAGTCAAAAACTTAATGACGAATATTGTTTCACTATAATGCTCGAAGAGGACTACATCAGGCTCATTGGCCTGGATTTGCCCGAGGACGTGGTGGGATCAGTTCCAATAAATTCGACCAGCTCATTCTTCACAACGGACTCAATATCCCTCGGTTGTCTCATCTATACCGTACCGAGTATCGTAGATGGTATACTATAACACTCGTTGTGCCGCTTATGCCGGACATAATGATAATAATAATAATATGTCAACTTGTCCAGCTTATGCGGTCTCAGCCTATATCCACAGACATAACGCGGCTCTACGAGTGTTGTACTACCATCTACGACACTCGTACGGTGTAGACGAGACACCTGTGTTGCCTTATGCTCCGGGGAATATTGAGTCCGTGGTGGAGAATGAGAAGTGCCGAATCTATTGGAACTATTCATTCCCCACCCTCAGGTAAATACAAGCCAATAAGCCTGATGTAGTACTTCTCGACCATCAAAGTAGGACGATTTTCGTCATTGAGTTTTCAGCTCCTGGTGTAACGAACATCGTCCGAAAAGAGGAGGAGAAACGGACTAAATATCGAGATCTTCTCTTTGAACTCCGCAGGCTTTACCCAAACCATTCTGTCTAGATGGTGGTTCTGATAATAGGGGTCCTTGGAGGAATGATGGACACACTGCTCTCAAACTTAAAAATCATACCGGCTTGCCGTGACATGGCAGAAATCCTAACCTAGCATAACATTTCAATGGCCTGGATCAATTATCGCAAGGCATTTGATACAACATCACATGAGCTCATCATGCATTTGCTCAGATGCCTTGCGGTACCCGATCAAATAGTGAGATGCATTGAACAGCTGATGCGGCTCTGGAGGACTCGCTTTACCATAACATCTGGTCAAGTCAGAGTCCAAACAGAGTAGGTTATCTTTAGAAGGGGCGTGTTTCAGGGAGACTCCCTCAGCCCTCTTCTCTTCTGTATCTCACTACTTCCATTGTCCGTTGCACTACGGAAAACCCGTGGATACAACTGCGGCACCCCCAGCAACCGGAGGCATAAGGTCACCCATCTGTTTTACATGGACAACCTTAAACTATATGCCTCTGGGGAAAAGAATCTACATCAGTCCTTAAGGGTGGTGCAAGAGTACGGAATGGAGTTCGGGATCGACAAATGTGCCACGGTTCATCTCAATAGAGGACGATGCGAGGAATACGGAGAGGACGTTCAGCTCGTAGACGGAAGCATCCCATATCATCTGGATGGCGAACAACGCCACTCCCAAGAGGTAAACACTGTTAAAAACTCTCTCCGCGGCAAGTATCAGCATAAACTCTGACAGATCTGGTCATCAGAATTGTCGGGGAAGAACAATGTTGCTGCAACTAATATGCTTACCGTTCCGATTCTACTTTACTCCTTTGGAGTAATGAAATGGACTCAAGAAGAGCTGCGACAACTCGACGTAAAATCTCGCAAAATTATGCATCTTCATAGAAGCTTGCATCATAAATCGTCTGTTCCACGGTTATACTTCCCCAGACAACGGGGAGGCCATGGACTTTTGAGTTTGGAGTGTCTACACAACAGAATGGTACTGGATGGCGCCTGTAAAGTCATCAGGAGTTCAGATCCCCTTCTCTGCTTGGTATGTGATCATGAAAAAGCAGGGATTGGAGCATTTCTTTTCAAGGCAGCAACCCGTGCAGCCGATGAACTCGGTCTCGTATTCGACACTGAACGGACAAACCCAAACTCTATCACCAAGTTGGAACCCGTTCAGGAAAAAGTCCACGTCAAAGCTGTGGAGTGTGACAGGCTCCTACAGCTACATAAGGATAAGCCGATGCATGGGGTCTTCTTCAAGAACCGAGGGATTCATAATGGCCTGCCAGGATGGTGTCTTCAACACCCTCGTCTACTGTAGTCGCGTGATGGGTATAGAGATCCCTGACACTAGATGCAGAGCGTGTCGTGGGGCAGCTGAGACCATAATGCATTTTTTGTCAGCTTGTCCAGCTTATGCGGTCTCAGCCTATATCCACAGGCATATCGCGGCCCTACGAGTGTTGTACTAATATCTACGACACTCATACATTGTAGACGAGACACCGGTGTTGCCTTATGCTCTGGGGGATATTGAGTCCGTTGTGGAGAATGAGAAGTTCCAAATCTATTGGAACTACTCATTCTCCACCCTCAGGCAAATACAAGCCAATAAGCCTGATGTAGTCCTGCTCGACCATCAAAGTAGGACGATTTTCGTCATTGAGTTGTCAGCTCCTGACGAAACGAACATCGTCCGAAAAGAGGATGAAAAGCGAATTAAATATCGAGATGTTCTCTTTGAACTCCGTAGGCTTTATCCAAACCATTCTGTCAAGATGGTGGTTCTGATAATAGGGGTCCTTGGTGGAATGATGGACACGCTGCTTTCAAATCTGAAAATCATACCGACATGCCGTGATGCGGCAGAAAACCTAGGCGGAAGAATGCAGAAGGCCGTTATTCTTGGTTCACTCCTTTTACTCAGGGCACATGATTCTCGGACCCAGTAATCACTCACCCCACGGACGTGGGGAGTGTTTGCTGGGGTTAATGATACACCAGCGCGCCTTCCGGTAGTATCGGAGCTCCGGGGACAGGGCCTGACTTGTACATTCCGTATGAAAAAAAAAAAATAAAATAAATAATAATAAAGGTGGCTGATTTGAATGGGACGACAATATAGCGTAGATGATGGGTTTTGGTTTTGCCACAATAGTTTTTGTTAATTTTTACCATATTCAAGAGTTGAAAAGGCACAAGGCTACTTCGAACTCACCCCACGGACGTGGGGAGTGTTCACTGGGGTTAATGATACACCAGCGCGCTCTCCGAAAGTGTCGGGGCTCCGGAGACAGGGCCTGTCTGGGTAATTCCTAAGGGATTAAAAAAAATAAAAATAAAGATGGACGGATGAACTAAGGGACAGTCTTCTGCATTGCTACGAGAGCAGTGAGCCCCGCCCATGGTGAGAATGCATGCTCTGTGGTGTGAAACACATCCAGACCATGCTGCCTTTTCCGCACAAAATCTAAGGGATTATGTATCCCACCTTCGGGTTCGAGGCTATGTTGAATCCCTCTTCAGCCGGTTAATGCAGTGGCAGAAGCCACGTGTCGACCTGGCTGTAGAGGAGGCCCTTATCATACCACCAACGGAAGACATCAGAACCCGCAGGGCGCTTCATAACACCAAGTCCCTGAAGCCATAACAACTAGCACGGGTGGATGCGGAGATTCACGATGTACTCTCAGAAGAGGCTGACATCTGGCAGATCAACTCTGCCGGGTATGATGCCGCTCAGGCCCTGTCCCAAGCGGAGAGGAGGGATACCACCCCTCTGATTGGGAGGCACGAGCGACGCATTCACATGATGGAAGCTAAGATCAAGTCGGTGAGACAACACGCGTCTCGTATCCAGTGTGTGGCGGACTACGTGGCGGCCAATAGGCCCTTCACGCCCGCAGTTCGGCGAATTGCTGCAAATTCAAGACGAGCTCACCACACACTAAATCAAGATAGGAATGCTGGTTGCTGCGAAAAGGTCACTATTGAGACGGGCGAGAAGCATCGCGGAAAACATGAAGTTGTCGCCTATTCCAAGAGCTTCCACGTATTGTCAGTAACCCACAGTGAGGTATTTGGCCAATCTAGCTGGTCAAAATTATTTCTTTGGATTTTATAATTTATAATGGCTTTATAATTGACTTCGAGCTAAAAAAGTAGTTTGCAATAGATGAGGTTTCATAGAAACAACTACATTTGAAATTTGAATGTTTCATTTTATTAATCTCAAAATGTATTATCTAAGATGATCTTCGATTTCTTCATGGGTGATAATCTACAGTTTCTTTAACGAATCTGATTTGAATGGGACGACAATATAGCGTTGATGATGGGTTTTGGTTTTGCCACAATAGTTTTTGTTAATTGTTACCATATTCAAGAGTTGAAAAGGCACAAGGCTACTTCGAACTCGCATTAAACTTTTTGCTAAAAGCGTAAGTTGTTTTTCTTTGACTTCTTGCGTCTTTTTGGTTTCGTCAACTTCGTTGCTCTCGTTGGGGAAGTAATAATTTGTTTAAATATATTTGAAGCACCTCTTTTTCCAGATGTTCATAATTTCGTTCGTGCAACTTGTATCAACTCGTCATCATCTGCCGCAATACAAATAACTACATTTTTCTTCTTCTACTTAGTAATAATAATAATATTGTCTTTATTATGTGAAAATGTAGTTTGAACAAAACTTGTGATGAGTTGTCGACGTTCGGCTGGAACCTCTTTTCCACTACTTCTTTCGCTCAATTCGGTGAACGATTTTGATGGCTGACTCCAGCTTTGCTGCTGCATTCTCGATATTATGAATGTTGTTTTCAGCCATTCATCATGGATTTGAAGGAATGTTGTTTCTATTACACCTAATTCTACCTTTGTTTCAATTCCGACTCAATATACGAAGATTTGTGCTTCAACTTCTTTATTTCATCATCAAAGAAGTTTCCGCAAAACAAAAAATAACTCTCCAAACTGTTAAATAATTTTTCAATATTAGAAAAAAAATCCCTTGCATTTCATCATACAGTGATCTACGGATCATTATTCTCACACCTGACACTCCAGCTGACCCTGAAACAGAATAATTATAACGTTAACAAAATGTGAGTTTTCAATAAAAAATTTCGATTTTTCACTATTATGGTTAATTACTCGAAAAAGTGCGATTATGTGCGGCTGATCTGATGATAATTATATTGTACAAACTATCATTCCACAATACCAATTGAAAAATTAACCGTGACGAAGCCGGAAACACAACAAAATACGTAAAAATTCGGAGGAAAATTTGATTATCCTGAAGTTATTTTTCGAAAGACGATAAAACAATATTTTATCAGAAATAGAACAGCAAATAATTTCACAAGTACGTGTTCTTACCTTCTTAATTCAAATCCATAACAATATTCTCACAAAAATCAGTGTTTACACAATGTTCCGACCGATACTAGAGCGTCGAAGCAGTCGATGAGAAACGGGAATGGGTTGCATAGTCATTTAGCAATAATATTAACCAGTTTTTTTCCACCTTCGTGAATATCTTAGAATTTGATTTATTACCGGCTAGATTGGCGAAATATCCCACTGTGCGGCGGCTGATCGGGTAGAAACCTTGTGGAGCTTCTATGAGCTTCCGCAACCACTCAACGTAGATACTCCAGCCCTAGCGCAGTTCGAAGCTTTCTGCAGGAGGCTTTGTCAGCCTGAGCTCAAGGAACTGCGCAATCCGATAACCCCGGAAGAAGTTCGACAGGCCCTCAAAGGCTCGAAGAACTTTGCTGCTCTGATGGCCTAAATAACTATTGGTGAAAAAATTTCCGTGTACCTACCACCATCTAGCAAGAGTTTTTAACTCATGGCTAGATGGGGAGCAGCAGATTCCGGATGGTTTGTCGAGGGGCGAACTGTGCAAATCCCAAAAAACGGAGATTTGTCCGATCCTTAGAACTACAGACCAATATCATGCTTGAACGCATGTTATAAGATGTTTACAAGCATCTTATACATACGAATACTCTCCGCAGTTGAGCCGGTGCATGAACGGATATATGAGCAAAGAGGGTCAAAGAAGGGGGTCTCTGGCTGCACGGAGAACTTGCTGATAGACAGATGCATCACGCAGGACTGGATCGCAAGGCATTTGATACAACATCGCATGAACTCATTATGCATTTGCTCAGATGCCTTGCGGTACCCGATCAAATAGTGAGATGCATTGAACAGCTGATGCCGCTTTGGAGGACTGGATTTACCATAACATCTGTTCAAGTCAGAGTTCAACCAGAGAAGGTTATCTTTAGAAGGGGCGTGTTTCAGGGAGACTCCCTCAGCCCTCTTTGGTTCTGCATCTTACTACTGCCATTGTCCGTTGCACTACGAAAACCCGCGGATACAACTGCGGCACCCCCAGCAACCGGAGGCGTAAGGTCACCCATCTGTTTTACATGGATGACCTTAAACTTTATGCCTCCGGAGAAAAGGATCTTCATCAGTCCTTAAGGGTGGTGCAAGAGTACACGCATGCTATCGGAATGTAGTTTGGGATCGACAAATGTGCCACGGTTCATCTGAAAAGAGGACGATGCGAGGAATACGGAGAAGACGTGCAGCACGTAGACGGAAGCATCCTACATCATTTGGATGCCGGAGATACGTATACCTACCTAGGGGTGAAACAACGCCACACCCAAGAGGTAGCTACTGTTGAAAACTCTCTCCGCGGCAAGTATCAGCACAAACTCCGACAGATCTGGTCATCAGAACTGTTGTGGAAGTTGCTGCAACTAATATGCTTGCCTTTCCGATTCTACTTTACTCCTTTGGAGTAATGAAATGGACTCAAGAAGAGCTGCGACAACTCGACGTAAAAACTCGCAAAATTATGCATCTTCATAGGAGCTTGCATCATAAATCGTCTGTTCCACGGTTATACTTCCCCAGACAACGGGGAGACCGTGGACTTTTGAGTTTGGAGTGTCTACACAATAGAATGGTACTGGGTGGAGCCTGTAAAGTCATCAGGAGTTCAGAGCCCCTTATCTGCTTGGTATGAGATCACGAGAAAGCAGGGATTGGAACATTTCTTTTCAAGGCAGCAACCTGTGCAGCCGATGAACTCGGTCTCGTATTCGATACTGAACGGACGAACCCAAACTCTGTCACTGAGTTGGAACCCGTTCAGCAAAAAGCCCATGTGAAAGCTGCGGAGTGTGAGAGGCTCCTACAGCTACATAAGGATAAGCCAAAGCATGGGGTCGTCTTCAAGAAGATTGAAGACCTTGGCTTATCCAGGAACCTGACCTTCGCTTTTCTCAGGTCAAGTGGGCTGAAGTCGGAAACCGAGGGATTCATAATGGCCTGCCAAGATGGTGTCTTCAACGACACTCGTACGGTATAGACGAGACACTGGTGTTGCCTTATGATCCGGGAGATATTGAGTCCGTTGTGGAGAATGAGAAGTACCGAATCTATTGGAACTACTCATTTCCCACCCTCAGGCAAATACGAGCCAATAAGCCTGATGTAGTCCTCCTCGACCATCAGAGTAGGACGATTTTCGTCAGAGTTCTCGGCTTCTGGCGAAACTAACATCGTCCGAAAAGAAGAAAATCATACCGGCTTGCCGTGATGCGGCAGAAAACCTAGCCGGAAGAATGCCGAAGGCCGTTACTCTTGGTCCACTTTGTTTACTCAGGGCACATAATTCTCGGACTCACCCTCCGGTAGTTTCGGAGCTCCGGGGCAGGGCCTGACTGGTACATTCGTTTTGGGAAAAAAAATTGGCTAATGATCTTAGCAATCGATGATGCCACTAAATAATAAAGTTTATTCCAACTTCAAAAGAAAAGCCTATACATCGATTTGTGAAAATGTGAATAAATGGTTTAATTATACTCGCACACAGTTTTAAATTTGTTGCGAAACAATCACTGGTAAGTGAGATAATAATAATAATAATAATAATAATACTCCCTCATAAACACTCGTAGAGTGTACCCAATGGCATAGCCTGTGCGGGTAGAGGACGGCTATTATTAATATTTGCCGTGGCGCTCCGGCGCGACTTACTGATATTGTCGGTGGTGTATTCACTTTTCAGCTGTAGGAAAACCCGGAAAACCTACAGCACCACCCCAGTTGGTCGGTGCGCACCAGACGTCGGGATTGGCATCTAGGCAACTCACATCACACTTGATCCACTACAAGGCATGTGGCCACCTAAAGAGACCCGTGTACTTGAGAGAAAAAAGATTCCGTACCCGAGCCTGAAACGTCTGTCTGATGCGAGCTTGAAGTTCCACTGCTAGAGACCTTAGCCACTGAGCCAAACATTCATATGTCTAATGAATTTTCAAAATCGAACAAAATAATAATATAGAATGAACAAAATGACCTGATTATAGTGGAATATAGCAAATGCATTATTGTTGAAATTATTTCCGTCAACCAGCTGCACACCCTTAAGAGTACAACCCTCAAAAGTCTTCGAAAGACTTGTTTGAGCTAGGTAAGACGCAGCCCTTACTTTTTAACGTGTGATGCCATGCACGAGTCCGATGACCATGCTGGGAATCGAACCCATGACCCTTAGGTTAAGAGACAAGCGGTCTACCATTATGACCATCACGGCCCACATTATGATCCAAGAAGCTCCACGACACGCTCTAAATCTAGTGCAGGCACTTCTGTATCAATCGCGCGCCTATGGTAGGTCATTATAAATCCCTCGGTCTCCGATATCAGTCCAGTTTACCTGAGGAAAGCGTTGGTCAAAATTTTTGATGTACCAAGATCTTCGATATTCTGCAAAGGTTTATTTCTGCATTTTATGTGTCCTTTATATGGGGTTTCTGCCGAACGGGTTTCAACTTGGTAACAGAGTTCGGGTTCGAGTTTGGTGTCGAAATTGAGACCAAGTTCATCAGCCACATGCGCTGCTACATTGAAGAGAAACACTTCAGTCCCTGCTCTTTCATGGTCGTGAACTATGCAGATAAGTGGATCCAAACTCCTGATTACTTTACAGCATTAATCGAGTATAATTCTGTTGTGAAGACACTCCAAAGTCAAAAGTACTTGGTCTCCTTATTGTCGGGGGAGATATAAATGAGGAGCGGCCGATTCAAGATACAAACTCCTGTACATGTGCACGATCTTGCGTGTCCCTACATCGGCGTCGAGTTGTCGCGGCTCCCCTGTGTCTACTTCATCACTATAAAGGATCGAAATGGCAACTTTGTACTTCTCCTACCTAAAGATTATGTTACCAACCTAACTCGAATGAATTCACTAAACGTTTTGCATACACTTGTTGTTTTTGATGTTTCGAAAAAAGGTTGATATTTTTGGATAAACAAAGCCATTTTTAATGTAAAAGTAGTATAAAACGGGTGAATTAGGGTGTGTACACTCTGCTAGTGTAAAGAAGGGAGAATTTTTAGATCTTTTTCCGTGGTAGACGTGTCCTAAAAAATAACAGACATAACTCAAAAATAGGCCCATATCTCCAAAATTACTTGGGACTACCAAACAATTTATTCGGAATTTTCGTTCAGGAAACCAAACTACATTGAGTCTCAAAAATTATTTTTTGATAGCTCATAACTATGAGTTAACAGAATTTCATCAAAGAGACATGTAGATATGAAGTCATGATTCAGAATCAAGTTTTCAAATGCGCCTGGTATATTACGTGCATTGCTATCAGTATTTGTTGTGCATGTTTAGATTTAGGTGATCTTTTATCAAGAATAACTTTTCAACAAAAAACTCATAAGTAGTAAAAAACTGTTAACATTCAGATATACTATTTTTCCCAAAGAAAAACTGAACACGATTCAAACTCGAACCATTCCTGATAAATTATGGTCATCTCTGCCTTTGGTGGAAATGAGTGGTATATAAACTCGACATACATTCCATGAAAACATTGTTATGTAGTACATACCCATTTCCAACGACTCAAAAAAGTATGTATTTAACTACACTATCTAGTTTTCAAAAGGAACAATTTAAAATTTTCAAAAAAAAATTACTTGAATAATTTGGTATTGAGTAGTGCTATTGAACAACCTATATCTTGTGAACACAGGGACAATTTAATAAAATATGGTGTATTGTGATTTTCGAATAGTCATCGATCATTTTTTGTGGTTTGCGACTTTGTTACTCATATGATACCACTTTAAGGAATTGTGAAGAAAACCTACATAGTAAATTCTAACAACCCCACTATTTCGAACAGAAAATGCATGAAATCCACTTAAATTCTACAATTAATTATTGCAGAATAAAATTGTATTATTTTATAAATTATTGACACTTCTTTATACGAAGTAGATTCATAGGCTCACTTAGTAAGAGATTTATACTGAATGTAAATTGGAAAAAAACTCAAAATATGCATTATGCTATACCTTTTACACTTTCTTGTCACTATCAAAAATATTAATCTCAAAAACTCCTCACTCACCTTTCAGTAGCTTCCAAAATAGTGAAATTACTGATTCCACAATGAACGAGTCTTTGAGCAGCTGATAAACCGGCGATTCCAGCTCCGATGATGACTACAGAAGGTTCTGGTTTGCAAGGATCTACCATGCAATCCGAAATTGTGCATACATGGAAATCATTCGGGTTTGTTTCTTTGGGTTGATCGTGTTTCTTGCTATATCTTCTAACATATTTTCCCACCAGTCTAAAAATCAATTTTCTCTAATGTATTTGTTCACAGTATGATATTGAAACCGAAATATATACCTCATATTTTTTGAAATGTATCGGTGTACTAATGGCATGAGGATCTGGGAGAGCATTGTATTCACTGTAATTTAGAGATGAAGTTTGACGATTGTAATGACGTTTATGGTTCAGGTACATTGAAGTGCCGAATGTTGACATTTGAGAGATCAAAATGCTCACTCGATTGTTATTTGAAGCATGTTCATACAATATGAAGTCGAATTCAGAAGAAAAATAAGATGAGTAATGCAGCCGTGACGGATCAATAGGTATAACTTTGCTTATATTTAGCTTCATATGAAATAAAGCATATAGAACTGGGTAAGTAAAAAACTTAAGTCAACCCCACCATAAATCATTCTTTAATAGTTTTGAAATTTTAAAATATTAACATGTTTTTTAAGCTGTTTTTCTACTGAATACAAACCGGTATGTTATACTATTATTATTCTACTTCCTATTGTAATATTTGACTTTTCTGTGGATCTCGATGAAACTAACCCTTATTACTGATGATGAAGGAATAATCCTTCGAAATATATCTGAGCTGATGTAAGTCTTCTGACTACATTTCAAAAATATTAAAGATCTATTTTTGGTGAAGTTGTCTGAAAGTTTTTTACCTACCCAGTTGTATCTCACCGACACTGTATGTGATGGATGGCCTTCGAGGGATAAAGCATATTATATTCGTATTTAAAGATAAAAAGTCGCTCACCAAGCTGTGCGCTCAAGTAACAAACTTTTGTAAAACATGGACCAATCTAAATGAAATGACTTGAATAGAATAGTATATTGTGTTTCTAGTAGTAAAAGCAATAACTTCCCGGACGACAATGTAAATTGTTGGCCGAGGCGATAAGCCGAGGCCAACAAGTATTGAAGTTTGGGAATGTGCTTTCACTACGAGGTTCACATACTATTTTTTCTGAAATCGCAATCAGCATTATCATAAATTAAGGAATTATACTTATTGTTTGCGTGCATTCATTTACTGTCTAAAATGTATACAAGCCGTCAAAAATTTTCCCGGATCGTTTACGATACGAGAAAGTATTTTTTCTGAAATCGTTCAAGAATGCTCACTTTCTCGGAGCAACTTCAGGCCTCAAAATACGCTAATCTAGTATTTTAGTCCGTTGCTAAGCAACGAACTTTCCCGGACCTTTTTCGGCACTAAACTGTACGGGAATAGTTATTATCCTAACAAGTACGGAAAGAGTACCATTCCCGCATGAGACTGCCGTTACCCGAACGACGCAAAGCGGAGTTCGGGTAAGCAGTCGAGTGCGGGAGAGTACCATTCCGTATGAGTTAGGGTCAATATTTTTTCTACAAGCGCATTGAAACATCTTATGTTGCTCTCTTGAACAAACTTTTGCGTGCGGGAAAAATTATTCCCGCACTAGTGCGGGAAAAACTCACTTAAAGCGACAGTAGCGTGCGGGAAAATTTTTCCCGCACTAGTGCTGGAAAATGACACCTCTCAAACTAAATTGCGAGCGGGAATAGGGCGGAACACGCACGCTTGTAGGAAAAAGTTATTATCCTAACAAGTACGGAAAGAGTACCATTCCCGTATGAGACTGCCGTTACCCGAACGACGCAAAGCGGAGTTCGGGTAAACAGTCGAGTGCGGGAGAGTACCTTTCCGTATGAGTTAGGATCAATATTTTTTCTACAAGCGCATTGAAACATCTTATGTTGCTCTTTTGAACAAACTTTTGCGTGCGGGAAAAATTATTCCCGCACTAGTGCCGGAAATAATTTTTCCCGCACGCAAAGGTTTGTTCAAGAGAGCAACATAAGATGTTTCAATGCGCTTGTAGAAAAAATATTGATCCTAACTCACACGGAAAGGTACTCTCCCGCACTCGACTGCTTACCCGAACTCCGCTTTGCGTCATTCGGTAACGGCAGTCTCATGCGGGAATGGTACTCTTTCCGTACTTGTTAGGATAATAACTATTCCCGTATCGTAAACGATCCGGGAAAATTTTAGACAGTAAATGAATGCACGCAAACAATAAGTATAATTCCTTAATTTATGATAATGCTGATTGCGATTTCAGAAAAAATAGTATGTGTACCTCGTAGTAAAAGCACATTCCCAGACTTCAATGCTTGTTGGCCTCGGCTTATCGCCTCGGCCAACAATTCAAATTGTCGTCCGGGAATGTATTGCTTTCACTACTAGATACACAATATACTATTCCCGTACAGTTTAGTGCCGAAAACGGTCCGGGAAAGTTCGTTGGTTAGCAACGGACTAAAATACTAGATTAGCGTATTTTGAGGCCTGAAGTTGCTCCGAGAAAGAGGGCATTCTTGAACTATTTCAGAAAAAACACTTTATTGTGATCTTTTCCAGACATGGCGTCCTCGTCCTCGGGTCAATATTCCAGAAACATAGCGATTGTGATTGTTATTGATTGAGTTTTAGGTAAATCTTTGGTTAGAGTGAGCGCAGCGAGTATCTACTTTGATTTCGCTTTTCCGTATCAATTAGTGATCGGATTACCTGCAACTTGGATAGCTAGGTTAGTTAGGTTAAGTTGTGTCCCCTTCATTTATATTAAGAAATAAGGTCCGGCGTGTTTCTTTTTTCTGGTAATTTATAAAATGCGAGCGCAGCGAGCAGCGATCATATGCTTTGATATTACTTTTTTATACTAATTAGTGATCAGATTACCAGCATTTTGGTTAGGTTGTGTTCCGTTCTTTTACGATAAGTAATAAGTATGGCCTTCGTATTCGTGTTTAAAAAACAAAACTACCTAGGTTACGTATTTTTTCCAAGTCCCAACCCGGTAAACTTACTTCGCTTACTGACTGGACCCGACGAAACCCGAACAATCCTAATCTTGTTGCCATCATTGCATAAACAAAAAATACTATATTTCCAGTGTTCAATAATAAAATCGAATGAGTTTTTTGCGTTTCTAAAAAGTGATTTTGTTGCAAAAATAGAAGTTTTTCCCACTGAAAAGTACTGAAACCAAGTAAATGAGTCTGTGTGTGGTGTTTTGATTTAAAAAACACAAATTTTGAGTATTTTCAATATTGTTTCACAACAAAATGGGCAATATTTTCGAAAATAGTCGTAACCGAAGATTCACAAGATTATACGTAATTCCAATATACTTTTTAAATATCATGAGAAAGTGATAGTCCATCCTCGTGGAAGACCAGTGTTTTTGGAAAAATAACCGCACTCAAATTATCTAAATACTTTTTGAGAGTCAATAGTTGTGGCAGAATGAAGAATTCGGTAGTCCAATTTTCTTTTATTCTTGACTATCAGATATTGATGTGCGTTCCTCCATGTTCTGTATTTTATATTATTATCCTAAATAATGTGACCATCTTCCATTTTAGTGTCGAAAATCAAGAGAGATGAACAAAATTATTGATTTATATTCAGTAACATAGTTTGAAACTAATATTTAATTTCAAAACTCGTCATGCTCTAGTTGAAAATACTTTATTACAAACATTTTTTCAAAACGATTCAATCATCTGGATGCTATACCCTACCGTTCCTTTTAAATCTTCCATAAACATACATCATGCGTGATCTTTCAATTTTGCATATCATCAAGCTTGTTTGAGTATTTTACCATTCGTTCTATATGTTATGAAATGAAATGGTGAAATTTTTTCAGTGTATAGTTGGATGATAAAAAAAATAAAAAAATTCTGTTGAACAAACTTGCACAAAAATAAAAATATTTTCATTACTAGATGACATTGAACAGTTTTTAAAATGTAACACACTACTTATCACACATATCACATTTGAAAAGCAATTAAATGAAACTCAAAGGGACAAAACTATTATTCAGAAAACTTTATAATGAAAACACAATTGCGCAGATACGTTGACATGCTTGGGCAGATATCAGATAGGCACAAGATGGACAGATTCTAATGTTGAATTTCCATGCAGCTAAATTTCAATTCTTTTATGTGATGTGTGATTATTATTTATGCCAGGAAATTGCATTTCAGCAAAACCGAATTAATATTGAGTCGAAAATATAACTAATAAAACACTTCTTGGGGACAGTGATTCCGTCAATTTAAATGATTATGTTGTTTTGTTGATTTCATGCTCGTTGGCAATTCTTGAAACTTCTGCTCATGAAAATTTACCCTAAAAAAACCGAGAGGCGGTTCACGCAAGTATCTTGGGATATTGGTAAAGCAGAGCGCGACTTCATTTATATTCTTGTAATCAAGCTGGCGACTGTCGTCTCACGTTTAATCCCATAGTTTTAGTTTTGTGGGTATAAGTTGGTACACTTGGGTGTTCTGGCACCTTATGTGGCATTCACTGGACAGTCTTCTTGTATATATGGGCCGCGGTGGTGTGCGGGTTAAGTCCTCGCCTCATAATCCAGAGAGCGTGAGTTCGAATCTCAGCATTGCCACCGGTCTCGTGCATGGCATCACACGTATTAAAAGGTAAGGGCTACGTCTTCCCCTAGTTCGCACAAGTCTCTGACTTTTGAGGGTTGCACGTAGGGGTGCAACCGGTTGACGGATAAAACAAAACAATATCAACCATTTGCAGGCACGTTTAGTTAGTAAAAATTAATGGTTTTGTGTTCAACTTCAATCGTATATTTTTGTGAATATATACAGTTTTGTTTCCATCTTTGTGATTCAAATAACGATTTATTTTCTTCCAAATACAGATTTTTTTATTCGATATTCATGGCATCGATTGCTGTGATTATTAGCCAAGCTGTGATCATTAGCCAGTATGGGTTCTCGGTTGGCTGTGAAACTCCATACGTCACCTTTTATAGAAGCAGCAGTTTTGATGAATAAAATTATGAATTTTGATAAATCTTGCATTATGGGATATTATTTTAATATAGCGATTTAACCGGAAAAACTATGAATCCAATAAGTCGAATAATATTCTTGATAGTAATGATTACTGTGATTTCAATAGTTTTAAACCATATACTGACGAGAATGTCCAAAGTGAAACATTTGATTTAGTTATCAGCTCATAAAATAATTCGAATGTGTGCAGGGTGGACTGGACTTCTTTCCTTTTATAAAAGAAGACGCAGTCCATCCTATTATCGACATCACAGTCACTTTGGACGGTGGTCCAACATTTAAAAAGTATATTTCGAAAGAGTTATAGAATAGAACAATTATAAAATGGCAGATTTTCTCAATTCAAGTAATAGCATAGGAGATTCTGGTTGGAAAGTAAGTACCTTATTTGGAAAAACATCAATATAGACGAGGATGTATTGATATCTAGTTAGCCTAGACCAGTTCCCTGCATGAACAAAATATTGCGTTACCATAGCAACGAACAATAACTTATTAGAAGTGCCAGTGTGAAGTTTGACGTCAAAAAAGTAAATCAGAGTTACGCAAATAATTGAAAGAAAAAATATGTCCACTGAAATTGTGAAAATCAAAAAATTGGACTATCGAGCCATCATCAAGTACCTGAATTTAAAACGGTTAAGAAGTAAGCAGATTTACGAAGATATGCTCAATACCCTTGGTGATCAATGTCCTTCGTATGCGACCGTGAAAAATTTGACTACAAGCTCCAAAAGAGGTAAATTTTCCATTGAAGATGATGGCCGATCGGAAAGGCCAGTTTCTGTGTCAGTCCCAGAAAATATCGATGCAGTTCATGACATGATTTTAACAGACCGTCGAATTGGGCTAAAACGGATATCTGAAGCACTGAATATTTCATACGAACGCGTTCATCATATAGTTCACGTCAATTTGGACATGAGAAAAATTGCTGCAAAATGGATCCCCAAATATTTGAATGTTGACCAAAAGCATGCAAGTGTAGTAGCATCGCGTTCGATCTGTGCTCGATTTGAAAACGGTGTAGACATCTTGAACCGAATTGTTACTATGGATGAGACTTGGGGGTACATTTCTACGATCCAGAAACAAAGCAACAATCGATGGAATGGCGACACTCCGGTTCTCCAAGACCTAAGAAGTTTCATGTCCAAAAATCTGCTGGAAAAGTTCTTGCTTCAGTTTTGTGGGATTGCCATGGAGTAATCATGATTGATTTTTTGGATATGGGTAGAACAATAACTGTAGATTACTATTCGACATTACTGACCACTCTACGGGAAAAAATTAAAGAGAAAAGACGCGGAAAGAGAAAGGTGTTTTGTTTTTGCAAGACAACACCCCCCTCATTCGCCAGATTTGACTCCGTCCGACTATCATCTCTCTCCTCAACTGAAATAAAGTTTAAAAGGTCGTAAATTTTCTTCCAACGAGGAGGTAATAAAGCTGTGGAGGTCTGGTTTGCAGAGCAAGAAGAAACATTTTTTTTGAAACTTCTAGAGACGTTGCAGGTTCGCTGTAATTAATATATCCAATTAAGAGGAGAATATGTTTAGTAATAAAATATTTAGACATTGAAATTTTGTTTGGTTCTATAGTAGGGTAAGAATTTTTCAATATATCCTCGTACATTAGTGTTTACATAAGTTAGTGAGCCTTCACTTATTTTAAATGTATTCCGATTCGGTTTATAAATCAAATTATTCGCATACTAAAAAAAAAGGAAAAATATTGAAAGTGGAAATGAATATCTGATTTTTATAAATATAAGTGTATTGAAGTGAGAAAAACGCTGATAAAGCTTATTGTATTGGAGAAAAAGTAATGTTGAGTGAATTTTGGGAATAGTCTAGTCTAGATGGCACATAAAAACCTTGGTTTTTCAAACAATAAACTAAAGCTCGGTTTACCTTAATACTATGAAATATCTTACGATATTTTTACACTTACAAAGTTGAAGTAGATGCAATTCACCGCAGTTGTTTTTTTTTTTCCGCAGTTTTTGAATGTCGGGCAACAGGAGAGGAGCTCCAGCAAGTGGAGAATTTACGAAATTTGCTCAAAGTAACGTTCTTTTTTGGTTTTCGCTGATACCTCGTGGTGTATACATTTTTCTAAGAAATATATCATATTTGGAATTTAAAAAAATTTGAAAGATGCATCTAGATGGAACAGATTGATGTTTCTTTCAATAAATACTGACTAACAACTTTCTCAATATTCCAAATCAAATATACCTTAAGAACTGTGAAAGAAGGCATTGGGGTCTTGGTCATTTTGAGATACGAACATTTTCAATTTCTTTGGACAAGAATCTACCTAAAAAATTTGTCATTTTGCTAAAATTTCAAGAGAATAAATTAAGTTTCACTAGCATGTATGACACGCTTTTTTCTCTACAGATCAATTTTTTATAAGCAAAAACTGCATGTGATTCCTTTTATCTTGGATCTCTTATCTTTAGTGAATTCATTTACAGTAGAGAAAAAAATGTATTCTTCTACAGGGTGTTAGTAACCATGCGGCAAAAATTCAAGGGGTTATTCCTTGACCTTTTCTAAGAATATTTTGTCCCATGATTTAAAAAACCTCTTTGGTACGAAGAAAATGTTCGACCATATTTGTTGAAATCATTAATGTAAATAAATTTAGGGTGTAAGTCATGAGTTTTTCAGGTACAAAAAATTCGATTGAGCAACATACGGAGATCGCCACATGTATATTGCCTGCTCGATCCTCGGACTTAAATCCCCTGAATCATTTCTTCTGTTGATATCTGTAGTCAATAGTCCACGCTATTCCAGAAACGAATTTGGATGATTTGTGAAATTGGATAGTTGCTGGTTGTAGGTCAATTAGAAGCGTCCCTGGTGTGTTTGAAAGAGTTTGGCAGTCTATGACGAGAAGAATGAATGCTTGAATCTAGGCTGATTAAGCAACTTTACATGTACTTCTTGATAATGAAATATTGTTAGTGTCGTAAATTTTGTTTGCTCTGTATCTTCGAAACAAAGGGTTTTTTCTAAAATCATTATAGGACCAAATATTCTTAGAATAGGTCAAGTAATAACCCACTTTATTTTTCCCATGTTTACCTAGCACCGTGTATAATCTATAAATTAAATTTTGAAGTCACTTGTGGGAATACAATATAATTTATGACTTTTGTCCGAACTTTTACAGGTTTTCACTGCACAATACTTTATATTCATATTCAGGTGTGTGTTAGGTGTCGGTAGTTCAAACGTTGGACTTGACAAATTTTTTATGTGGGTTATTTGATGCATTGGAACTATTAGACTCCACCCATTGGCCATACCCGTAAGAAGGCCAAATCCATCTAGGATTCAGTGACCCTAAAACAAAACTTACTCGATCACGATCTGTAGGACAGAAAGCCACGTAGCAGAGCATACAACCAAGGGAACAAGTCACGTGCCAAATGCAATGAAGTGCTTCAAATGACATATCTATGTATATATGCAGTTTTTCAAGTGGAAACTAATATTCCCAAGTTATAAGTCGTGATTACAATCATGGATCTACTGGCTCTGATGGTGTTGAGACCAAATCAAATGAATGATTGATGATGGTCTGAGGCATATGACTATCGAAAGTGGTGAGGAATGTAGTGCAGAATTTCTTGGAAACATGATTTCTTGATTAACGGAGAAAATAAGCTGAAAGTGGAAACATTTCTTCCCACCAGCTTTTGCGAGAGACCAAAATGAACGGTGACAATTGAGAAATGCAATGAGTTTTAATTGTTTTTTACTATTGTGGATATTTTTCAAGGTCATTTTACGAAAACCCTCCAAAAGCAGAGCTTGTGCAAGCAAGGGAGATCCGGGACCTACAGTTTAAATAAAAGTGGAATCCGAACCACTTTAGCTCAGTGGCAGGCTGTCTGAGTGGGAGCAAATACTCTGACCCCACGACCAACTTCATATTGCTATTCCAACGGATAACTTCATTGATTTCGACTTCAGTCACATCTTCAAATTTTGGTGAAAACTGATGCTGTTCGCAATTAATGAAGGTACCATATTTCAGAAAGAGAAAAGGGAGACTTAATACACGATGACTACATCCACCAACGAATGCACCATATTTTGCATATATCGCATATCTTCCACCACAATTTGCTTACGGGATGGTTGGTTGGTTTGAGGCTGACGAACCAGACGCAGGGTTTACCCGTGAGGGTGACCCTTAACACTGAGACTTACTTAATACTGAGCTTACGGGATACTTCCTCTAATACTTTATGCGAGCTTGGAGTTATATAGCTACACATAGTATTGAGACTTGAAGGTAAAACTAGCATAAAAATATTTCATCAGCTAACAGCTATGGCACTGGTTGGTATGAAGTTGTATACAGAAATGGAATTAACACAAATTTATTACACATGGCCTCAAATCTAAACACTACTAAGTCCGTTCAGAGGTACGCCTTTAATTGGGCCCAAAAGGTCCAAGCTTACTGGCTTACTGGCACACTGGCTATGAGCTGTAATAACAACTAAGTACTAACTTCTGGTCCATCACCAACAACTATCCTATCAATATCCCCAACGACTCTCTCGCATCCTCTGTCATCACCTTTTTATCCACCTCTCATATTGCTATTACCTGTTCGCAGTTCTAGGGTTTTTACAAATGCGTTCGTGCCAATGCCATAGTAATTAGTGTATTGTTTATCAACTAATTTTCTTCACTGTGACCGTGAATGTTTTGTGTTCATACTCTTGAACCTGAGTAATTACGCATACCCACTTTGTAAAATCTCGTAGAATACACGTTATTATATAGTACCTGAGGTACTTACATTGTAACAATGCGATTCTTGTCGTAATAATACCACGATACCATGAGCATGAAATTACATATATTTCCCAGTGGGAAATGGTTCATTTCACTATACTTTTTCTACGACCATCTGAATCATAAACAAATCTGTAATATTGTTAATAACACTTTTTATCATTTTAACAGTAAAAATTTTCAAAATTGACAACTCAGAAACAAAAAAAAAGATATGCAAAAAAACCTTATAATCCAAGTACACCTGCGAAACAATTCATCAATCATTAGAAAGATTTTGACAATCAGCACTACCATTAAAATAAAAAGTTACATTTGTGTAGTTGAATTGTTTAAATTTTTGTTGTTTTTTCCGTTAACCAGCTGTCATCCCCCTACGAACGACAGCCCTCAGAAGTCGAAACTTGTGCGAGCTAAGAATTAACGAGGTGTTACCTTTTAACGTGTTATTCCTAGTTGAAGTATTTGAGGAAGGTTTGTTTTTGTATTGAAAGTTTTGTCATTTACAAAGAGAGTTTGACTTTGGGAAAAAGAAGTCATTATATAGTTGGGTTTCCAATGTCATTGAGAATTTTATCAGCAACATCTAATTTATTTTTTATCTAGTCATCTCTAGCGGGTGTCCCAGTATACCTGTTCCAATGGATAATCTCAGCCATTTCGAAAGATAAAAATTTGAAAATTTCATGATCTTCAATTCGTCCAAGAAACATTCAACTGAGAAATACAAAAATTTAAAGTCACTTCCGGTCTGACCGGAAATGACTCTAACTTTTTTATTTCCTATAGCAACCTTTATATTTGTTGCAATTTTTGATTTCTACTCAAAATTATCTTTCCAAAAATGCATCACACTTTGTACTTTACATTTGATTTGATGGAGAAAACGACAATTGAAATTTCAAATTGAAAGAATTGCAGTAGGCTACGATATTTTGTGTAATCTTGATTTTGACTTCAATGATAATTGATAATTCATGAACAATTTTGGATTCAAGTTGATGAAGAGAACGTCTAATTTCAAATTATTAGAATTGTAGTAGAACTGGAAGAATTAATAATTCTCAAATGAAAACCTTATCGTGCCATGGAAACATTTGAACACATTTGTTTGTAACTTCGACAGTTATTAATTCTCAATAGTTGGGTACGTGTCAGAGAAACTAACATTCAAGAATGAACTACCGTGAAACTTCACTAATCAAGAGAAATTGAATATGATATTGATTTATGGAAAATGCGAAAATAATCGTCGGGTTGCCCTACGTGCATACAGATAGATATGCCCTGATAGACGAATGCCAAGCGCTATGTATTCCACACGTTTGGCTTCGAATTTGGCATCAAGTGGATCATTTCATAGAAAGCGTACCGCCTTAAAAAAAAAATGCTACGGATGAAGAGCATACTGTCGCAGTTTTAGGAAGAGTGGTTGTTGATCCCCATATCTTCATTTGAAACATAGAACAGGAGAGCGGTATTTCTCGTTCATCAGTTCAGCCAGCGCATTCTCAAAATTGCCAAATTAAAACCATTTAAAATTCATCTGAATCAAGGATTACTACTGTTATGAATGATTTTTATTGAACTCAAACTACCTTTGGAATGGGATAAGGGGTTTTTTTTTTTCATAAATAAGAGTAATTGTCAAGAAAGTGACAGGATAGGGAATATATTGAATTGAAGTTTTTGAATTAAAGTTTAGTTTTACAAAAGTGTGTTTATATCTAACAAGTCCCAGCCCAAGCCAGCCGACAGTTCATTGGAGATATTTCCAACATCAATCAGAAGTGGTGAACATGTTCGAGGAGAAACGCGGAGTAGAACTGAATTTTGACTTTCAACTTGTCTTCATACGTTTTTGATTCATTCGCGGATTTGTAAGTTAGACTTTCGTTTTTGGTGCGACTACTCTAGTTTTGGTTTCGGTAAACTAGAAACTTTCAAAAACATTGACGTCTAGGACTACAAATATATTCAAGGTATATAACGTGAATTCAGTCAAGTCGTTATAATTGAATTGTGAAATGAACGAAGACGGTAGAGAACCAGATATTCCAGATTACAACATGGCAGGATCAGATGTCAATTTGATAGAAAAATTTATGAATACGATGGTTATGATGGAACAAAATCGTTTGACCAGTGAGGAGAAATTCATGAGATTGCTGGAAAGGCAAAATGTGCAACCCGTACAAGCACCTACCCAGTTTCATATTATGCCAGATTTCATCTAACTGGAACAGCCAAGAAGTGGTATAACGAGAAATCAGAACAAATCAAGTCATTCGATGATTTTAAAGCGAAATTCAAGAAAACTTTTGATATAAAGGTCAGTAAGGATGAAACTTGGGAAAGAATGAAAAGCAGAATTCAAGGTAAGAATGAACCAATATTTTCTTACTTTCATGATAAAGTATCCTTATGTCTCACTCTCGGATACGATTTTGACGAAATCAAAGAGCAGGTTTTGATCGGTTTATATCACAAAGAAAATATTCCCGGTTTGATAGCGGCTAAAATCGATGACACAGGTGAACTTTTGCACGAAATTTTACGCTTTTAAAAGATTTCTGCAAGTGCCAATTATTGGTATATACATCAGCCCCATAATCAATATAAATTTGGACAGAGTCAAGCCGTGAATAGAAAGTTTCATGAATCAAATCGGACTGCAATCAATTCTAATTCAAAAGTTGACGGAACTGTCACAGATTGTCAAAGTCAAAGTGGCAATGTGATATCCGGTGACACGAGTAATACAGGGGTAGATAGTAATGTACAGGGTGGTGCACGTCGAAAATTTGTTTGCTACCGTTGCAAGGAACCAGGCCATTTGAAACGAAATTGTCCTAATTATCGAAGCTCGTCTAGCTCTGGTTCTACAACTGACAATACAATTCGAAAATTATCTTCCGAAAATACTGAAAATGGTTCAGTTGCTTCAGTTGTCAATACTCAGACCATAGTCAATGAAACAAAAGTTATACCTATACAGGGTGATACAGTGAAAAAGTTCATACGTGATATACACTTGAATGATAATTTGATCGTTTCTGCTTTTATTGATCCAGGTAGTGCAGTATGCACTCTGAAACACAAAATACTGGTCAACAACAATCTACCATACAGTTCTGTAGAACGAAAACTTTATGGTTTTGGAGGGGATCATCCGACGGTCTGTGAGATGATGACCAGAGTTAAGATTACTTTGGACGACGTTCAGGAAGAAGTTAAAGTTCTCATTGTTCCTGATAATGTACAGTCGATGGATTTGATCGTTGGAAGGACTTTCACAGAATTACCAAATGTTGCATATGTTCGTTTGGGAGAAAAACTTCATTTTGGATACAAAAGTGAAGATCCATTTCGAAATTTGAATTTGGAGGAGAGAGGTCGCAAAGAAACAGTTAAGGTGATAGAAAGTCATATGTTGGAGCAGAATAAGGTGAATTTCATTCAGGTAAAGGTTGGAAGTGAATTAGGACTTCTTCCAATGATATCTTCTTCAAAGATAGAGGTGAAAGCTGGAGATCATCTTGGTGAAGTAAGAGGTATAGATTCATCTGAACAATTATTCATCAGTGACGGTAAGCATTTGTCTATTACTCTTGATATGTTGAATATTGACGCTTCTGTAGATAAATCGGATTCTTATAGACTTTTGGAACTGATTAATGAGTTTCGCGATTGTTTTGCGCTCAATATCCGTGAATTAGGTTGTACGGACATAATGAAAGTGAATATTTCAGACAATAATCAACCTGTTAGAGCAAAACCATATCGATGTAATTTTGAAGATCGTAAAATAATCAAAGACATTGTTGATGAATGGCGCGACTGTGGAATTGTAAGAGACACTACTTCATCTTACGCTTCACCGGTTATTCTAGTTCCGAAAAGTTCGGGAGAAAAAAGACTTGTTGTGGACTTTCGAAGGTTAAATAATCAAACAGTGGTTAAAAATTTTCCGATTCCCCACATAGACGATTGTTTTCAAATACTTACGGGTTGTAAAATATTTTGCACTTTGGACTTAATGTCGGGGTACTTACAAATTCCGTTAGATGAGGAATCTAAGACAAAAACTGCATTCATTACGCCAGACGGTATCGCGGAATTTCAGAGATTATGCTTTGGACTGGTTAATGCACCCTTCGAATTTTCCAAATTGATGACTCTAGTTTTAGGGCCATTGAGGAATACAATAGCGGTATCTTATCTAGATGACATTCTAGTGGGTTCTAAAGACTGGACTGATATGTTAAATAAACTCCGTCTTGTTTTCAGTGCAATCAAAAGTGCTAAACTGACGTTTAGATTGAGCAAATGTATGTTCGGGAAAAAGTGTGTGAAGTTTTTAGGATTCCAGCTGACTGCAGATGGACTGCAACCAGGAGCAGGCAAACTGGAGGCAATCGAGAAATTTCCCATACCTAAGAATAAGCATGAAGTAAGACGATTTTTAGGACTGACAGGTTTTTTCAGAAGATTTGTGAAAAATTATGCTTTATTGTCTAGACCAATATCTGATTTAACGAAAACAGATAAAATCTTCCATTGGAACAATGAACATCAAAAAGCATTCGTAGATTTGAAAGGAAATCTACAGAAATCTCCTGTTCTGCAATTGTTTAATCCCATGGCTGAACGTACAGAATTACACTGTGATGCATCGAGTTTAGGAATAGCAGGAATATTGCTACAAGATGGTCTCGATAAGAAAATGCATCTCGTGTATTGCGTTTCTAAGAAAACTAGTGAAGCAGAAAAATTCTATCATTCGTCAAAATTGGAATTATTGGCAATTGTTTGGTGCATAGAGAGGTTAAGATCGATGCTTCTGGGAATAAGGTTCACTGTAGTGAGTGATTGCCAAGCTTTAGTTTATCTCAATGTCAAAAGAACAATGAATCCACAGATTGCACGCTGGTATACAACTTTGAGCGAATATAATTTCGAAATTAAACATCAAAATGGCGAGAAAATGGCACATGTTGATAGTTTAAGCAGAGCAGCAGTGGAAGAGCCAACAGTTGATGGAATGATAGAAGATGTTTATGATAAAAGGCTGAATATGTTCGTTATACTCTCTGAAGAAGACAGGATACTGATGATACAGAAAAATGAAGAAAAGTTGAGAGAAATTTCGGAAATTTTGGCCAAAGATAACTCACAAAAATCGAAGGAAGATAAAAATCGTACCAAAGATTATATGATCGACAATAATCGTTTATACAAACAGATAAAAGTGAATAGGGAAAATAGATGGCTTTATGTGATACCGGATTCAATGAGAAAAGCAACTGTGGTGAAATATCACGATCAAATGAGTCACTGGTCTGTTGAAAACAGTGGCTAGCATTTTGAAGAAATTTTGGTTTCGAAGTTTGAGGAGATATGTTAAGAAACATATACAAGGATGTTTCGAATGTCTGATGGAGAAAATACCTGGAGGAAAAAGGCCCGGAAAACTTCATCCACCTAAAATACCGGAACGACCAATGATAAAATTACACGTTGATCATCTAGGACCTTTCCCAAAAAGTCATAATGGAAAAATGTATATTTTCGTTGTTGTGGATGCATTTTCAAGGTTTCTGAACTTATTTCCGACTAGGACTACCTCAGCAAAGGAAACAGTTTCTAAAATGGAGGAATTCGTCAACCAATTTGGCACGCCAAAAGTACTGGTAAGCGACAGAGGATCGGCGTTCACAAGCAATGAATTCAACAATTTTTGCCAGAAATATGACATCGAACATAGATTGATTGCTGCCCAATTTCCACAATCGAATGGAATGGCTGAAATAAGAATGAAATCTATAGTACCAGTGATAGTTACGTCTGTAGATTTTCAAGATAAGAATTGGTGTAAAAATATGTACATAGTTGAAAGAAAAATGAATACAGTAGTGAATAAGACTACAGGGTATTCACCTTTTGAATGTTTGTATGGATATACCCCAAGTTTTGAAAATGCTAAAATGGAAAATTTTACTGAAAGAGCTGAACAGAAACAAAACTTTGAGCAGATCAGAAAAGAAGTCCAAGAAAACGTTACGAAATCCCAAATTAGTTATAAACAATATTATGACAAGACGAAATATGAAGGAGTGAAATATAATATTGGAGATATAGTGGCAAAACGATGTATATCAACTGAGAATACAGGAGAACCAACAAAAACCCAGATGAAATATAGAGGACCATTTGCTGTTATAGAAAAACTTCAAGGAAACACTTATAAGCTGGAAAAATTGGATAGAGAGGAGAGTGGATCTTGTAGAACAACTGTTGCTCATGACGGTTATAAAAATAAGGTATGACTGTTCTTAGTGTTTTTTTTTCATAAGTAAAGTAGCAGTACCGGAGCTCCCCACGTCCGTGGAGTGAGTAATTACTGGGTCCGAGAGTCATGTGCCCTGAGAAGGCGGAGTGAATCAAGAATTACGGCCTTCTGCATTCTTCCGGCTAAGTTTTCTGTCGCATCATGGCAAGCCGGTATGATTTTCAAGTTTGAGAGCAGTCTGTCTATAACTCAACCAAGGACCCCTATTATCAGAACCACCATCTGGACAGAATGGTTTGGATAAAGCCTGCGGACTTCAAAGACTAGATCTCGATATTTAGCCCGTTTTTCCTCCTCTTTTTGGACGATGTTCGTTCCGCCAGGATCTGAAAACTCAATGACAGAAATCATCCTACTTTGATGGTCGAGGAGGACTACATCAGGCTTATTGGCTTGTATTTGCCTGAGGGCGGGGAATAAGTAGTTCCAATAAATTCGGCACTTCTCATTCTCCTCAACGGACTCAATATCCCTTGGAGCATAAGGTAACTCCGGTGTCTCGTCTATATCGCAGAAGTGTCTTATATGGTAGTACAACACTCGTATCGCCGCGTTATGCCTGTGGATATAGGCTGAGACCGCATAAGCTGGACAGGCTGACAGCAAATGCATTATGGTCTCAGCTGCCCCACGACACGCTCTGTATCTAGTATCAGGGACCTCTATACCCATCCCGCGACCACGGTAGACGAGGGTGTTGAAGACACCATCCTGGCAGGCCATTATAAATCCCTTGGTTTCCGACTCCAGCCCACTTGACCTGAGAAAAGCAAATGTCAGGTTACTGTATAAGCCAAGGTCTTCAATTTTATTGAAGAAGACTCCATGCATTGGCTTATCCTCATGTAGCTGTATAACCTATCATACTCTGCAACTTTGGAGCGGGCTTATTGCTGAACGGGTCCCAACTCGGTCACAGAGTTTAGATTCGTCCGTTCAGAGTCGAATACGAGACCGAGTTCATCGGCTGCACGGGTTGCTGCTTTGAATTGAAATGCTCCAATCTCTACTTTTTCATGGTTACATAGGTAGGTACTAAGCAGAGAAGGGAATCTGAACTCCTGATGACTTTACAGGCTCCATCCAGTACCATTCTGTTCCCAACCTAAAAGTCCATTGCCTTGGGAAGTATAACCGTGGAACAGATTTAGGATGCAAGCTCCTACGATTATCATTTTGCGAGTTTTTATGTCGAGTTGTCGCAGCTCTTCCTGAGTCTATTTCATTACCCCAAAGAAGTGAAGTAGAATCGGAACGGCAAGCATATTGGTTGTAGCAACTTTGCTCTTCCCCGACAGTTCTGAAGACCAGATCTGTCGGATTCAATGATGCTACTCGCTGCGATTCTCGCTGCGGAGAGAGTTTTTAACAGTGGTTACCTCTTGGGTGTGGCGTTGTTCCACCCCTAGGTAGGCATACGTCTCTCCGGCATCCAGATGATGTAAGATGCTTCGGTCTACGAGCTGAATGTCTTCTCCGTATTGCTCGCATCGTCCTCTATTGAGATGAACCGTGGCAAATTTGTCGATCCCAAACTCCATTCTGATAGCATCCATGTATTCTTGCACCACCCTTAAGGACTGATGAAGATCGTTTCCTTCGGAGGCATATAATTTGAGGTCATCCATGTAGAACATAATATGTGAATTCTAGTGAGTTTTAGTAGATTGGTTGAAAGATTTGGAAAATTCCAGTGTGAAATAGTGGTTTTTGAATACAAAGCCAGCAAGTTAAAACTGGCAGGCTTTGTTTTTGTAAATTAATCGTTTTGTAAAATTTGTTCTTGCCTGGTACCCAGGATTTCGGAAAAAAACTCTCCAAGAGCAGAGCTTGTGCGAGCACGGGAGATCCAGGACTTACACTTCATGTACTAGTGGCAGGCGGTGGGAAATGAGCCCGGGCCAACTGGATGAGAAGGAAACGCTGTAACATCAAGATCTATTCGCCCATCCTTACATCCAAGAATCAATATAACGTTAAAACGAAGTGCACTTGTATTGTACGGAACCCTTGGTTCATTCCAAGCAATCATACCAAAGAAAGACGGTGATCAGGGGGCGCAAGTTGTTTCAACCCACTATTAACCACGCTTTAGAAACACAAGATGCAGAAAGGAGACCTGTTTTAGTTATTGAGTTTGAATAAACAATCCGCATCATTGACTTACTATTTACTAGCATTGCTCAATGAATAAACGAATGAATAAATACATAACACATTTGTCAATTTCGTAGTAGTTCAGGAGTTCAAACTGAGGCATATATTTCAAGTTATTATTCACTATATATAATATGTACTGTGGTAAATAGTATTTTCGTAATTTTTAACATGGAGAATGAAAAGTCAGCGTTGGTCGCTTTATAGCTTTATAGTGTGAAGCTAAATCAAGAATCTTATTATAGGCATGTTGTATTCAATTATGCTTGTTGAACTCGAAAATCAAAAATAAATAAAATATTCACTTTGATGTTGTAAGCTTTTCATCTGCTGGTTCAGTAACGGGCAATAACATTATTGAGATATCCGAGTATGCTGTCTCTTCTACACCATTCTCAGCAATATCAACTGCTTTAATAGAGGGCTTTGACCTCTTCGGGATTTCCAAGTGACGTAATCTCTGCAGACCAAATGGCTCAAATATGAATGACGTTACATTTTTACGGGTGCTATTTCAGAGTGAACTAACTAACTGACTCATGATGAAATATAGTCTGCATTTTTATGGCATTTTTAATTTTCTTCGTATTATCAATTGATGGCTTCCAAGTAAAAGCTGACGCAAAATACTTTTTTTTATCCAAGAATGTGTACCTAAATGTATGAACAGTGTGTGAAAGAATACTTGATGTTTTCACGTGGAGTTGATTTTTTCATGAACTTATGCCAAAAAGTATCACTTAGATTACGCACTATCGTAGAAAAAATTAATTTAGCTACAATCGCTGGCCAACTGAGAATAAGTAAACTCAAGAATACGAGATTTTCTGGAACTGAGACATGTTAATTCGCCAATATTTCTAAAACTGTTGAGTGTAGGCATAGATAACTTTTTCAAAGTTGGCTTCATTCTCGATGCCGAATCGAATGAGAAGATAAAAATGGGGCGTTTCCATTTTCAAAAATGGACTTGCAATAATTGTTTGAACCGGATTCATATCATTTTTTATCGAATGCATTGTATAACTCTAATCGAATTGATATCAAAAATCTGCTGAACTGGGTCCTCTCCTACGAATGAATTGATACACAATCGAAAATAAATGATCAGGTCCAGAAATGAAAAAGGTCTGCAAACGCAACATTCAACTTAAAATTTGTAATATTTCGAAAACGGTTAGACTTGGGTATAGGACATTATACATGAAACATGTTCAGAATCATGCGTAAAATCTAAAACTTTGATACTTACTATACATGGTGTCCCGTTTGAAATAACGAAGTTGGGGTCCACTTTCGATACAAATGGAAGTGCCACAATTTCAAAATATTTTAGCCGGATAACACTTATCAACAATATTCCAAAAGCAGAAAACGCCAAGACCGCTGATAAATATTTGTGGATGTATTAAAACTACGCTATTTCATAATCAATGAGTGAATAAATGCTCTGCTCACTAGGTTATCTATCAGTTTATTTTTTAATTTTTCCTTTTTTTGTTCTGGGATTTCTTAAAAAGGACACCGCTCGAAAACAAATGCGAAATTGGCTCTGGGTCAAATTGGCTGAAATTGTTGTAGCATGGGTCGTAAGAAAAATGTATGAGTTTGCATGATTTTGTATGTATCGTTTCTGAGATCAAAGCGGTCAAAGTTCGTAAAATCGTCGTAAATAGTTGGGTGGGGTTGAAAAAAACTGTTTTGTTAGTCGTAATAAGACAGATTCAGGATGAAACTGTATGTATCGCATACTCTTTGACATTTTCAGTTATAATCCCATTAATAATATAGTCCATCCAAAAAACCTCAAAAAATTACCCTACCTCCTGAAAAATCCGAAAGTTTTGAAATAGTACTGTTTGAAAAATGAATTTTCTTAATTTTGGAAATTACCTCTATAAAGAAAACTATAGACAAATATTTTCTGACTAAAAAAATAAAATTCAATAATATTGTTGATTACACAGGAGACGAAGTAACATGTGATTAATTCAGTTGTACAATATTACCTTTCATTCAGATACAGGGTGCGTACATTTTTTTAAGGTCATTCATAATATTCTAATTGAATATCTCAAAAACTGTTAGATTAATTTGGACCTAATTTTACTCATACTATTTTGAAAATATTAACTATTATATGTGGAGGTTTTTTTAACTTGGTATGTTTTATTTCCAAGATATGCATTTTTGAAGTTTACGATATTACGATATAAACGGTTGTTACTATCGATTGAACAAAACTTTATGAGACCTTTCAATGAATAACAGATCTTTCCGAAATCAATTGTTGAAAAAACTTCCATTTATAATAGTCGACATTTTCAAAATGGTATGAGTAAAATTGGGTCCAAATTAACCGAATAGTGTTCAAAAAGAACATTATGAATGACCTGAAAAAAAATAAACGCGCCCTGTATCTAAATGAAAGGTTTTATTGAACATCTGAATTCATCACAAAATTACTATAGCTTCTGTTTATCAGTAAAAAAGAATTATTCTTTTGTAGACAAAAACGATCTGTCAATTGTTTTCACACAGAGAGAAATAAATGTATGTTTTCTACACAATTGTGTATAATTTTGTCACAATTTGTTTCTAAAAAGTTTACAGCACCAATTTTATCATTATTCTTCTATAATATTGATGAAAGATTGGACAATTGTGTAAAATATCTGCACAACTGTGTCTTACACAACGTTGTGCATAAGCATTTTCTCTCTGGGCATTATAGAGGTATTTTTCAAAATTGAAAAAATTCATATTTCAAACAAAGAAAGTTATTAAGAAAAAAAATACGTTTCAATCGACTACCTATGATGTTTCACTAAAATACTACCTACTTGTTTGTTCTGGAATAGTGCTAGAAGAAAAAATCTGACTATGCCCCGTATAGACCCTAATGTACTATCATTGATAAGATAATGATTGGACAGCCAAATGGTTTTTTTCTGTCAATCCCACACATCTACGACGTTTACATGAACTTTGACCGCTTATATCCCAAACACGACACATACAAAATCATTTAAACTTACACGACCCATGTTACTACAACATAATACAATTCCAGCCAATTTGACCAAGAGCCAATTTTGCAATGTTTTCGTGCTGGGTCCCCTTGTGTATCATTCAATGTTTCTTTTGCGCGCAACTCAAGAGATTAATGGACTGTAATTTATTATGCGGTTGAAAATAGATGAAATGAAAGGATGCGAGTTGTAAAACGATCAGAATAAAAAAAAAGAACTGAGACCTCAAGATCTTACCTGTACTCGTAAGTCTGGGCAGCGAGACGTTCTTCGTTCTTTTCTTCAGCGGTTTTCTCCTAGAGATCTCTAGTGGTCAATACTTCTTTTGAAGTTATGTTAGTAGCGTAGAATCACTATGTATGAATTGTGTAATGTTCTGATCACTGATTAATTTTTTTTTAAATAATGTATATGGCTCGAGTTTATACCAATGCGAATGCCGAAGAACGTTGTGGAGTCAGAAAAAACATTGGTTTCTTTCTTCATCGTTGAGACGGGAGAGACGAGGCTACGATCTTGAGGTGTTTTTTGGTAACTGATTTGGTAGGCCAAATGATTATACCCGGAGAGCAAATAAACCATAATTGCCGATGAATACCCATTTTATTTTAAATAATGTGAAAATTGGTTTGTTAATAAATGTTGATGAATAAATTAATACCGCCCACCAAGATGCGCGGTATTTTTTAAATTTAATGTTAGGTGTTATCAAGTGGGAATGGACAGAGATTTGATACGGACCTTTTCAACACTCCGCTCTTTGTTTTGACGGTAACGACTCTGATTTACCGTCAGCTCCTGGAAAAACATCCAACACACGTCCCATTGGCCATTGTAATGGTGGTGTATTTTCTGTTTTAATGAGGACTAGGGTATCCTTTAGAATTGGAACAGAGTCAACAGTCTACTTACTCCGCTGATGGAGTGTGTGGAGATATTGTTTTGACCATCGGTTCCAATAACTTTGATAGATGCGTCGAACCAAGCCCCACTTGGTGAGACGGTTCAAGGGAACGTCGGTCAAATCGCGGCGATTACAGCTAGTTCCAAAAACAAAATTAAAGTCCCCTCAGTCAACACACGAACATTCGATGGATATCCACTGGACATTCATCTTGGATATTGGGGATGCCCAGAGGACATCCAGTAATATCCGCTGGATATTTCATGGACTTCCGATGGATGTGCCAAGTGGAAGAAGCTGGACTTCTATAAAATATCCTTCTGGGATATCCATAAGATATCGTTCACAGATATCCAAAAGATATCTTCCAAGGATATCCATAAGATAGCATTGAGGAATATTCATAAGATATTTATTATACAGGGATATCCATACAAGATATTTATAGAAATACGCTCGCATACATCAATCTCAATATTGAATAATGCACCTTTATAGCCTGATTCGCAAATACAGGATGATTACTAGAATCTCAGTGCAAAAATGGTAATTGAAAGGGTACTTTGAACATAATTTATAACTCAATAAAAATAAAACTCAAACAAAAAACCCACCACATAAAAAATAATACATAAAAATGTAAGAAAACTTCTTCAGAGTTCGAATAGTCGGTTCTGTTCTTTTTTCGCTGGCCAGGGTTCTTTCCTTGGCCCTTCTGAGCCAATTTTTGATTTGCAATTTCAGTTGCATTCCTAACTGTAGAGAGATAGATGGCTTTTATCTGCAGCCACTGAAAATTACAAAAAATCAGGAAACTTTTAACTTCCATTGTAAGAATTGTCAGAAGAATGGAGCCTATTGTATTCTTTTGTTTAATGAACCGGTATACATTATTGTGTATAACACCACTTCACTTTTCTAACGTATAATAGTGTGGTTGTTATTTACGAAAATAATCTTTACTTTCTAATACTCACCAATAAGGAAAACAATAAACGGACACTAAACAACAGTATCAATTTTGACAGCTCGATAAAACTGATAATAAATCAAACTACGCAGGTCAGACTCAGAAGTTGCAAAAATAGACAAGAGCGAAGAGTGGCCGCACACAAAACAGTTCTATAGCGTTCTTTTTAATTCTGGTAACTGGAACTGGTCGGCTTGGGCATTCGGCTTCGGCTATATCTAGTCATAAATGTGTTCTCTCTCTGTCTCATTCTTCATGGCGAACGCGCCATTAAATAGAGAGAAATAGAGAGTGTTGAAGAAACAGCGACTTCGAACTGTCGGCTGACTACGGTATGATTCCGAATCACTGTCGCGAAAACATCCGAATGATTTCCGTATTTGTTCTTCTGAGAGAAGTGATGAATTATATAAAAATAATATAATATTCAACTTCATAATATCGCACCACAGTGGATGGAATCAAATGATCATGATCTGAAAGTGGAAATTGAAATGAAATCTAGGGGCGCTGTCCTGACTGAGTTTGGCCTGTGTCATCGACGTAGGTATATCCGAATTTTTCCAAATAATTAAATATGGAAACGGATATCCATAGAATATTGTGTGCTATCTGGGCCCTTTATTTGAAAAAGGGACCTTTAACGGCAAAATGCGTTCCGTAAACCAATTTTGAAACGAAAGTTCACGTTAAAGCCACCTTTATTTTAAAGTCCGGATATCGGCTCTTTATCAGAGAAAAGTATTTTGAGGTAAACATAACCTATATTTTGCATGTCAACTGCCATATTTAAATTTCATATTGGAATAGAAATAAGAGTTAGAAGATAAGTGAACAATACGTCGGAGTTATGTGAAAAACTCAAATGAATCAAATGGCATTACTCCAGTATCAACAGAATTATTACAGAACCTAATAAAATATGACCCGGTCATAGAAACGCAAAAGTCAAAGGCATTTATGAGAGATTTCAAGCAAAAGGGTCAACAAGAATACATAATCGTGTAAATCGCTTTTCCTCAAAAACCCTGCATGTGCACTCATATGTGAATCGTCCTCGAAGAAAGAATAAATGTCAACTTAAAATTTGTTTCATCCTCCATCAGGCTGCACCCCTACAAGCAACCTTGAGGAACTTGTGCGAGCTGGGTATTACTATTTATATACAACTAGTATCTAAGCATACCATAAGGTGCAGAAACATATTTTCCAACTGATGTTTCCGTTAACAATACCAATATCTCTATTTTTCAATCAACATGTGTACAATGTATAGTAATAGTCGGAATAAGAGAAATGAATATAGCTCACAGTGTCCATTCTAGACTCTATAAATTTATAACCCATTCTATGAATACAATGAAAGTAACCTCAACTCTCGATCACACCTAAAGTCCAAAAAGGTTCAACTTCTCCAAGAGCTCAAAAAGTCTTAGACAATTCGAATCTAATCTATAATACTTTCTTATTGAAGATTATCCCCACTCACTAGCTGAATACTTCTTTCTTATTGGATATCTCAGTTCAGGTTTTTTCTGTGTTTATTTTTATAAATAATTCTTGTGTTGTCAACAACCAATGTTTTATAGTTCAACGCTTCTAATACTATATTTATAATTCTATTTTTATTTCTGTACATGTTGAACGGATAATAGAAATTATTATTCATCTTCTAGATGAAATGTGAGGGAAAAAGTTTAGTTTTTGAGTACAAACTAGGTATTGCCTATAAAAGTAAAATCCTTGTTTATATTTGTTTCTCATATTTCCACATTTTAAAAAACAAAATGAAGTTTGATCATTTATTTCTGTTATACACGTATTTGTATATCTAATAGGTAAAATTTGTTTTTTAACATGAGCTTCTTCTTTTCTTCTATTCTCCTCCTCAATTGCCCAAGTCTGCTTTTCAAGATGAACAATCTTTTCCTTTCAATACTCTTCTTTTGCTAATATTGCTGTGATCTTAAATGTTGGCCTTAACCGTCTTGTAACAGGTTCTTTCAATTTATATGATGTGCAGTAATACACATCAAGAACTTATATACACATTTATTTGTATAATATTTACATAATAAACTCGAAGAACCTTTGTTTCTATTTTTATATTTTTAACTCGCCTTTTTGTCGGCTCAAAATTCATAATCAACAAGAGCAAAAGAGTACACATAGAAACCTTATTACGAACGTGCTTCAGAGTCCAGGAAATATCGAACATATGGTGTATAATGAGAAAAATATGCATACGTACTATAAGAGATGCTGGTAAAGTAACTTCATTGACCAAGTTCTCGTTGGTAATGCTCTGCTTCAGAGACACTTCCCAACATTTCAGTACTGCCTCATTGGCTTGAGTGGAATGTGAAATAATTTCAACAGCGGTGTACTTCTATAAGGCTCGTTTTCCTCATTTCATAATATATATATAAATACACTGTAATATACCGATACTTCAGTAATTTGTTTCCACGTACTTTTTATCGCCAGTTTTAGAAAAATCATCCACTTGGATTCCTGTATCGTATGTCCTACAAAATAAATAACGATAAAATTATAATTATCAATAGCTTATTACCATACTGTGTCAGAATCGACAATGTTGCCAGTACCCTGCACTGTTTTGATATCAATGATTTTCAAAACGCTCTCTATAATTGGATCGAAATCTTTAGTTACAGGAACTCCACCAGTAGTCCTTTTAATACAATTACATTATGCAGCTGCCACCTACCTTGTTTTTGTTTTGTGATATCTTGACTTCATTTGGTCCATATTTATGCGATGCACAACGGCATATAATGCTGTGGTAACTCACTGCCAGGCTTGGTCCTGAAAAATAGTTACCCTGGCAATTTAGTCTAAGAGTAATTGTTCCTCCACGTTGGAAGAAAAACATTTTTTTTGGCTGATTCAATAGCAAATTCCAAATTAAACTTACGGTAAATAGTTAATTTTGAAATTTTACTGTGGCCATAATGAATCTTACATCGAAGAAAAAAAATACTGTTTATGTTTATTTCTGAAACCCAAAACCTATAATACCAGATGATAGTCTCCACAAATCACCTTGAAAATATATAACATAACGAATTCCACTTTAAAGGAGGCTCTATCTAACAGGAGGTGTTGGTACGTTTATGGAACCAAAGGCACTTTGAAGTGTACTTTGTTGATGGACACTTTATCATAAAGCCGACTTTGAATAAAGGAGTCTTTATGGTGTTGATTATGGAACTGGCTGTTAGTGGTTTCATTGTAAGAAAGTGGTTCATTACTAAGTTGAGCTAAACTATTATGACACTTTCAAAACCATTATTGCTTCACACATGTTTTCTTACTTTTATCTAGGATTAACAGCCAGTTCCATATTCAAAATTAAAGTCCCTTTTAAAAAGGACCTCAAATGGCAAGATGCGTTCCATTAACCAATTTTGAAACGAAAGTTCACTTCAAGGCCACCGTTATTCTGAAGTCCGGATATCGCCTCTTTACCAGAAAAAAGTATTCTTTTGACGTAAACATAACCTATATTTTGCCTGTCATATTTAATTTTCATACTGGAGTTGAAAGTTGCAGAGGTGGACTTCATTGTAAATAGATAATGAATTCAAAAAATTCTAGTTCTTCATCAGATGCTGAGGAAATTCTAGTAAGAAGATACAGTGAAAAATACTTCGGAGTTATGTGAAAAACACTAATGAATCAAATGACATTACTTCAGTATCGACAAAATTATTACAGAATCAATTAAATCTGACCTGGTCATAGGAACGCAACTGAAAGGCACTTATGTGAGATATCAAGCAAAAGGGTAAACAAGAATGCATATTGGTGTAAATCGCATGTGCTTCAAAAACCTTGCATGAGCACTCATGTATACTGAATCGGCATCAAAGAAAGAATAAATGTCAACTAAACATGTGTTCTATCCATCATCAGGCTGCAACCCTACAATACGAGCAACCTAGAGGAACTTGTGCGAGCTGGGAATTTATTTATATACTAAGTACATCATAACGTACACAAACATATTCTCCATCTGGTGATTCCGTCAACAATACCAATAATATCTCTATTTTGCAATCAACATATGTAATATGTATAGGAATAGTCAGAATGGGAGAAATGAATATAGTTCACTGTGTCCATTCTAGACTCAATAAATTCCCAAATCTCACTCACACTTGAAGTCCAAAAATGTTTAACTTCCTCAAGAGCTCAAAAAGTCCTAGTCAATTCTAGTCTAGAAAAATATCTTATTGAAAAATGTCCCTACTCACTAGCAGAATACTTCTTTCTCATTGGGTAGCTCAGTTTGGGTTTTTTCTGTTTTGAAATTTTTTATAGTTCAATGCTTCTAATACTATCTTTTTTATTCTATTATTTCTATACTAGTTGAACGGATAATAGAAATTATTATTATTCATCTTCTAGATGAAATGTGAGATAAAAGTTCGTTTTTTGAGTACAACTATTGCCTATAAAAGTAAAATCCTTGTTTTACATTATTTCCCATTTATTTAAAAAAACAAAATGAAGTTTGATAATTTATTTTTTATGTAAAATGAAATAGATTAAATTTATTTTTAACCTGAGCTTCTTCTTGTCTTCTATTTTCGTTCTCAATTGCCCAAGTTTGCTTTTCAAGATAATTTTTTTTTTCAAAACTCTCCTTTTGCTAATATTTGCTGGGATCCTATTGTTGGTCTTAACTGTCTTGTAACAGGTTCTTTCAATTTATATTGCGTATAATGAGACCATTCACGTTCCATTTTCTATAACAGAAGCAGAAGAATAAAGTTTAATCAAATGAGAAAAATATACATACGTACCTACTATAAATAAGTGATGCTGGTGAAGTAACTTCATTGACTAAGGCCAGGTTGGTAATGCCCTGCTTCAGAGACACTTGCCAACATTTTAGTACTACCTCTTTATTATCTTTCAGGCTCGTTTTTCTCATTTCATATTATAGTTATAACTGCAATATACCGATAGCTCAGTTAACTGTTTCCACAGACTTTTTATCGCCAGTTTTAAAAAATCATCCACTTTGTTCCCTGTATCTGTGTATACGTCCTACAAAATAACGTATAATAATGAAATTGTACTTATCAATAGCTTATTTTCATACTGTGTCAGAATCGACAATGTTGCCAGTACCCTGCACTGTTTTGATATCATCAATTTTTCCCTTGAGTACAAACACAAGCTCTATCACATAATGTGATAAAAATCTTAGCTTCCCATTAAAAAATTTTGTTGATGACGTCATAACTTTGACAACTTTGACATGTTATTTTTGTAACTTATGTCAAAAGATGCGGAATAAAAAGAACAGTTTGGCGTGTTTTTGCATTCTTTTTCAAAAGTGATCGTTGTACGTTTTATGAATTTTGTGCATTACTTTATCATAACCCTGTATATAATTACATTGTGCAGCAACCACCCGCCTTGTTCTTATTATCAAATTATATTATTTTGACTTCATATGGTCTATATTTCTGCGTGCACAGCAAGGCATTAAAAGCTTTGGTAACTCACTGCCAGGCTTGGTCCTAAAACATAGTTACCCTGGCAGTTGAATCGAGACTTAATTGGATGATGATATGCAAAAATCCGCTAAGCCACTCCGGTCTCAAACCGAGACAATCCACCTCAAAAATGTATTTATGTTTAATTATTTTGCCTACAACGCATTTTATAGTGTAGCAGGTAAGTAAATAATATGTGTTGAAACATTTTTGCTAATTGATTAGTAATACATTTTCTGAGCGGAGTATATGTGAACTGATCTTCAACTTAATTGTAGCTAAGCGGATTATTGCATAACACTATACAGTGTCTTTCAAAAGTATCGGAACGGTCTCATATTTCAGAAACGGCCCTGAGAAAATCTACGGAAATTTCGACAGGGTGGTTTTTGATGATGCCCGATTCAACGGTGATATCGGCAATGTTGCCAAATCAACAGTTTTTCCAAATGGAACACCATATTTATTTTCGTTGAATTCAATTCAGCGCCCCGTCATCACATATGTCTCCAAATACCAGATTGTGAATTAAGAACATGGTTCGTTGAAATGTCTGTGAACGGTCCAATATTCTGAAAAGGGCTCGAGAAAATGAAATTTCATACAAAATGGTTTTTTTGTAAACAACTTTTTAATAATTGAATTATTTTTCAATAGACTTTTGAATCGAATAGCAGAATCTGAATAGAATCTGACCAAGTGCTCAAAAGGTTTGCCATCATTTGCTAACCAATAGCCCAAGCGGTCATAAAATTCCCTTAACATTTGAGACGTGATTAAAAGAGCTGCCTGACATATTTTATTTATTAAGATTTCTGAATTTGCTGGTTGATGAAACAACTTCAATTTGAAATCTGATATTTGGAGACATGTAATGAGGCGTTGCTGAATTGCAATGAAAACACATACGGTGTTCCATATGAAAAAATTGATTTATCCTCAATTTCTGAATAACTGTTTTGGCAACATTGCCGATATCACCATTGAATCGGGAATCATCAGAAACTAGCATGTATAAAACTTCACGAATTTTTCTTGAACCGTATTGAAAATATTGGAATGAAAAAGCCATGTTGTCATATTTCAAAAACTACAATAATTTGAAATCTGATATTTGGAGACATAAGTAATGAGGCGTTGCTGAATTGATTGCGATGAAAACAAATAGGAAAAACTGTTGATTTGGCAACATTACCGATATTACCATTGAATCGGTCATCATCAAAATCCAGCCTGTCGAAATTTTCATAAATTTTCACTGGGCCGTTTCTGAAATATGAGACCGTTCCGATACTTTTGAAAGACACGTATATCCAATTGTTCCTCCACGCTGGAAGACAAACTTCTTTCTCTTGTCTGATTCCATCGCAACTTTCAAATTGAAATAACCGTAAACTGTTAATTTTGAAATTTTAACTTTGGTCATAATAAATCATTGAAGAAAAGACTGTTTATGTTTATTTATGAAAATACAAACCCACTACCTACAGTACCAGATGACAGTAACATCAAAACTACGGAACATATTGAAAATATATATATAACAAGATCACCACAACTGTATTCCTAAAAAATACTACTTATCGGTGTAGCCACCAGTATAGACATAACGAATGTCGCTTTAAAGGAGGCTTTATCTAACAGGAGGTGTTGGTACGTTTATGGAACCAAAGGCATCTTTATGATGTTGATTATGGAACTGGCTGTTAGTTATTCCTATACAGTGTATTCTACCTGCTATCTCTCGCACTATTGTCATAAAATATATTTCAAGATGCAATAAACCTATCTATGATCTACCTTATTGCTTGCTTACGCTAAATTACTGCTTCATTATTCATTATTGCAGACTAATGATCACATGAGGTTCTTATTTAGTTACCTCCGACTAATACCTTTTTAATTTTTCAAGGTTAGGTATAGATGTTATGATACTGCGGATTAATGGGTGCCCGTTGATGACTGATGTAAACACGATGTGATTATTTTTCCTCCAGTTAATAAACGTAGTTTCTGTACAATTATGATTCAAATTTGTTGGAAGGACTGGATTGTGTTTGAATGGGTACTTGAGTAGGAGTCAATTTGACTGGGTCCTCTTAACATCTATATTCAAATCTGATAACTTTTTATCGAACCTCCCGATGTTCACGGGAGTTAGCCGTAAATGCCCATTTGTCTTCTGACATCTGTGGCCAATACAAGACCAGACACTTTTTGAAATTGTTTCATAGTTGTAAGGTTTTATTATGTTAATGATAATATGTACAGCTATTCGAATCATAGCAACTATATGATGATTATCCAAGTAAGCTGTTGAATAGGATAATTTCTTCTTATACTCAATCAAATCATAATGAAAAACCAAACATCATCTATTTGAAAATACTTGTTATTGAACCATTCCGAAAAATTTGGTAAAGTACTGAACCAGGACACTATTAAAGTTAAAAAAAAAAGAGAATATAACAAAGATAAATCAACAAAATAATACTACCACACCTTTTCAACACAAATCAAATCTCATATTATATAAAAGTCCGTGTAGTAATTGTGAAAAATGCTGAAGACTATCACAACGTTTCACAATAACAAGTATGAATGAACATAAAGGAGATCTGAAGAAAAACGATAGACTAAAAATTTACACATGTCTTGTGAATCATGTTCAAAAAAATTTGTCATAATTTCAAATTTGAAAACATAAAAGTTGTGGGCATTTAAAAATATCCTCTCAAACGCACCCTTCAAGAGATTGCTGATATAGTGAAATGTGATTCTGTCAATTGTAGGAAAAATACCAAAATCCAACAAGTTCCTATCTTCTACTCTATCCATCAAATGAATTAAACGTATGCACAGTTTAGATTTATGTACTTATAAAACAAAACGCCTATTGTTGTTGTTATTGAATACGATGATATTTCTAATTCAAATAAATTGTATGGCTAAGTATCTTGTTTTCAATTAAGTTCATGCCATATAACTATATATCGCGGCCAAGAAGTTATAGAAAGTTATAGAAAGTTAAGTATAGAAAAGTTTTTCTCTCCAGATTGGTTTCTTAATCTGGCTGGTACTGTTATAGGTTTTGCTATTTACCTTTACACGTTTTCTTCTCATGATAAATTCAGAATAGCTTTGATTTAATCATGTAGGATAAGATGATGAAAGTAAAAAATGTCAATAAGAGTGCGTAAAAGATGAACAGGTATTAGAAAAAAAAATGTTAGTAATGTTTTGATATGCATGTTATATCGACGATATTATTAATCAGTTGCATCAATTACATACATTTTTAGTAGGGGGCGTTCAATATCGAAGTAGGAACTCTGTTGGCAACTGTGAAGATAAGTTTGACAATTGGTGAAAAGCACGGCAACATGGCACATTGCATCTACTTCTTATGTTGATAAGTTGAAATATGATCGCTATATTATCGAAGTTCTACCACTGTTGATTCCCAGCAAACTACTGGTGGTGAAAGGATCTGATTAGAAGCTTTCCATAATAACAGTAGAAGTAGTAGTTGGTACGGGGGGTTGTTACTGAAAGCTAGACAACGCATAGTTTTTATATCAAAGGCATGCTTTTTACAAAAACAACCCTGTTCCGCCCTCATCCATCACTAGCTACCAGCTCTGCAGTATCCGATCCGAAGCCCATGTTTGACCTCCATTTGAGACACATTTTCCAGTTCTAATAGCGAGTTCAATTTCTAGATGCAATACTAGCTCTCGCAAATGAAGTTTTATCAGCTCTAAATGAAAACAAGCCGAGTTTATGCGATTTTATTGACCTATCAAAAGCTTTCGACACGGTCGATCATGAATTGCTCTTACAATCCATGGAAGAGATCGTGCTTGAAGAAAATTCTCAAAAGATAATTGAAAATTGTTTTTTCAAATGAAAACAAACTACGATGAAAATGAAGTTTTTTTGTGATATCTAACAGAAAACATCTTCTTCCCCGGCTAAAGCCACGCTGGACATTGAACTACATCTGATTGTGAATTATGAAAAGACCATAACCAGAAATAGAAAATGTGAAAGTGAAAATTTTCATTTCAGATAGTTGATTTTTTAATAATTAGGTTTTTATTGAATATTCATGAAGACAAATGAGAATGTTGTTCAAAAGTATTTATCACTCACAGAAAACATTCAAATACTCCCTGCTTGAATTTCATAATAAATTTGAAATTTATTCACAAAAATTCAAAATAATAATCAAATTTGACCCTCTGTGTATCAGAAACGAATAACTTGCGGACATACCGGGTGGCTACGGAAGTATTGCCTACGGAATATCTCAGTAGGTTTGTGAAATTTGGAGTGTCGATATAATGACATAAGAGCTAGAATTTGAGCATATTGACATGTCGAAGTTACCTTCTGGTCTGACCGGAAGTAACATCAACTTTCTTATTTTAAATGGAAACCCTATTTTTTTTTCTTTTCGCTTTATTCAGCATTCAATTCCCTTTCTAATGACATATCACAAGTTGGTATCTAACCCGAAACTAGATCAGAAAAAAATTATTATTGAAATTCACCGAGTAGGCCGTGGAAGCAAAATTAAAGCCAAAAATTGAAAAGTTGGCTATGGAAATCATACGTCACTTGATAACAGTTGCTACTACTGTGATATTTTATTTTCATTCGTCGGCGTTATAAAAAGCCGCCAAAAAAAATATTGGAAAAATTGGGAAAAAAAACAATACTCTGTAGGTCCATAACTTAAATAGGAACATACAACATTTTCTTGCCTGTACTATTCAGCATAACCATTCCTTTCTAATGATATAATAGAAAGTAATTTTTTGAAATGAAATACCAAAAAATCCAATTATTATTCTTCAAATAACAAAACAGATTATCGCCATACGCAAAAATAACATTAAAAATAATGTGGAATGATAAATTATATCCTGTAGGTTCTAGGTTAAATAGGAACATAAACGTACTTGGTCTGTGCCATCGTCCATAGATATTCTAATATCTACCTATGGACGATGTTTGTGCTATTCAGAATAATCATTCCATTGCAATAATCATTCGAACCAAAATATTAACAAGTAGGCTGATTAAGATGTATTTTGGAATGAAACAAAAAAGAAACCAGAGCTCTCACGAACGCTGCTATCCATATTATTTTGACGTTCGAAGTAGTGTTTTTGATTCTGCCATTTTAAAAGGGTTTGGAAATCGAAATTAGTTAGTGGAATATTCAAAAAATGCCCCGTTATTCACGAACCGAACAAATTGACATGCTTCTCATTTATGGTGAATGTTTAAAAAATTCTTATGCCGCTGAACGATTGTATTTAGAGCGATATCCAGGGAGGCAGCAACCGTCAAGAAGGTATTTCCAGTGGCTTGAAGAAAAATTAAGAACTGAGCCTGATGTTCACGAAGATCAAGAAGCATTTGTTATTAATGACGAAACTGAAATTAATGTATTAGCTTTAGTACAATATGATAGTACAATTTCCTCAAGGCAGATTGGCGCCGAATTAGCTATAAGTATGCTAGGAAAATTTTGAAAAAACATCGATTTAAATCCTTCAAGTATCAGTTGCATCAACATTTGTATGAAAATGACGGTGAAAGACGCCTGGAATATTGTAATTGGTTTCTTCGACAAAATGCTGAGAATCACCTATTTAACTATTATATCTTGTTTACGGACGAGTCAAGATTTACCAACAATGGATTATTTAACAGGAATAATACAAGGTAGGTACTGTACTTTATTTGGATTATTGTCGATAGTCGAAGTGTAAAGTGCTAAAAGTGTGAACGGTCTTTTGTTTCAGGTACTGGGCGATAGAAAACAAGCACCGGTTTCGACAAGGTGGCTTCCAGGAGAGATTTGGTGTGAATGTTTGGGCAGGAATAGTTGGAACTCATATTGTTGGCCCCATTCTTTTTCAAGGCCAACTAACCGGAGAGAGATACTTTAATTTTTTAACGAATGAAATTTCGGAATTCATTAACAACCTACCAGCGGAAATAACTGAGAGAATGTACTTCCAGCAAGATGGCGCCCCTCCGCATAATTCAAGAATAGCGATAAATTATCTTCAAAATCGCTTTCAAGAGAGACTTATAACAACCCATGGTCTAGTCAGGTGGCCACCAAGGTCACCTGATCTTACTCCGTGCGACTTTTTTCTATGGGGGCATCTTAAAAATAGGGTGTATTCCACACAGCCTACAACTCTACATGAGCTAGAAGTAAAAATTCGTAGAGCTTTCCAAGATATCACGCCCCAAATGTTGAGAAACGTTTTACATGAAAATATCACCAGAGTCAATAAATGTATTGACGCTGAGGGAATGCATTTCGAACATTTGTTTTGAATTTATTTTATCTTTAATCCTATCAATTTGAATTTTTTATTTCGATAAATCTGTTTTTTTGTTATTTGAATAATAATAATTGTATTTTTTGGTATTTCATTTCAAAAAATTACTTTCTATTATATCATTAGAAAGGAATGGTTATGCTGAATAGTACAGGCAAGAAAAAGTTGTATGTTCCTTTTTAAGTTATGGACCTACAGAGTATTGTTTTTTTCCCAATTTTTCCAATATTTTTTTTGGCGTCTTTTTATAACGCCGACGAATGAAAATAAAATATCACAGTAGTAGCAACTGTTATCAAGTGACGTATGGTTTCCATAGCCAACTTTTCAATTTTTGGCTTTCATTTTGCTTCCACGGCCTACTCGGTGAATTTCAATAATAATTTTTTTCTGATCTAGTTTCTGGTTAGATTCCAACTTGTGATATGTCATTAGAAAGGGAATTGAATGCTGAATAAAGCAAAAAGAAAAAAAACAGGGTTTCCATTTAAAATAAGAAAGTTGATGTTACTTCCGGTCAGACCAGAAGGTAACTTCGACATGTCAATATGCTCAAATTCTAGCTCTTATGTCATTATATCGACACTCCAAATTTCACAAACCTACTTCATACAATAACTGAGATATTCCGTAGGCAATACTTCCGTAGCCACCCGGTATGTTTATTAGAACTTGTCTTCTTATTTTGCCATCAGCAACACGCTTCTGGGAAACAACCTGTATAAAGGTATTTTACTCTTTTGAGTTTCGTATTTTATATATTTTTTTTAATGCTGAAACAAGTGTTTATACACTTATCGACTTCTGCTGCTTTGTTCACTTTACCATTCTTAATTAGGAATATTTTTGTGATATATTTTGAATAGAGATTATTATTATTATTTTAGCTACCATGACAATTCATCTCGTTGCTCAGAATTCACCACGTGGAGGTAAGAGTACCGTTGGGATGTCCAGACTCCAGGCAACCACTGGAACCCCTATCATTACCAAATGACGTGAACCGCTCCTATACTTCAAACAATCCTGACCCTCGAAGTATTCCAGCATCAAGGGTATAAATCATTACTATTCCATCATGGCATGGAACATATTATATAACCAAACAATATTCTTGTTGGTGCCCTGATTGCCTACATATAGCTCTCGTACATTTTTGAGTAGTTTGAAGTGTGCGTTATTTGATGGTAAAGTGGGTTTGTCAAGTCTATCAATTCCTTCAATTCCCTAATATCGTACCATTTTTCATCCCACTTCGTAATACATGTGAATGTTATGATAATAATTTATATCGAAGTACTTGTTTAACTGCTATCAGTTCCATTAACAAACCTTGTAAAATATTCATTTTATGTTGAATAATACATTTTATTAGCAGAGGAAGGTCATGATTATTAAAGCATACGTGAATTTTGTTTATCTGAAGGACTTCATAGAAAATTATTTCATGATTGGAAAATAGTGTTCATTAGAAATGCACTGATTATTTAAAAATTCCAGTAAACGTTCTGAGGTTTTGCCACGAAGTTTAATTCTGAAAACCGCCTACAAGCTCACTTTAAGTATCGCAAAATTTCATGTTGTCTCAATGGACATGTGTTCGCCACATTGTGCTTTCACCCATGCCACTCCAGTAAATTGATTTCTGTATCGATGGTAACGATAAGGTTATTGTAGCATCAACATGGAATTTGATGAAATTTTGGAAATATATGAATTGAATCAAACTATTACTGAACCAACACGAGTCACACAAAATTCCTCTTCTTTGTAAGATAATGTCAATATTCACGAAAATCTCAGACATGATTCTGGCGGTGTACTTACTCACAATATTCCTGATAATTCGAAGGAGATGTGAGAGATAATTTTGATCTTTATTTGATCACAGTAAGTGATTTGATTAACTGTTTCCCAAAAATAAAAGTAAAGCTACAGATAAAGATGATCTGAATATTTTTCTCATAACTATGTCCTTTAGGTCACTGAACGGGATAGAAATTCCATTTGTCCAAGAGACAAAATTCTTAGAAGTAATCTTCGATCATGAGTTAACATGGAATCAACACCTACAACAAATTACAGAAAAACGTACAGTAGCCTTCACTTTGTGCAGGAGAATGTGCTCTTTGTTAGAGTTATCAGACCCACGATAAAGTACGGGTCGGTGGTATGGTGACCAAGCGGGTAGGAACGACTCGGAGTATTGCAAAGACAAGCATGTCTGAGTGTCAGTGGAACCTTGAGAACCACCCCAACAGCCGCACTAGAGGTCTTGCATAACCTGCCTCCACTACACCAGGTCAGTCACGAGCAGGTTGCTCAAAGGAGAAGCACCCATAAGCAACATGCACGGGAGAGACTACAAAAAGATATACGAAGAGTTGGGGAACAACCCTGTTATAAGAATGCCATCAGATGACATACTTCCAAGATATACCTCTGACAAAACTTTTAAGATGAGTATAACGGACAGAGATGCATGGAAGGAGGGACCTCCCATCAATGCAGAAATTGCTGTTCACACGGATGGCTCAAAAACTAATGGAGGTTCAGGAGCTGGCATTCATGGAACCAAGCCGAAGATAAAAATCTCATTGAGCTCAGGTATATACGCGAAGATATTTCAAGCAGAAATCGTCACAATAAACCAAAAGCAAATTAGGCATGAGTTTTCAGAAAAAAACATTGACATTTACTAAGACAGCCAAGCTGCGATTAAAGCAGTCAACTCCATGCAAGTTACCTCCAAAATTGTTTGGGACTGCATTGAAGCCTTGAAAGAGCTGGGTAGTCAGAACAGACTGAACCTAGCCTGGGTACTAGCACACACAGGTTATAGAGGCAATGAAGAGACCGATTCACTAGCCCGTGAAGGGGCAAGGCCCTGAATGGTCCAGAACCGTTCTGCGATATGTCAAAAGCTGTACTTAAAACAAACCAAATCATGGATCCAACAGAGATCTCAAGAATGGTGGAACAATTCACCAGCAATCAGACAAGCCAAAGAGTTTATGAAACAACCGTAGCCAACATTCACAAAGTATCTACTAAGCTAGAAGAGAAGCACTACTAAAATATTAGTAGGACTTCTCACAGGGCATTGTAGGTTAAACAAACATATGAGTACAATCGGTCTGATAGAAAAAATGCTATGCAGGTTCTGCCAGGAAGAAGAGGAAATATCAGTACACATACTATGCCATTGCGAGGGCTTGTCAAGGCTGAGGTTTGTATGACAAGTCCCGCAGGCCAAAGATATCCTTGGCAACTTCAACCGAGCAAGATCGAAGACACTAATTAACCTCAGCCAAACTAGTCTAAAGACAATCACGGGATTCAAAGAACACCTAATGAAGCTAGGCTTAGAGGAGGACAGCACCTGCAGATTCTGTGGGGATCATCCAGAAACACCACACCATATATTGATGGAGTGTTATGCTGTACATCACAAAAGATTGAATATACTGGGATCACACCAGCTGACTGTGGGAGAAATACCACGAATAGACCCCCTCAAAATCCTTGGGGCTTGAGGGGCTGCTGTAAACGAGAACACCTTGAAACAGCAGAAGAAGATGGGGCACAATAGATCTAATTAGGTCGCAGCGCATCAGTCACCATCCATATTTACTATTACCATTACCATGACAAGTCCACCCTCATAATAATAATGAAACTACATCTAGGCTTCGTAGGGCCTAGGATGACACCAAAGGAACGATCTGAAGAACGCAGTCAGTTGCTCCCTTAGACGTGTCTCTTAGAATTTTCAGTAAATAATGCCAGATTTATTTGCAGTAAAAGTGCTCCTATTGAAACCTGACCCACATTTTTGAGAGAAATATTCTGGATGGGTGAATGAATGCAATCCTGGCTTTCTGGTTCACCATGTACTTAAGTAACTTGCTATCTGTTTTGGGTCAACTCAGGATTTTAATCCATCCCGATATAGTGCCATTTACATCCGCACAAACAGTTTGGAGAAGGAAAGGGAATTTTACAAGAAGAAGCTTCAATGAGTAGGAAATATTCTGATATACAAATACAAACTATAAAATTTCGAGGGAGGTTTCAGCCCTTTGGCCCACCCACTGAATACGCCAATGGTTGTTGAAGCTCCATGAACCATGCATGGTTCCGTAATGATTAATGTATTTAGTTGTCTATATTTAGTTATTTTGTAATAAAAATAGTATCAAGTTCAGTTTCTGGAGAAATATGAAAATTACCTATTACTCGTTTTAAATTACTCCTTTCTGCAAACTATATGTAATGGAATTTTAATTGTGGTAATTGAGGAAATTCAATTCAGACTAATGATTAATGATCGATACTATAGAATTGTTTATTTTCGAAATAGTTTTTTTTGTTGATCATAAATACGTGGGCAATTGAAATAACATACTCAGTATTCAACAAATTTATTTCCGAGCTTTAGGCATAGATAATCGCCTTTTTTAGGGCTAAAATAAAATGATATAGTGACTACATGAAATAGAACACTCCTATATAAACATTCCTATACAGGTGAACCAGGAGTAAATCAAACGTTTAGGATTGGTTTTTTAGATAAAAATTAGGTTTTGTTTTCTACAAGCATTTGTCCTAACATGTTTCATTTATAGATACAGGATGCCAAAGTTTTTAGAAAAAAACAAGTTTTTTATTAATACACAAAAATCTTTTGATAAAATTTGACATTATTAATTGGGGCAATGGGGGGTTTATTTTGGTGTACCTAGAATGAACTTATTATTTCCAGTGTCGTCCCAAAGGACATTCCAATTGATTTGAGCACTGTTTTAAGGATGGTTGATTTTTATTACAACTAATCAATCTAGAAGAACATACCGATCTAGCTGACTGTTGTTATGAGCTTCATACAGTCATCGTTCACTGCGGTTCTGGAGCTGATTCTGGCCACTATTATACCTTGTCAAAAGATAGAATGGACTGGTACAACTTTGATGATAGTTTCGTCAACAGGATGCATTCTTCAGAATTGGAGCCTCTGGAGACACCATACATCTTATTTTACAGAAAAGAAGATAACTGATTCGACGAACATCTCCAGAAGCTTTTCTTCAATTAGTTCCAACTCTTCAGATGTGGTTTTGCAGGTTTTTCCAGATTTTCCTGCAGCATGCAAAAGCGAACGCGCCACCGTATTCATTCAAGTCTCCCCGGATCATAGATTCATTATTTTTCATGTTGATATTTGACTGTTGTTTTAAATTTTCAGTAAAATGTTATTTTTGTATTAGACTGAGCAATAAGGAATACATTTTTTTATTTTTTTTTATTTCAAGAAACAATTCAAAACCGTTTTCCTGTATATAACACGAAGGTAGCCGGGCACAATCTTGACAATTGAAAATTTGTGTCTAAGTTTGACAGCCTGTAATTGATTAATACGAGTTTTAATCCATTTTGAGTGCGTGTATGCGTAGTCTGCGAAACATCATGCCAAGTATTTATAGTACCAATGATTACGCGGATAATGTGTTTGTTATTATTTATAAAAAGTGTGATGGTAATGCGCGTGCTTCAGTAGTTGAGTACGTCCGTATATTTCCTCTAAGATGATTGCCTGAGAAACAAAATATTTTGAATTTATTGAAATTATAAACAGGATGTTTATGAAGTCAGATGTGGAATCATCTGCGACTGAAAGATGAATTTTACTCGCCATTTTTCACTGTTCAATATTACCTCTTAGAAAGTATTCATGTTGAAAAAAAGGGATTTATCCTAAACAATTGATAACTGCTTTTTTCTCAGATGAAAATAACCTTCGATAAAAATGAAGATTTTTTGTGATATTTTATCAGAAAACACCTACTTTCCACGCTGGACATTGGACTACATCTGATAGATATTGTGAAAAGACCCTAACTAGAAAGGGAAATAGGAAAGTGACAATTTTTGTTTTAACAGTTTAGTTTCCATTGATAATTCATGAAGACAATTGAGAATGTTATTCAAAAGTATCACTCACAGAAAACTTTCGAATTATTGATGCGGGAATTGCTTTCGCTAGGCCTCATTTGAAAAAACCGATTTCCAATTATCTGAGAATATTTCCTGTTTCCAACACAAAATATCTTGGAGCTCCCCTGTGCACAGGATTGATAGCAGATGGTTTTCATGCATATCATCTGCACAAAGTTCAGAATTTTCTACCTGAGAACTTTCTACGAAGAATATAATTTTCCGAATGGTTTCTGGGACAAATAATGAATAATACTTCCTTCTCTCGCAGTATGCTTCAGACTGACTAAGGAACTTTTATTGGGATGGTATTATCTTAAATCCATCGAGTGAATCAAAATCCTCGTGATATAAAAGTAAACAATTGTTGTACATCGTTTGGATGGCATTATGCGACGACTCACTTATCGGTCCATATTTTTTGACTCGGCGACTTAATAGTCCAATTCACCCTCATTTTCTAAAAATCGATTTTGAACCAGTCTCAGATAACATGCCTTTAATTAACGTAGAAAAGAGATATTTTCAGTTACACTCTAACAGTCGGACGATGGCTGTACCACTATTTTCCTGAAAGATGGGTAGATCGCGGTGAAGACAGCCCCTTTTCTTGGCCTGTGCGCTGACTTAGCTCCAATGGATTTGTTATTGTGGGCAATGACAACAAAGGTTTATGCCGAGTTTATCAACGATGGAGTTAATATCAAGGGAAAGGATTGTTCAATCAGCACGAGAGATCACACCAGTATAGTGCCGTGCAGCTGCAGAACTATTGTCAGGAACAAACTTTCAACTGAAAAACGTGGTGGTCGTTTAGAGCAATTTTTCAAAAGAATATTTTTCTGATCTGAATAAGCTGAAAAATGGATTAGTGCATGGTATTTCATGAGAAAATTCCCAAAAGAGTTGAATGTGAAATCTATGCTACGCCTTTTGTTTAAAAAAATATATTGCTAAGAGGCGGTTGTTCTTTAAAATTTACAGTTCGATAACAATGTGAGTTCAGGTAGTACTTAGTATACAAAACAAAAAATAAAACTAATGGAAAGATATAATGATTATAAAATATATATAAATTGAATAACATAGTAATAATTATAAATCATACTGACGCAAGTTAAACAAATGCTATATGTAAATATAATCAATCACCTCAGAGGGCACAGCTAACCAACCCCATCCCAACATATTTCTCCGTGTGGTTAAAAAATATTAGCTCAAATATAATATTTTGATACAGGACAAACAAAATTCATCATTCATTCATTCAATTCCAAATGTTCATGAGGTTATAGTTTTAGCTATCGTAAGCGTGATATTCCCGAGAGCTGTTCACATTTCATTAGGATTTATATGATAAGAAGACCCGTTTTAAGTAAACTTTATCCTGAAATTATTACAAGTCCTAATTTGAGCGATCGTTCTCATTATATTTAGTGGTATTTTCAACTGGAGATAGTTTTGTGTTGATTTTGAGATCGTAAAGTGCTGGTAGAATGAGAGAAAATATGAATTCAATGATAAGGAAATATCTTTTGAGTGAAATTTCTGCTAGTATTCTGATAGCCGAGTTGTCTTAGGAAACAAAGTTTTGGGAGTCGTCTATCTTCCATTAGGTAAAGTCTACTAAGCTATAGTTCAGGGTAAATTTAAATATGTTGTAGACTTACTCGTCCGGTTTCTAAACGAACAATGTATTCGGCCGTATTTTTGGGAAGGTGCAGAAGCCGTTTGAAAAAATTAAGTTGAACACGCTCTAGGATATCAGGGTATCTTAGTCCCCACACGGGTATGCAGTTGGATAGTATCCTCACAACAAATGCTTCGAAGAGTTTGATTCTGGAATTCCAGGAGACGATTGATTTTTGTCTTGGCCATAACTGGGAGTAGGGCGCCTATTGCCTGATTGCCTTTTTCAGATGAGCTTACTGCCATTTATGAAAAAAGGAGGATGTAAGAAAGGAGACTCCAAGGTAGCTGTTTTTGCTTACTAATTCAACTATGTTATTATTTCAGAAAAATGTGTGGTTTTTTGGATAGTGGCCCCTCATCATCTTTCATTAAACATTTATGATCTGAGCTCCTTCTGAACTGAAGTTGAGTTTATTTCTCTCTGAACGATCTGGCTCACAGAAAGAAGATTCACTTTCAAATTATAGACACATTTTCGACATTCACATTGATTGATCAGAAACTCTCACAGGTAACTGGATATCACCAACACAGTATGTTTCCATCTGCTGATTATTGGCAAATTTGATGGGTAATTTCAACGATGTCTCCTCAGTGATGAAGTTCGATTTATCAACGGTCAAATGAGCTGAACATCCAGAATCGAGAAACCAATAATTTCCAGTTGATTTCAGATAAGCTGACAAAGCTGTGAACATCGTATAAAGTCTAATGTGTCATTCTTTTGTACAGAAACGTGTTTATTTGGAACTGTTCGCTTCACAGTTTTTGGCGATATGTCCGGCTTACTTGTTGCATTTGTAGCAACGTGAACCTTTTCCTATTCTTTTGGAACCATTCCTGGTATATGATGAACTTCCAGGGATGGCATGTTAACGTTCATGATTTCGATTGGTTCCTGAATCCGAAAGATTTTTGTTTCGGTAGCAAAACATCGTGGAACCTTTTTTGCATTTTCCAACCGACATGTCTTGCAATAATTTCGTTTCTATTGCATAGACTGTAACTCTAATGCCAGAATTTTCGATTTTCATTATCATGGATTCATACTGAGTATCTGGAAGACCGGCTAAAAGTATAGCACCATCCCACTCGCCGGAAACTTTCATATCGATGCAATTGAGCTTATAAGCGGTTTGGATCGACCGTATTCGTCGACACTTGGACAGTCTTCAAGACGAGTACTGATTTAGGTTCGCAACAAACTCAATTTTCGGTAAAAATTTGGTTTACTAGAAATCTGTTATGAACAAATAAATTGAGTCACTGTTTTGTGGTATGAGGCGATTCAAATGGTCCCATTTTTGTTTTGCGGAAATCCATTGTTGCCAAGTTTTGATCCCTTCGAATACTGGAAATCTGATATGGAGATGAATCGAAATGGAAATTACACTATTCAATAAGATGGTTCTTACTATGAAATTTTGACTTTGTGTCTGTTGTCAAGTTGTGGTCGCAGAAAATTATTCAGAGAAGTTTCACAGACATTTTTATTGGATATTGTTAATATAAATCTTTGGTCGATTCAAATAGTACCTACCAGTTATTTTTGTTTTGCGAAAATGTGCTGTTGCCAAGTTGGTCACTTCAGATTACTGGACATCTGATATGGAGATGGATTGAAATAGACATTATACTATTCAATCAGCCTGTTCGTTCTATGATATTTTGACTTTGTGAAAATGCGCTGTTGCCAAGTTGGTTACTTCGTATTACTATAGATCTGAAATGGAGATGGATCGAAGTGGATATCGTATTCAATCCAGTGAATCTTGCTATGGCATTTCGATTTTGCGGAAATGCGTTGTTGCTAAGCTATGCACGCAGGAAATCATTCAGAGAAATTTTATAGACATTTTGGTTGAAAAATATTGAATAAGTATTTATTCCAATCAACCTACACTTAAACTAACCCGACCAAACATAACTATCCTTATCTGAATCAACCAAAAAAAAAACAATCACAAGCAAAAATCGCCAGTGTCACTGATTTAAAATTATATACTACTTGACATATCCTAAACTTAAACTAACCTTATTCAACATAACCTCAACTAACCTGACCTAAATTGACATGAAATAAGCAAACTCAAGCTAATCCATCACAATATTATACAAAAAAAATTGGTTCCATACATGAAATCAATTAAATATATATAACTTCATAAATTTCTAAAATCGCCATATAATAAACAAATGCGGGCGGAAAGAAGTTTTTTTTCCATCCTCTCCATAAGTACATGTAGAGGTCGTCAGCAAAATTCTATGTGGGCGATATGAGGATCTATCCGGTTATTGAATAATTTATATATAAAACATATATCAAAAAATTTTCTCCTCAATTCCAAATGTTCCAACTTCAAATTGCTTCCGTAGGAGGCTCTATAAAACAAGATAACGCAAACACGCCTCCATGCATTTTTTCTCTAACTTTTATGTAGGAACGCTATAGTCTCTATAACACAAGATAACGCGAGCACTATAATTCATTTGACTGCATTCTACAGTGCCTGTCTGAATGTTTCAGAGGGCTGGGCAAACCTGCTCATACCTGCTCAATGGCAGGCCCTACGCTGTTATGTAGGTTATTCTCTGCCGTACGTACGCAAGTCTCAGTGTTGACTTACCCGCCTCCTCCTAGTTATGCGGCGGTTTTCTTGGACCGTATGTAAAACATGAACTTATTGGACTTTTATTATCGGATTTTCAGTGTCCTAAGGATTTTTCCAAAAAACAACGAATAAAACGGATTTGAAACATGGTTTGTTGAGCTGGTTATCGCTCGGCTTCTAAATCTTCATGGAAAATATCCAATGCCTGTCCAGTATGATTTCTTGGCCTGTTATGGTGGGCTCTGACTGCTTTAATATCTCTTGTCAATGGACTTTCGAGGATGAAGTAACGATAGAACTTTTCAAAGATGGTTTTAATGTACTGTTCTATTGACTGAGTATCGGCCAGCTCTCGCAAATCTACCAGCCGAATATATCTATCACTATTCGTCCTCTCCAGTCAAACCATTTGATACTCGGCGAGGCTGCAAAACACTGGACAGGCATAGATCATCGTTGGCTTGATGACCTGTTTGCAAAGCAGTATTTTATTTTCCACTGCCAACCTAGAGTTCCTCGCAATCAGTGGATACGTCCTTTTGAATGCGGCTCCTGCTCGCTGTATTGCTAGGTTGACACGCTTTATGATACTTAGCCTTCTGTCCAGCTGTACTCCCAGGTACCGCACGGAGTCGGACTCGTCTATCAGATTTCTCAGAACCCTAAATCCTCCAAAGATTTCAACATTGGTTCTTTTCTCTGTGAAATTTACGAGTTCTGTTTTGTCAGGATTCAGCACTATTTTGTTTTTGGCTAGGTATGGCACGACAAGTGTCTCCAATTGCGTTCCACCAGGGCCGCAGCTGTTGCGCTGTAGAACGACTTGGCGTATATTACCGTGTCATCGGCATAGACAGCCGTGCTCGTGTTTCCGTGCATTGGAAAGTCGTGCGTATATAGCGAATACAAAAGTGGGGACAAGCACGATCCCTGCGACACTCCTGCTCCGGCTACCATCACTGCTGAGCTGGCGTTGTTAACTTTAGCCCTGAAAGTCCTATTAACTAGATATGAGTCTAGGATTTTCACCATACCCTCCGGCATGCCTGCTCTTAGCATCTTCATGACTAATCCCTCTATCCAGATGGTTTGTGGATAGAGGGATGTCCAGCAGGACCATGACTGTATTGTGGCCTAGTTGGAAGCCCTCCCTCACCTCGTGGACAATTCGGGCTACCTGTGAGGTAGTTGAGTATCCCTTTCGGAACCCGCACTGGAACACGTTAAAATAAGAATGTACTAGGTATTTCTGTTTCTTCAAACCAATTTCACTTTGAATTCAAATTATGTAAAGTGGAAATTTCACACTTTCAGCTATGTATGGCACCTTTACCCCATACCCTGTGGCGAAGTCATAGTTTTACGGAATTTTATTTATTTGTTTTAATGTTGCTATACAATTTTATGAAAACGTAATGAATAAATATACCCTTTTTGCCTTTTGTTCCAGTGCATTTCCGCAATTTCAAAATATAATAGCAAGATTTATGTGATCGAATAGTATAATATATTCATTTAGATGTCCCCATATCAGATATCTAGTAATGTGAAGAAAGTGACCAGAACTTGACAACAGAGCTTACCCGCAAAACAAAAACGGTAATATTATAATTGCCTAAGGACCTGCAATTGCGACGTTTAGTTGTGTTTTTCATATCAAATTTCCAGTAATCCGAAGTAACCATAACTTGGCAACAGCGCCTTTCTGCAAAACAAAATTGATAGTAATATAATTTTGTTGAGAGCCCACAATCGCGACTTTCCACTGTTTCTTCCATGTTAGATTTCCAGTAATCTGAAGTGAGCATAACTGACAACAGTGCATTTCCGTAAAACCACAATGGTACCATTAGAATTGGCCGAGTACCCAGAATTGCGTCGTACACATTTCTTTTTAATATCAAATTTCCAGTAATACAAAGTGACCAACTTGTCAACGGCGCATTTCCGCAAAATAAAAATAGTACCATTAGATTCTCGACGTTCAATTGATTTTTCAATATCAGATTTCCAGTAGACCAAAGTTCAGCCCACTTTTCTCGTGAGACCGGTGTCTTCAAATGCTTTTCCAAGGTTTTCCCAAGCTTCTTTGAAAGTATTTGTCTCTTGAATATGAACATACAGCACCGGATCAATTAGTAAGATTATTTTAGAACGGGCTTTCGTGTTTTTTTTTCTCATCATCTGACTCTCCAGAAAGAGACAATTTCACACAAATCTTGATCTTCGAGATAGGCTCTAAGTGCGACCTTCCACGCGTCGTAATTTTCCCTCTCTTTCAGTTTCTCGATTCGAGGTAAATGATATAAAATCTTTGATTGGAGATCGCAATTCGCAAATTCATTCAAGGGGGAGACTGCGTTCGAGTACATCTATGGTTTCTTCCGGGTCTCAACCTTAAGGGGTGCATGGTGGTGGCGCAAATTCACTACTGAGTGCCTTATACTCCTGAGAATTCCTATATTTCAAGCACTTGAATCTGGGCCCATAACCTATTGAGATTATTGATTCTCTAGTGAGAAGCAGAAAATCAAATGATACAAAAGTACAGAGCAATACTTGACAAAACTGAACTGACAATTTTACAATATTATATGACAGATAACTATTCAACAACATATAGCATGTTCCAAATTACTTCACAACAGGTTTAATGTTTTACGATTATTTCGACGATTTTTTTTTACGACCGGTGATAATTTTTCCGTTTGCGTGTGACAATTTTAAATGAAATGTTTGTTCTTATTACTTTATCTCTACGTTATGTTACATCATTACTTTGATCTCCTGCATCTCGATGAAAAGTAACATCTGAATAATAAGAAATTTTTCATTTATGCAGTGTACGACAAAACAATATGAATTTTATTCAATATGCTAATTATCTTGTTTTGTTTTATGAATTAATATTATTTATTGGGTCGTTGATCATTTGATAATTTGCTATTATCAACAAATAGTTGATTGATTGTATGCATGCCAAACTGTTGATGTCGGTTCATTGGCCCTCGGTAGACCCATGCGTTGTAGCACTAGGAATAAAAAAAACACTACCCAATTTGCGTCTTCGATTACATGAGGTAGCTCACAATTTGTTTCAAATAAGTGAATATTTGGGACCTTTGGCGGAAATACAATCAAGTAACAGAAACTACTCAAACACCAAAACTACGTCAATAATTTCACTCGACGCAAATTTCGCCAACGAAGTGGGCATCTTCAGGAGTTGAAAGTGAGTAACATTCCGTGGCATGTCTCAAGTTTCCCCGTTGTTGGCAGATACTTGAAATGGTACCGCATATCAAGAATATATGCTCTCCAAATGGAGAACTGACGGAACTCTTTTTGGAATCTGTGGCGTCGGGAGTTCCATGATTTTTTTGCAGTTCTTGAAGATATTCCAGCATTGTTCTCTGATAAGAACAGCAATATGGCAGTGATCACTGTGGCCAATATTGTTATGGTTGGCCCCGGTTTATTCAGATTCAAACGATCTTTAGCTACTCTACTATTTCGTCGATATGCATTTCTTCGAATTACCCTTTGGTGTATCGTGAATTTTTGGAGATTTTAAATTTTCCATTTCCAACTATGATGAGACCAACGGTTTGTTTTGCAGTTTGAGGATATCATTAACAAATTTCTTATCGTGGATTTGGATTTGACATGAGGACAGAATTTCGATCAATACTATAAAATCAATTTACAAATAATATTGATTGGTTTTTAAATTCGGAACAGAGTTTTTCGGAACTATAGAAAACAATGAGTACCTACTCTATCTAGGGTATCTTGTTCCATAGAACATCATAATGAATTCCATTTAAGAAGTTAGAGGATGCAGTTGTTCCCGCGTCTATTTCGAACTGGGTGTCTTGATCATTCCATGCTGAATAATGAATCGAAAAGAATATATTTTATGATTTTAGGCAATGAGATTCAGGTATGTGAACCATATGTCTAAGCGTTTTCACCAAGTGGAAAATTAAAGGAAAACATCTGTCCGATAACAACTACTTCCCTGGCTAATACCACGACGGACATTGAACTACATCTGACGGATATTTGTGCAATGTTCTCCCAAGAAGACCCAAGCGCTTGTCTTGTAATTAAACAGAAGATTATCCTTCATTTGGCTGGGAATGACCACCTGCAGATATGCATGTTTCGAGGTTTATTGCCTCTTATCAGTGACAGGGTAGGTCGGACAACATTATAATTGTCCTGTCCCTGCTATATGGATAATGATCAACCGTTTTACTAATATTTTCCCACGGTTGACACTACGATCCACAACAATGTTGATCGCAGCGCCATCCGCAAGAAACAAGACAAAGCACTCCCAAGTAGCACAGACTCCGGGGAGAGAAAACTGTATTAATTCGAACAAAGTTCGAATATATTGTGCCAGAGAGGTATCAACAATGTGAAAGAATACGGGGTACCCTTCTCTCTAGGCGTTTTCACCAAGTGGAAAATTAAAGGCAAACATCTGTCAGAAAATAACTACTTTCCACGACGGACATTCCACTGACAGATATTTGTGCAACGTTCTTCCAAGAAGACCCAATTGCAAGTGCTTGTCTTGTAATTGAACAGAAGATTATGCTTCATTTGGCTGGGAAATACATAAATAAACTGCAGAACATTTGCTGTGCGAATGCCCAGCGCTTTTCTGCAAGAGGCCTAAGTTTTTGGAAGGGACATTCTTAACTCCCTCCGACATCAGGAACTTATAAACTTCGCAGGAAGTCTCGGAATTCCGGGCCACGAATAGATCAAAGGTCACGCACAAAAGAACTTATAGGTCGAAGTGCTTGTGAGGCTGCATAGCCTGTATGACCCCCTTACAAGCTACAATCTACGACAGCGTTTTTTGAAATTTGCAATGATGCTCTGGTTGAATATTTTCTGCAGTATTTTATGATATTTCTACGTTTGAAACTAGATATTTTTTAATTATGTGAGGTATTGCTTTTTGACTTCTGTTGTGAATATTGCATTGAGGTAATGTAAGCTGAATACACTGTGTATTGATTAGATTTATCAAGTAGTCAATTTTCTACTTTATTTGTTAAAAAAAATTGTTTATAGTAATCATATAAAGTAAGTTTTGTCACACGTCTGTCATTCCTGTATAAATATTAAAAACTATTTTCAATTCAAAAGTTGCTTTGCTCTGAATATAATCACAAGAGGTTATGGGCCCAGATCATCGTTGAAAGCGTTTCTTGTATGTATTCATTCCACTGGTGAAATTGTTTTATAAGTATTGAAACAGTCATGGAAAGTGGATCCGAAGTTATGGACATTCAGTCAAGTGGTGTATATCTGGCTGTTATCAAACCGCTTTATGATAGAAATGGTTACAGTGCATGGAAGTTCAAAATGAAAATGTATTTGATGCATGAAGGTCTATGGGAAGCCGTAGCAGGATATTATGAAGGTGATAAAACGAGCAGAGAAACTAGACAATACAAAAGTATGAGAGCTTTCACTAAGATTTCTTTAACTTTGGAAGGAGGTGCTATAATACTTGTCAAAAGGTGTGAGACGGCTGAGGAAGCTTGGTGTATGCTTGCTAAGTCATATGAAGATAAAGAATTTGATAGACGTCTGAATCTTCAAAGAAAGCTATATCGGTTACGTTTGTCTGACTTCCGCAGTATGGAAGAATATCTCACTGATATTACCGAATCAGCTCATCAGCTAGCAGATATTGGAAAGGAAATCGATGATGAGTCCATAGGAGCAATCATGCTTGGTGATTTAACATCTCGATATGACCCCCTCGTTATGGCACTGGAAAATTCAAATGTTCAGATTACTTCGGAGATGGTGAAGTCAAAACTGCTCAATGAGATGACTTCTAGTTCTGCAGCAGAATCGGCAACGGCAGTAACAGAAAAGAAAGTTGGAAAGAAATAAGAAAAAAGCAAGAAGAAGAAAGCTGGAGGCTTCATGAAGAGAGAAGTGATCTGTTTCCACTGCAAGGACCAGGCCAAATTTGAATGCTAACCTCATTTCTGTTTCAAAAGCAGTAGAAAAAGGTTTCACTGTAGTATTTGATTCTTTTTATAGACAGGATCAGTGAAAAATTTATGGTGATGTATTATTATCTGCTTCTTCACAGAATGGTATGTATAAATTGGATTTATCGCATATTCCAAGAGAGCATGTATTCAGGGTCGATGGGAAAGACAGTGCAGATCTCTAGCATTCAAGATTGGGTCACTTATGCCGATATGGTATGAACCTTCTCAAAACGAAAATGGCTTATGGTGTAAATTTTTCAAAGGAAAATAATAAAATTTGTGAAGTCTGTGTCGGTGGAAAGCAACACCGATTACCATTTGAAAAGGGTAAACATAGAGGTGAGAAAATTCTTGATATTGTGCATTCTGATATTTGTGGTCCTTTTAGTATTGACTTTATATGGAAATATATATGCTGATATTTATTGATGATTTCACACGAAAAATCTTTGTTTTTTGTATCAGTTCTAAGACTGAGGTGAAATCAAAGTTTGTAGAATTTCAGGCTCGAGTAGAGAATGAAACTGGAAATAAGATCAATACTTTGAGGACCGACAATGGCACTCAGGACTGAATTTACTGAATATCTTAAAATGCGAGGTATTAAACATGAAACCTCAGTTCCCTATACATCAGCAGAATAGTGTTGCAGAGCGTACCAATCGTTCTGTGGTTGAAAAGGCCAGATGTATGTTACTAGAGGCTGGTTTACCAAAGGGTTATTGGGAAGATGCTGTCAGAACAGCTGTTTACTTGAAAAACAGGTCACCTCACAGGTCTGTAACTGAAATGACCGCAGAGGAGAAATGGTCAGGTTATAAACCAAATTTGGATCATTTAAAAATCTTTGGATGCAAGGCTTATGTTCATATTCCCAAATATGTTAGGGATGAGTGGGATGCTAAATCCGAGACGTATATATTTGTGGGATATAGTGAAACTTCTAAAGCATATCGTTTGAGGGAGGTCTCAAATTTTAGAAAAATAATATGAGCTAGAGATGTTATTCATGTATAAATATTAAAAACTGTTTTCAATTCAAAAGTTGCTTTGCTCTGTTGTTTAAAAAGGTGATTACATTTTGACAGTTCGGGTTCATTCTGGTTCTTGTCCCTTGAACACTGTCAAAGTTATTGATATCATTTAATCTTTTTAGTTTCTAGTACAAGGCTTATGTGGGAATGATTCTGTTTTCACAATATTGTTCGACAAATTACTTCTATAATAGTTCGAAATCAATATTAAGTATGTTGTTATGTAACGAATATGCTACGAAATGTTTTGAGATACAATTCTGAACATTCTGCCCTAACATCAAAAGAAAACAAATTTTTCTATAGGAAGTGGGAGGAGGTCAGAAATAGATTTTATGAAACTTATATTTTTTGTTGATATATATATATATATATATATATATATATATATATATATATATATATATATATCACGAACACTATCATTCTGCCTTCTAAAGATTTCTATAATACTTGTCAAATTCCATTGAAGTGGTGGTGAGTTATTTTCCTTCTCCAACACTGACATGTTTTTGAATTTATTTGCTCGCACTTTCATCCACTTAGGACGTGATTATAATTAATTCAAATATAAAATAGATCTATTTTTTTCATACAATGTCGAAAGTGTGATATTCTATTTTTCTGTGACCACTTAGGGAACTAACATAACATATCGCAATGTACAATTCCACGAAAAGAGGCCTATATCCACTTGCGCGTGGAAGTGTGGAAAGTTATTTCCAAAGCTTTCAAATGCATAATTTCTGTACAGATTTACCAGTTTAAGCAGTCAAATTCAAAATGTGATATTTTTTTTTCATGTTCACAACAAAAATATACTAATTGAAAGTTCAAAAAGTGACATTGCTTTAACAACTGAATTGGTCATATCTATTTCTTTCTGACATATCCTATGATATTAATAGCAAAATATGTCCAATTATGATTTTTATGTCGTAGGTACTAGACCAAAGAAAATATTCTGCATTTTGAAGTTGATACCCATATATTACTACTGTTACTTGTTTTTTTGCAAAATTTATCTCAAGTTTGCATGTCAAGCTTTGAATATGTGACATGCGACAAAGTTTAAAAAAATAATGTTTCACTTTAGACGCAACCCATTCAATATCCAGTACCTAAGTCATGTATGATAAAGTACCATTTCAGGTCCTGCCTGATGCAGAACAATATGCTCTTTTTTTGTAAGTAATTTCATCACTGTATTATTAGAGGAGTAGTAAAACAGAAAACAGTGGACAGTGATTGAAGAACTGACATTATCTCTTTTGAAAATACCAAAAGACGAGAACATCTCAAAATACACGTCAGTCTAGAAACTTGAAAAACTGTCATTCAAGCAATAACGACCTTGAAAGCCCTTTACAATTTGTTGGAACCTTTTGATCATCAGGTATATTAGCATTGGCTATTTTAGAGAGCTTCCAAAGTCAGTAAAGCATTTTGTTCGATGTGGTTTATCATATCCTTTGTCATTGTTATTTGCAGGGTATAGCTGTTATAATACGACGGATGCGGGAAAAGTTACCTTTTTTGTATTCGACAAATCAAACTCCTCTAGCTTCAGCTTCTTGAAAGAGAATAACCATTGTTTTTGGTCAACGAAGAGTCCAAACTTTCGTATGAAGAATTTGCAGCTTCACATGATCGCTAAAAATTGTCTTTTGATCGTGGAGTAGACGATTTGAACAGGATTCAATATCCTCAATGCATAACAAATTGAATAAGTATTTGTAAATGAAATGTTCCCACAGTATTATTTGACGCATATTTTATTTGGTAGGTCATTGATGACTTTCATCAATCACCTTTTGGAATGTTGACGGGGCGTTTTTGAAAACAAACGACATTCTTAAGTACTTGATGTGACCGTTTACCACGAGTGGAATAGTTTTATCAATTGAACTTTTACCCATCTCGATTTGATGAAAATTGGTGGCAATATCGGGGGTGGTGAAATACTCTGTGTACCGAGTTTCTCCCACACATCCGAGATGTCATGTTTCGGATACCTACCTATCATTGATCGTTTTCTATCAATATTTGGATAATCTCCTATCCACGGGCTGTGATTATGTTTCTGTCTAATATTTTCTGAATCTCTCATTGGTGAAAGTAAAAGTATGCGTTTTTTTTATGCTTCGGGTTCACGTCTGTTGTTCTAATGTTTAATTTCAGATATAAACGACACCAGACATTGCCTGGCTAGAAAAATATATCATAGCATTCTTTTCGAATTTTTACAAATGATAATTCCTTTTCAGAACTCGTATGACTTGTACGAATCATTTTCTATGTAATTTTTTTTCAAGTCTCTGTTCGTGTGGGTTAGTGAACATATCGAAATTATATAATAATTTTTGTTTATGGGTTTGTTCGGTGATATTGAAATAAATAAATTGTTGGAGTTTGTATTCCTACTGGAGCTAATTAATTTTTCTGACGTCAAATTCAACGGGCTTTCGGATAATGTAAAACTCACATCATGTCTATACTTGAATAAGATATCTGTCTAACTTTCCATCAAAGAATTGGTGAGACTAATACTGAAATTTATATTGATTAGATCTGCCAAACTTGATAGAAATAATTATGAACATCTAGAAGAATTCAATCAATTTCAAAGTCGCAATTATATGCGGACAATAATGGTTCGTAGTCTATTTATTTTATTGTCAAAGTGGTAATCAGTTATAGTAGTAGTAGTATAGTTATATGCGAATCCTCACTCTACCTACCACACTAACTAAAAGGAAATACTTATCAAGACACCAATTTGTAAATCATCGATTTTATGTGATTAATAATTGGTTATCAACACTGTGCCAATATTTTTACTTTAAGGTTAAAATACAAATTGCTGGATTGAAGAAGGATGCTAGCAACTGTGTTTTGAAATAATATTCTATGAGAGAGTGAAGTCGATGAAATGAAAAAGAGGTTGTTAGAAGTCAATGTCTGCAATTTCAAGGAAAATCGTTTCAATTTATAGAGATTCAGTAAACAATTTTAATTTAATTCATACAAAGTTTGAAATGTTATCAATTACAAGTCTGAATATGAATGAATTTGTAGATACTAATGGTTACATGTGTGTTGAAACAAAAGTATCTAAGGAGTATATAGCGTGTTAACATTCTGCTTTTACCTACCTAACTACATGTAAAAGCTTGTTTATATAAATGTGCCTTCACGTTAATACTTAATGTAGATCAATATTTGTAATCAAAAATATCACCGGCTGCTGTTGCTCATCACATCAGTGTGATATCTTCTTTTTGAGGAATCCGTGAAAAACTTGAATGAAAAATTATAATCTGCATGGCTGTTATGCTGTGAGAAAGCTACAACGTAACTAGGATAATCGATTGCTCCTTAGTAGAGACACATTTGAGACACGATATCCTATTCTGTGGATATGCAGTGGTAATGTTCTTCGAGGTGTTTTTGTTTTACAATTACGAGCCTTGAGGTACCTCTGTACACTTACATTTTGCGATTCCTGTATCTTACTTAAGATATACAAAGTACTCACGGTTGTGTCAATATTTATACTTGAAACAGGTCTTATAAATGAATACAAACAAGATTTCATTACAGAGAGTAACATCCGAAATAAAAACATCCGATAAACCCTGGACATACCTTCCAAACACCAGAAAACATAAGGTTATTCTCTGTCGCCTACATATAGGCCATAACAAATATTCGCATGACTACTTTCTAACTCGTGAGAACAAAACAGTTTTTGATATATGTGATACAACAGTAACTGTAAAGGCGGACTTCCAACAAACAAACTCCAATTGCTGTTTTGTTTACTAATATGGAAACTCCGACAAAACCCTCAAAACTGCAACAAAACAGAAATAAGTTGTAAACGTTGTTGCAACTAAATGGGCTCTTTCCGAGTTATAGTTTCATTTAAGTTATCCCTTATATCCACTGCCACGTGCACTGAAGATGAATTTTTCATCATGTCTTATGGATGATTTATATTGCATTTTCTATTGACTAGAAGAGAAAATAATAATGGCGCGGAAGAAAACCTGTTACTTTGGATTGCACGGAGAGTTACGGTTATCATTCCATCATTTTTGTGAGAATGTCTTGCAGAATTTCATATTTTATAAATAGTAAATTAATGGATATACACCATAAACACACACTACCCACAAACAGAATACGGCAACAAACCAGAGAGACATGTCGAAACCTATTTCCACTAGGCCGACTGTGTCTATGGTCGTACAAAAACCCTTTGAAGTTACCACCAGCGACCCGGACTTCGAAAACACAACAAAAACAGTCGCTGGCAACTCCTGTCTTCAGAATAATTTTAAAATATTTCTGAAAAGTTGCGGTTTTGTTGAGATCGACACTGGTTTTTGTTTTGTTGTAGTTTCGTCTGTTTGGTGGAAATTCGCCTTAAAACACGTACTCCTATACCGAATACATGGAACACTTAGTGAAAATTGTTATCTTGAAAAGCTCATATCATTCCTGTTAAATATCAACCCTTTCTTTACGGCGGCTTTTCCGAAAATGTGTGCCCCACAGATGGAGTTTTTGACCGTGCCGCACGGACGGATGTCGACATTGTGCGACATTATAATATTACGTACTTCAGCCTCAGATAATCCGCAATGGCTATCTATCATTACTTGTTTTTTCGCTCTTGAGGGACAGCTGTATTCTCTGGCGACATTTTGAGCTATACTGGCTTGAAAACACAAACACTGCACTCGCAGGGCCCTGGAATTGTAAGGTTGCCGGATGTCGCATATGATCGACGGTGTCGACTATATGAACCTATATTCATCGAAACAATGTATGAGAGATCATGGAGTAATTATCTGATTCATCAACAGAATACAGATCATTTATACAATGAATTGTATACTTATATCAAATTAAAGAAAGATTTCCATCAACTAAAGATTGGAAAACATTGTTACTATGCTCGAATTCATCAATACAAGGAAAGAGGTAGGTACTACATCCATTTGATGTACACGATCATTTTCATAATGAAATTGTTCATAAATTAATGCTGTCGTATTAATTCAAACAATGAACTTGTTATTTGGACCAATTTATATAATTACATTCGCTAAATCTATGAAAAATTTCTTTGTATTTATGCTATTATTTGGTTGAGTGTATGGACGAAATATGCATTTTCAATGCTTTTCTTACAGTCTCGTGTGATATTCCCGTCTGTTCTGATACTGATTGTAGGGAGCTCGTGGGCTCTGCAGCAAATGTTCCCAAAACTTCAATTTGAGATTCTACATTTTGTACTCTGGGATTATTTCTTTTTCTATTTATCACTGAAGCAGTTTCGTAAAACTTATTCACCAAATCAAGCACATACCGGTGACTTACATTACAATTTGGATGTGTTTCGGTAAAAAGACATGCCGCCCTTCGTGCGCACTTTCCAACTTCTCCATAAATTACAATCATTTCAATTCATTCTTGAATAATGTAAAACATTTTCACACTTTTATACAGTTTTCAGAATTTTTTTACAGCAGAAGTAGCAAAAAGGGAAGGCTATCTGTGAAGTTTCTGCTATTTGAATAAAAAATTTATCATTTAATAAACACAACTCTACTACCATCTACGGTTTACTATTAGACTACTTTTTGATGTAAATTTTTTGGAGCTAATGTATTAGCCCTAATAAAGGGTTGGAACGATACCACCTAATATTCTAATCAGTTCTGGTCAAACCATGCATCTCAGTATAGGCAAGTTCTAATAATTGCATCTGTTTGTTTAAAACGCCATTTTTCGGAAAATGTTCATGAAAAAATAATAAGTCAGGGTACCATTAGAAAAAGAATTGACCCCCCTTTCCGTTTAAAATTCTAAGGGTATCATCTACCCCTCCTAGGGGGTTGACCACGAGGGCTTGAAATATTCCTTGAAAGTGTCCCTCTTGAAAATAAAATTGACCTATTTTTTAGATTCCTCATATTATTTACTGGTAGGGTGGGAAGTTTTCAAATTGACACCCTGTATAGTAGTCATTTTGCGCATTGAATACACAAAATGGTAGAGCAATGCCTGGAAACTTCATGTATTTACCAGAACACAATTGAAGATTCAATCATTTCAAATGTTTATGGGGAAATCAAAAAAATGTCGATGGAAATCCGAAAAGAATGTAATCACGCTGTTATTAGCTCATTATTACCCAAAAACTGAATATATTGTATTTGTGCTGAAAACTCTGTCTATATCTGTGATCATTTCATGAAATTGATACACCTACTAACACAAATCTATATTAAAAATGTTCCTGAGACATTCTGATATTCAATTGTTTTCGATGGATTACTTTCTGATGCTGGAAAACATTAATAATGGGTGTCCTAAATACTGAAAACCATTCCTGATATTACATGCTAGAGAATGGCGATGCCTATTGACAATATGTTGAATAACAATTTCATAAGCAAAATATCGCAGGTGTTATTACTTCACCACGCCGCGTGGTTTGTATCAGAATTTAAGGAAGATTTAGCTCATCTGGAGAAAGTTATTATATTAGTGAGAAACAATTTTACGAATAATCAGTGTACCATAGACCGCGTGTTGCAAAATGAATATCGAAGAATTTAGAGAGTTCGGTAAAGCCAGTGTCGATTACATCGCGGATTACATAGAAAATATACGAAAAAAGTGAGTACTATTTGCTTAACTGGTATTAGTTCATCTTTAAGTATCTTGAGTACTAAGTACAAGTGTTTGAGAAAACTTATTTACATAACTCATTTCCTCTTATCAGTCAGTAGTAAGAAGAAAATTCACTTTGACTTTGGAGATGGAATATATTTTTGTTATAAAACTATGACGAATAGAACTTGTCCAGAAATGTTGCTGGGGCATCCTATCTCAGCAAGTGGTTCTTCTCTAAACAGGTCAAAAATATTGAACAAGTGATTTTATCAGAAACTCTTCATCCTGAATTTTTTTTGCTTTTATTCAATTATTTTTTTTTGGCGGGAGGTTTGGTGACATTTGTACCTATTTTTGATATTTGTTTCACACGTTTGCCAAGAAATATAATCACGTAAAATTTGATCGGTAACTGTAAAAAAACATATTGTTCTCCCAGATATTCGAAAACAAAGCTAAGAGTTGTATAATGTTCTCTCAAAGGATTCTGAATGTAGTGAGTTTTTTGTGAACCACAATCGAGATAGTGAATACGTGATCGATAATTTGGTGTATTAATGAAGCCGGTCTTCAAAGGGATGTTAATAATTCATTCTTTGGTCAGTCAATTAGGAGTACAAAGACTTGTACGAGACAGGAAAGACTTTCCAATGTACGATCCTAGCATGGTCAAGCTAAAGAGAAAATACAAACGAAATAAATAACAAAAATTTTATAACCTTGAAGCAAAATTACATTAGGAAATTAGTTCCAAAAAAAAAACACCAGGAAATTGAAATTATCATCAAAAATAAAGATAATAAATAACCTGAGTGAATAATAATATGAATCTGTGCATATTACATAATACATCGCCAGTAACTACTCCTGATTAAAAAGAAAACTCAAGGAATTCACTTCAATTTGATACAATATGTCTTCCAGTTTAGAAGTTCATCCAGAAATACACCCAGAAATCTAATACTTCCTTGAGTATTCGTTAGGACTGATTGATAGGTACACTATGAAATCCAAAGTTTCAATTGTATTCTGCCGACTATGAATTCTCAGCAACTCCGTTTTTCCACGAAAACTCTTTGTTAGGGAAAAATATGGAAACAAACCGATTGATATCATCACGAGTCTTTCAGGACCAGCGATTTTATCTAAATTCGGGTTGTTTGAATGTTTTTGCCAAATAAACGTGTTAGAGTAATGAAAATAAAAAAAATTTATGATAAAATTCGAAAAACGAGTTGTATTTGGAATGATTATTTTTTTCGTCAATCTGAAAAGTGAATAACCATTGATAATAAGGTAACTTTTCATTCATTTTGATAGTATGATAATACATTATAGCGCTTCGTATGACCCGGTCAATAAAATTGACGCAGATAACCCTATTTAGTTTTGACAGTCAAAAGATAAACAACGTTTTATCGAGGACCAGGCAGTTTTATTGAGGGTAATACCACAAGAGGGTTTTATTTTATTGGATAAACTTTCATTTTGCACGAAAACTTGGTTGTTTTGGTAATTGACGAGAGCAAATAACATGATAAAATCACGACACCGAAGGTGGAGTGAATTTATCTAATGATATTTGGTCGAGTCATATTACAAGCTACCAAGTTTGAGTGGTACAAAATTAAAGTTTATACGATGAAAACAAAACCTCGAGTGGTATTTAATGAGATAATTTAACGAATCAAATAAATGAATGAAACAAAAGTGAATAGAACATAATTTATTAAATTAAATAAATAATTCATTGAACAAAGAGTACATTTAACAGGAAATATTATTTGAATGCACAATAAGTGAAAGTACAGTTTTGGTATAAAATCCTACCCGAAGAAGACTGCTGAATTTGATTATTTTCCTCTCTTAGATTTGTCTCTAAAGTGGAATGATGCTGTGAGTCTAACTGAAGGTATGGCTTCAGAGAATTGGCGTTCGAATGTCCGGTCAGCTTGAAAATTTGTTATTCTGAGACTCCTGCTTTGACAAGAGTAGAAATAGTGCTAGCAGAATGGGAGTGATACGTATAATTTTATTTTTCAGATCTAGACCAATTTTTTCTGCAGAAATTCTGGTCCACTTTGAAATTTCGTTTACACCAATGGGCACATTTTTGTACCATCCCTTGGAATTTTCATTTTTCCAAAACGGATTTGGTGTTAGAAACAATCTCTCTGAAGAATTATATGTTTGTTTCGTTTTTATAGAAGCATTTTCAACAATCTTACAGGACACACGTTCGGATTTTCTTTATTTGTAGTAGTCAACCACTTACCTACTTTCACTGCACCTTTTATCTCCACCTTGAGCTGTTTTAGAAAAGACCGTGTTGTACTCCACTCTGCCTGTCAATGTTCCATTATTGTATTTTTCGGCTTTGAAATAATAAATTTTACACTGCGCACCACCTCTCCAGGCTAATTCAAAAGCGGCGATATGAAAAAGTTTTTTTTGAAGTCCCATTGGAGTATTTTCATCCCACTGCTCTGCCATTTTTATAACTTCTCCTTTACTTAATGCTATAGAACCTTGTCTTTTTTAAATCTAAATTGCTCTGCAGTTGCTTGCTTTTAGCATTTTTAGCGTTTCTATAGCGGCTTGAAATGTCACATCTTTGAATGGGTCAAACACAATCTTATAATCCATATAATATTTTTCTTGCACAATTTTGGCTACAATATTCCACATTGTTTTAACGTACTCCTTGTAGTCATTTCCGTCTGATTTCTTCATATTATACGCCCAATCTGATAGCAACGCGTCCTTGGGTACAGCGACGGATTCAATAAAGTCATACGACAATTATTAGTTGTTGCCGGGGTGGAAGTAATAACAGTTTATCCACTTGCAAACAGTTACGTTCCTATTTATCCGATATCAAACTGCCAAAACTGACGTTTCTTATGGACGATTTTATACATGAGTTGAACTATTATCAGTATAAAACCGAATGATTGGCCCGAATAATCCGCTGCTATTGGTTGAATTACCAGAAACGTCAAGATTTGACATGTGAAGAAATGATCATTCAAAAATAAGTTACATTCATTGAAAAATGTCTAACAATTCCGTTCGGGGCAATTGGCTTTAAGTAAATTGGTCCTAGAGGCAGATACAACCAGTAATAAATCATCTGCATAGGTAGCGAAGCGGTTAGATCTCGGCCGTTGAAACCTCTGCTGCCGCGTGGCGGTTCGAATCCTGGGTATGAGAAAAGTTTTCTCGATTTAATCGGAAAGCAAGTTTGATGTGACTTGTTTGAATGCCAATCCCGACGTCTGGTGCTAGCTTGAAGTGTGCACCGACCGCCCAGGGTGGTGCTGAAAGTGTTCCGGTTTTTTTCTACAGCTGAAAAGTGAATACGCTACCAAAAATCATAAGTCACTCCAGTCGTCATCTATCCGCATTGACTATGCCTTTGGGTACTCTCTATGAGTGAATATTATTATCATATTACTTCCCTACAATACGATAACTGAAAGGGTCACAACAATCCGTGAAAGAGTAAACTCCCGATAATAGAATTATAATATACCTCGAGAAATATCGAATAATCAGTACGTGTCATATTTTTCAATATAATTTTCTAGAAATTAAGCTTTATTCGAAAGGTATCTATTAGAGGAAATCTATTATCATGGTTGATGTCCTGTTTGGAAAACAGAAACATTTTCAATACAATGCATGGCATCGAGACAAATATGTTTATTACACCCCTTCTGTATTGGACTGTAGATCTTTCTCCTTCTTTGGGTTTCCTATCTACAAACCAATCCGGAATATGTTGCTTCCCATCTAGTCATAAGATATCTAAATACCAAATAAAAGTGGGCGCTTGGAAATGTATTTCAACAATATTAATTTTAGCCCATCTGGGCCTGGGGAAGCGAAGTTTTTCTAAGGGCCGTTCGAATTTCTTCCGGGTTTATCAGATCGCGCAGATTATTATGCTCATGCTGTTGAAGTCTCCTGCAGGAACAGCAATCAGGAAATAAATTATCATGGTATTTTGATAAAAGAAAATGGAACAGATATGTGAAGAAATGTTATAGCATAGATTTTTTTTTATTTAGTAACGAATCTTCCAGGTTTCCAGAGAGAGAAACCCCTCAGAAGCTCCTAGGAGCTTGTGCGAGCAAGGAAAAGATCCGGGACCGATGACCGTGCTGGGCTGTGAACCCACGACCTTATGCTTGAAAGGTGAGCGCTCTACCACACGACCATCACGGCCCAGTTGAGATAAAAGAACGGCTTAAATAATTTTTCGGTATGAAAAACAAAGTTTGACAAATCGAAAATTACTGAATGTTTTCCGATAATTTGTACTGAGAACGCATTGTTGTGTTAAGAATTGATAAAATGGTTCACTCTTGAAACGAGGAAGCTGATTCCATTTTAAGTTTCATCAATTTGCTTCTGCTCAGAGCAAGAAACTTTCTAGTTCGTTTTTTCAACGATTTGGCAATAAATAAATTCCAATGCCTTTATCCTGGTACGTTTTTTTCAGTATTTTTAATTATTTTGAACACATTTGCTCAATCACCTCTACACTGAACATTTTCGTACAGTGAGTAGTGAATCAGGTCCTAGAAATTGAGTGGTTCATCCCTTCTGAGCAAGTCCGCCAAACTTTTAATTTTTTACACCCTTACAAGCAACACTTAGAAGTCGTAAGAAAGCTAGGGATCGTGTGATGCTATACAAGGGACCGGTGACCACGCTGAGATTTGAACGCTCTAGTTCTAGTATCACGGACACCTGACTCATATTCAGGAATTTCTTCTTGACATTGACATTGATATGATGGTTACCTCTCCTTATATTAATTTGGCCTGAATTCTGAGAAAGAGGCTTGGGCTCACTCTGAGAATGTGGCCTGCAAAAAGAATATCGCGGATTCGTGTTTGACAACATTTGAAACATACGTTCTGCTAGAATTAAATTAGATGTCGAAGTGACCTATTCCGGAAACTTCACATTTCCCAATCCTGTTTTCACCTACACTAATAGGTACGTAATAGGACGTTTAACAGAAATCACATCACTTTAATCTTGTTTGGTCTCAGAAATATGTGGCCATCAGCAATAAACCAATACCTTTTCCCCGAGAGCAACTTGGAGAGACACTGTTACTTATTCTCCAATGGAACTCTTGAAGAGTTCATGGTACAGCAAGGGAGGATACACCATCTACAAGGTTTCAGAAAAAAAGACATCGATATACCTTAAATTAGAATGGCAACAGGGTCTCCGAAAAACATATTTCATACAATGAAGAAGTTAGTGTGAAACTACCGTTTCGCAACAGGTATTTTGTCACATAGGAAACACTTTCTCAATTTTAATTTGAATATCAAACATGCACGATACAAATTCAGACACATTAAACTAACCAGATATTTTTACACGACATGGAAAAGAGAGAGTTATTCATAATATATAACAGTCACCCTGATGTGGAATGGTGCAGGAAAATCTACAATAACCTCTGCCTATTTCGATGAAAATATATACTTGAAAGACAGTTGAAACGTCAGATTCCAAAATCAGTGGAGTGGTGAAAAATGGCAAACGACATAAAAAAGTTTTTATTGAAATAAAAGACAACTTGATTTATTTGGTGAACTGAAAGAACAAGGTTTCAATTTAAGATATTCAAACTGACGTATCTCTTGTTGAATACAAACTTTTGCACGTCGGTTCACATTTTCTCAATGTCATTGTCTCGTCACCTCAGTTATATACGTGATATTTTTTTGATATACTTTGATGGTGCCCCATAGGAAAATATCAAGTAAGCTGAGATCTGGGCTCCTGGGTAGCCATCTCACCACTCCACGATATCCTATTCACTCTCTAGGGAATTACCCATTTATAGAACGGCATACAATTTCTTTCATTTTTCTCCTCATGTCATGGTGAAATTATAGTTTAATTGGGCAATAGAAAACAAATACTGGCTGATTTATGTTCCTAATGAATCTATAATGATAATAATAATACTTCCTCATAAATAATCATAGAGTGTACCCAAAGGCATAGCCTGTATGAATAGAGGACGGCTATTATCATTATTTACCGTGGTGCTCTTGGGCGATTTTTTTATGGCGTATTCACTTTTCAGCTGTAGAAAATTCCGGAAAACCTACAGCATCACACCGGGTGGTCTCTGTGTACTCCAAGCAAGCACCAGACCTAATAATGCTATATATCGGTTGATAATTTAAATGGCCATTCCTGCTCTAATGTTTACATAAAATCATATTTGCTGCTCCACTTCTCTGAAGTGATGGGAATTATCTCTTCTCCAGATATGGTCATTGTTTCGGTTGAAAACACCACAATTAGTAAAGTTTCATTCAACTATCTGAATTAGTTTTGATAAAAGACCCTGAACCTTCCTCTCTTAACCAACCATACTACTGCAAAAGTATTTCTGTATCTATTGGGTCGTCGAAATCAGGCCTCTCAAACATCGGTCTGGTTACACCAAATTCTGCAATTTTTCAGCAATTTTGCAACCTGAAATGATTGAGAACTTGTTTTCCATTATCAAATTGGAAAACTTCTACAGGCACTATATTTGTTACCTATTAATGGAAACGAAGTAAAATATGATTGACATAAATGTTGATGTTAATATTTAAAACAAATAACTGAAATATGATTGATTCAAGATTGTATTTTTCGTTATACATTATATAGGATAGCTACTGAGTGTTAAATTTCCCATAGGTAATATTTTTTGCATATGTTGAATGAAGTATCGAATTTGTTTTTTTTCTAAGAGCTGAGTTTGTAAAAAAATCTAGTGTAAATTTTGAACATAAAGTGTCATTGCCCCTCTACAAATATTACTGACAAGCAGCAATGTATCACTTCACGCTCTAAGTAAACAAATAGCTATTTTGAAGCAGTGGCTTCCCGTACTGTGTTATCATTTGGTTATCGTATACACGGAATTAAGAAATAATATATTGAAACGTGTGAAGTTAGATAGTAATCATTCAAAATTTTGATAATGAGCAAACGTTAGTTACTTACCGATTTTGGAATCTGAAGTGTTTTGAGAGTTTACTTTCTTTCAATGATAGCCCCTTGAGTCTAGGTTTCTATCACAAGGTATCTGATTTCAACACCATTGGCATAGAAATTCTTCTCGGAGATTGCAAGTCTTGATAAGTAAATATTAGCACCAAACTTCATGATTCTCGCGTAGTATAACTGGGTGTTATTTTGATAAAATTAGTGTTTTTTTAGTATTAACATCAACATAAGAAATATTGGATTTATTACTCTACAACCATTCGGTATTTCTTCTGAATGTATCTTTCTAAAATAAGTGTATTTTTAGTATTAACATCAACATAAGAATTATTGAATTCATTACTTTACAACCATTCGGTATTTCTTCTGAATGTATCTTTCGGAATCTCTCTCGATTTCCGGAAACGTGTAATTTCTCGCTGCTATTGTGAAAATTGATCACTAAACATTTTATCAAGAGTTCTCCGATGAAATTGATTATAATTTGCTATTCACTTGTTTCTATCGGAAATGGATCTGAAATCCACTCAATTAGGAATACACTAAACATGTTTTCACTATGTTGGTAGGTATATCATAATAATCATCAATTATAGTTATCATTCAGATCCAGTTGAAACATCTCCAAAACATAAAACAATATCAAGGGCCTAGAGTACACGTTTTTCAGACACGGGCAAACACACCCCTCTTATATGAAATATACGGTCCACCACTTGCTCTACCCAATGATTTATATTTGATAGTAGAAGAACTTCATATGTTGTGATAAAAAAATCTGGAATGCATAGAATTCATCGGTGTCCCAAGTCTCACTTGAAAACAAAGCACTAAAAAAATGAGGTTCTTCTCTGATGTTCGCAGGATTTTGGAACGAATAACAATCACAAAAAACTATGCGCCCCTTATAAAATCAACAACTCGGTTCATTTTCGCTGCACTCTTCTACCTTTTATGATTTTATTGCTTGAAGATACCCGATAATAAATTTCAATGCCTTGTTTTTCCCGCATTGTTGACTTTATTGCAGCTGCTCATAAACTGAATTGTCTTTCTTTGAGTTGGCGTGTAATCATTTTGAATTTCCTCCAGTGGTGATATTTTTTATAAATAATTTTCATTTTGGAACTTTATTGGTATCAGCAGTTCCAATACCAAAGATAATTACATCCGTTTCTCTATTAAAGTTCATCCTCAAAAGTCTGACGAAAACTCCTTACATGGAGACTCTGGTGGAAAATTTCAACAGATGATAAATATTCGCATAAACCTGCTTGATGCAAAAACGATACGGAAAGAGTTTTCACTGATATTCGATAGGATACAAAAATTAAGAAATATTTATGTAACTAATACACTATTTCGATGTCGAATAACATACAGAAATGTGTTATTATCACCAATGAAAGGTTCATGAACTCCCGAGTGGATTTGATTCATTCAATACACTGTAGAGGAGAACACCTTGCGATGGTGAAGAAATTGTCGGTGTTAATTTCCATAAAAAGAATCGGATGTGGAGACATCGGGTCGTGTTAGCTCATGTGAGCTGGTTTGAATTATTTTTCACTGTGAAGGCAAAGCTTTAGAATCCGATAACTATTTGGGAGGTGTTCAGAGAGGTTTCATTGCTATTGATTCTCATGATGTATAATGATGATTACAGAATTTTCCGTTTCGTGGGAACTAGAAGTTGAGTAACGGTAAACTCTACAAGAGTAAGCAACAATTGAAATCAAATATACTACTCTTACAATGTTCAACGCATTTCATTGGGAAATACAACAGAGTATACTACAATAAGCTGAGTTGAATGTGAATAGGAAACTATTAGGGGTATTTTTCTGATTATTTGTATACGGGAGTGTTCTGAGGAGCTCGTTTCAGTCATAGATATTATCCTAAGAAGCAACGGAAAGAGTATCTTTCCCGTATGCGACTGCCTTTACCCGAACGACCCAAAGCAGAGTTCAGGTTAGCAGTCGAGTGCGGGAAAGTACGTTTCCATATGAGTGAGGATTAAGATTTTTTCTACAAGCGCAGTAAAATATCTTTTGTAGCGCTGTTGAGGAAACTTTCGCATGCGGGAAAAACTCAATTGAAGTGAGGGAAAATTACACCTCTCAAACTACGTTGCGTGCGGAAATAGGGTGAATCATGCATCCTTGCAGGAAAAAAAATCAGTTGGCTATGACCGGTTGTACCGGAAGTGGACCCCATTTTGTTTTTCAATGAAATACCCTGTTTTTTATTGCATTTGTAGAATATACGATGAATTTTAATATAACATCATAGGTCTAAAGGGTTTCAGTTTTCAGTAATTTTTTTTTAATATTCAATGATTCAGCTCTTTACACAATAAATTAATTCTCTAACTTTTCAAAAAAATTGTCTCAGAAATTGGCGCCAAATTCTGCTATCTCGAAAATTATATAATAAACGGTTTTTGTAGAAACTTCGAAAAACGAAAATTGCCAATATGAATTATATTTCTTTGAAAGACTCGACAAAAAACAAGTGCTGAAATGTCGACAAATATTTGCTAATACTGTGACGTTGAAGCATAATTATATCTAAAGCATTGATTATGTCTCGTTTAGGATTTAGGAACGAATATTACTTCAATTCATTAAAAATTCACGGGGAATGTAACAGGTTATTAAAAGCCTGTGAAACCTTTTTTTCGCGATACCTACCTGGATAGACTCATGACACTCAGATGCGTCTCATCCACAATTTGTGAAACACACAAGGACAAACAAGAAATTGAACAATCTATGGAAAATATTTGAACTGGGGTCCCCTCAAATTCCAACCATGTATGAAATCTCAAAAATCCGGGATGTGTGACACTGAATTTGTTGCGGAGAAAGAGATAGAAATGCGTTCCTTATGTTGGTAACGGCGCATCATAGATGGTAGATATATTTCATACGACCAAAATAATGTAATGAAGTAACATCGGGAGAACGAGGAGGCCATCGATGGGGTCCATTGTTCGCTATCCAACAATCTCCAGAATTATTTTCGACAAAGTTATTCACAGGTGCAATATTATGAGGTCGTGTTGGTACCACAATTAATTCCTGTTCGAATCTAATAGGTGTGAAAAATTTCGTGAAATTTCGAGATATCTCTGATGTAAAATATACGTTTCATTATCACCCTTTGATGTCCAATAAGCTGACCATTCAAATGTTCATTATGAAAATGCACCACAATCACACCGACGTTGTTTATTGCAGCGAAACCCTTCTCCAAAAAACTAACTTTCAAACTGTTTTTCACGACAAACTTGTGGATTATTATCACTCCAGTAATGTGAGTTATGGCGGTTTTATAAATTTTGCCTCATCTGTTCAAATCAATTTTTATAAAAAAATGTTTGTCTTTCCTTATTTCGATAATAATTAATTCGCAAAAATCATTTCTTCCTGATCGTCACCTGCCCTCAAATTCTGAACTAATGAAAATGAATACTCATCATACATCTCAGTCTAATTAACATGTACCATTTTTCCTAAAATTTTTGTATAGTCTCCGATAATCACTACCATATTATCTACAAAGTTTAAGGAAAAGTTCTAAAAGGAGCCGAAAAGAATTGCAAAAGTTATAAACGATTTAGTTAAAAAAAAGTAGGGGTTTGGTTTTTTCAAACATCTCGAAAAATAATGATAATTTTTAAAATTTGAATAAAGATCTGAAAAGATCAGCAACATTGCTAAAAAAAAGTCCTAACTCCCGTAACTGTACCTTCAATATTTATAATTTTTACAGAGCCTTAAAATATTTGCGAAAAACGGGTGATCGGGCATCCGAGCGCGTTGCTTCACTCTGACGAGGAAACAAAAAAAATAATTTAAACATATCAAATATGAATATTGAGGAATAAAAAAATTAATGTAGCATTGGGATACATAAATAAACAATAATCCGTGGTCAAAAAATTTTGATCCCAATTTTTTCATAAATTATGGATTTGTTAATTAAGTAATTTTTCCAAATTAAATGATAAGATAAAAACCACGATAACTATTGAACAAAAGCCTTAAGATTTTTTACATTAAAAAAATTGTTTTTTTGGATGTAACTAAAATAACAATAAAAATTATGATTTTTAGAGAAAAAAAAATCGTTAATTTTAAAATTTAGTCGAAAAAACCATTGTTAATTAATAAACGCATTATTTACCAACAAATAATTTTTTTTTAGGAAGCGTTTTTTTGATTTGCTTATAAACAATGTATTTGTTCATAACAATTTCTTAAACAATGGTAGTAAAAAATTAAAAAAAAATATTTTTACGTAGCTTTCAACCATCAGAAATCGAAACATTCAAAATATCAACAAAAAAAATTTATCAATTTTTTTTTTAATTTTCAATAGTAAATGAAAAAGCGAAAAAATAGGGTGATCTATTGGTAAGCCTAATACCAATAACTCCACGAAGTAAAAAAAATCTTAAGGCTTGTGTTCAATAGTTATTGTGGCTTTTATCAATTTGAAAAAAATTACTTAATTAATGTTTTGACCTCGTATTATTGTTTATTTATGTATCCCAATGCTACATTAATGTTTTCATTCCTTAATATTCATTTAATATTTGAATAATTTTTTTTGTTGCCTCGTCAGAGTGACGCAACGCGCGCAGAATCCCAATCACCCGTTTTTTGCTAATTTTTTAAGGCTCTGTAAAAATTATAAATATTGGAGGTACAGTTACGGGAGTCGGGACTTTTTTATAGCAAATTTGCTGATCTTTTCAGATCTTTTTTCAAATTTTAAAAATTTTCATTATTTTTCGAGATGTTCGAAAAAAACAACTTTTTGATTTCACTTAATTGTTTTGCAATTTTTTTCGGCCCCTTTTGAACTTTTCCTTAAATTTTCTAGATCATTTTCCGAATCGAATGAGACCATGGTCGTAATTTTCGGAGACTATACAAAAATTTTAGGAAAAATGGTACATGTTAACTAGACTATCACATCTCTTTCTACATCTACTAATTTTCTGGCTACGCTCTGAAGCATGCCACGACTGTTACTTCATTCTCTCCATTATTTACGACAGATTTACTTTTTTCTTGCTTTTTTACGAGCTGCCCGTGTGTTTCGCAACTGTGAATGAGCCGAGTTAGGGTGTCATGAGTGGGTGTTGGTCATCTGGGTATCGAGAACAGAAGGTTTCACAAACTCTTTTAAAAACTTTGTCACATTCCCCGTAATTGAAGGGGCAAGTGGAAGAAGGAGTTATGTAACAAATATGTGTTTGTGTGAAAAATGGGTTTTAGTGAAGTTAGCGTCCTTGATGTTTAATGTCTACCAGTGTGTATCTGCTCAGATATGAAGAATTGAAGCAAATCCTGACGGTACAAGTTACAGAAGCACATAACAACTTCGTCCATGACATATTACCGAATATTTTCAGAAAATGTTACTTGACCCCTTTTTCCACTTGCCCCTTCAATTCATTGAGAAATTGAATCAATCTTCCAAAACTGGACATGACTTATTATGCTTTAATGTCAAATTATTAGGAAATATTTTTTGTTGATATTCCAGTATTTGTTTCTTGTCGATTGTTCCAAAAAAGTCTAATGATAATTCAGATATCTCGGAAATTTCCTTTTTCCAAGTTTCTACAGAAACCGTTTGATTTGGATATATGGGGTTGAATCCGAAAAATAGGATAGTATTTTTCGGCGTCGAATCTAATGGACTTGAAAAAAACACAATTTTCGCTGAAATCAGCGCCATTTCCGAGCATCCAGTATAATTTTTTTGAAAAGTTTCCTCAGATTCAGGAAGCTTGTGGTCTTATTCAGGCGAATTCTGGCAATTTTTGACATTACTCTTTGTTTAAAAAAATTATTTTTTTTGTGAACAAACATTTTTTTTGTGAAAGGCTGCATCTGTTACAGAAAAAATAACGGAAAACTGGAGCTCTTTAGACTGAGGGTTGCACGTAGGGGTGCAACCGGTTGACGGATATAACAATATGTTTCTAATGACTTATATTGAAATTCATCGTATATTCCAAAAACAGAATAAAAAAACAGTACCTACTCCATAAAAAAACAAAGTTGGCGTCCACTTCCGGTATAAGCGGATGTCGTAAACAACTGAATATATTTTAGCCGAAATTAGTTCTTCTGAACTGAAAGATTTTTAGAAAAATACTCGGTGTAGTTTCCTATATACATATCAACTCAGCTCATCGTGGTATACCCTGTACAAACACACAATAATCTCAAATGGCTTGATTTTCATAACGTGAAAGACCTCTAACAAAAAAGGAACCCACGTAGAGGTAATCTCTTTTACAAATGTTGCGAATTTGGTATAGTAATCGTAATTTAGCGACAGTTATAACAGCTACCGAAGCTTTCACCAGTCGAAAGTTCATTGTTTTTTATTCTTCATCGATAGAATGTTGTAATATAATGTTAACAAATCAGCCTTCTGTTATATCACGTTTCCAAAAAAGTTCAACGTTTTGATAAACATCAATTTGTGTTTCCATTAGTAATGGAATTTTCATTAACTACAAGCGGGATACCATATACTCACAATAATTACAATACAATCACTCGTGTTATGTAAACAATATCAGTTGTAGTATTAGTTGTTGTCTGATGGAACATTTTTTTTTATTAAAATGTCCAATAATAATTGGTTGATCCACACTAGTATGAGTGTATACCGGGTGCCCGTATTTCGAGCTCCACCATGGGGATCTCAGTTATTATAAGAGATACGAGGTCGGTTAAATTAGGGAAAAGTTGGGCGTTTTCATGCTGAACAATTATCTGAAAGAAAATTTGAGGTGTAATTTTTAGTTTTTAAATTATTGGAAAAAAACGGAAATTTGTTGATTTTTGTTTTTATTTTTTCTAGCGAAAACCAAAAGAACTAGACGTTTTTAACTAGAACGTTCTTGAGGCACTTTTTTACAAGGAATCCAAATCAATCATCGTATTTTCCAAAGCGTTCTTGATGCCAGAGTTACATCAATCAACTTTGGTTTTTCTTATGAGCGCCATATTGGATTTTTCCCTTTTTAATAAGTTTTTTTTATTATTACAACGATGTATCACACAATATGATCGAATCTTACATGCTGATCAAAATTAGGAAAAAATCGTTTTTGCGAAGAGTGCTTTGGAAAGAACGCCTACAATTTTGTTTAACAAACTAAATTTTGGCAGTTCAGTTAAATATTCGAGCAAAACTTTTGAATTCTTTCAAGTTCTAATGCCATTTTCAAATGAAGAAAAGCGTGATATGCTTTATATTTATTACGCCTCGCATCGAAATGCGCAAATTACGTCCGAAACGTATCTCGAGCGGTATCCAGAGAGAGAGTGTAAAGAGACGAATTACTAGTTTTCGAAGGTTTTAATTCAGTATAAACTTTTTATTTTTACAGATCCATGATTGTTATAAAAATTCAATATATTTTTCCATGACAACATGGTACAAAAGCTAAAAGATAAAAGAGAAATACAAAGCGTTCCTTATTATATATCAGTTCTAACGTCCTCCCAAACCAAAGGAAAATTGAAAATATCAAATGTAACCTAATCTATCGGGTAACTTCACTCTTCTTCCAGATCTGGTGTATTTCTCGATAGGTTCCTTTTCTTTCTCTTCTTCAATTTGCTTCTTTTCTTTTCCTTCGTCGTCCTTGGCTTTTTCGTTTTCTCTCTGGCCGTCTTCCTCTTCGTCTATATTCTCTCTCCGAATATCCTTGTTCCTCATAATTTTTATTTCTTCATCCGCTGTAACTTCTAAGGGGAATAGCCGTTGAACTGGGCGAATCAGTTCTCCGTTTCTCAGTTTCACCTTTGCTACTCTTCCTATACCGTCACCTCCAGAATAAATCTCCATCACCCTTCCTAATGGCCAACTAACCCTTTTCTTATTGTTAGATTCTATCAAGACAATGTCACCAACTTTCAATGCACCACGTGGCTTTTGACCAGTCTGAGTCAGTTCGGCAAGGTATTCCTTTTGAAATCTATCTCTCAAGTTATCTCTAATAGTTTGTAGATATCTGAGTCTCTTGATGAAATGATTCCTGTCCATTTGGTCCAAATCTGGAACTTCTTCTGAATCTAGTGGTTTGATAAATTTTGATGGGGTAAGTGGTAAAAACTCTTCACCACTCGATATGTATGTCAGAGGTCGTGCATTTATAACCGCTTCGCAATCACATAAGATGGTGTACAGTTCTTCGTAATATAGTGATGCTTTTCCTAAATTCCTACGTAGCAGATCTTTCACGATTCTCACGAGCCTTTTCCACCATCCTCCCCACCATGGTGCTGAGGGGGGATTGAACCTCCATTTAATACGTCTAACTTGGGAAAATTTTTCAATTTCTTCCCAGTTAAGTTTCGTAAATTGATTATTCGCTCCAATAAAATTAGTGCCATTATCAGAGTATATGACTAATATCCTGCCTCTTCTACAAATGAACCTTCTGAGGGCGAAAATAAAAGGTTCTGTAGAAAGTGATTTGATCAACTCCAAATGTATTGCCCTGTACTCAGCACATGTAAAAATCACAATCCAAGCCTTCTCACCACCTTTTAAATACAGTGGGCCTGCAAGATCTACCCCTGTAATTTCAAAAACTCCTGAACTTTCAAGTCTATCTTTTGGTAAGGGAGCACAAGGTGGTTCTATTGATTTGCTAGAATGTCGTTTACAAATAACACATTTTCTTATAATTTCTTTGATAGTTTTTCGACCTCTCAAAATCCAAAACTTTTCGCGTAAAATAGACAGAAGTATTTGTACTCCAGCATGACAATTGAGATTATGTTCATCTAAAATAAGTTTCTTGACGATATCATTTTTATTGGGCAACAGTATGGGAAACTTGAAAGATTCAGTAAATTCTCCGTACACTAATTTGCTCCTTATTCTTAAGACACCATGGTCATCTTCAAATACTAGTAAGTTCTTTGGTGAAATTAGATTTCTGGTAAAAACTTCTTTTTGTATCAACTTATAAAGTGAATATTCTGCATCTTCCAATTCTTTTTCACCTAATGATCCCTTTCGTTTCTCTTTATTTTTTGTATTGGAATAAAATCGGAAGATCCAACCAACAACTTTGACAATTTTGGAGAATTTTGAAAAATAATTGAAGTCAGTTGATTTAGGCCTAACATTATTCACTAGATTTGTAGTAATGAGAGCATTTTCTTTTCAATGTTTAGTTCTTCTTCAGAACAGAATATTTCAGTGGATGGCCAATGATCGGGACTTAGTTTTAGCCATTCGGGACCTTCCCACCATTTATTTTCCATTAGCGTTTTAGCACTAAAACCTCGAGAAGCAATGTCAGCTATATTTTCATTGCCTGGTACATGATATCATTCATCAATAGAAGTGAAAGAACGTATTTCTTTCACTCTATTGCCTACAAAAGTATTCCACATAGCTTTTGTCTTTATCCATGTCAAAACTACCATGGAATCGCTCCAATAATAGGTTTTTATGATACTAAGCTCTGGTATATTTTTTACCATGTGTGCTAATCTTACTCCTATGACAGCTGCCATCAGCTCTAATCTTGGTGATGTGATGATTTTCATAGGTGTTATCCTAGCTTTGGCCTGTACCAGTTGTACGGATATTCCGTCGTTGTTTTGGACTCTAAGGTATACACAAGCTGCGTATGCTAATTTACTCGCATCTACGAAGGTATGCAGGCTGAATAGATTATTTTCAATATCTATATCGACATTTGACGATATATATCTAGGAAACTTACAAAAATTAATGAATCGTATTTGTTTAAGCCAGCTGTCAAATTTACTGACAATTTGATCAGGTAACTTTTTATCCCATCCAATTTTCATTTTCCAAGATTCTTGTAACAAGAGTTTCGGAATTAAAGTTATAGGACAAGTGACACCTATAGGGTCGAATACTTTTTGTACTGCTGAGAGTAAACCTATTTTCGTTTTTGGAATATTCTCAAGCTCATTGAATTCGAAAAACAAAGTATCTTCTCTGTAGTTCCAGTATATGCCTAAAACTGATACTGAAGGTTTGGAAAGGTCAATAATAGTTTCATCATCCTGTGTGTGATTTTCATCAGTTACACTGTCTATGCTATTATAAATCCAACCTCTCAGATTGAATTGTGCCGTTGACATCAAATATTTGGATTCTTCAATAAATTTTGTTAATTGTTCAATGCTATTCAAACTAGTGACACAGTTGTCAACATGAAAAGAGGAATTTAACTTATGAGCTGTATCTTTCAGGAGTTCTGGGGCATTATTTAAATGATGTGATATAGTAGCAGCCAATAAAAAGGGGCTGGATTTGACTCCAAAAACAACTCTACTATGCCTATAAATTTTCATGATGCCTTCATTATAATTCTCCAATCATAAAAATCTCAAAAGGTCCCTCTCTTCTTCTGCTATACTTATCTGTAAGAATGCTTTAGCTATATCAGATATTACTCCAATTTTGCCTAATCTAAATTTGATAAGGAGAGGAGGAATTTGTTCAATCAAATTTGGCCCTTTCTCTAAACAGTCATTCAAAGAAACCATTTTTATCCTTAAATGATGCATTGAAAACTGGTCTTATCCTGGTTGTGGAGCTCGATTCTTTAATGACAGCATGGTGTGATAAATAATGAACTAGTTTACCCTCACCGTAGTCTGAAGCATCTTCAATGATCCCTTCTCTACACCATTCACTAAAAAGTCCTAGCTTGAGCAATCGTCGTGTATTGGAAAATATCCGATTTTCTACTATCTCGCGATTTGATAAAATATTTGGAAAACCTTCAATCCACGGAAGATGTATTTCATATCTACTTTCCTTATTTTTAGTAATTGTTTGATTGAAATGTTTGAGAACACCTATTTCTAAACCTTCTTTTGTTTTAGTATCTGATGGGTCTTTGATTCCTAAAGCTTCTAGGCTCCAAAGATCAGTTATGGTACACTGAGAAATGAATGAAGAAATGTGTACATTACTTTCACCAACTACTTCGTGTTGACCTATAACAGTCCAATCAAATATTAATATCAAGTATTCCCTGTGAGGATCCTTCCGAATATATCCGCCCCAAATAACAGTTTCACTTCATATCCGTATTTTTCATTGTTCTTATCAACATCGTTAATCAAAATATTTTTGTTTTTCAAATAATTTATAATAGCTGAATCTTGCAATCTGGGAATATAGTTACAAATTTTGGATTGCTCTAAAACAGGAAGATCGCATTGGAAAGTATTGTTTAAATTTTGAATTTTCACGTTGAAAACGTTTTTGAGTGTTGGAGCCGATTGTTTTCCTCCAAACACACCCTGTATAATTTTTTCCTCCCCAATTTTCTTAAAATTCAACTCTTTGGCACAGTCTGCTACAATGTATGATCTCTGCGAGGCAGAATCCAATAAAACTCTTACAATTTTCGATTTTTCACCATTGACAAACAATCCTTACGAAAACAGTTTGTAACATAGTTTCAGTGGAGGTGCTCGTGAGAATACTTTCTACCGGTTTTTCAGCATCGTTGGCCAGAGTTTTAGTGGATAGTTGTGGACACATTATCGTGAAATGTTTTTTAAAACATATTAAACATTTCACTACAGACCTGCACGTTCTTATCGTATGATTCAATTTCAGACATGAAAAACAACCTTTCTTTTTCATTATTATAGATCTTTTTTGATCAAGAGATAGTTTTTGCGCTTTCAAACAATCTTGACTAGCGTGAGAACTGTTATCGCAGAATAAACAACATGAAGGTTTCTTACCATCTCCCCTACTGTTGGATGAATAAAGTGCTGCAGCAGTGAATAATTGTGAATCATCCTGTAGCTTCGTTTTACCAATTCCTCTATTCCTGTTTGATAGATCCGCTACATGATGCTCTGATTCTCCGAAACTGGCTTTGGCTAGGTTCAAACGTTCTTCAGATTCTACTTCAACTCGGAGAAAATCTAATAAGTATTAGATGATGGTTTTATTGTAATATTGGTGCTACGATGTCTTTCCCACACTTTTAGCACCTCAGTTGGTAGTGCAGACTCAACTAGAGGGAAAAGCATCGCAGCATATTTATCGCTAGTCACGCCAAGGGATTCTAATGCTCGCAACTGAGTTTTCAACTTGTCATAGAGATTTGATAATGACATACCTGTTCCTTCCTTCACACCACGATTGAGTACTAAACTTAAGAGTTCTCTTACATAAACCTCTATAAGGAATTCATCCCTTGCAAACCTGGCCTTCAACTGTTCAATTGCCTTGGTGTAGTTGGTGCTGGAGGGTGGAAAACTCTCGATCAATGTTCGTGCTGGTGATCCTTCTTCTGTAGCTTGCAAAAGGTATTGAAATTTGTCCTCGCATGGTATATCAGGGTCTTCGTGAATCTTCTGGAACTGTCCCCAAAACCCTATCCAATTTCTAACGTTCCCGTCAAACTTCTTCAGCTCTAGTTTTGGCAGACAGAACTTTTTCACCATCTTATTCGAACTTCCCGTGGAATCTTGATTTTTGTATTCTTTGAAGAAAATATCGAAGTTGGAACGGATAGCTATGAGTTTTTCTCTAAATAATTCTACGGTACCAAGCTCTTCTTCTAAGGTGGATGTTTCAAGCTCGTCAGCAAACATGATTTCTTTGATTTTCTCGTCCAAATCAAATAAACGAATGGCTTTATCGTCTAGCTGCTTCATTTCTGCCAAGACTTTCTTCTCATCACATTTTGGTACTTTGAAAGCTGCTTCCAAGTCTTGGCATAGTCTTTCGAAATCTTTTCGAATAAATGCTCGCTCTTTTACTAAATTTTCCATTATAAAGGACACACTTGGGTCCTGTCACGGTCGCCACAAATGTAAAGAGACGAATTACTAGTTTTCGAAGGTTTTAATTCAGTGTAAACTTTTTATTTTGACAGATCCATGATTGTTATAAAAATTCAATATATTTTTCCATGACAACATGGTACAAAAGCTAAAAGAGAAATACAAAGCGTTCCTTATTATATATCAGTTCTAACAGAGAGAGCAACCAGCTCAGAATTATTTTCTATTGCTCCATAGAAATCTAGCCGATTCTGGTTCATTTGTAAAGCATAAACGGGACGAAATATCTCTAAGAAGGGGGCAATGTGACGATTTCTCCTCAAGCCGGTCCTGACGGAGCTCGTAAACAGCACAGAAAACAGCACTATTTATAGCCGATAATGTCACCATTAACTTCGCCGCTGGCGATTGACACAAGATCATTCGAGAAGCGACATCTAGACGACAGTAGAAATTCGAGAAAGAACTGGAGCCATTTCACCACGCTATATAAAAGAAATCTCCACGGCGAGACGACAGTTTTTGGATACTACAGTAGGAAACTGAATTTTGAGAAGGGGAATGATGAATATATTAAATAATAATAAGGGAATTTCACCGAGTTAATCGTGAGTTACAGGATGATTTCTGAAACATTGATATATTGTCATTTTTTCTTCAAAAATTTTCATGATCACCCTATATATCCGAACGAAATCATGTTTATACGGTATCAGCTATCTTCAGAGGATGATAATTCACCTGAATATACAGGATGTGTACGAAAGAATCGGCCATATATTTCACCAATCACCCTGTACGAAATATATGAATTGTGATTAATGATGGAATAAGATTAGTATATGGCATGCCAAAATAATTTTAACAATATTTCATTATCATATCGAATTTTCAGACATTAAGAAAATATTTTTATTTTTCACTCTGTACATAATGATATAATCTGCACCATTTGAATGATATTCAGTAATATCTTGATGATAGGAACGAAAAAAAATGCAGTTTGCACTTTCAAATCCCGAGAAAATAATTAAATAAAAATTACCAATTTTTAACTTGAACGCCCTGTATTTCAAAATCTATCCATCAACATACTTTGCAATTCTGCTCGTTCAATCAGTACATCGAATACTACAATATACCGAAATTCAGACAATTTCACTGAGAACCATTTTACCTATAAAAAGTGCGAGGTCCTTTCCGTAAAGTAGATGGTGGAACATGTGATGAATTTTAAATAATATAGGTAGATGGCATCAATGATGGCGCTGTAATTAAAATAAATGTAGTAGAAATGATGAAATATTCCTTCTGATATTTCATTCGACGATATGGTCTGTAATGTAGGTACATATTTCTCCTCAAACGATGCCTGCATAGACTCTTCTTCACTGCTTTAATCTTGTTTGTGGAATATGTTAAAATTCCAAAGAAGAAATCTTTATGAAATGTTTCGTAATAAGTAGAAACATAGTTTTTGTAGTTTCTCTAGATGGCTTTCGCGTTTTGCTCCAATACCCATTCCGTATGCATTGACACATTTATTTGGGAAATTAGCTGTTGTGCGAGAAGTGTGCGGATTACAAGCAGAAAGAGTTGTAGACTTTAGGATAGTACTTCATGATTTGGCAACATTGTAGCAGCTTTTCATGGGGAATCGGTAATGGTTTTTTTCTACGCCCATGTCTGTAAACGTCAAAAATCGCTCTGTCAACATTTCTTGTAAATGACATTTAACAATAACATGCACGTAATGAGATCTCATAACATACACGTGCTTTTTGAAAAATAAACTTAAATTTAAAAATTAAAGAACATAAAAACTTTTAGCATTAGCGAGATATATTTAGGATTGAAAGAGTGATGCCCCTAAATGTAGACAGCACCACAGTTTATAGCTAAAATTCTTTCAGCTATAAACTGTGACAGCACGTTATGCAATTTCTTTAAAACGTTTTCTTAAGTAGCATGCTATGAAAATAAATGTCATGTCATTTTTATTGTCAATTTTTTGAACAAAATATAAGTGTATCCGAACATTTTCTCAACTTTATCTACGAATATGTCTGATAGTAGTGATGATCTTTATTTAATGGAAGAAAATGAATGGGCCTAGAAAAAGTATAGTACCTACGGTACACGAGTTTTATGCTGCGCGGCTTCGTGCATACACTTTTTCATTTCGTGCGTAATGGGTTACTTACAACTCTTGTTACTAATATACTATATTTTTGAACGGTAGGAAACAGTAACACAACTATTTGTGGATGTCACACCTACTTATCGATATTCATTGTGAGATTGTCTGTATATGTGGACAAATTACTTTTGCCGAAAATGGATGGCTTCAATTTACTAATTGACATATGGGAATTCTATTTATTTTACTAGCAACTCAATTTCCGACTACGCCAGTGTAATGAATCGACTTGGATTCAGTATTTATATATCTTTGTTATCTGGATATTTAAATTATTTATCCGTAAATAAAACAACGGAGTTCGAATCGTGACTAAATGATTTGTTTCCTTCGTTCCATACTCATTTCGAGAATTCGCACCAACATAAAAACATAACATAAAAACCATTCCATTCCGCAGTGATCAAAGTAAGATATGAATTATACAGGGTGGATCCACACACCAGTATATCTCAATAATACAGTGCGGCTTTATATACCCCCCCCTGTTAACTTTTGAACAGTTTGACGTACAAATATTAAAAAAATACATTTGGAGGGTTTCACCGATACTACTTTTTGAAATAAAATACATTGTGATTGTTCGATAGATGGCGCGGGGGGGCACATCAACTAAAAAAAAATATATGTCATGGGGGGTCATGTGTCACATAGTTGAAAAAATAATTCAATTCTATTCATCGTTGAAGAGATAATTCAATTCCAACCATCTAAAATTTTTTAGAATTTCGTTCTATGAAAAAAAATCTGTCCCGTTATTTCACATCAAACCATTCAAAAGTTATCGTAGTCAGGTAAGAAAAGGGATCCGCACTTATTCTGACATTTCAGATGCATATTATGAAAAGACGTAAAAACGAAAATTTAAAAAATTTAGATAGTTGAAAAGAGAATTGAATTATCTTTTCAACGAATTTTTTAGTTGATGTGCCCCCTGCGCCATCTAACAAGCAATCACTGTGTGTTTCATTTCAAGAAGTTGTATCGGTGAAACCCTCCAAACGGATTTTCTATGTTTGTACCTCAAACCGTTCAAAAGTTAACAGAGGGGGGACTATTAAAAGCCGCAGTGTATTATATATCCATCTGTGATCATCCACGTGCGTGGAAGATGCAGTAAAATATAATTATTCACAATTTCAACTGCAGAACTGCAAAAGGTACAAAACCAACAGAATAAAAGACACTTATAGCTGTTAATCTGAAATCTGATCCAAATATGACGGATCCACTCGGTGTCACTATAGAAACAGTCGGAACTGGTAATGTGTGACAAAATAATAGTGACGCTTGTAATAAGGATTTTCATTGAAGCAAAATAAAGGGTCCATTTTAAATTATCTCAGTGTTGAAAAATAATGATTACCTTTTCTCTGTTAAATATATTATGCAAAACATTCATTCGAACAGAAAACAATGAATAACATACACACGGCAGGCGGTCTGGATGGCTGTGATGAATATTACGACTCACTGAAGTCGCGGCTGAACACTTTGTTTTGAACAGAACTGAGAACATCTTTAATAATTATGCGAAATAAGATTCGAAATTGTGCATTGATTTCCTTATTTTATTTTCAGACAAGTAATGTCATCGGTTGAACCAGGATATTTGAGTAACGAACTACCAGAGAAGATGCCATTTTCTGGTGAACCATGGCAAAATGTTCTTCCAGATGTGGAAAGAGTCATAGTTCCAGGACTGACCCACTGGCATTCCCCCCATTTTCATGCATATTTTCCAACATCTAATTCATTTCCTGGTGTAGTGGGTGAACTATTTTCAACGGGTTTGGGATGTATTTCAACGGATTGGGTAAGACTACTTTTCTCTAGATATTCGGACGAGTTGAATAACAAAAAATTTTTTTGGGAATTTTAACCCAGAATGTTACAAGTGAATTTGAATCCTATAATACCGTTAACCGAAGAACTCGGCAAAATTGCCATCGATTCATTTTTGTGAAAAACAGTGTCCATGGGCACAACTCAATTCCGGGACTAGATTTCGAGATACAGGGTATTGAATTTGGATGGTGTCCATTTTTCAAACTTAATATTGTTCTAAGGAAAACATCTTTAGTGTGAATGTTTTGCACGACTTATATTGCTCAACCCTTAGGCACTATTCAATACTGATTTTTGATAAAAATATCAAAATTGACAAATTACAACATTAAGTCAAAAATCAGTGTAAGACAAGCACTAGGTGATTATAAAACTTGTGAAAAAGTATTTTATATATATAATGTATCCTGTATTCTAAATATCGCCTCAATTAAATTTTATGTAATAACTTCAAGTTTGAGTTCATTATTATAATATAATATAGCTTTGCTACTACTGATTTTTGAGCTACTTGGTAATAAGTATTTAAGAAATTTGCTGAAGCTCTACTGTTGCTACTGCTTCTACCACTTTCACTTTTCAGGCTGACAGTTGATTTGTAGCTTTCAGAATTCCTTTCAGTTTTAAACTCGTTATTGAATTTTTATACCACGCAGATTTGTTTTGATTCGGAATGTATTAAACTGACGGAATTCCTGCAATACATCTGTTGATTTCTTCAATGGAACCTTCTTCCTGTGACAATTTTTTGGAATATGTAACGGCTAAATTGAATGTCGTTGATTTCTAATACTATATAACGATCGAAGGACCAAATGTTTTGCCAAAACATTAATTTTACGGAACATTAGTTTCTGTTTTATCGTTTTATCTTTCTATTTTTTGTCTCTATCTGACATAACTAAATACAGGGTGTTTCATGATTGAATGCTGATTCTTACAGGTGATTCTAAAAAAATAGTTAAATGAAATTACGTCTGCTTTATTTCTGAAATAAAAGGTGTTGTAGTTTTTGAGAATATTTTTTCAGAATTTATCTTTATATATTGTCATAAAAATGGTCTTGACATTTTTCGCCAGGAAAGTTGTTTTTATTTAAAAAGTTAAATGCATTCATTGAGACTAGGACAAAATTAGCTAAGTAGTGCATTATATTCAAATCCAAAACCGTCTACAGGACGAAGAAAACCCCAGTGCCCATATTCATGAGATGATGGAGCACAATTATAAAATAAAAAAAAATAGTAACGTATCCATTGATGAGAATTAAAATAACCTTCATCCTAGAAAAAATACATTTATATGCGTACTTTTTTTATGTGCCAGAACAAAAAAAAATCGAAGTGATTTTAGAGAAATTTGAAAAAAACTGATTTTTGTGTTAAATATCCAGTGTCTCAGAGATGGAGCGGATGCGGACGTATTTTAATATGAAGATTTTTTCTCAAAGCCATGTTTATCTTCCTTCAGGCCCAGCATTCAATTATTAAACACCTTGATTACATAAGGCATTCTTAAGCTTTTTAAACTGGGTGAAAGGTGGAAAGAATTAGTCCACAACAGAGGCTAGGGCTGAATGGATTATAATACCCCACGCACAATCTATGATTTTTGTGGGTAGCTTTGTATATTTTGCATTAGCGTTGTATGTACCTTGAATTATTCTGTATTACATTATTTCGTGTGAAATAAACGTTATTATTATTATTATAATTGCCACCGTCCAAAATATCTATAGGAATCTAACCTTGAGAATGAAACAAATGAACCCGACCAATTCTTTTTTTTGCAAACCAATAGGAATATATCCGGGAGACCAAGACCAAGACCAAAATTGATTAATCTTGGTCTTGAACTCGAAAAATAAATGTAGTCTTGGTCTTGGTCTTGATGTTTCAAGACCGAGATGAGACTGGCTCAGTCTTGGTCTTAGTTTTGATAGTCTTGGTCTTGGATCAAAATTTGTCTAGACATTGTAATAATTCAATTCAATTGTCCACCAGTTCATATACATGTAATAATTATTTCGCATTTCTCAGTCTTTAACTATTGTCAATTTGTACGGGTAAAGTGAACGAAATATAATTTTCTCATTTCGTCATCATAATAATTATAATTTTTAAGAAATCTTAAAAAAATATTAAATTAGACCCACACAGCGCACAGGTAGACACTCGACAGGCCAGAAAAAAGGTTCAAAATGGTTGGAATGTTAACTAGGTTTTTATTGACCATTTTACAATGAATTATTGTGTGATGAGCAGTTAGATGCGGTTGCGGTAGAGGGGTGGAATCGGAATCCCGAGGAATTTGCAATTCTTATTAATCACTGCGACCTTACAACATATACACCTACTTGTTGTAAACTGTATAACTGCAATACAGATTTTGAAGAATGTATTTTTGATTTTGAATGAACACAATTCAAAAACATACTATATGAAAAATAAATGATTGAATGAACACCATTCAATTGTATAAAACTATGGCGAGAGGCAGAGAGCAAGGACCAATGTCACTTAGGAGAACAGATGGTAGCTACACAGACGATGAGGAGCAACGAGCTCTTCTCCTACTGGAGACGCACTTTCCAGGTAGCATACTATTTGAACCCCACAGATCACTGGAAGAACCAGGTAGTGCCAGACGAGAAGACTGGGAGGTAGCAAAAACCATATGCACGTCTCAAAGAGTGAAATGGGCAATTGACTCCTTCCAACCATTCAAGTCACCCGGAATTGACGGTATATTTCCGGCCCTTTTACAAAAAGGGCAAACGGAATTACTGCTATTTATTATTAAAGCAACCAGATTCAGTCTGGCGCTCGGGTACATACCGAGCAACTGGAGGAGAGCACGGGTAACCTTCAATCCGAAAGTAGGAAAGAAGGACCCTACCCTCCCGAAGTCATTCTTCTCATCCTTCTTACTGAAGACACTGGAGAAGATGGTAGATAGCTATATTAGAACCGAGATACTGAAGAGGGTGCCATTACACCCCGGGCAGCATGCATACAGGGCGGGCAGATCAACGGAAACCGCTCTGTACGGGCTTACCGAAAGCATCCAGAGATCACTCGAGCAGAAAGAAATGGCTCTATGCGCCTTCTTAGACATAGAGGGGGCATTCGACAACACCTCCCACGAAGCAATAAATAGGGCCCTAACAAACAAGGGAGTGGACAGAACCACATCCAGATGGATGTGCCAAATGCTGGCTACAAGAACGGCTGAAACGAAAGTGGGCGATATCTGCTTCAGCACAAACAGGGGATGCCCACAAGGAGGGGTACTATCACCTCTGATGTGAAGTCTCGTAGTAGACGAACTACTCGGAACACTAATCGGGAACGGAGTCACTTGCCTTGGATATGCTGACGACATAGTCATTATGGCCAAAGGCAAATTCGAAGGAATCCTCTGCGATCTCATAGAGAGTGAGCTAGAGACTACCAGAAGATGGTGCCTTTCTGTGGGGTTGAGAATTGACTCATCAAAAACCACAGTAGTATCATTCACTAGTAGAACAAAGTTTCAGCACCTAAGGGCTGTTCGCCTCGATGGAGCAGACTTACAATGGAAGCAAGAGGTGAAGTACTTAGGGCTTACCCTAGACTCAAAACTACTCTGGAACAGACACGTGGAAAAGATAGTTAACAAGGCAAAATCATCACTGATGGTGTGCAGGAACATTGCAGGAAAAACATGGGGCCGTAACCCTTCAATACTGCGATAGATGTACACCATGATAGTGAAACCTATGATCACTTACGGAGCAGTAGTGTGGCACGGCAGAACCGAACTCGCTATAACAAAGGAAATCCTGGAGAAAGTGCAAAGACTAGCATGTCTTTGCATAACAGGAGCAATGAGGTCTACTCCAACAGCAGTAATAGAGGTAATTCTGGACCTCACTCCAAACGTATGAAAATTAAATAATTAATTTTACATAATTTTTTTTAAATATTGAGTGGATTTAGGTTCACTATTTTTCTTTCGAGACCAAGACAATACTCTTGAGGGAGATTCTTGAACTTGGTCTTGGTCTCCAAAGTCAAGTCTTGGTCTTGGTCTTGGGAAGATTTATTAAGTCTTTATTAAGTCTTGATATTGGTCTTGTATCAAGACCAAGACAAGACCAAGACAAGGCCAAGACAAGACCAAGACAAGACCAAGACAAGACCAAGACAAGACCAAGACAAGACCAAGACAAGACCAAGACAATACCAAGACAAGACCAAGACAAGACCAAGACAAGACCAAGACAAGACCAAGACAAGACCAAGACAAGACCAAGACAAGACCAAGACAAGACCAAGACAAGACCAAGACAAGACCAAGACAAGACCAAGACAAGACCAAGACAAGACCAAGACAAGACCAAGACAAGACCAAGACAAGACCAAGACAAGACCAAGACAAGACCAAGACAAGACCAAGACAAGACCAAGACAAGACCAAGACAAGACCAAGACAAGACCAAGACAAGACCAAGACAAGACCAAGACAAGACCAAGACAAGACCAAGACAAGACCAAGACAAGACCAAGACAAGACCAAGACAAGACCAAGACAAGACCAAGACAAGACCAAGACAAGACCAAGACAAGACCAAGACAAGACCAAGACAAGACCAAGACAAGACCAAGACAAGACCAAGACAAGACCAAGACAAGACCAAGACAAGACCAAGACAAGACCAAGACAAGACCAAGACAAGACCAAGACAAGACCAAGACAAGACCAAGACAAGACCAGACAAGACCAAGACAAGACCAAGACAAGACCAAGACAAGACCAAGACAAGACCAAGACAAGACCAAGACAAGACCAAGACAAGACCAAGACAAGACCAAGACAAGACCAAGACAAGACCAAGACAAGACCAAGACAAGACCAAGACAAGACCAAGACAAGACCAAGACAAGACCAAGACAAGACCAAGACAAGACCAAGACAAGACCAAGACAAGACCAAGACAAGACCAAGACAAGACCAAGACAAGACCAAGACAAGACCAAGACAAGACCAAGACAAGACCAAGACAAGACCAAGACAAGACCAAGACAAGACCAAGACAAGACCAAGACAAGACCAAGACAAGACCAAGACAAGACCAAGACAAGACCAAGACAAGACCAAGACAAGACCAAGACAAGACCAAGACAAGACCAAGACAAGACCAAGACAAGACCAAGACAAGACCAAGACAAGACCAAGACAAGACCAAGACAAGACCAAGACAAGACCAAGACAAGACCAAGACAAGACCAAGACAAGACCAAGACAAGACCAAGACAAGACCAAGACAAGACCAAGACAAGACCAAGACAAGACCAAGACAAGACCAAGACAAGACCAAGACAAGACCAAGACAAGACCAAGACAAGACCAAGACAAGACCAAGACAAGACCAAGACAAGACCAAGACAAGACCAAGACAAGACCAAGACAAGACCAAGACAAGACCAAGACAAGACCAAGACAAGACCAAGACAAGACCAAGACAAGACCAAGACAAGACCAAGACAAGACCAAGACAAGACCAAGACAAGACCAAGACAAGACCAAGACAAGACCAAGACAAGACCAAGACAAGACCAAGACAAGACCAAGACAAGACCAAGACAAGACCAAGACAAGACCAAGACAAGACCAAGACAAGACCAAGACAAGACCAAGACAAGACCAAGACAAGACCAAGACAAGACCAAGACAAGACCAAGACAAGACCAAGACAAGACCAAGACAAGACCAAGACAAGACCAAGACAAGACCAAGACAAGACCAAGACAAGACCAAGACAAGACCAAGACAAGACCAAGACAAGACCAAGACAAGACCAAGACAAGACCAAGACAAGACCAAGACAAGACCAAGACAAGACCAAGACAAGACCAAGACAAGACCAAGACAAGACCAAGACAAGACCAAGACAAGACCAAGACAAGACCAAGACAAGACCAAGACAAGACCAAGACAAGACCAAGACAAGACCAAGACAAGACCAAGACAAGACCAAGACAAGACCAAGACAAGACCAAGACAAGACCAAGACAAGACCAAGACAAGACCAAGACAAGACCAAGACAAGACCAAGACAAGACCAAGACAAGACCAAGACAAGACCAAGACAAGACCAAGACAAGACCAAGACAAGACCAAGACAAGACCAAGACAAGACCAAGACAAGACCAAGACAAGACCAAGACAAGACCAAGACAAGACCAAGACAAGACCAAGACAAGACCAAGACAAGACCAAGACAAGACCAAGACAAGACCAAGACAAGACCAAGACAAGACCAAGACAAGACCAAGACAAGACCAAGACAAGACCAAGACAAGACCAAGACAAGACCAAGACAAGACCAAGACAAGACCAAGACAAGACCAAGACAAGACCAAGACAAGACCAAGACAAGACCAAGACAAGACCAAGACAAGACCAAGACAAGACCAAGACAAGACCAAGACAAGACCAAGACAAGACCAAGACAAGACCAAGACAAGACCAAGACAAGACCAAGACAAGACCAAGACAAGACCAAGACAAGACCAAGACAAGACCAAGACAAGACCAAGACAAGACCAAGACAAGACCAAGACAAGACCAAGACAAGACCAAGACAAGACCAAGACAAGACCAAGACAAGACCAAGACAAGACCAAGACAAGACCAAGACAAGACCATGACAAGACCAAGACAAGACCAAGACAAGACCAAGACAAGACCAAGACAAGACCAAGACAAGACCAAGACAAGACCAAGACAAGACCAAGACAAGACCAAGACAAGACCAAGACAAGACCAAGACAAGACCAAGACAAGACCAAGACAAGACCAAGACAAGACCAAGATAAGACCAAGACTAATTTCTTGGTCTTGCCAAGCCCTACATATAGCTGTCGCTCTGCACTTTTGACATTTCACTACAATTTATTTTTTATGACCCACACCCGTCCTTTCTAGAGTTTAGTCGCGAGCAACCCTGTCCCTAAGACAGCTTATATGTCAGATCTAAGAAAAACCGTTACAAGATCCAGGTCGTTTTCTAGGTTAAAATATAGGTTTATTTCACACCTTATTTCTTTCCATGATATTTCTTCTTCTTCTTTTGAAGCCCCTGCACATAGGCCTCTCAGTTCGGATCTTTTGTGCACTTACATGTTTTTCTTCAGTTTAAGGCACCTGTGGAGGTTTCTCCAACTCTAGTTTCGGGAATAGGTACTTTGGGAGGTCCACCTGCCAACTTGTGTTTCGAGAGTACTTTCGGTTCCTTTGGTTTCGTTTTCTCAACTATCTGCCTCGGTTTTGATTGTTTAATTTTTCAAATAATGTAAACCAACTGAATGCCAAAAGAGAAATATATATGAAAGTGACAGAAAATAGACATCTTCGCCCTATGGTGTTGTTAAACTGTCTGCTGGCAAGAAGAGGTGGTGGTCACTTTTCTCCAGGGTCCCTAAGGTGTTGATAACTACCGCTGATGGAATACTGAATGCGCAAATTTACGATAACGGAAAGGAATTATACTGCTCGGAACTCATATCGGACGAAATAGTGCCTCATATCATCAACTTTGCTGTGCTTTACGGGTGTCAAAGGAACAGAGTAACCTGTCTCTGGCGATACCAGGGGTCTTATCCTCGAGTTTATATGCATACGAATTCGATTTAATGTTTCACACTAATACACATGAGATATGTATGTTTGTCTGTTTGTCATCTGAAGCTGGCCTGTCCCTTGTCCTAAAATTGCATTTGGTAGGGTTGAGCATACCACTTTAGATAACTGGCGCTCAGAGCTGAGTTTGGTTTTGAGTTGTTCTCGTTAGAGAGAACAATATTAAGCTTAGTATCCGACATTCCATAGTGACGTCCGCTTTTATTCAGTTAGGAAAAAAAGAGTGTTACTCACGATTATTGATCAAAACAGGTGACAATTTGCATACTAGTTTCACGGTTCTGCCGATCATCAGTGCTGACCTGGTCAGCTAATGCACAAATACATCATCTTGCAATTGATTTCCATTTGCTTTCGTCTACGAAAACTACAGTAGTCATTAAGAAAGCAGGTACAACACCATCTGATATATCTTTGATTTTCTGTTCGATGTCTATTTTTATTTGGGTCGTAGTGGTGGTATGGGCCTTAGTGGTCTTGATGGTAGATAGAGCGCTTGCCTTGCAATCACAGGGGCATGGGTTCGATTCTCGGCATGGTCACTAGTCTCGTGCAAGGAATCGCAAGTTAAAGGGTGAGACCTCGTTAATCCTTGGCTCGAACAAATTTCGACGTCTGAGGGCTGTCGTTCGTAGGGGGACGACAGCTGGTTAAACGAAAAAAAATATTTTTAAATTTTATGAAATTATTATATTATTATCTTTTCCCGTCAGAAATTTACTAGTCAGGCCCTGTCTTTGGAGCCCCGATACATCTGGAGGATGCGCTGGTATGTCATTAACCACAGTAAACACTCCCTACGTCCGTGGGGTGATAGAATACTGGGTCCGAGAATCATGTGCCCTGAGTAGGCGGAGTGAACCATGAATTACGGCCTTCTGCATTCGTCCAGCTGAGATTTCTACCATATTACGGCAAACTAGCACAGTAAAAAAATTTGTTTCGAATGCTTGGATGTTGAATTAAAAACATTTTTCAGGGTGCGAAACGAATTGAGTATAGAATCAGATTGCATTTTATGGAATAATAGGATAATGATTCCTAAACTGTTGCAACCGTCTGTACTGAAGCAACTTCATTCAACTCACCTGGGAGTGGTCAAGATGAAGAGCTTAGCTCGATCCTAGTTCTGGTGGCCTGGCTCAGTTCATAGTATACAGAAAATATGCAAGGCATGTGAAAATTGTTTTGAATCCATGGCCATATCCACAGGAAATTTGGTCTAGATTGCATTTAGATTTTCTTCGTCCTTTTTTGAATAAATAGTTCTTGATTGTTGATATGTCCACTCAAAATGGGTAGAAGTTTTTGAGATGAATTCAGTAACGCCCAAGAGAACTATAGAGGTACTGAGAGCATTATTTGTTAACTTTGGGCTACCTCGTACATTAGTAACTGATAATGCCAGTACATTTCCCTCACAAGAATTCCAGTTATTTTTATCACAAAATGCAGTGACGCATGTTACCTCTCCTCCGTTCCACCCATCTTCAAATGTCATTCTGAACTAATGTTTGGAAGAAAATTAAGAACACGTTTTGATTTAATGCCAGAAAAACAAATGCCAATATCAAACGTAGACATTAAAAATCGGGTTTCAGTACAACAAATAGAACTAAAAAGTTATTACCTAATAAAAATATCTGAACTACAGGGAGTAACATGGAAAAGACATTTAAATCAGATAAAAAAGTATAATTTTTCTGAAATAATATTGGAAGAAAATGAAACAATCAGTATACAGATACCAATGCTGATGAAAATTGTACCGGTCATTCAAAAAGTACTGTAACAGTAGGAACAAACTCCCAAGCATGTTGTAAACAATGAAAAAACCCCAGGCACATCGAGTACTAAAAATAATATAACCGAGCGACCCACAAGAAAGAAATATCCCATTGATAGGTTGATCTACACTTGAATGCAATACGTTTATCAAGTATTTTTTTCCTTCTTTGTTCTCACTTCTATTTTTTTTGAAAGGGAAAGTATATGTGATGTTTCCTATGAAAATGGGACATGCGTAGTGGGAGATATGTAGGGCCGTAGTAATGAAGGTCATGTTAACTACTCAGTGAATGTACATTTGATCGTGGCAATAAATAGTATTCATATTAATACTAGTGTTGTCCTTTCAAGTGTATTACACTAATGAGGCTGTAGGAGCCTCTCACTTTCCGCAGCTATGATGTGGGCTTTTTGTTGAACTAGAACCCGTTCAACAAACAAACTCGCTGAGTTTGAGTTCGTCCGTTCAGTGTCGAATACGAGACCAAGACCATCGGTTGCATGGATTGCTGTCTTGAAAAGAAATGCTCCAATATCTGCTTTTTCATGATCGCATACCAAGCAGAGAAGGGGATCTGAAATCCTGATGACCTCACAGGCTCCATTCAGTACCATTCTGTTATGTAGAAACTGCAAACTCAAAAGCTCTCGGCCTCCCCGTTGTCTGAGGAAGTATAACCGTGGAACAGACGATTTGGAATGCAAGCTCCTATGAAGATGCATCATTTTGCGAGTTTTTACGTCGAGTTGTCGCAGCTGTTTTTGAATTAATTTCCTCCTCCAAAGGAGTGAAGCTGAATCGAAACGGCAAGCATACTTTGTTCTTTCCCGACAGTTCTGATGACCAGATCTGTCAAAGTTTATGCTGATACTAGCCGCAAGAAGAGTTGGTTGCTTCTTGGGTGTGGCGTTGTTCCACCCTTAGGTAAGTATACGTCTCTGCGGCATCCAGATGATGAAGGATTCTTCCGTCTACGAGCTGTACGTCCTCTCCGTATTCCTCGCATCGTCCTCTCCGTATTCCTCGCATCGTCCTCTTTTAAGATGATCTGTGGTAGTTTTGTCGATCCCAAACTCCATTCCGATAGCATGCATGTACTCTTGCGCCACCCTCAAGGACTGATGAAGATTCTTTTCTCCGGAGGCATATAATTTGAGGTCATCCATCTAGATCAGATGGGTGACCTTATGCCTCCGGTTGCTGTGGGGGTGCCGCAGTTGTATTCGTGGGTTTTTCGTAGTGCAATGGACAATGGCAATATATGTTATGATGAAGCAAGTCCTCCAGGGCGGCATCAGCTGTTCAATGCATCTTATTATTTGATCGGGTACCGCAAGGTATCTGAGCAAATGCATGATAGCTCATGCAATGTTGTATAATTATTTTATGAACTTTTATCAAGTACGCCCAATTCCACAAGTGAAATAATTGAATATTTCACATGATGTAATATTCATTGGCTTCATACGAAGTCTGGGCTCTAGTCGAAGTGCTTTTCTGTGATTTGAAGCTTGAATTATTTATAATCAATTTCAATTTGATGGAGGAATGGAGTTCTTTCTTCATTTATATAAGTAACATGGGCCGCAGTGGTCATGATGGTAGAGCGCTAGTCTATCAGTCAGTGGGTTCGATTCCCAGCATGGTCACTGGTCTCGTGCTAGGAATCGCACGTTAATAGGTAAGACCTCGTTAATCCCTACCTCGCACAAGTTTCGACTTCTGAGGGCTGTCGTTCGTAGGGGGATGACAGCTGGTTAACGAAAAAAACATTTTTTTTTAAAACATTATTGACATTTTGAAATTCTTATAATTTTTTATACATGCAGGATATTCTTTGCTTTGCGTAATTTCACCCACTATGCCCTTCAGTCAGTACCCTTAAATCATTCTATTTGTTGATGTCGAACGTTCAGATACTCATGAAACTTTATTTGCAGCAATCCAACCCAGCATGCGTCGAACTAGAAGTGAGGATGATGGATTGGTTAGCAAAAATGTTGGGCTTACCTGAACACTTTTTGAATGAATCTGAAGGTCCAGGAGGTGGAGTGATTCAAGTAAGAATTATATGAAAGAAAGTGGTATATATTATATTTGTTTCGATTTCAGAATGCTGCAAGTGAATCTACACTGGTTGGTTTGTTGGCAGGAAAGCAGAGAACAGTAAAAAATATTCTTGATACAAATCCAAATCTTACGGTGAATGAAGTCAGGGAGAAGTTGGTAGCTTACACATCAAGAGAATCCAATTCCTCAGTAGAAAAGGCGAGTTTGCTAGCATCTGTACCAATGAGACTACTTCTAACAGATGCCAAATGTAGTCTTCGGGGCAATATTCTTAGACAGGCCATCAACGATGATAAAGCAGCTGGTTTGATACCGTGTTGTGTTGTTGCTAGCTTGGGAACAACGGGAACTTGTGCATTTGATAATTTGGAGGAACTTGGAAAGATTTGTGAGGAGGAGAAAATTTGGTTGCATGTTGATGCAGCTTATGCGGGGGCTGCTTTAGTTTGTCCTGAATATAGATATCTAATGAAAGGTAAAATTATAACCAAATATTAAGGTTGGGCAATAACTATTTACACATTATTCTCCATACATAATTTTCTGCTAATATTATTTCCGCCATGATTCCTCAAATGAAAGATTTTAGCCTTTCTCCTAACCCTAACGGAAAACCTGTACCAGTGAACTTAACGCAAACTCTGCTGCGTTTGAACTCTACTTCTGAAATAGGAAGAGTTTTGAATTCATCCAAATACCTTTTCCCTGTATACAGTAATTCGTCAAAATAGGATTTAAGGCAAATGTTAGATAAATACTACCCTGGCTGATTCATCCATCATTATGAACAAATAATTAGAATGTTTCTCGAGAACATACAAGTAGAAAATGAAGACTCTAGGAAAACAAACATGAAAAGTAAAAAGGAACACGATATTAATTTATCTATCAGACTGCTGAGGGCTAGAATCCTACACTAATTAGAAAATCATAATTATCTATAATTAACTTAATTTCAAGTGTTTGTACTGGTTCCTAAAATAAAACAATATTTGTTTTTTTTTCACTTCATGAAAAAAAATTGTTGAAATAATTAAAATGAAGTAACATTAGAAAATCTCAAGTTTCTACGTTGTACTGCGGAATTAATATTGTTTTCCTTTTTTTTCATAAAACTTGATTACGATTGGAAAAGTTTTAAAAGTTTGGAGAAAATCGAACGGAGTTGGATGATATGAACCACTGCAACAGCAGGAGTCAAAGTAAAAACTGGATATTGAAAATTTGCACTACCATAATTTGGGAACAAACCTAAAAAGTACCATTTCGTACATTACATAAGTTTATAATGATCCGTAAAAATTAGTAGATACCAAAAAAGGAGCGTTTTTTCAATGAAATAAAAATATATTGGAAAAATTTCGATTTTAAATTTTTTCGAATAGATATTATTTCAAATTCCGCTTTTGGGACAAAAATTAAATTATAAAAAACTATTTCAAATAACTTATTTTGCTATCACCCCACTTTTGATAAGTCGTAATTAATTTTTCCAAATTGCCGCCATACTGGTAGTCACGTGACATATGTCAAAAGCTATTATTAGGTTTTTCAATGTGCAGAAACGATGGAGGAATTCAGTACAAAATAATCAATATAATGAAGAATATTCATAAGAATAATGTTAACTGTGTGATTCAACATAACAAAATGTCAGAAAAATTTACAAGAGAAGGATTAAGTCCATTGCTGTTCACCATATTTGTAGACGAGATAACAAAAATATTCCAAAAAAGTTAAAAAACTACCTCTATTTACCAGCTTTGTCAATTTTCAGAAGATATCCATATATGTTTAGAATGAGCAGTTTCTCTTTCTTGGACAGATGACTTTTTGATTTTCTAATCAGCAACAATATGCTTCAGAAAATTGTAAACATGATACCAACCTTTCATAATACTTTTGATCGTGTTGTTACATACACAACGTAATTGATTGATATTTATTTGAGTGGTTTGATTCCAAACTTTTTAATTCTCCTCTTCACTAGTCAGTTACTGAGTTTTGGTGTTTGCTGTATATTTGGATATTACTGACCCTTAATTTTGAGGAGATATTTTCACAGCAAATGTATCGCAATTATATAAATTATGATTCTTCTATGGAAAATATCATCAAAATTAATTTTGAAATACCCAACTTTGCCACCCTCTAGCGGCTGTCCCAATCATATGATCCTCTTATGACTCCTCAAAATTGATTAGGGCCTCAAACAAATGAAATATCAAAAAATTATTACAATTTCCTGAAAGCCAGTTTTATAGTATTTTGTGTCCTGTTCTTTCATTGAATATTTTTCATGGTTGAAATCAATATTTTTCATTAAAAAATGTCCTGCCTTCCTATCTTCCTGCCATAATCTCAATGAACGACATTTTTGCCGGTTTCTTCGATCTGGATGCCTTCTATTTGGATACTCTTGAGAATGAATTCTACTTGCTAATGAATAATTTATGTCTGGTTCACCAAATATGAAAATCATATCAATCAAATCAGTTTTTGAAATCAAAATTCTGAATAAATTGTATTGAAACTTATCGATACAGCAACATTCACGAAATATTTCAATTCCTTTACTGGCAGGCAAATATTTTCATTTGGTAAACAAATTGCTTTCAAACTTGCCAAACTAATTATTGATTTTCAGAGAATCAGTTTATTAGCTTCTCCTTGAAAGCTTGTTGTAGACCGGAAGGTAATGGCAGAAATTTCGAGAAAATTGCAATTATTGTAAATATTCTACTTTAAAGTATGTCACAGGAAAAATTTTCTGATTGATCTCATCGATCATCGCCGAATTAGTTAATCTTGAAATCAAATTTGATAACAAATTACTAAAATGCTTTCTCTTGAGATTGAAGATATATTCTTCAACTCCTTTGTCCCTGTGCAGTTCAAATATATATCATTCTCTCTCTAGAGATAGAATGAACATTCTCACGCTGTTGTAGCAATAGTAAAATTAGCCTTGATTGCCATCGTATAGTTCTTCGATTTTGACATAACTTAATTATTGCTCGTTGCATTTCATTTCGTTCAATTGAAATATTTGTTCGTGGAGAAAGTATGGCTCTCGGAACTTCCCACTTGTTACAGAATATACTATTCCGAGAAAATTGTCTTGTAATGTTCTTGATATGTTTACCATATCGGAAAATCAATAGTAGTAGTAGTATATTGATATTACCTCTAAATAAAATAGAAGGTTTTCGTGAAATATTTGTTTGACTAGCAAATACCACAAGCCAAATTCCTGAATTCACCTACCTAATCAACTAAAAATTATTCACTGACCTAACTTCTACGCTTTTGTTTAGATCAGACAAGCAATGTTGTTTTCTATAATAGGTTTGCATCGATACCATTAAAATCATCATCAAGTGTGCCACAAGGCTCCAATTTAGATTTGCTGCCTTTCCTCATTTTCAAATGATTTCACTTTCCAACTTTCGTGTGGCAAGTTACTTTTCGCAGGAGACTGCAATATCTTTTTATCTAAAGCAGAGCTTGTTTTCAACTCTATTCTCCCATATTTCATGACATAAAAACATCAATGCCAATCAGAATTAGATATTCAAGTGTATATTGGAAACATTATCCATTCGGGTTGTGTTGCTAGAGAAATGGATATCAGGACACTCTTAGTATATTAGAACACAGAGATAGGGCTTAACAAACGATTCAAACCAAATTTTTCATCTTGCTGGAAAGTCAAGGCAGTATGTGTTCACACCATCATGGTCTTCTTAATATTTTGGTTTGGTGCGCAACAACTTTTTTTGTACCAAATCAAGCACTCGACCAAGTATATTTATTAAATACACCAAGAGTATTTGGGTTTGGAGACGGTATAAACGGGGCCACTGAGATATCCATTTCGGTGCACTGAACAAATCAAAATTTATCACGTTATCATTTGGTACTATGTCTTCATATCAGTTCACTTGAAATTAATAATGAATAGGCCAGCTAATAAATAAATATCATAAATCTGTCTCTAAAGTGACCTTTATTTTTATTTTATTATTATCACTGTCTTGTAAATGGATTCATCCGTTGAAAACTGAATGTTGTTCTTCTTTATCTAATTGTTTCATGGAGAAAAACCAATTCCATTGTTCTGAAAAGTAGCAAGAGCACAAATCTTCTCCCCAAAACGAAGAAGGAACCTTGTTAATATTTCCGACGTGAAATGCACTTTTCAGATTTTAAAAGTTTTCAAGTCTGGTAGCAATATTGACATCGAAATGAAGGTTATCGATCAATCTTGGAATACCAAACCGCTAAGTAATCCTTTCATTATAGTGACAGTATATAAAGCAGAAAACATAAAATAAGTACTCTTAAATAATTTTCACACACCTGGAATATTTATGTAAACATGTTATGTTAGGTCAGGTAGCTGGATCCAAAAAACAACATCCCGCTGTTTTACACTAAAATACTTCACTTCAAACTCGAGTGTTTATTATTGAGATTGAGTGGACGTAAAGATGGTAAACACTGTTATTGTGCATAATATGAACACTTATTTAGTTCAATCGTTATTTTATAACGTATTTTGATATCTTTATTCCAAACTCGATTTAACGTTCTGCATTAGCTTAAATTTCGAATTTCGTGTTGATTATGAAATACTCAACACATGATTAACAAAAAATGTTTTCATGCATTTATTTACAGTTCGATTATTATATCTTTACCCGTGCGTCATCATCACAATACCATAATTCTTAGCTTAGCAGACAAATGTAAACGAATTTTGAATCGCTCATAGCGGTTGTTAGAAAGAAATGTTCGATAGAGGATGTGTGATTTCTTCGATCATAAATTGATGGCGCATGGGTAAAGATACAATAATCGAACTGTATGTATTACGAGCATGTAGTTATGAAAGGAAAAATAAAATTAATATATTTAATCACTTTCAGGTTCAGAAGTGTCACCAATGTTTATAATAATGGGTTTAGTAACCATATCACAAAGGAGCTTTTTCCTAGTGCTATTCCAGCTCGATACTTTTTTTTAAGTTTTTCCATTGCGAGTATATCTAAATTTGTTCTTTTGCACCCTTACGAAGTTTTATAGAGACTTGTGGGAACTAGGAAAGATATCGATTTCAATGAGTGCTCAATGCTGCGTATAAAGCAAGTGTGCTGTAGATTTTTGAAATACTAATTCTAGTATGAGTACTTGCTTGAAGTACGTCGACTACCATGGTAGTGCAGTAAGTTTCGCCTTATTTTCTGCTTGATATGCAAAAAGCCTTCGACTCGGTATGGGTAGAGCAAATTGCTACAAGCAAATGTGCCTTTATACATGGTAAGACTTATGAACTCTTACCAGGTCAACAGAACTTTTGCGGTAAGGGTGAACAATACAAGATCCGCAGAATATTCAGTTGAAGCAGGTGTTCCACAGGGGCGGGGAGCCTGTCCGCGCACTTATATTCTCTACATACGCCCATTCGTTCTCAAGCGTCGCAGCTGCAACGCAGGTCCAGACTCGTCTGGACAGGGAGATCCTACCGTATCTAGAGGATAACAAGATTGTGGTGAACCCGGTTAAGTCCGAGGACATTAACTTCTCCAAGAAATTAATTTTTTTTAAAGTTCTACAGAAGTTGAAGGTCAAGGACAAACCCTGGACGACTCGACCAACGTGCGATACCTGGGAGTACAGCTGGACAAGCGTACAGCATGGCACAAGCACCTAAACCTGGCTATTTAGAGCTGCAGCTGCGGTAAAATGCATGTACCCTCTAATAGCCAGAGGTTCTCACATGAAGCTTGAGGCCAAAATGGCAATATACAATCAAGTCATACGGCCGGCGATGTTGTATGCCTGCCCAGCGTTCTGCAGAACAAAGTGCTTCGTATCATTACTAATAGTGATAGATACATTCGACTGGATGCTTTGCGCGACCTTGCTGGCGTCGACTAGATTCCGACACATGTAAAAAACTTGTCGTATACATTTTACCCGCAAATACGGTGGGCTCGTCTATCAAGCGCTGGACATCTTCCAGGAAATATGGGAAAAATATGGGAATAATAGGAAACCTAGTCGAATGAAGTAAGAAACGTCCAGTACCTTGACGGTTTTTGCTTAGAACTTAGACAATACCAGTATCTACATAGAATGCAAAACAACGACACGCATAAGCTTCGCAGGAGGCGTGTATTATGCCATCTACAACCCTCAAGAGTTGCATAGTTCGACCACCCGCAAACACCAGCAGAGGCGGCTGTCAGAACCCCTTGGCACAAGCGCTCGCTCTCCTCCTCAGCAATGGGGTGGGGGGAGGCGGCTCCGTGCACCCATCAACCACCGATGGACTTCCAAACCCGCGTGGGGTGAAGAAAGAAGATGCTATGTGTTTTTAGTCAACTCCTCGGTGATTCTTATTCAAAATTTTATAATAAAACCCCTTTTCATTTCATTATTTTATTTATTCCATTCTGTTATTCATTCGCTAGATTCCATGTTAGTCAATAAAAGTTGACAGTTCATATAGTGTGTCTCTCTTCATCAACTCCTTTTCTATACCTTCGTTTGAAATTTCAATCACTTCGTGGAAATGCTTATTCCAGAATTTTTGCCACTTGATATTTCAGTATTGTCTACCTTTTCCGGGGTGCGACTTTTGCTCTTTTCTTTTTTTCTATATAGTATTTTTTATAAATCGGAACATCGAAGTTGTTGCTCTAATGTGACGAAACCAGTTGGAGAACCTCTCCGTATCTGTCGATGAAAAAGATCTCTTCATTACGACACATACTAATCCTCCATTATTAGAGATCGATACATTCGTTATCTTGGGAAATTTCGATTTGTAATATTTCAGAAAAGAAGGTTCTTGAAACCCTTCTGAATCTGATGATGGCAACCACTTCCACTTAGTCAACCAAGAGATCCCTTCGACTCGTGCATCATGGATTTAAGTTTGCGAGTTTGTGACCTGATTCATTTCAAGACGATCTCTGATTCTATCCAATGCACTTTTCTGATGAAATTATGAGTTGTTTATTTATCGAGTTGGTATCCTAGTCTAGCAACTATAACAACTCCGTTCAGCTTCATTCTGGTTACTGACGTTAACTTATTTAGCGGTTCCAGTTTGCATTTGGCTTGTATCATTGATATATCAATTTTATCATCTTCTTCAGCTCTTAAATAGCCATAGAAAGACTTGTTACCCGCGCCATAAAAAACATAACTGTATTTGTTCTCTGAAGGAAAGTGTGTCATGGAATCTTCAAACTATCCAAAATTTCGAGTGACCCGCACCATTGCTACCATTCATTGCACACATTTTCAGGTACTGAAAGTAGTATGTCAAAGCCGGTTTCGCCTCACTTTTCATGGGGCGAAACCGGCTTTGCTCCTGACGGGGATTTATCTCTCGATGGACGCGTCCATCGAGTTCTCGTCGTTGGTGGAGGGTTGCTGAAGAATATGACGTGCTCGCCGAAGAGTTTCGGGGGTGGGGGGTCGTTAAAGAGTTTCACCCTAAGTGGCGCGCGTCTTTTCTGCAAAAAAACATGGCGGCAAGGGCGGGAGGCAAAAAAACATGGCGGCGATGGCGAAAGTTATGAAAAAAATGTCACGTGATTCGCTGTGTAGAAAAAAAAAATGGCCGCCGCTTTAATTGATAAAACGAAAAAATTAAATATGAAAAATACCTGTCTTAGAACAACAGAAAATTATGATGGAATTATTAACTCACTCTCTCGAATGAAATTCCAAAAGAAAAATACGTCTCCGCCATTAATAGCGATAGGTGTTTGTTTACTGTCTGCTCCAGCAGAATGAAATTCTAAGGAAATATGATGATCGATTTGACTTTGAATTTGTTTTTCAGAGTTAATCGCAGAGTTTTATGACACACATCCGGTGTCTGTTTACGCTTTGTCTGCTCGAGCTAAATTGACCTTGGAGTTGTTTTTTGTTATTGCGCAATTTGGGTTTTCCCCAGATCGACCGTTGCATACATTTGCAGCGTGGGTCACGTGACCTCGGCGTGGAGATGGACGGCGTGGGTCACGTGATACAGAGAGTTAATACGTACGTTCAGAGCGAGTCAGCGTCATTTCATTGTCTCTGTCGCTCATCTGTCTCTCGCTTTTTTTATACAAGTGCATTGTTTTTTATTGTGAGTGCCATTTAATTCGTAATTTGCAAAGGTTAGTAGTAGTAGTTATTCATTTTTTATTTTTCGCGAGTGTTTCAAGTGTGCCTATTTCTTTCGATTCAGTTGTTATTTTTTTATAAAAAAATTGAGAAAAGTTCATTTGCCATATTTGTTTCTTTGTCTCCTACAGAGTGTCTCTCTCACAAAACGTCATACTTCTTTTTGTTTCTCATACACTGTATGTGGATTGCATTTTTTGTCATATTTATTTCTCTCACACTGCATATAGCAAATGGAACTTTGTGAGAGACACCCTTTATGAGAAATAAATATGACAAAAAATGCAATCCACACACACTGTATGAGAAACAAAAAGAAGTATAACGTTTTGTGAGAGAGACACTCTGATTGAGACATAACAAACAAATATGACAAATGAACTTTTCTGAATTAAAAAAAAAATATAACAACTGAATCGAAAGAAATAGGCGCACATGAATCACTCGCGAAAAATAAAAAATGAATAACTACTACTACTAACCTTTGCAAATCACGAATTAAATGGCACTCACAATAAAAAACAATGCACTTGTATAAAAAAAGCGAGAGACAGATGAGCGACAGAGAGGCACTTGTTGTTGCTTCGAACGCAGACAATGAAATGACGCTGACTCGCTCTGCAACGGTCGATCTGGGGAAAACCCAAATTGTGCAATAACAAAAAACAACTCCAAGGTCAATTTAGCTCGAGCAGACAAAGCGTAAACAAACACCTGATGTTGGAGATAAAACTCTGCGATTAGCTCTGAAAAACAAATTCATGGTCAAATCGATCATCGTGTTTTCTTAGAATTTCATTCAGCTGGAGCAGACAGTAAACAAATACCGGACGTGCCTTATAGGTATTGACGGCGGAGACGTATTTTTCTTTTGGAATTTCATTCGAGAGAGTGAATTAATAATTCCATCATAATTTTCTAGTTGTTCTAAGACAGGTATTTTTCATATTTGATTTTTTCGTTTTATCAATTAAGGCGGTGGCAATTTTTTTTTCTACACAGCGGATCACGTGACGTTTTTTTCTCTTCCAGCCAATTGCTCTCAACGAATCACGTGAGAGGACGGTTTTTTTCATAACTTTCGCCATCGCCGCCATGTTTTTTTGCCTCCCGCCCTTGCCGCCATGTTTTTTTGCAGAAAAGACGCGCGTCACTTAGTGAAAAACGCTTTGACGACCCCCCACCCCCGAAACTCTTCGACGAACACGTCATCTTCTTCAGCAACCCTCCACCAACGGCGAGAACTCGATGAACGCGTCCATGGAGAGATAAATCCCCGTCAGGAGCAAAGCCGTTTTCGCCTCATGAAAAGTGAGGCGAAACCGGCTTTGACATACTACTACTGAATGATCCCATTCAAACTTTATACTAAGCTCAACATTTTTTAAATATAAGTCTAACCTACATTACTAACGGCGATACAAATCCATTGACAAGGATCAAGATTTCTCGTTAAGTCGGTATTAATGTTTTTGTTTTTGTTTTTTTTGTTTAAAATTGTTTTTTCCGTTATCCAGCTGCTGTCCCCCTACGAACGACAGCCCTCAGAAGTCGAAATTTGTGCGAGCCAAGGATTAACGAGGTCTCACTTTTTTATGTAAAAATTCACTTGGAATGTTTTTATACGTGTTCTGAAATATAAATATATCTTTTTCGGCATTCCACACTAAACCAAGAATTCGTTCATGATGATCGGCATCGAAGGTCATTGTGCAGGAATTTGTCAGATATTCAGAAAGAATCGTATGTAGAAATTCAGTCGAGTTGGAGAACCAATTGACCATTTGAAAATTACCTCGGCTGTGAATTGCTTTTGAAGCATCTGTCTGGTATGGAATCATTGCAATCCAAGTCATCATCTACTCAGTGTTGATTTGAATTCATTCTCATCATTCGCAGAAATTCTTCTTGGAATTGGCAGGCATTGTAATTTTTAACAAATTGTGCAATTGAGGGTGAACATACTGCTCCAAAATTGCAATTTTAATTCGGTATACATCAGTTTCTTCAAACCTTTCCAAATCACGGAATAATAATCTTTGAACGACATGGATTTACCCACAAAAGACATATATTCCTTTTCTCTGAAGCGCCACATCGAACACAAATAGAAGTTTCACAGGTTTTTTAATGGTTTTCAAACCGAAATGTAGGAGATACCACATACCATATAAATGGTGAATCTATAGTGAGTAATAAAGAAAAAAAGAAATGTAACTTACCTCATAACTTTCTGAAAGAAAATGGATGAAAATGAAATAATCATGTTAATTTCGAAACCCAAGATCATCTGTTATCACAAACTTCCTTTTATATTTTTTTGTAATTTCTTTTCAACTATTTCAATGTTTGTTTTATTGCCATTACACTCCTGTTAACCGTATTATTTATCGCAGCACTATTTGGCCGATCATGAATACTTAACCCATCTTGAAATAATCCATTGAAGCGGGTAAAGAAAGGTACAGAACGGGCATCTACATGCCTAGGTGTATTTCACCTATGATGATGGATAATTTATCATATTTCCTTTCACATCATAGTTATTGATTGATATCGTATATTGTATTTATAATTCTGCATTATATTTGATTTAAAATTTGATCCCATACATTCATAGAGGTAATTTGTCAAAAAGTATTCATGTTTCAGGTATCGAATACGTCGACTCCTTCAACTTCAACCCTCATAAATGGTTCCTCGTGAATTCAGACTGTTCAGCAATGTGGTTCAGAGATACGAAAGATGCAGAAGCAGCTTTCAAATTGAAGACAACCGTCCCATCAGACCCTATATTTGAACCACAAATCGAAAACTGGCAGATCCCCACTTCCAGGCGATTTAGAGCTCTCAAATTGTGGTTCGTTATGAGAATATACGGGGTGGAAGGCATCCAAAAATATATTCGGGAACAAGTATCTTTAGCCAAATATTTAGAGAGTCTAGTGACGAAAGACAAGAGATATGAATTACTTATATCAAGTTTAGGAGTCGTTTGTTTTCGACTCAGAGGAGACGATTCATCGACTCAGCTGCTACTCGATAGAATAGCTGAAAGGAAGAAATTGTATATTATGCCTTACTTCTATCACAATAATCTAGTTGTGAGATTTGTTATCTGCAGTAGACTGACGACCAAAGAAGATATTGATTTCGCTTGGGTGGAAATCAATTCCATAGTGGAGGAAATAGGAAATGTTTCAATACAAAAATCCAACGAACAGAAAAATATCAGTACTAGTAATACTTCAAATGTTTCACCTAAGACTGCAACCTGCAACTTTTCTCCTGAACTGAATGAAAAGTTCAGATTGGGGTTATTTTTGTGAATTACGTTGGCGATAGAAGTTATTTTAATTAAAATTATCAAAATAGTTTGTTATTGTTTCAAATTTTCAAGAATAAACTTTTTTTCTTCGACCTTCTTTGTTCATATATTCGACATCTGTTGTTCCCAATCCATCCATCATCATTATAATTGAGTACTATCATTACTATGTATCACACTGCACATCTTTTCGATAAAGTACCATGTATCTTGTTAACGCCTGAGGCGAGAGATTATGTAAAGAACTACTGGGCCACTCTCTAAATCTGGTAATTAATGGATTCGCAGAATGTTGGAAAGTAACATTTTTTCACTTGTTGTTCAATGCGAAGATATATTTCGGAAATTCCGTAGGTAAAGTGATTGAGACCTATCACCGATTTGTATGGGCACGATTCTTATTATGCAAATTTCTGGGAAACTCTCAAGCAGTGTATGATTATGAGGGTGTTAATGATCTCTGTTATGAACGAGGAATAACCCAACCAAGCAGATTCGATTAGGATTTGCTCATCACGTGTTTTCCACAAATTCATACATTTTTTAACAAAAAATATGGAAAATATTTTTCCAATGTTATTATAGAGGAATTCGCAAGTTCGGAAATAAGCCAATGACATAAATACTTGAATATATATACTTGAAAATTGTGTCAACCCAATGGCGGCATGGTTGGTGAATACATACCGGTTGACAACGAAGTGAGGTACGCCCTAATTTTTCTATGGATTTGAAGATACAGGTTTCAAATTTAGTATGTCGCTATAGAACTTTAATACGCCTATTTTGACGCTACATCTGAGAATTTACCAGTTTCAGTTTCACCGAAAGTGACTCCAAACTCTTTTTTCCAATAACATTCTGTATAAATTATTTTTCATCCAAAAGAGGAATTTGTGAAAAATTCATATTTAAAAATAAAAAATTTATTGAAACGGTATGGAGATACAGTTGTTTAATCGAATACGGTTGACCACGGAAATTAAACAATAACACATCTGACAAACGGTGTCGGCAGTTGTCAGATGGAGATTTGAGGTAGATAAGATACAGTTGAATCAGAATTCCGACAAAGTCTCTCAGAATTAGCCAATTCAGAGATACTAATTTAGAATTCCGACTTAATAACTCGGAATTAGCTATTCTGAGATATCAGAATCCGACTTGGTATCTCGGAATTAGAACACGTTCTGTCACTCCTAATTCTGACTTAGCATCTCGGAATCAGCTAATTCTGAATATTAAGTTGGAATTCTGACTTAAAATCTCGGAATCAGCTAATTCTGAGATACTAAGTTGGAATTCTGACTTAATATCTCGGAATTAGCGAAAATAAAATTCATTTTAGTGGCCCCTCTACGCCTTCGTAAGTTCTCAAATTCTCAAAATCTTTATGTTGATATCTCCCATTACAATGTGTGTCTATTTATGGACAACGTTTCAAATATTCATCTAACTATGCATTGCTATAGTCTAGTTCCTAAATTGTAGATAGTGACTCATCGTACTTTTTCCGTTTTTACGGGATTTGAAAGTGCGGAGGGGACGTACGAAAGTGGCAAAGTAAAACTTAATTTGAAGCCAAAGTACCTAGCTTATTTCTGTTCTATTTTTTGACCTGCTTTATATGAATTATGAACCGTACAACCGATGAGTCACTATCGACAATTTAGGACTAGACTATAGGAATCGCACGTTAATAGGCAAGACCTCGTTAATCCCTAGCTCGCACAAAAGTTTCGACTTCTGAGGGCTGTCGTTCTTAGAGGGATGGCAGCTGGTTAACGGAAAAATATTTTTTTTTTTCAATTAAATGAATTCATACTTGTTGAAGGAGGTTTGTATACGCCTTTAATTGAAATGGTGATCTGTTTTCTCGGGTTTTTCTCCGTGTTATGTGTTCTTGGTCCTTAGAAGGACCATTCTCACGACGATTCAGCGAAGTCTCATTAGCCATCTTCAGGCGATATTAACTGTCTGGAATTCAGAACTAGATTTTATATTATCAAATTTTGCTTTGACTTCCACTGCCATGACTTCCTATATTTACAAATGTATGTGAACAATCTATACCGTGTCTGACATACTAGTTGTTACCATTCTGTAGTGTTGAATAAGTATATCACTTTGTTCAGCCTAATTGAATTGAAATCCTCCTTCGTTGAAGAACATTCAATTTTGAGAACACTTTTGATGAAACCCAATTGTATTTTCAGTTCCTTTCGAAATATCCAAAACTTTTCTCAAACTCATATAAATCAAATTTGAATCGGCCGTTCATTGACGAAAGTGTTAAGGAAAAAAGCTCAATGTTCTTCTTCTGAAGATTATTTCATTCACACATGAACATGAAGAAGAAAAAGTTGCAACAGTGTGCCGGAGAACATTCCCACAAAGTGGGCGAAGACTTAAGACTATAAAACGATGACTATTAATTATCGTTCGTTGAGTAGGACAAGATGACTCCAACGTTATCTGACCTATCTAAGCACAGGTGAGCGGCAAGAACCTCGAAACATGTCATGTGTTCAGGTGATTCCCATTCAAATGGTGCACTTGCAATAATAACTTCCTTGATGAATGTTGCACAAGTAGAAGTAAAATATAATTTAATGTCTGTGGGACGAAGTAGTTGTTTTCCCTCACATACTCGCCTTGTATTTTTTACTATGAGGTCAGATTTTTTATCTGCAGTAGACTGCCAACCAAAAGGGATTATTTTTGTCAATCACGTGGCGATAGAAGTTATTTTAGTTTAGGTTATCAGTATATTTTGTTGTTGTTCTGAAGATATCACTTTGTTATCAAACAATTCTGAAATAATTTTTTTTGTGTGCAAAACAGTTTCTTCTATTATTAATTATTATATAACGAACCGTCTTTAAATCTTTGAATATGGAATATTATTATTACTTTGGAAGGATGACAGCGGACGTGACAGATTGCAACAAATTGAGTAAGGACCAACTGAAAAATATTAGTTTTTTTGGAATATTTCAAGGTTGTAAGATAGCAACGTATGGCATGTTCTACATCATTCAAATCAGAATGAAAAAGCCTTCCATTATTAGTAAAAATCCAATGAGGCGCTTACAGGAAAAAAAATGGTAATGATGGTGGCCAAAAAGCGAAACGTCGAATGGTGAATCATATATCAGGGAAAAGTAGTATTGTGAATGTTCTATTAATTTTGAAATTCTTTTTTAAGTAATGCCAGAAAAAAACTTAAAATAATTCTTATATTTTCGTTTTAATTGGTATATCTCTGAAAATAGAATTTCGAAATTTTTTTTAAGGCATAATTTAAGTCATCAAAATTTTCAACTTTGCTCCACTTCAAGCGTATCTCGTATAGCTTCCGATATCGGAATGGAGAATAATAGCGAAACCCTTCGAACACATTTGACCGTTGATCGTAAGGTTTCTATCCAATTGTAATACTACTCGGAAGTACAAAAAATTGCCACTAGATGGTAAGGACATTGAAATGGCGGGAATATAATTCTCATAAGCATAACACGTAAACATGCAAGCACTGAATTCGAAATTATATTATGAATATGCAGATAAGTATCCAGATATTTTCGAATTCCACACCATGAACAATATATATAGGCATATAAATACAATAAAAAACAACCCGAACAACCCATGATTATACCCATATAGACTATTCAAAAGTAGTAATATTTTCAGAATCTTCTTATTTTTATTATACATTGATGCCAATATATAGTCATGATATTTTGGACGATATTCAACATATTTTCACGATTTTTGACATGCCAAATAATCATGAAATCGATGGAATCATCAAATAACATTAGAAATATCAATAGTTCATGTGAAAATTCATTACAAAAATTATTGCTGGTAAATGGAATGATTTCCGTACATAAATGGACGGAGTATTAACTTAACACTGACAAAAGTAAAAAAGTTGAAAGTCTTACAGATTTGATCACAGCAGAAGTGTTTGTTTTGCACTTTGTTTGTGTATTTGATATTGTAGTTACTTTGATTGATTTTATTGGATACGAGGTATACGAGATTAATGAGCAACTCGGACTCGGACTTTGCTCAAATCAAAGATTTTCTCACCGGATTTGACTGGGTAAATGCTTTTAATAATAAAAATGTTGATGATTGTGTCGAAATCTTCTATGATATTTTGCAACAGGCCATCGATAAATTCGTACCAAAGCAACTTCTCAATTACAAAAAATATCCTCCATGGTTCTCGAAAGAAACTTTGCTTCTTATCAAACATAAGGCAATATACCACAAAAGGTGGAAAACTCTCGGAAACCCTGCAGATTATGATAGTTTTTCATATTTTCGTAGAACTCTTAAAATAAATATTGACAAAGATTACAAAAAGTATGTAGAAAAATGTGAAAGCAAAATAAAAAATTATTCCAAATATTTCTGGTCATATATAACAAATAAAAAAAATACGAACTCTATTCCTATGCAAATGAATTACTCCAGTGTGCCTTATGAGGGGACGGAATCGATTTGCGAAATGTTCTCGAATTATTTTAGTGGAGTTTTTGAAAGTGACCAGACTCCTTGCTCGTTAGCAAAGGAGCGAACAAATCATGCCTGCAATATCACCACTATTACCGAAAAACAGATAATGGAAGCTTTGAACGAACTCGATTGTAAAAAAGGACCAGGTCCGGACGGCTTGCCACCACATTTCATTAAGACACTGCGAAATCATCTGTTAAAACCCCTACATTTACTGTACAACAAATCTTCATGTTCTGGCGCATTTCCATCACGGTGGAAAACTGCAAAAGTTATACCCATCTTCAAATCGGATGATAAAACAAACGCTGAGAATTATAGGCCTATATCAATATTAAATATTTTTGGAAAAATATTTGAATCTATCTTAACAAAAGAAATATTTTTCATGATCAAAGATGTTATTACTATACATCAACACGGCTTTCACAAAAAAAGAGGCGTTATTACACCGTTTGTACAAAATGTATATAACATTATGGAAAGCGGTCATTCGGCATGTGCCGTGTACACCGATTTCTCGAAAGCATTCGACAAAGTGCATCATCCGACCCTGATAAACAAACTTGAGAATTTCGGTGTGCACGGCAACCTGCTGAATGTCCTGAGTTCCTACATAAAAGACAGGCACCAGTATGTCGCCGTCAACAATTTCAACTCTAGTAAGACTCCTATCACTTCGGGGGTCCCCCAGGGTTCCCATTTAGGACCAATTATGTTTAGCGTTTTCGTCAGTGATGTTGAAAACGTTATCAGATTTGCCAAAATAGCTATTTACGCTGACGATCTGAAACTCTATATGCCTATCAAAACTCCATTGCATTATGCTGAATTTCAAGAAGATCTAAATAGTCTTTATCATTATTGTAATATTAATAGATTTTTCATAAATATAAAAAAAATGTCACCATATTGTTTTGACAAGAAACAACAATCACCCATCGAATGATCAATACTTAAACAACCTGTGATGAAGTCCGTGGCCTTGGGATCATCCTGGATAAAAAGTTAACATTTGACTCATACTTGGATACAACCGTTAGAAAATCCCTTCGCTTGTTAGGGTTTGTTCTTAGAAATACGAAGGAATTTCGTTATCATGAATCTATTATAAGTGTATACAAAACAATAGTGAGGCCGATATTGGAATACTGTACGAGTATTTGGAATCCTTTTTATGAGAAATATGTCGCAAAAATTGAACAGGTACAAAAGGAACTGGTAAAAGCGCTCAACTACAGATTTTTTCAATATCGACATCATTACGCATATGAATCAAATTTATACTTCTATAAATTGGAATCAATGTTTATTAGGAGGGAGTTCTTTGATATACTGTTTACTTACAAAATATGGAATAATTATATCGACTCACCTGATTGCACTGAACACCTTCATTTGAACTGCAACCCAAGATCTACTCGTAATCGCCTTACTTTCTATCCACCCTCGTATGATACTATTATGGTAATTCACCAATGATTCGATGCATGAACGCTTACAACACGATTTGTCACTTGAATTTAGACATCTTTAATCTGAATATAATAAATTTTAGAAAGAAACTGCGGCAATTCTTGCTCGATTTTTATGCTTCCTCTGCTGAAGATTGAAAATTTAATTTTCTCTGAGTTTTACTTTTTAATAACCAAACTGTTAAATAAGCATTGTAAACTCTTTGTATATCGTTTATAGCTATTGATATCCTGTTATATTAATTGTTACTCTATCATCCTATCAAAGGATGAACCACTAAGGTTCGTCTGTTTGGATGATCAACAAATAAATAAATAAATAAATAAATAAATAAAACTATAATGAGAGTGGACAATCTCATCTCATTCAGTTAAGCATCGTTAAGTCCAGTTATAATTTTAATTTTTGTCAAAATGGTGACACTTCACATGGATTATGTTCGTCAGACAGCAGATATCCTAAAGATGGTATGTTCTTTATTCAATCTCCAAAGCCGTGGATTGATTTGCCAAAATGCAAGCGATGGTTTTCATCCGGTAGGAGGCAAAATTTCGGAATGAATAAGAATATAAATGATAAGTACCTAGTACATATATTTATTCCCTTTATTTTATAGGAGAAAATGGACCAACTGCAGACAATCCGGGTTCTATTTCAAATGTAAATCACTGATTTATTTCGATAAATCATTCTATTATCTACCTTTAAATTTCAGAAGTCAGAAGAGTCTTTTGATAAATCATCTCTGAAGAGAAGAAGACTGCCATTATAACACCAATGAAACTTTCGAACCATCATGTTCGAAATACCTGAGAAGTGAAAATGTCATCAGGAGCGAATAAAAGTCATTTGGTGAAAATGTCCAGGTAGATGAGGGCGAGGCAACAGCGATATTGTAGGACAGAATGTTGAGACAAAGAAAGTCTAACCATGTGAACCTATTATATAGTGCATTGGAATGTTTCTCATAATAATATAGAAAAAAGTATACAAACTGGTAATGAAGTGGAAATTGCATATACTGGACTTTTTGCAGCAGTTTGAAGTTCTGTGGGGAATTTTTAGATAAATATTTGAAAGTATGGTGTGGAAAAGATAGTAAAATGTGAGTGTCTTTACCAAAAGACTAACTGTTGATTTGTCTAAAAAATAAGCCTCAGATGTCGATTTCTAGAGTAAAACTTAGCATACCGCTTCAATGTGAGTCAAGGTATGGTATCTAGAATTATAACTTGGATCCCATATTTTTTTCACTACTTCAAACATTTGGATAGTTTTCCTTCCAAAGAGAGAATTTAAAAATCCACAACCTAAGGTTGTAAAATATTCAAGAATTGTGAAATATTAGATGGTTTTAAAGTAAATACGAAAAAAACTCAAGATTATTGTGAGCAAGGAAATATGTACTCTTGTTGCAATGAACATTCAACTTTTAAGTTTATCTCGGGAATTATACCTACAGGAGGTACCTGCTTTGTGTATGAAGCCTTTGAAGGATCCATCCAGGCTGTCAGTCGATGTCAGTCGAGTAGAACCACAGAACTATAACACAGAGGAGAATGGAAAAGCAATGTAAATCTGGCTGAATGTTTCACTTACGGCAGTAAGTTGAATAGAAAGGATCTGAGTTTGCGCATTTGCTTATGTCAGTTGTCATTGTGATTGATAAATACGATTACATTTCATGAAATAATTCTTATACTACAGATTTTCGACTTGGTTTTGTGTTTAACGTTGTTTTAGTGGTCCATTGTGAATTCTTTATCCGAAATGCCTGTGAATTGTCTTGTTTGGTCTTGTATAAGTAAAGGAAATATGCCAGGAATCTCCTTTCATCGGTAAGTGTTTCAACTTCACAGAATCGGATTCAATTTTTTTCTAGACTCTATCCCAGTATGAAGCGAGTCCAATAATTGTTCATTTGATAAGTGAATCATTTGTAAAACAAAGAATGGTAAATATCTGATAGTTTGACTGAATGACTGATTGAATCACCTAGAGATGTACCTTTGCAGTTTAAAATACTTTTTTTATGCACCTCTATCGAAGAACTAATTGTTAAAAATGGCTCCTTCATGCTGCAGTATTAAGCTATAAGAAAGAATATTCATCCCTCTTGGTGACGTAATATTTTTGGTATTGATAATTTTCTCTTTCAGATTGGGAAAGGTTAGATATGCTTCTTGGCTGAATGCAATTGGTAGGAATCCAGATGAGAACATAAGTCCCTTAGCTGTGATTTGTTCCAAACATTTCTTGAAAACTGACTATGTGATGAAAAGAAAAAGGGCGGTGTTGAAAACTACTGCAGTTCCTAAACTGTTTCTACCTCCGAATGCCCCCCTCACATCGAAACCAAACCCTACACAGAGGTAAGAAACTGGAAATATTAATGTTATTTATATTTGTTTCTGATGTTGCAGGGATCCACCTCTCATAGATACTCCGCTCCAAATAAGTGATGGCAATATTGCAGCTAGTGATGCTGCTTCACACCCACAACCGTTGGGAACGTAAGTACAATAAAGTATGCATAATAAGTTCAAGTAGTCATCATGGAAAAAATGGTTGCAATGGTGGATCAGTCTCATTGGCATTGACAACTTTATTTATTTTATTTTCTAATATTATTTTCATTTAAAAAAATCAAATATTGAAATACAATGAATGCATTTGATATATTTTCATCCTTTTTTCTTTTGTGAATTATAGGAGTTCGTCGGATAGTGCTGGTTTGAAGGGTATTCAAAAACGGAACAGAAAGTTGGTCAAAAAATTTTACACATATGCGTAAGTATATTCATTGAAATTCATCATTCATAATTTAAGATTTTCCGACATTTTTGTCAATATTGAGTATTTTATTGTCAATAGGAAATAGGAATCAAAGTAATTCGGTTTTCAATTTCAGAAGAGAAGTAGAATATGGAATAATATTGGTAAATTTGAATACAGAATAGAAAAATGTTGTGACGTTAAGCTTATATTATCTTAAGATGTTCTGTTGGTTACCCAACTTACATGTACTGAACAGATGTATTGTTCAACTGGTATTATGAGTGGTTTAGCTTGGAGTACTTAATTCATTCAAATATGTTGAGAAAGTGGATATAGTTTGTAACACTTTTGCAATGAGGCATAATCCACTTATTCGCTTCACGAGTTCCTAAATATTCACTTTATTTTATAGCGTTGTTTGTATTTTCAGCTTGATCTATGAATGTGAAAGTCCAAATTCTTATTTTTCTTATTGAAATTGAATCGCAAACTGTAACTCACACCTACAATTTCATTGTTTTGTGAACGTATGTATTGAATTATATTTTTTGATATGTGCAATCCACTTGGCAGGAGTAATGAACCAATAAATGATTTTCTTTCTTCCTTTCATTAGTGCAATATCTCCTGAGTGTGGAATGACAGCAGTATGTCATGAAAACGTTTTGTTTACTAAATTGAAGAATGTTTTATCGTAACTTTTTTACTGTTTTATTAGCTTCACTTGTAACTAACAATACAAGAATTTTCATAATATTAATGTTACAAGATTAATAATAATGATGAGAATTTTTAAATGCAATTTTTTAGAACAAGATGACAAGGCAATATTACAGCATAATAATGTAGTATGTAATAATAATATTGTCTACTTTTTATTCCATATTACAATAAAGTTTGTATTAAATTTTTTTTTAACTATAGTTTATATTGAATATATTTTTTATTGAAGAAAATATTTCTTTCAATAACTCATTGTATGTCTGTCATCATTATCGTAACAGTACATGGAGAATAATATTTTTCGGTTCATCTCCAGAAATGTACAAAACCAGATACATGAACGAAAAAACCAAGAATCATCAGTTGAGGTATAAACATCAATTGGAAAAGGAGAAAACCAAACGACTAAGAAACAAGGTTTACCATTTGAAACAAGTTGTAAATGATATTAAGATAAAAGATTTGTTGAGCCCTGGGGCATGTGATCTTCTAGAGCAAACTTTCTCGGTTGTACCTTTGGCAATAATGAAAAGAATGCTAGCAAATTCTAGAAGGGGAAAGACTGTCCGTCAAAAATATGATAATGTGATAAGAAGTTTTGCTATGACACTCCAATTTTACTCTAGTAAAGCTTATGAATATGTTCGGAAAACATTCAACTTGGCACTTCCTTCACAGCGAGTAATCAGAGGATGGTTTTCAAATATAATATGTGAACCAGGATTTTCACAACCTGCATTTGATTCCTTGAGGACTAAAGTAGCAGAATATAAAACTAGAGGACAAACTTTATTGTGCAGTTTGATGTTTGATGAAATGTCAATAAAAAAACACATTGATTTATTCAATGGGAAATCATGGGGGTATGTTAATGTTGGTGCCAATGCATTGGAAGATGATAGAAGACAATATGCAGCTGAGGCATTTGTATTGATGGTAGTAGCTGTTAATGGACATTGGAAATTGCCCATAGCTTATTTCTTTATTGATGGATTAAATGCAGAAGAAAGAGCTAATATAGTGAAAGAAGCTTTAATCCAATTGCATGAGTGTGGAGTCATCATTACATCTCTTTCTTGCGATGGACCCAATGTTAATTTTACTATGATGGGAGTTCTTGGTGCCAAGGTTGCTCGCATGGATGGTGTGCAGCCGTATTTCTTACACCCTGTGGATCAGAGTAAAATATATGCAATTTTCGATATATGCCATATGATCAAATTGGTTCGGAATAATTGGGCCACACTAGGCAGATTTGTTGACCCAGATGATCAAATAGTGGATTTCAAATATGTAACAATGCTACATCATATACAGGAACAAGAAGGATTGCGTTTTGGGACAAAACTAAAAACTGCGCATATGAATTGGAGACAACAAAAAATGAAGGTATCAAGTGTATTTTTATCAAGAATATAGTTTCATTGTGAAATAATGTTTAATAATTTCAAGGGGATGGGTCTATATGGCTCTCCAGCTGTGGCCCTTTAACAGTATCATCATGATTTGAATACTTCTTTTGTATGTAAAAATTTTCAGGTGAACTTGGCTGTCCAAACAATTAGCAAGAGTGTAGCAGCTGCAATTGAATTCCTCATGGTGGACATGCAAGATATCCGATTCAGAGATGCGGCACCAACTATCAAATTCTTACGTTTGATTGATCAGCTTTTTGATTTATTGAATTCCCGAAATCCAACAACTGTTCGGATGAAAATGCCTTTGGCAAAACGAAATGAGGCTCTGTGGAAGCCTGTGATGGAATATGCAGTGGATTGATTACCTCACTAAATTGAAAACGTTGGAGAATGTAAAGCTTGTAAATAGCCAGCAAAGAACTGGATACAAAGGATTCATAATTTCAACTTTGTCAGTTATATCAATATATAACAAATATGTGGAGAATGATTCCATTTTGAAGTATGTGTTGACATATAAATTCAGCACAGATCACTTGGAACTATTTTTCTGTTCTATCAGGTGAGTTTATTCAACTAATGAAGCCTCTAATTACCTAGTGGACTTTTTTCATATTAAGATCCGATTTTATAATGAGCTTAAAGTAGTTTAAATACCTGTTAAACTGTGACTACTGATATTGAGTTGCAATTGGCAGCTTGTCACAGTTTAACAACTATTCAAACTAAATGACACTTTGAATTCATTATGAAATCGACTCTAAAATCAATAGTAACTATAATCTTTCATTTTCAGGGCTCGCAATGGTTGGAATAATAATCCATCTGCTCTACAGTTTTTCCATTCATATAGACGTTTGCTCCTGCATCACGATATAAAAAACTTGAGTGGTAATTGTACTGCACAGGATGATACAAATATTCTTTACACTACAAAACATAACAATAAAACACTGGTTCCCCTACAAACAAGTGATATCCAAATTATGAAAAAATATAAATTGGAAGAACACGAAGCTATCATACATGATCATGATTACAGTATACCTGTTAAAATACCTCTTTCTGAAATTTCAGAAAATGTTATTACATACGTTGCTGGTTATGCTGTCAATATGACCATGAAATTAATCAAATGTCCCACATGTATTGAGGCCCTTTATAACAGCAAACTGGAACACAGTAGTTTAAAACTACTTTTACGAAAGCGATGGGGTACTTTAACAATTCCATCAGAAGATTCTATAACAGTTTGTAAGCGAGTAGAAATTATGCTGAGAGAAGTACTCCTGGTGTCGAACAATGAATTGCCAGAAGAGGATAATTTTTTGAAAACTTTCGTCATTGCAATTCATTCCAAACTCTCACTCAATAGAAATTTATTCAGAAATATTGAAAGCCACAATTTACAATATTTAACTTTAGATGAAAACCACATATCGAGAATAATCAAGACACTCAGTTTGTCTTATTTAAAAATAAGATTATTTCATGTAGCAAAATCTCAAAGTTACAAAATTAAAGGTCGGCCAATTAGGAAGGAAATGAGTAAACTGATATTGTTTAGTCACCAGTAGGATGTGAACTGAATTAATGCAATTAGAAAAAACTTTATATGTCTTGTGTTTACGGAACTATTTTACATCTCAATTGGAACTATCACTACCTGACTCAATACAGACATGCATAATAATTATGTACACACTGGTACAATACTGCTATCATCTGGGTTTTTTATTTTATTTTTTTATGCTTTTTTTTGGTTTTTAACCATCCGCAGTCCGAAAATGAAAAGTTGATGAAGAAATTCTTACAAGCTTAGAAGGAAAAGTGGATAAATTTGCTCTGATAAGTTACCGCGTTTAAAAGACTGGTAAAAAGAAAATGATTTAATTTTGTCAGTAACTTAAAATATTATAAAATTTGTCTGCCTCAAAAAAGGTCCAAAAAACCAACTGATACTTCTTTTTTTTAAATCGTTAACATATTTTCATTTTCAAACGGTGGAAATTAAAAACCTAATATTTAATCAATATTTTTACTTTGTTGTTATTCTATAAAAAAAATGCCTACCTGTTCAGTTTTTTATTTCATATCGATTCGAGTTGATGAAAGTGCATATTTCTATGAGACTTGATCATGTACTTCATTCTGAAATTGCTTCAATGAAAAATAGTTTGTATTTTTGAAATTAAAATATAAAATTGAACGAATAATTGGCTGCAATAGTCAAAGTCAAAATATACTTTATTGTCGGAAGTTGTTAAACACTTATAGATAAAGCTTAATTATTGGTTTTATGATAATGTTTAAATTGAAATGAACTAAGTTGATAATAATACAGTACAATAGTTAGCATATCATCCCTGATGATAGGGATCATCACCACTAAATTATGCACTCCGGAGCGAATTGACAACTTATGTCGAAGGGGAACATTTTCAATCAAAACTCAAATTTATTGTGTATTTAAAACACAAATATGTCAGACATCACCACTACACAATATGTAACATGGTACAATAATATATTAGGGATTGCTTCCCTTCAACAAAAGTTTTTTCAGAGTATTTTTGAAAGTACTGAGGGAGCGTGCAATTTTAACTTCCGATGGCAATTCATTAAATACTCCTAAGCCTTTTATAAAAATGGAGTTTTGAATAAATCTTTTGTGAGATTGAGGAATATGGAAATCTCTTCTAGATCTCGTTTCAAAGCGATGATATTCAAAATTATAGTTAACTTTATCTTTCAAGTAGTCTGGTACACTTCCATTACGTATTTTAAATACAAAAATGAGTGCCTGGTACAATAAAAATTATTTTACAGACAACCACTCTAGTCTGATCAACATTGTTGAAATGGGAGAGTACGTCTATTGCAAGAGAGAATTGTGCGCATTGATCTGTTCTGCAATTTTTGAAATCTACATATTTGATTTTGATTCAGTAAATACAGAATAGTTGAGTAGTGGTGAGTGAAATGGGGAAGTATAATAGTGTTGTATATAATCCTTTTGGTCCATTGATTGACATATCTTGAACATCTATAAAGATAGTTTACTTTAAAAGATATTGTTTTTATTAAATAGTCTGCATGTTCTTTGAAAGTTAATTTATAATCAACTATTATACCAAGATATTTGAAATTTTTTACCTGCTCGATTATTTCGTTACCAATTTTTATTTCCATTTTATTCATTATAAAATTATTTATAATTCCTTTCAATAGCAATGAGCATGAATTTAGTTTTATTACCGTTAATTTTCAGTAGATTTCCACAGCACCATTCTTGTATTTGTTGTACCGAATTGTTAATTAAAGTGTCATCAGCAAACAAATGAATTTTACAGTTTCCTGCTGCTTCAACAATATCATCAATATATTTTAAGAACAATAAAGGCCCAAGAACACTTCATTATACCTTCACTACATCATTACATTGGCAGAGCGTGGTTTTCCAATAACTTCATTATTGTTCAGAATAAAACGTTCAATTAGTTCCAGAATTGTATATTCTATTATATATGAATTGACCAGACAAAATAATAGTATATCCTTACTATTTACAAAAATGAGAAACATATAGATATGATAATATTGATGTCAATGTGTTAACTAGAACAATAATAACACCTGAGGAAATTACCATTTCAATACTTTATGTACTGCAACAATTCAATTCCAAAAAATTATTCATGCTCAGACGATCATTTTGACATTGCAAGACACTTAAAAAAATCCTAGTACGGTTCTGCTCAAAGTTCTCTGCGCAAACTCAGAAACCATCAGTGTCATTCTCTATCATAAGTGTTTCTTGGATATTTCATTTCCATTCTCCTCTGTGTTATAGTTCTGTGAGTAGAACGGTCGTAGCTGTGTAGCCCGCTGTGGATTTTAAATTATTTATGAAAGTCTCAACGGCAGCATCTCCACTGAAAATTGTGGCAACTTTATCGAAAGTGAATAACAACAAGTGTCGAAAATGCCGCTAACGAAAAAAGATATGGATGAAATCAAATCACTTATCAGTGAACAGATACGCAATATCTTCAACAACGAATTTCTGCATGATATCCAACAAGTTATTCAGTAAATCCTCAAGCTAAAAAACGAGGTATGAACTCTGAAAACAAAAAATTTGGAAATTGAAGCACTCTACGACAAACAAGTTTTTCTTATCGGTTGTGATGAACAAGTAATTTATAATTTCACGTATAATTTATGTTGAACTGGTTTCAGGATTCGAAATTGAGATTGAAAAAGCCTAGGGATTTTTTTTCTGAATTTTTTGATGATAATAATTGTAGAATACATTATTGTTCTTTTTATTTAACACTGCACAATTTTATATAAATGCTTATTTTATTACTCTTCCTCATTTTGTTTAATCAATTTACATACTTCATGAGAAGTTTTTCCTGTCAGTTATGATAAAAAAAAATTTTTTCCTTCTTCTTTTGATAATGATAATTGAAGAATACATTACTTTTCTATTCTTTATTCTACACTTTATTATTGATTTGAGAATAACACATGTGGGATCAAATAATCCACAGGGTGGTTACTTGCAGTAGCTATCTCTTGTGTTGGAAATAAATTCATTTTTTTTTTGTTTTGTTATACTGATAAGTCTTTTTGACACAACTTACTTTCTCCTCTAAATCCTTCTTCTCTTTCTTCTCCAAATTCGCCACTTTCAGATTATCTGTCTTTATCTTTCTATATTTTTTACTTTCTAACTCTGTCTCTCTCTAATTCCAAATATTTTGTTTTCTCTTTTCTTTATTATAAGCTACTCAATTAATAATTTGTCTCCGTTTAGAAGAGCCTGAAGTTTGCACACTTGAATGTGAGGTCTTTGCTGAACGATTTCAATAGCTTTTCGACACAAGTGGAAAATTTAAACTTTGATGTCGTGGGTATTACGGAAACATGGCTCCGCGCTGAGATGGGCGATGATGCTATCAGAATTCCTAATTATGAATTTATTAGATTTGATAGAAAAACACATGCTGGGGGAATTGGTATGTATATCAAATGTAACATGAAATTTGAAATACTTATTAGAGAATGTTCCGAATTCATTGAACAAATGTGGATCTTAGTAAATAAGGAAAAATTTTCCATAGGACTTATATATAGACCACCGAAATCAAATATAGATTCTTTTTTTCATAATTTTGAAGACGTTATCGCCAACATGTACACAAACTTTGAAAAAATAATTTGTTTAGGAGATTTCAATATCAATATTCTCAATATAAACTGTAATCACTCGTCGCAACTATTTTCTGTGTGTGAAGCTTTTAACTTGAAACAAATCATTGATAACCCAACTAGAATAACAAAAAACTCAATATCATTGATAGACTTGATATTTGTTAGTAACAATATTACATCCAAACAATTGTCATGAAAACTTATAATGAATAAAAGCAATAGAGCTCTTTTCTATGATTTCAATCAGTAGTCTCAGTCTCAATCCCATCATTTATTTAAGGTAAGTTATTGTTATTAATGTTATTATGAGTAATACTAGTAACACCATCAACTGTCAATGTTGTACAACTTTCATCATTTTTACCATCGGATTTCAGAGCATGTAACAGTTGTACGCTTGAGATTTTTGGACTTTTACAATGAACAACAATTCATTAATGCATATCCTCAAATTTACCATAGTGTGTTCTACGTACATTTCTTATGGAAAATGATTTCGCGGGCTTTCAATGTCCACATGGCATAGTAGCGCCACGTAGTGGGTAGATTTTTAGTTGAGTAGTAATAAGGCCCATTGATGATGGCTAGAGGAGAAGAAGATGAGGTATTTCCGGGTAAGCTATCATAGTTTTAACCCAAAATATATATGATGATATTCAGCTGAGATAAACTCATTATAATGAGATAACTTAGGTCATTATAATGACTTAAATTATATGATCATTATTAGATAGTTAACTCATTATTATGTCTTAAGCTATCTCATTATAATGAGACAACTTAAGTCATTATTATGAGATACGGTAAGTCATTATAATAATTTAACACTTTGCAGCGTTGCCAACAGGTGCTAGTTTTCCTATTCATTTAGTATTTGTAAGCAAGAAAGAAGCATGTAGGCTGTTGGCTTATTAGGTTCGATTGAGTTTATTTTATTTTAGATATTCAATTCAGTTTTGTGATTTGTTTTTTAGAGAAGAACCATAAACTCTTGAACTGTTCCTTTTTATATTAGAACTATGGGGTCGATTTGATGATAAATCATAATTTAATTTATATAATCGAAAAGCTACCTAACCCAGTGATGTTCCTGATGTTTCGAATCGCTATGATCAAATTTTCATAATATTTCATTTGATCTTGTTTGTTTTGATTCAGATCATAATTTTTTCTACTAAACATGCGATAAGTCAAATAAAATCAGAAACGAGCGAGCACATTTCGATTTGTATCAATTAATCACAGTAGCTAATCCTTAGAAATATGGGTATATTATGTACTTACTCTATATTATAGTTATACGAGCTAATCGAACAAAAAGTAATCAATGGACGATCTTGGGTGTTTTCAGTTTTGTAAGATCGAGCAGGGCGAGCAGATGCAGTATCACGTGATCATCAGGCTGAGTGAATAATATTTAACGAACGCTAAACGCTAGTTAAATCATCTGTCACTTGGCTCATGGCTGAGCTAGTTACCATAATAACATGGCATATCTGATGTCTCAAGCTGTAACTGAACGGAGCAGACATGGGTGGAGTTCCGTATACTTACCATAAAATTCTATAGTCGACAGTTATGTCTCCTTTTTCTTCCATGATTTCAACGATAATGACATCTCACTTATTTGATTGACTATAGAATTTGATGGCATAATTTTAGTTTCTGCAGTAGACTGTAAACTGAAAAATAATGGATGCATTATCATAATGTAAGAAAACCAGGAAGACTACAATAAAAACAATCAGGGAGTGAGAACTGAAAATAGATCAAATTCGTTTACTGTGCTTCACAACTAGAGTACCTACCCGCTCCCTCATTGATCAGTTACCGAATACAGAGCAGATTAAACAGTTGATGAAATGACATGAATATTTGATTATAGTTGGTCAAAGTTGAGTCCTACTAGAATGAAAAGTGAAGAGGACTTCGTATAAGCATTCAGTGATGCCACCACAAAATTTTTGACTTTACAATAACTTACACTTTTTTCTTCCTGATATCAAGGTTTCTAAAATCTTTGAAAACTCCGTTGTAGCATCAAAAAAGTGGGCAATGTTAGAAGCAAGTAAGTAATTTATAAACCTCAGTTTCAGTTTTTTAGGTTTTTCGTTCAATAATGGCGCTAAACTCAAAATATCTATGTTATTTCCTTGAAAAGGCAATCGCTTATCTCATGCTTAAAAATATTAATTTTTGAAGACTCGTACCATATAGATTAGCGGATAATATATCATTTCTAGATATTTTTGCTCTCCAAATAAACAGCATCTGTTCACTACGCCTATTCTCTGTTCTCATATTATTTCTCATAGTTCTATAGCCATGCTGATGCACGTATCTGGACTTCACTCAATTCAGATATGAGTCCCCTTAGTCTATGCAAAGTCTAATATGTAAAAGTTGAGCCTTTATTCCAGAATTTTCAAATTCTATCCAGAAAAATAAATTTTAATTAGTTGCTCAATTCCATTATCTACTTGAAACATATAGGATCTAATTATTATACTCATCAACATCAGAGGTCTTTGAAACTTTGGTTACTGAAACTTCAAAACATCACCTGTTGAAACATACCAGAAAAGTGCATAACTATGGCAACGCAGCACTAGTATAAATATTCTTTCCGAATTTTCTGTTATCTCATTATTATGACTTATGGTTTCTCGTTATAATGAGATAACTAATTCATTACAATGACTCAGTTATCTCATTATTATGAGATAATATCATTAATTATAATGAGTGAAATTAACTCACGATTATAAGATATCGTAAGTCGATATAATGAGTTAACTATCTCATTATAATGAGATAACTAACTCATAATTATGAGATAGAAAAACAAATCTACCATGTCCCTTCAGAGCCATCGTAAAGAACAACTTCATGTTGAAATAAATATTTAGTTACAGACCGTTTTAAAAACCGTCAAATCAGCGACTGCAGTCTGATACAGATTTTGATGTGAGGAATATTTTGCTCTCAGACACGTTTTGAAATTCAACAAAAATTTTGTGAGTATAACAAAAATTATGACAAATCTATTTTGGAATGGGTGGTACAAATTTTATTGTTGCTACCAGAAAAAAAATCAATTATGTAATTGACGAATGAGAGAGGCTTCAAATCTGTGAGTACGAAGGCTTCTGCTATCCGGCCGACGGGGATAGAATCCATGGGACTGGGAGAGTTTTTGGAGAGTTAGTTAGTGTTGAACATCGAAGATGAATTATAACGTTCTTTAGGCGACCGCACGGGCCTCGGGTACTCAACTTAGACTTGTGATGAATAGTAAATAATAAACGAGACGTGGAATCGATATAAAAAAAATGTTGCCCAGACGATTAACTCTAGGACTAGCTGCTATACATAAGTCAAGGATGAGTAAGGACTATATAAAAAATTGTTGTATCTAACCACTAATACTCTGATTTCGAAGGATAAGCCAGATTTTCCCAGAACACCGCTCAAAATTGGGTATGGAGTAGGAGTGTCTCCACTAGGCTTATTTAGCTAGTAAGTAATTATAGGAGACACCTCCCACTAGCTTCAGATAAAAAAACCAGTAAGCCTTAAGCACTCGGATACCTGGTATCCCCTAGTCAGCACACATTCGGGGTAGTGACAACATTTTGCCTCTCGTATCTTATTTTTTCGCTCCTCAAGCAACCCACAAAGAACCGGTTTGGGGGACTTCATCCTTAGAGACAGTAGAGTCAGTGAGTGAATCTACAGACCAAGACGCCAGAGAGGAAACAGGTAAAACCAAGTTTAATTTTCAAGCCTAAAGGACACTCACTAGATTACGAGGCGTTGTAGAGTGAAAGTAGAAAAACATCTGAACATTCAGCCCTATGCTGTATCACTATTTTGCTATTACCAAGCAATAGCAACATAACGGAAATGGCTAATAACGGTGACGTTATTTGTAACGGAAGTGATACAGCATAGGGCTGATTGTCATTCTACCCGATGGGAATATACTAAAAACAATTTCATGGATTTTTGACACTAATGACAGTTAATCTCACTAGTTGGCATTTGAATCAGCAAACGGCGTTACTTCGTTTGACAGTTTATAAACATTTTCACGATCAAATTTGAACTTTTCTCTATAACTATAATTGATGTGGACTCTGATAGCAAAATTCCAGTATTTTATAAACAACATCTATCGTAGAAAAAATAGCGTTTCATAATCGAGATGAAAAACGTTTATTTCTTTCGTAAGATTGCCACACTCGCTTCGCTCTGCTTTGCCCGTGGACAAACTCTCACCTCACAAAAAAACAGTACTTATTTTCATTTTCATCTTTTGTTGGAAAATATACTATATTCCCCTTGAAAGCTGTATCTCAGAATCATCGTTTTCATGAGAGTATCTAATACCGACCGACTTCCATTTACGTTGTCAAAGACTTGTATATGTTTCAATACCAACCACCTCTTTATCAAACCAGAGATCAAAAGAAGTTTTGTTGTTAACTGAGTGAGTCTGTTTCTTTCCAATATACACGACGAATAATCAACTATTTCTGCTCACAACTTGACTGGCAGATTCTTGACGTGCATGAATGAGTTCGCAATTTCAACCAACCAACGTTCGATTTGCTCGTCCAGATGCAGCATGTTGTTCTGGTGTGTAAGATATTGTAATATGGAAATTGGTACCTTCCAATTGCAAACTACTCTGAAATTATCTCATCGTATGTCACATGCCTTCCAGAAATGCTTATGAAAATTCAGAAGCGTTGGATTTCGACCTGATCGATCTTACCCCAAAGGATTTTTTTTCCAAGGGGTGTATGAAGAGTAAGGTACATCATAGAACCATTACCAACGTTGAGGAATTGAGAAAATCTGTTCTTCGTGCTTTTAGATTAATTTACTCAAGAAACGTTCTAAGAGAACGTTTTCGAAATTGTTTCAAGTGCTTGGAATGTGAAGTTGGAATTTTTGAGTACCTCTTATAGTTTTATGATTGTTCCTAGTTTCAAAATGACCGGATTATGTATTGCTGACTTTTTTAATTTTATAAATGACGATAACTACGTTCTTATCAACCAAAATGTTTAGGTCAGATATATCATATAGAAGAGAAGAAATATTGTAACTAAGTCATGATGAGCTCTGACTGACATCTGAAGAATTCAAGGGAATAGAATAGAATGGAAGAGTTGATATGCATTTTGTAATATAACATTTGGTGTCACTAAACGAACTCTTATCTCTCTTCGGTTAGGATATACCCATGGTGAGTCTATGGCTTTGTGTTTTCTTCCTGGTCTTTTATAAATATCTTGAATGTACTTTCACTCATTCTATTCAAATAAACGTTGTTATTATTGTATTATATATCTCGATTACTATTATTTACATTTAATATTCAGTCTGATGGATTGAATTTTTTGCACGTGAGTTCAATGATGTTTCAGCAGTGCAGTTTATGTGATTGCAAGGTCGAAACTATCATGATTTAACAAAAACTTTTATTCTTTGTATTATGTACTGGTATTTCCCGAGCATTAGTGCCTGTCCTTACTCGCAAAGTTATAAAATTCCAAAGAGGAAGGCCTTTGGCATTTCCAGAACGACAGTTTTTACCTCTATAATTGACAGTAATTTTCACTTACTCACTTATATTTATTGTAATAATTTCTTATTCTTTTTAATTTTGAATTACGCACATATACTAATCTTAGTAACCTACTGATTATGAACCTTGCGAAGTGAATGTATTTTAGTCGAAATAGTCCATATAATTTTATACCAGACATGTTTTGTTAGTAATTACCATTTTTTTCAAATTGAAAATGGAAACATGGACAGAGAATTTTTCAAAATTCTACACCCTGGTATGAGTAGGATCATTTAAATGTTTCTGTTCGGTTATAATACAGGGTAGCATGTTCACTTGCCTTTTTGACCCATTCAATCAATTTGTCTCCAGTTATTTTACAATAATAATAATGATAAAAAAATTAGACAGGCGTATAATCGAAGACTATTCGATCGAATCAATTCTGGAAATGGGGAAATGCCAGAATAGTATAGATGTGGATAAGATGTCTATTCCATATTCCACATAGTCCATTATTCAAATTCACATAACAATAACGTTACAACTTTCTCAAAACCATCCTCATTAGAATAGAAATACAAGCAAAGAATGCTTGATCAGTGGCTTGAAAGACACCCAGGGCATTCTGCATTTTTCATCCAAAACCTTAGAGATATTCGTGTCAATTCTGTTTCTCACTAGCAATATTGTTATCATAGCAAGGCAATTTTTACAGCAAAATATATCTCAATTTTGAAGAAGGCTTGATATATATATATATTGCTTTATTGGCAGTAGATGATGTGGCAGCAACATTTCCTGCCGATATTTTTTAAGCCTTCTACAAAATTGAGATATATTTTGCTGTGAAAAATGTCTTGCTATGATAACAATCTTGCAACTGAGAAACAGAATTGACCCGAATGTATCGTATCTTGGGGGTCGAGTCTCTGACACAGTTCCTGCTCAGCCTACAGAAATGCTACTACACGTTTTTCAGTAGTATTTCAGAAAGCGTTATTTCGGAAAGTATCAATTGTGTTTCAGATTAGTGAGTGATTTTGAGAATGCGTCAATTGTATCTCACAATAGTTGATTGGATTTAAGATAGCATCAGTTGAATTTCAGAAAAGACCATTTGATTTTAGAAAGGCTCAATTGTATTTCAGAATCATTAATTTGATTCCAGAAACCATCATTTGGGTTACGAATAGTCAATTTGATTTTAGAAAGCCTCAATTGTATTTCATAATAAAAAATTTGATTTTGGAAAACATTATTTCAGTTTCAGGCTAGTCAATTGTATTTCAAAAAGTGTCAGAGAGAGTATTTCAAAGAGCATGATTTGTAATACAGAAATAACAAAATTTTAATGTGTATGGATGGATTTGGTAAATATTGGAGGATGGGTGCTACATTGCCGTTTCTATGACTATAAAATTAATAGTCATGTTGAATAGTTGTCAAAAAAAGTATATTCTTCATTATGATGAATATATCTGACAATAGGCGAGGACACGAAATTTTCGAAATAATTTTAATTGAGTCTACGGCGTATGAACACTCTATTGACAATGTTCTTGTTTTTTGCGAGTTGTCTGAAACTTGAAAAATATATTTAAAGTTCATAAATTCAAATGGCTTCTTTTTAGCGCCACTGTGACGTACTACCCCGAGTAACCAATCCCAAAGTTGACAGCGTCAATTAATTTAGCAACGTTGCCATACTTATGTTGTTTTTCATGGACCACAATAATTCACAATATTAAAACAATCCAGTTCTTTGTTTATATTCAAACATATTGTTTTATAATAGATCCAATATTTTCACGGTGGTTTTCACACTTATCAAATTCGCCATCGTTGTTTGACCTTGGGAATAGTGTCTTCTGTTACTTCCTCTATGGTATTATGTTCTCTGGTTTATAGTTTTAGAAGCTTGGCAACGTTGCCGTTGAACGTCAGAATCAACCCGATCACGCCTATTGGCTGCTTGGGCACGTACGTCACTAAGAGCGCCAAGATTAGAACCAGTTGTAATTGAAATTTGACTCAAAAAATATTTTCTAGGTATTATGTGTTTTAAAACACATTTGGAGGAAAATATATTTTCGTGTCCTCGCCTAGTATACTGAAGAACCAGTCTCTACTTTTTGGTTATAAATCCTACCAATAACATATCTGTTAAATTATTTTTCTTAAAAATAAATGATTTTAATTTCAATGTTGAATCAAATGAATGCAGATCTTTCTTGGTGACAATTTCAGTTGACAAGTAGAGCACTCGGTGCGTAATCATATTTATTGAGAAAATTTATAATTATTTTCTTCCACCCACTTCCCAGTTTTCAAGAGGTATTCTATTGATTAATAATATTCATTTACATTAAGCACAAAACTCAGAGCTCCTTTGGCAGATCGTTTAGTACCGATTGTCATTGCCGGTCGATGTTTCTCATTTTCTACTCCCATACAATAACTGCAATGTAGGGTGTAATGGCTAATATCTGTCAGAAAACAACTACTGTCCAATACCAGGACGGGTATTGAATCATATCAAACATAGTGGTGGTCGGTGGATCAGCGGTCTAATGCTCAGGCCGTTCGAAACTCCAGCATAGCGATAGTCGGTTCGAGCCCGATGTAGGTACAAGAGAATTTTTCTCATCTACTTTATATCGAATCGATAGGCGACCGCATGCCTTGTTGAAAAGCAAGTGTATTGTGAGTTGTCTGGATGCCAATCTCGTCTAGTGCTAGCTTGGAGTGCACACCGACCACCCGAGGTGGTGCTGTAGGTTTTCCGGGGTTTTCTACAGCTGAAAAGTAAATACACCATCTAAAACATCAGTAGGTCGCTCCGGAGCTCCATGGCAAATAATAATAATAGCCGTCCTCTACCCGCACAGGCTATGCCTTTGGGTACACTCAACGAGTGTTTAGGAGGGAGTATTATTATACGGGGTGGCTAAAGTCTCTGGCTGTGGAGCTTCTGGCTCGCATCGGACAGAGGTTCGAGGCTCCGGTACATCGGTTTATTTAGGCGGTCACATGCTTTTTGAAAAGCAAGTATGATGTTAGTTGTCCAGATGCCAATCCCAACGTTTGGTGCTAGCTTGGAGTGCGCATCGATCACCTGGAGTGCTCACTAAGAATAACGGTCTTCTGCATTCGTCCGTTAAGATTTCTGCCGCATCACGAAGAGCCGGTATTATTTTCAGATCACGATCCCAACCACCCTTTCAATAGAATGGTGTGGGTAAAGCCTGCGGAGTTCAAAGTGTAAGTCACGATATTTTGTCCATTATTCCTCCTCAATTTTGACGATGTTCGTTTCGCCAGGAGCCGAAAATTCTATGACGAAAATCTTCCTATTTTGATGGACAAGGAGGACTACATAAGGCGTATTGTCTTGTATTTGCCTGAGGGTAAGGAATGACTAGTTCCAATAGATTCGGCACTTCTCATCCTCCACAACGGACTCAATATCTCCTGGAGCATAAAGCAACACCAGTGTGTCATCTATACCATAGAAGTTCGAAGATGGTAGTATAACACTCGTAGTGTTGCGTTATGCCTATGGGTATAGGCTGAGACCGCATGAGCTGGACAGGCTGACAGCAAATGCATTTTGATCTCGGCTGTCACACGACACGCTCTGCATCTAGTGTCAGGGGCACCTGCGTATACTAAGGCAGTAGGTATTATTGATATTTTTATATCAATTATGCAAATTTCCATAGAGAAGACGAATTGTTTTAATTGGGACAAGAAGACCACCTGCAGACTAGTCAGGGGAGTAGTTGTTTCATGACAGGTATCTGCCATAACCGCCTAAATTGTAGATGTATGGGTGTAGAAAAGGGTGAAAAATCGGTTGGCAACGACTACCGCTGTTATTATATCACTAACATTGTATGCCAAAGGATTGCAAGTTGCTCTAGCTCATTGGTAACTTAGTTCAAAGTTTATTGCAAAATTTTAACAGAACAGACAAAAAGATAAGAAGCTAGTGAAAACGTGGTAAAAAACTTTGATTAGAACATTTGAAGTGTTATATAATAATATTACAAAACACCCATTCAGTTTTTCATAAAATTTGTATTACTGGTGGAGCTTCATTGAATTTCAAGTGCAAAATAGCACCCACTGAAAATCAATGTTTTCGAGCAAATAAGCCAGGTGCATCGAAGGCATCCACGTTTTCTATGCACTCAAATATCCACTGAGGCAGGACTTTAATTTTTTCTTTAATTCAAAAAAAAATTGTTCTGAAATTTGTTCTATCTGTCGACCGGCTGCACCCTGACGAGCAATCCTCAGAAGTCTTCGAAAAACGTCTGTGAACCAGGGAAGAATATTCAGGCAATGTCATTAACTTCGCGAGGAATTCAAGTGAAAATACTAAGTTTATGTTGTAACTGTTCAAGATACGGGCATTATAATCAAAAATATACGTCATCAGGTTTTTCTTCATTTTTACATCGCGATCCAAGTTTGGGCATAGTTATATACATAACTGATCAAGATACAAACTGGGTTGGATCTCCAGCAGTGGTCAAACTAGGGTGAGTAAGTGAAAATCACATTGCGAAGGTACACGGAATTCAGTCATAAACAGCAACTGTTTCCCGAAATTATTTGAAAATACCGGAAAACATGCTATAATCGACATTATTTCGGAATTCTATCAGAATATTTCGAGTGGTTACTGGGAGCTTCAAAATTCTTCGATATTTTGTGCGCTGGGCAAATAAAGTTGGGTAACGGTCCAACTATTATCAATAGACGAGCTTTCGTAGGATTTCATCAGGCGAAATACCTTTTTACGGTGATATGGAAGCACATGCGTGGAAAAGCTAGGATGAGCCATTTTGTTTTGATGACGATTACAGAAACAAATAAAAAAAATCTGGTTTGTAGAAAATCTATTGAAAACCGAAATATACGAAGGACAGAGCAAGAATGCGAAAAACTGTTTAAACAAACTACTACCCATTTCGAGTTATCGCTTTGTAGTAGAGTTCAAATGGCGTTGAACAGACTTACAGTAAAACCACTAGAAAAAAACTTTAAAATAAGCGGAGTATATTGATTTTATAGCTGAGTGATTGAAGATGGATTACATAACCAGAGTTAAATCAGGTTCCAAAAATATGGACCATTGATATGTTCATATTCTATATGACGGTGTCTCAAGTTTATACTAACTCAACTACTAAATTGAGGGTACTGTTCGACGCGTCCGCTGAACAGACTCAGGTATTTCTTTAACAGCCAGTTCCATAATCAACACCATAAAGACTCCTTTATTCAAAGTCGGCTTTACGATAAAGTGTTCTTTAACGTACACTTTAAAGTGCCTTTGGTTCCATAATGTAGCAAAAACTCCCTTTAGATAAAGCCTCCTTTAAAGCGGCATTCGTTATGTTTATACTGGTGGCTACACTGAAATGTAGTATTTTTAGGAATACAGTTGTGGTGATCTTGTTAATTTTCAAGGTGTTTTGTAGTTCTGTGGTAACTGTCATCTGGTATTATAGGTTATGAGTTTGTATTTGTTTATATTATTGTAAGATATAAAATTTCAAAATTAGCAGTTTACGGTAAGTTCAATTTGGAAGTCGCGATGAAATCAGACAAGAATAAAAATGTTTTTCTTCTATTGTGGAGGAACAAGTCTCTTAGATTCAATTGCCAGGGTAACTATTTTTTAGGACCAAGCCTGGCAGTGAGTTACCTACCACAGCATTTAATGCCGTATTTGTGCATCGCATAAATATGGACCATATGAAATCAAAATAAATATGAAAACAAAAACAAGGTAGGTGGCAGCTGCACAATGTGATTATATAAAAGGTACTAGTGGTGGAGCTCCTGTTATTGAGAATTTCAATCCAATTATAGAGAGCGTTTTGAAAATCATTGATATAAAAACAATGCAGCATTGTCGATTGTGACACAGTATGAAAATAAACTATTGATGACTATAATTTCATTATTATTCATTTTGTAGGACTCAAACACAGATACAGGAAGCAAAGTGGATGAATTTTCTAAAACTGGCTATAAAAAGTCTGTGGAATCGAATTACTGAAGTATCGGTATGAAGAACATGTCAACCAACCTCACTATAGATATAAGTAAAATTCAAAAAAACATCAAAATGTTAAATTGACATGAATAATTCTTTGTAGTTCCCTGAAGATGTAAATAAAATTTATGAAAGCTTGGAATAACCTCTGTAAAAGAGTAGGTACACTGCTATCCCCAATATCAACTAGTTTTATTACAGTTATTTATATATTATGAAATGAGGAAAACGAGCCTATAGAAGTCGCACCGCTGTTGGAATTTTTGCACATTCCACTCATGCCAATGAGGCAGTACTGAAATGTTGGGAAGTGTCTCTGAAACAGGGCATTACCAACGTGGACTAGGTCAATGAAGTTACTTTACCAGCATCTCTATAGTACCTAGGTATATTTTTCTCGTTTGATTGAACTTTATGTTTTTGCTTTTGTTGTAGAAAACGAGACGTGAATGGTCTCATTATACACCGTATGAATTGAAAGAACCTGTTACAAGATAGTTGAGGCCAACAATTTAGAACCCAGCAATATTAGCAAAAGAAGAGTTTTGAAAAGAAAATACTGTTTATCTTGAAAATCAGACTATGCATTATAAAAATCAAAATCATAGTAGCCATGAGCGCGTATGTTATCAGGAGGTGTGGTCATAGTACAGACAGTTTGCTCTATGCAGGTAGACGGTTTAGAACATAGCGGATCGGTTTTGATTATGGAGTTATTCTCGGAAAGGCATTGTTTGTTCAACTCTGACTGCTAACATTAATATAAAATATATAGCTGTTTAAAACGTATGGCCAATCTCACAGAATATCTGCTAAATATGTAGTGGGTTTGAACGTTTATATATATTTATCATGATGACAGCACGATGAAGTAGAATTTCAGATGAGTGCAATAAAAACTTTATTGCACTAGTGCAATAAAGAGCTTCTTTTTCCACTGAATAAATAAGGTTTTGCTTTTTGCATGAATGTAGAAAATAGTTATTTATGCAACAAGTGCAAAAAGTAAGTGTTTATTGCACTCTACGTGAAATTATTATTTCACCTATACCATTACTTGATAATAAAGTTTGGTTCAGTCGATGTGCATACAAAAGTTAATCAGTATTATGTTCTTCGTCTACTTCTAGCTCAAAGTCTAGATTTGGTCCAAAACCTTCAAGGTTGTCGTCAAATTCCATACCCTTTAAGTTAGTATAAAATCCCTTATCATCTTCCGGTATGAACGGCAGTATATCTTTCAAATTTTCAAGTTTTTTATTAGAAATTACTGTACCATCGGGATGTAACAGAGTTAACGTTTTGAAATTGGAAGATGTTCTCCCTTTACCATTTTTATGCATTAAAACCTCAACATAGATAATCACTTTCAACATGACTGGATTTCATGAAAACTTACAGAGGTTTCTCTTTGCTAATTTTGATTACTCTAGTATTCAACCAGCTGACTTTCTTCTTTTCAGTGTCAACTTTTCTGTTGGTTATGAGTTTTTCCAGGTGTTTTACACTGTAGAAATCTTCTTTGGTCATAATGTGAACGATGAAAGCATTTTTCTTTCTGCTGTTCAACATAACGTTCTTATAATAATTTTCTGGTGTATAAATCCGTTGATAATATTTTAGCGAACTCTCAATGTCTTCAAAATCTGAGTCGTTGGGTAAAGATGGGTGAGTGTCTAAAGTCGATTTCATCATTAAGACCATTTTGATGTTTCGATTCTACCCTCCGCATGAATCGGACCAAAGGACGAGCTCTTCAATTTCCTTCGCAGCGTATTTTTCAAGGTATTTCTTGATACACGAACCAATTTCTTGAGCACCACGTGAGGCTTCTTCCTCTTTCCAAATGAAACAGTAACCTCCATCAGTTTTACCTGAAGAGTGTACAGCAATAACTGACGTTTATAATACACTAAATTTGAAGGAATCCTAGGCAAAGGTAAGGTTTTCTGCATGTCAAAACTTATCGTTTCAAGTTTTTTGTTATCTCGTGCAAGTTGGAAATCTCTTTTCAGATGTTCTCTGGCTGATTCTGCTTGAGTTTGGTGTGAGTTGCGTTGCTCTTTAATAGTTTTAGACATTTCTTGGTTATTTGTAAAACTTTGTATTTTAATTTCAAATTTATCACAAAGGTTACACATGTCTTTAGCAAGCTTTTTGCGCTTCAAATTGAAGTTTTCATAGAATTTTTTTTATACATTGCTAAACTTACTGAAGGTCCATTTTCTGATTTATACAATTCGTAAATTTTAGCTTTTGTTAAATCCGAAGGTAAGAATGATGCTTCGGTACTGCTGCGACAGTAGTGGGATTTGTATCTGGGAAACTTATTGATGTAATCCAAAACACTTTTCAAACGGGCATCAGAAAGTTTATTCTTACCTCCTGAATTTCTTATTCCTCGTCTATCGTTGATATCTCCAATTTTCACTTTCGTTATAGATGTATGTATTCGTTTGGAAGAAACCTTTAGAGTTTCCATAATAAAAATCTTGCACACTCTTTCACCGTTCAAAGAGTATATGCGAGAATTTGTTCTTCTAGAGAATGTTTTATTTCATTTTCTTTTAATTGAAACTTCTGTTATACATGCGGCAATGAATGCTGTTTAGGCATTATATGACTCCAGTTTATAAAAATTGAAGAACAGTTCCATTCTCTATTTATTATCAATCTTATCTGAACCTCTTTTTTACAATTGCATTTAAAGCTGTCAGCCAGTCTCCTAGGTTCCTTGAATGAACCTTTAACTGTATAGTAAGATTTATTTTCATCTTTTAATTTTTTGAGAGGTGAATGTTTGTTCTGGATGCATGTGTTTTCTGCCTTTTCGTGGTCTTCCTTTACCCACCATCACTTCTTGATTTTCCTGTTCATTTCTCACAACTTCTTCCAATCCTTCATCTTCAATTTCCTCAAATTCACTTTCTACATTCGAGTAGTTGGGTACATACAGATGGCCGTCGTTTACGTTTTTCTCCAATTTCAAAATTTGTTGTTCAGGAATTTGTTCATGTTTTGTTTTCTCTTCATTTTGATCTACTGGCATATCTGAAGGAAAAAATATGCTGTTTACGACTTCAATATTAGTATTAACAGTTTCAGTAAGATGAGAAGATCTTGTATAATACAAAATTTCAGCTTTAGGTTCTGAAGAAGTATTTAGATGTTGACCTATTTGTTCATTATTCAGGTCTAGAGATATGTCTGACTATATTATTATTCTCTTATCGGATTCTGTTTCTACCTCGACAAAAGAATTAGTAATGAATGGATTTGGTTTTGATGGAGATAATGGCGGTTCACACTCGGTATTGTTAGCTATAAGACAGGAAGTTCCGTTGTTGATGTAGTCTTCATTATTTTCGGTAAAACCGTCATTGACGAGGCCCAAATTCTGAAAATAAAATCAAAATGTGCTTAGATACATGATTTTCTGATGACATGATATAGGTGATATAACCTCACACTTTTTATTTTTTGAGAAATCACTTCTTCATTATTGTTTTCCAACATATCCAATATTTTCCGGCCCCTACTCATTTTCTGATAGAATTCTATGACACTTGAAGCACTTATAACTGGTTATAACAATAAACAAATAGTTGTTACCATTTGTAATATAGAACTAATGACACTTCACCGATAAACAAAACGTAACTAAGTAACACTAACACGGAGCCAAGCACTCCAAATATAATTTTTTAAAAAGACCCAAGCGACACTTGAAGGAAACCAAGTTACAATTAACGTTTCTTTCAAAAAGTACTTAGTAGCCAAATGGCTGACAGTTCCTTTTTGAGAAACTCCTGAATGCAAATTTCTTTTATGACACTTAGTCCTTCCTCCAATAAAGTGCGAAACTTGCAATTTGGCGCTTGGTAATTTTTTGATAAATATTTCTGACGGCATTAGGAAGCGTTTAGTGTATGCAACTCAATTTCCATAAAATGGCAGTTAGTTCTCTTTTGGTTATCGCTGTCCAAATGACAGTTGCGAGTTCAAAACATAATAGAATATAACTACGAACAATCTTTCATGTGATGACCCAGTCGATTTCCTAATAGTATTTTGGTTAAAAAATCACTAATTTCAAGCTCTATTGATTGGAATAGTAGGGAAAGCTCAAAGTTGCGAGTCCAAAACATAACAGAATATAACTACGAACTATCTTTCATGTGATGACCCAGTCGATTTCCTAATAGTATTTTGGTTAAAAATTCACTAATTTTAAGCTCTATTGATTGGAGTAGTAGGGAAGGCTCAAAGTTCATAAAGAACTATCCTGGGGTTAGCAAGGCTATCATTTGGGATTTTTATGTCGTAGATTTATATAACAGAAACAGATAATATTGCTGTGGCAATTCAGATAAAAAATTATAAGATGAGTGTTATGTTTGGGTATGTCATATTGTGTTTATGGCGGACTTGGGTGAGGGATTTCCGAACGTAAGTCATGCTGGAACTGGCGATTCAGAGAGTGAACAAACTGATCACATTATTTTTATCAATCAGACATAACAAGTGTGATATGAAATCAAATGGGATTCTAAGATTTCGGAATGAATCTCGCTGCGTACCTTCAGTTTGTCCAGTGTTTTGAAAGATAATCAGCTTCTTTATTATCGGATTCTGGTTGATTTCCTCACAATTAATTTCGACATCTATGAGCAACAGTCCGCTATCCAGTTATAATCATTGCGTTATACGTGTTAATCGTTGAATTTCATTAATGTTTCAGATAAAATATTTTTAGATGGGTCAAATAATATTAGTTTCATCATTTTAATTCCTCATCAAGTACAGTAATTTAATAGCCGTTAACACTGTCATAATTAGCAGACATAATTCCATTTCAATGTGCCAGAAAATTAAATATTATTGAAATGTAATACACACATACATCACCAAAAATCGATGGGTTCAAGTGATGTGTGTCAAATTACGCATTCATGACCTAAACTTGAAAATCACATTTTTTTATATATGAACATATCTCGATGCATTTTTTACCATTCGGGGCCTGATGTTTTCATTATTAATAATAATAATAAAAAAAAATTATTTTCCATCAGATGATATGGAAAATTATATAGGAATAGTCAAATAGAGGGTGAAATCAAGAGAAGAACTCTCACACACTATTCCCTTCTCATTTCTTAACATACATTTGAACGCAGAAATATTATTAATGTTTTTGATCATGTCAGGTGAATGATTGAACATTTTTGGTCCATGATAGTTTGAAGAGGCGGACGATATTTTGAATCTGGCGTAAGGGATATGGAACAAACCTCTGTTTCTTGTATTGACATTGTATATTACTATTCAAAAAAATAATTGTTTATTCTGGAATACGTATGAAGACATTTCAAATATAAAAATTTTACAAAGAATTCTCTGCATGAGAACTTCTTGGATATCCTTGCTTTTCCATCGAACAATGAATACGTTTCTGTGCAATGAAAACGTTTTTGGTCATTGTAGAGTCGCCCCAGAGACATATACGCCATACCTCAGTCTTGAGTCTACTTGAGCATGATACGAAGTCATCAACTGATTCATTTCTAACATTAAAAATTCACAAACAGATACGTCAAAGAATTCAATTTTGAAACCAACCGCTTACAGCAATTATATTGATGGTATACCTACGAAGCCTTGGCTAATTCTGTAATACGTTATTGTATAATTGTATGGGGTGGAATCTACAAGACATCGCTGGTTAACTTGCAAGTGACTCAAAATTCATTAATAAGAATTATGATGAAAAAAGATCGGAGATACTCTTACTCAGTTGTTGTATGATGAAACTAAATTATTCGGAGTTAGGAAACTTTACTTATTTCAGAGTTTACTGTGGACTGCCAACTCTTCAATAACATTTGTACAACATGCATTCAAAACTCATACAAGTTCCATTTAGACCATGAATGTTCCATGCTGTAGACTCACGCACAATAAAAATTTTAGATCGTATCTTGGACCCAAACTTTACAATACTCTACCTGCCACATTGAAATGGACGAGAAACAAATTCAAATTCAAAAGAGACTTAAAAAAAATTGTTGGTAACAATTATAATATGCTTCAAAAGATAGTTGAATAATGAATAACCATTGTTGTGAATCCCAGAGCTCATCATAAACATATCTCTTTCTCTCTCTTGTCCCACCCTCTCTCTCTAATCTTTCTATCTCTTCCTTTCTGTATTCTACAATATGCTGTTATTATTTACGTCTGGTTATATAGGATTAGGATAACTATTTTGTTTGCTGGCTACAATACAAGCTTGCTTAGGTAGCCACAACTTCCACTAGTTATCCTAAGATTATATAATTCATAGATATTTGTTATAGAAGAATCTGTACCTGTTTTATATCTGATTTGAATAAATTTACTTACTTACAGCAAGCTTTCCACAAATTTGATCTGGTCAAGGTTGCTATATGAAATTAATACGATATGCAGTCATGACATAAAACCAAGACAACGATGCCCTAAGTATTTACTGAAGTGATTATCAGTCAGCTTATAAAATATTATTTGATATCATTGTGTTTCTTGATCGGAGTCAGAACAGATTTTTTTTTTCTACATTTATATAGATTTTCAGATTGAAATCTCATAAGCGAATTTCCTCCACAAAATCAAACAATTCAATCAATACTTAAAAGGAATCCCTTTACAATCATGAAACAAATATTAATCAAATTATCGTACAAATCATTACTTTATTGAATGATAAATATACGTCAACGCTCATACCTACCGCTTCCAAGAAATGTCACACATTGTTGATATAAGAAAAGTAAAAAAATCAGATTCATCAGAAAAGGTGAATGAAACACCTTCTGCTTTTATTCAATTCATCATCAATTATAATCGATATACAAATCGAACTCCGGAGCATAAAATGTTATAAATTACGGAAACCATATTATATCACTTTATAAAACCTACGCCTCTGTTGAACGACATAACATGTCAAATCTATATTTTTGTATACACTCATCTGAATTAATTAAACTGTTTATGCTCATACCGTCTGTACTTGATATCAGTTAATGTAGAACCTGTATTATGTGAGCAGATAATTGCAGAAACTCAGCTTTCCTGACTTTTGGATTAACTGGCAACCATGTTTCGCAACACAAGCGGCATTAGCGGCAATAAACATTGAATTTAGTTTAGAATGTGACCCTGTATTGAGCGCAGCCGGGAATGTAAATAATGCAGCGTAGTCCTTATTAGGTCATTGCATCTTATCACCCTACAGCTAATGGCCAAAATAAAATTGCTAAATAATTAATCGGTCGGAAGCTACGTTGTAAGTTTAGTTTATTGATTCCATTCGTCGAAAGGAATGTTTGAAAAAATCAAAATTCACAAACAATCAATTTCAAGGGTAAAAGAAAACAAGAATTCCAGGCAAACGATCGTATTTGGGCTCGCGATTTTCGACAGGGTATTGACAATTGGTGTAAGGGTGTCGTCCCAGGAGTTTTTGAATAAAAGAACCGAGAAAAGAACGTTGAATGATAAAATTATGTTAAATATTTCTTACGTGTATTTTGTCAAATTATTAAATTTCAGTGGTGGAGGTGTTATGCACTAACAGGTATTACTCTCTGTATTCCAATCAGGTAAACAGGTTCGAAGATGAATAGGACTTCAACAATATAAGTAACTGACCGTTGGAAAATTAGTTTATAAATGTTCAATGTGAAAGAATACGGGGTACCCTTCTCTCTAAGCGTTTCCACCAAGTGGAAAAGGCAAACATCTGTCAGAAAACAACTACTACCCTGGCTAATACCACGACGGACATTGAACTACATCTGACAAATATGTGTGCAACGTTCTTCCAAGAAGACCCAATTGCAAGTGCTTGTCTTGTAATTAAACAGAAGATTATCCTTCATTTGGCTGGGAATGACCACCTGTAGACATGCATGTTTCGAGGTTTATTGCCTCTCATCAGTGACAGGGTAGGTCGGACAACATTATAATTGTCCTGTCCCTGCCAAATGAATAATAATCAACTGTTTAACTAATATTTCCCCACGGATGACACAACGAACTACAACAAAGTTGATAGCAGCGCCATCCGCACGGAACAAGACAAAACACTTCCGAGTAGCCCAGTCTCCGGGAAGAGAAATCTTTAAAAAATTGAACGAGTTTGAATATATTGTGCCAGAGATGTATCAACAATGTGAAAGAATTTGGGGTACGCTTCTCTCTAAGCGTTTCCACCAAGTGGAAAATAAAAGGCAAACATCTGTCAGAAAACAACTAGTTCCCTGTCTAAGACCACGACGGACATTGAACTACATCTGACAAATATTTGTGCAACGTTCTTCCAAGAAGACCCAATTGCAAGTACTTGTCTTGTAATTAAGCAGAAGATTATCCTTCATTTGGCTGGGAAGGACCACCTGTAGACATGCATGTTTCGAGGTTTATTGCCTCTCATCAGTGACAGGGTAGGTCGGACAACATATTCACATAATATATTCGAACTCGTTCGAATTCTTATAAATGTTTACTCAAATTAATGTCATTTCCAAATTATTTTATTCTGAGTTATTCAATAATAGCGAACATAATAGTATGCAAAGGGTATACTGGTAAACAATGGAAAAATAAATTGCTTACTCTTCACTCGTGTAGAACGCTCTGAAATTATTTGTTGAACATGCAAAAATAAAGAGAAGGTATTCAAGAATGATCACCTAACGTATGCTTTTTCACAGATTCTTATAGAAAGTAGCTAACAGTCTTTGGTTTTGATATCTGTCAACTAGAGTTTGGAAAGCTATCCCATAATTTTCATCAGTCAAAGTAACATCCTGAAAAGGTTCTTCTGGAACTCATTGTATAATAATATCTATCAGCCCCACTTTCAATCCTGTTTTTCTCATCTGAAATACCAATTTCCAATTGAGTTCGAATCGTTGGGTCAGCAATAGAACATCAAAAGCAAAATAAACAATTTATTACGGAATGCTTGGTGAACTACCAGTTCCGTAAAAATGTACGAACATTCTTTTAATTATCTAGATATTCTGAATACTCACATATTTTCAAGGCAAATAAAAAATGAAAACCGATGAGCTATTTAAAGAATTGGGAATGCCCGCAAAAACGAGTATTAAAACATGCACAATAACCCGATTAATTATACAGGATATAAATAGAGAGTTTTGAATGAAAACCAAAACAATGAGTTATCTGGTGGTTTTTGAATATTTCGTACTGATTGAAAATTGTTTTTATTGTATAGACCCTATTTATTATGTACTCGTATTGACCTGATATTCAAATAATAAATTAGACAGCCTTTCAGGTGTAATAAATCGCTTGGGTATTGGGCGACGATATATTTGGTTCAATTTCAAACTTACACCAAAGCAAATAACCACTCCTCTGTCGCCTCCCTTAGGAAGTATTCTTTATATTGAAATCAAATTATAGCACATGATGTTATAAAATACTTTTCCCGCCAAAAGACCAGTGTTTAGTATTGATTCTACTCAAGCTCTGGGATAGCCTCCCCAGTAGTCAGAATGCTCAACCCTAGACTTATCAGCTCTACTGGTTCTCTTTTCCGAAACTAATTTGTTATAATTATAATTCTTACTGAATTAGCTGAAGCGGAATAAAACAAAACTCAGAAATCATTCATAACAATGTCCAAGTAACGAATAAAAAATTTAAGGTATTTCAAAATATTTGTTGAAACAAATACACAGTGACCACTTTGATGAAATGAATGGAAAACACTTTTGTATAATTTCCACTGGATATTTTATTTTTACGACCGGTTTCGGGTTTCATACTATTATCAAGTCCTATCTAATGTACCGAAACCGGTCGTAAAAATAAAATGTCATTGAAGCGATCATGAATTTCCTAAATATACAGTAAGCACATAAAAGTTGGAACAAATTCGTTAAAAGCTTGATATGACCATTGGTGAAAAAAGCTCAGACACGTCGAATTTCTTTTTCAGTTGCGCATATTTTGGACTACTCACATGTTCGATAACGTCATCACTCTTCGAGTTATGACGTAATAATAGTTATTTTTGCTATTATCAAGCAATAGCAAAATAACGGAAATGGCGAAAAACGGTGAAGTTATTTTTAACGCAAGGGCTGAATACCTTCAAAAATAACGCATTTTTCTGTGAATGGATGTCATATTTTTTCTCATGCTACACAACCGTGTCTCCAAGAAGTAAAAGATACTTCATTTATAATAACGTAATTAATTCTAAACATGACAACAGGACTGAATAAACCTTCAAACTATCAAATTAAGTGATTGTAAGATATACTAGCGGGATCCAATAAATGCGAAACCAATTCATATTGATAGCGGGGATGCTATTCATAAAATTGGAAAAAGCTAAGCCTGAATATTATTCATAATAATTAATTATACAGTGCGTCTTTTAATAGTCCCCACCTGTTTACTTTTGAACGGTTTGACGTACAGAATTTCGAGCCTTGAAAGTAGTTCTGACATAATTTGTATTACCGAAACATGGCTGAATAACAAGATAAATTGTCCCAAACTGTTATATTGTGAAGAATACCAGGTATACCGCAGAGATCGTGATGAAAATACAAGTGGAAAAATGGATGGGGGAGGTGCTCCTAAGCATAAGGAATCATTCAATAATAAGAAATTTTTCATAGCTCACCACAACGAAATAAATGCCGAGCTGATTGCCACAGATTGAAAACTTTTATTTACTGAGACAACTTCACTGTAACGAGGCAGTTGATGTATTTTATAATAAAATTAATTATTTTACCGAACAAGCTACTCAAACAAGATTTTCCTACACGAAAAAAAAATCCGATACTTAGTATATGAAATTCATATACACACTATCTGAATTTCATATACCCGGCGTGACAGAAGAACGTACACATAAAATTATCCGACGAGAGTCACCTGTTCCAAGTAAGCTTTGGTATCTCAGAACTGAACTACTTTCATACATTCCTAAACAACCAGTCCCAGAGGATCAGATGCTCTCGGCATGTTGACCTAGAAGAACCGTTCTACCAATGTAGTGAGCTGGGCATGTGAAAATGAGAATCTGGTCGAAAAAAATTAGGTCTCCAAGATTTGATGATCAGTTAGCTGTCATTTCAACCCAGTACACCTATTATATGAAAGTTAAAATCTTGTCATATTAAACTGAGAATCTTGTCATACTATGCTTTTAATCTTGTCAAATGAATCTAGTAGCCTCGTCGAATGAACCTGGTAGTCTCTTCTTATGAAACTAGTAATCTCGTCATATCAAAGTAGCACTCTCGATATATGAAGCTAGTAATCTCGTCTTGAGGCTAGTGGTCTCGTGTCTGTCCGATATTGATCTGTTCTTATATATTTATGGGAGTATGGAGAAACGAACCAAAATCCAGCAAGTATATTGTACACATAATGGAAAAAGGAACCTAAACATTGTTTAGAATTCTTCTTTTTTTGTAAGAAATTCACTGGTTTGCCCCATGGGTGCGGCACTGGAATTACTGGATCAAAGGACACAAAATAGACTCAGGAACAAACTCTGAAAGTCTGCAAAAACACTCCAGTAGGAGATTTGAGCCGGTTCTGGACCTCCTCCCACCACTATGACGTAATCGGTGACCTTGACCTCGATGACGTCATCGGTGACCTTGACCTTGACCTTGACCTTGACCTTGAACTTGAACTTGAACTTGAACTTGAACTTGAACTTGAACTTGAACTTGAACTTGAACTTGAACTTGAACTTGAACTTGAACTTGAACTTGAACTTGAACTTGAACTTGAACTTGAACTTGAACTTGAACTTGAACTTGAACTTGAACTTGAACTTGAACTTGAACTTGAACTGGATATTGACGTTGATAGTGGTCTTGGTCTTGAGTATTGTTGGGAGGTGTTCAGGGTTTGTATTTTACCTTGGGATTGTGTTTTTTTTCATACACGGACTAGTACTTTCCAAGTACATATATTTTTTCTTACTTCCATACCTTCCATACCCTTCATGTATACCTACTCTGGTATTATGTATGGTCCTTATGTGTGGAGTGCACGTCTGCACACGGCAGAGATCCAGTCAGATATGTGAAGTCTGATTTATCTCATGTGATATATACCTTGAGATGGTGGTAGGGGGAGAGGTACCGTAATGCTATGCGCATCCGACGATGATCCAGTGGAGTGTGACTCCCCTCACCACTATGACGTCATCGGTGACCTTGACCTTGATGACGTCATCGGTGACCTTGACCTTGAACTTGACCTTGAACTTGACTTTGAACTTGAACTGAACATTGACGTTGGTAGTGGTCTTGGTTTTGAGTATTGTTGGGAGGTGTTCAGGGTTTGTGTTTTACCTTGGGATTGTGTTTTTTTTCATACACGGACTAGTACTCTTTCCAAGTACATATATTTTTTCTTACCTCCGTACCTTCCATACCCTTCATGTATACCTACTCTGCTATTATGTATTGTCCTTATGTGTGGAGTGCACATCTGCACACCGTGGAGATCCAGTCAGATATGTGAACTCTGATTCATCTCACGTGATATATAACTTGCGATGGTGGTGGGGGGAGAGGTAGCGTCACGCTATGCGCATCCGACGATGATCCAGTGGAGTGTGACTCCCCCCACGACTATGACGTCATCGGTGACCTTGACCTTGATGACGTCATCGGTGACCTTTACTTTGACCTTGACCTTGACCTTGACTTCGACCTCGACCTTGACCTTGAGCTTGACTTTGAACTTGAACTTTTGAACTGGATATTGACGTTGATAGTGGTCTTGGTCTTGAGTATTGTTGGGATGTGTTCAGCAGGGTTTGTGTTTCACCTTGGGATTGTGTTTTTTTTTTCATACACGGACTAGTACTTTTTCCAAGTACATATATTTTTTCTTACTTCCATACCTTCCATACCCTTCATGTATACCTACTCTGCTATTATGTATGGTCCTTATGTGTGGAGTGCACGTCTGCACACCGCCGAGATCCAGTCAGATATATGAACTCTGATTCCTCTCCCGTGATATATACCTTGCGATGGTGGTGGGGGGGGGAGAGGTCGCGTGACGCTATTCGCATCCGACAATGATCCAGTGAAGTGTGTGAGGCCCTTGCTCTCGATGAGGTGGGTTGGGTCCGCCCATACGCTGCGGTGATTCAGCGACTACTATTTACTCTCCGCCCTCTCTCTATATTGATATGGTGGGGAGGGCTCTGCTATGACATTGCATGAATAGTCGAAGCGGATAGACTTTGTTTACCCTCTCTCCAACTCAATGAAAGTATAGATAAAGGAGGTGGGATGGATTGTAAAATCAGTATCTTATTGAGTTTTGTGCTGAGAACACTCATCGAGAAAATGTATTCCTGTGACTGTGGTAAATCGTTCACTCGTAGTGATAATCTTCGTCATTATCAACTTCAGAGTTGCCAAGGTGGCCCTTCTGTGAAACGGATCAAGTTAGATACGGTTGCATCGACACCAATGTACACATGCAATTGCTGTAATGTGACAATTCCTGCATCCCAAGTAAGTTCACACAAGAGAACTCTCCAGCACAAGAACAATGCATGTGTTCAAGTAGGTGATGGCATACAAATTATAAGGAATGCTTTCAAATGTAGAATTGTAAGCTATCGAGTGGAAAGTCCGAATGTATACACTGAATATATGCCGTTCTTCAATCAGGGAGAAAGTTATTGGATTACTTGAAGAGGCAATAAGGGTTCACAAGATCTTCAAAGTGAATATGGAGGTATTTGGCAGCTACATTGTCCAAACACGGGATTTGAGTAATACCAAGTCATTCAACTCACAAAATAAAATTGTGGACCAGTCTACGGATTTGCGTGCATTATTCGATGGATTCCGTGATGTCATCATTGCTCAGACTACGGAAATTGAGGAACGTGACTCAGGTATGTTTAAAGTTTCAATTCTATTTACACGAATATTAAATTATTTTTATGTTTCAGGATGGAGCTGTGAAAAAGTTATGTTCCTCGAAGTGAACATCAACAAGTATAGTCCACTCAGCGGATGTTCATATGTGAAGCTGCCCGAGTTCATTGAAACAAGAAAAGGTGTTGTGAATATTCGCAATGAAGATCAGCACTGTTTTGCATGGGCCGTCACATCTGCTTTGTTTCCTGCGATTGGTAGAGTGTCAGAAGTGTCCTCATACCCCCACTATTCCGATGTTTTAAATGTAACAGGTATGGATTTTCCAGTTAAACTTCAAGCCATAAAAATGTTTGAGGATATGAATGATATTTCAATTAATGTCTATGGATTAGAGTCGAAACTTGATGAGGGTAAAATGAAATATGAAGTGGTTGGTCCATTGCGTTACTCACAGAGAAGACTTAGAAGACATGTTAATTTGTTACTTATAACAGATGATTTTGGCAATAGTCCTTATTGTTGGATTAAAGACCTTTCTAGGTTAGTTTCAAGTCAACTATCTGCGCATGAGCATAAGAAATATTTTTGTGATGGATGTATATTGTATTTCTCTCATGAGCGATTACTGTTACGTCATCAGTTGCATGACTGTAATCATTTGAGTACTACAACACCATCAGTCAATTTCAGAATCAATAAATATGGTAAAATGATACCGGGGAATTCACTTATGTTTGAAAATTTTGAGAAACAAATGAAGGTGCCATTTGTAGTTTATGCTGATTTTGAATCAGTTCTCAAACCCATTCAAACTAGTCAACCCAACCATAAACACTCATACTCGAATAAAACATACAAACATGAACCTTATTCATTTGCTTATTCGATAAAATGTTCATACAATGATAAATTATCCAAATTTGTTACATACAGAGGTGAGGATGCAGCCGAGAAATTTGTTACAAAACTTGAAGATCATTTAAGAAATATTTATCAAAATCATTTGAGGTATCCAATTCCTATGGCTGCACAAACCCCCGCGGAAGAAGAAGAGTTTTTTTCCGCACATTTTTGTGGAATATGTGATAAACCATTCACGGGTGGTGATGTGAAAGTGAGAGACCATTGTCACCTCACTGGAAAAAAAAGATCACCCGCCGCCCATTCCGTATGTAACCTAAATTTCAAATTGCCAAATTTTGTTCCGATAATTTTCCATAATCTTAGTGGGTATGATTGCCATTTGTTCATAAAAGAACTGTATAGAAACAAGGACAAAGTGGACGTTATTCCACAAACTAAGGAAAAATACATATCTTTCACCAAGCATCTATTCACTCACAAATACACTGACAAAAATGGAAAAGAGAAAAAGAATTATTTGAAAATGAGACTTATAGACAGTTTCAAATTCATGTCCAATTCTTTGCAGAACTTGGGTGCTAACTTAACATCCGATCAGTGTATTGCGATGCATGAACATTTTCCACAAATTGACAAATTCAATTTGATGAGAAAGAAAGGTGTTTTTTCATATAACTTTGTTGACCATATTGACAAGTTGAATTATCCAACTATTCCCACTAACAATCAATTTTATGACAATCTTAACGAAGAGCATATATCAGATAAGGACTATATGAGAGCAAAACTTGTTTGGCATTTATTCGAGTGTCAGAGTTTAGGGGAATACTCGTAGTTATATTTGAAGTCGGATGTGCTTCTATTATGTGACATATTTGAGAATTTCAGAAACATATGTTTAGATAAATATAAATTAGATGCGGCACAATATTATACAGCACCCGGATTATCGTGGGATGCAATGTTGAAGTATACGAATATTGAATTGGAATTATTAACAGATATTGACATGATTCATTTTTTCAAGAAAGGAATACGGGGTGGAATAAGTCAGTGTAGTGAAAGAAAGCATATAGCTAATAATAAATTTCTCCCCGATTATAACCCTGATAAACCTTCATCGTTCATCTCATATTTAGATGCTACCAACCTATATGGCCACAGTATGTCACAACCATTACCCACCAACGATTTCACTTGGCTAACACCCAATGAAATCATCAATTTGGACGTAATGGGTGTGGCATCTGATAGTCCATACGGGTATGTTCATGAAGTAGATGTTCATTATCCCCAAGAATTACATGACAAACATGCTGATCTCCCTTTTCTCGTTGAAAGATTAATTCCTAAATTAATTCCAAATTTAAATGACAAAAGAAAATATATTGTACATTACAAAAACTTACAACAGGCTGTAGCCAATGGTCTTATTGTCATGAACACATGTAGAGCTTGGAGATTCAAGCAGTCATGTTGGATGAAACCTTATATTGATTTGAATACTGAAATGCGAAATCGATCTAACAACAAAGCTGAAAAAGATTTCTATAAACTCATGAATAATGCAGTATATGGGAAAACAATGGAAAACGTTGATAATAGAATTGATGTTAGACTGGTTACGCATTGGGAAAGTATCGAGAGGCTGGCGCCGTAATTTCACGTCCAAATTTCAAAAGCTGTTCAATATTTTTTGAAAATTTTGTTGCTATTCAATTGGGGAAAGTTAATGTATTATATGATAAACCACTATATTTAGGATTTTGTATTCTAGAATTATCCAAAATAGTCATGTACAACTTTTTCTATGGTTGTATTAAACGCCATTATGCAGAAAATGCCACCTTACTCTACACTGACACGGATTCTTTAATTTTGAAAGTAAATACCGATAATTTTTATCATTTCATTACCAGCAATATAGGTGAATTTGATACTTTCAATTACAAAGTAGGAAACCAATTCAATATTCCTATTATAAAATCAATTCTGGGTAATTTTAAAGACGAATTTCCTAATGATCCCATAATTAGCTTTTATGGTACCGGTGCCAAAGCATATTATGTTCAGTCTGTGGGTAGTGAATTTAAGAAAGCAAAAGGTGTCAAAAGATCCGTCATAAAGAATGAATTAACATGTGAAGATTATAAGAAACTTGTCGAACAGGGTGGTTTAATATTCAGGAAGATAAACTCGTTTAGAAGCATATTACATGACATGTATACTGAATTGAAGAACAAAGTTGCATTGTCATACCATGATGATAAACGGTTCATCATTCCCAATACGGCACAAACTCTGCCTTGGGGTCATAGCGATATAGAATTCTACCAGAATGATCCAGAAGAGAATATTCGTTGGGTTTCCAATATTATTCAATCTTTTTCTCAAGAGAGTCCGTTAGATCAATTACTTCATTTATTAACAGCTGAATTGAACAAATGAAATATTATTCTGAATGGAAAATTCACCACCATCATACTTATTCATTTGTATTCTAGATGTGATTACGCTTATTATATAAAAGTCAAATTATACTAGTCAATTTTAGTTGATATCTTGTTGTCCTGTTACCAAATATATATATTTTTAAATAAACACGTTTTTCTGATTTCCTATTGTTTCATTTAAGAGAATAAAATACCTACACAGAAATATATAGAAATGATTATTTTGAAATCATCAGTATGAAAGATATCGAGGTGGAAGAAAGATGTCCAAAGCTATTGATAAATTCGGTCTTAGACGAAAATGGGGTACTGTTAAAGTTCGAGTTCTTCAAGGTTCTCAAGGTCCTCAAGTTATAGGATTCAAGCTTTCACCTGATGACCAATATGATATGCAAGGTAAAAGACTGAAAAATGCTGGTGAACCGATAGATGAGAGTGATTGTGTAATTCGGTTATATCTGAATGAACAAATCAATGAGTCGAAGGCACTTGTCCTCAAAGCCTTGCAGGCTGCCATACTTGCCACAACGGCTCAAATTGTACCTGATGCCCGTCAAGCTTTTAACGAAAAACTAGAGGAGGTGACAGATGATCTGTATCGCAAGTACAGTAATCTAAAAAGTGATGTGGATATCAAAGTCTGGGATGCTACAGCTACAATGACACGAAACATAACAGAGTTGACGAGTGAAGTCAATCACAAATGTGATATTCTGAAAAAGGATTCGGATAATGCATTGGATATTACATCTGCAATGATGCAAAAATATGACGATTTGGAGAAGAGGTTAGTTGTATTGGAGAAAAAACATCAGAGGTTATTCGAATTGGAGAAGAATCATCCTGATATTTGGCTCACACATAGACCAAGACTTTGGGCTCCATGTAGTGATCCACAACCAGCTGTGTGAAAATGAAATAGTATTTTGATGTATATAAATATGGAATAAATTCTGTAAGAATAAAGTTATTTTTATTTCAATACCATAATGATACTTATACATTCACATACAATGATCTTCTCGCAAACACGTATTATAGTATTTATATAAGTATCAGAAAATGCAATTAAGATAAAGTGATGAGCATTGCCCAGTGTGTACCAACCAACAAATTTATGTACACTCCTTTTTTCACTTAATCTTTTTTTTATTATTATTTTTTATTTGGTTTTATACAACATCTACAAATAATATATACAACACTTACAAACAAGTTACCCTGTATAATACAAATCAGCGTCATCAAACGAAAAAAAACGCGAGAAAGAAACCTCTTATATCACCCCGCCACCCCCACCTGGGGTAATACGGAGATTTCTTTCTCGGAGTAGTCGCAGGCTAATCCAACTGAGCCATCATAGACCACCGAAGATATTAGTAAAAAATCTTCTATATACGTTTTTAAAATCGAACCCCTAAATTTCTACAGCTAACAATACATCAACAAATAGCCGGCATCAGTGCAGACTCGTCTAAGGAATAAAAATAAATCAACTTGGAGAAAAAAATTTTTCGTGAATTTTTTTTGTCCATAACCCATCATTTTTATATTTTTCCAAGAAATATATAATCAGTTCGGACGTTTTTTAACAACAAACTTTTTCTTTATTATCATTCATGAGTAAGATATGATTTTTCAAAAATATTGAAATTAAAATTTATCGGAAAAACTTTTTTTGGTGCATAACCCAAAATTTTTATATTTTTCCCAGAAAGATGTGATCAGTTTGAATGTTTTTCACCAACAAAATTTTTCTTTATTATCATACATTCATTAATTTCAAAATTGAGTTAGTAGTATATTTGAACCGGTTCTGGGCCTACCTCCACCACGGAAATTTGAACCGGTTTTGGGCCTACCCCCACCACGGAGATTTGAGTTGGTTCTAGGCCTACCCCCACCACGGAGACTTGGTCGATTCTGGGCTAACGCCCACCAATCTGACGTGACTATCGACCTTCGGGTGTACGTATGTTGTTGTATTGAACGGTTACCTCTTGTTTCGAGTGTGAATCATGGACATGCGTGTATCCAGTTCAGTTCGAAAGCGCATGTGCAAGGTGACTTGTTTCTATAAAATGTGAAGTTGAACTTATATCAGGACCTTTTCTCTCCGACTCCTATTGATCTCACACGTTCCTACGAGCTGAATAATCATGAACTCACTACCAAATTTGTTGGTTGAAGAATGTGCAATGCCGAATATTCCAACAAATGATGAGTTTGGTTTTGAAAATATTCCGGTATATCACTTGTCATCCCCAGAAGGTTTCAACGATGGATATAACATCATTGATTATCTGAAGATTTCAGATATACCGGAACCTTCAGAAAATGTTGATCCAACCCTTTCACAACTGTCACTACTCACATGCCCTCCACTTCTGTCTCCTCTTAGTGTGGATACGAAACCAAAACCATCTAAGAGGAAGGGTGCATCTACTCCTTGTGACCCAAAGAAAACAACTAAAGGTGTACGGAAACCCCGTAAGAAGAAGGTAGATGACACCTTCTTGAATGTGATGGGCGATTTGGAAGATGTTTCGCTTCATTCTTTCGGTCCACTGCAGCGCTGTGGGGATATGCTGAAGAAAGCAAAATGCCGTATCATAAAAGCGAAAGCTACCATCTTCAAATGCGATGATGATGTTCGAAGTGGCAGCATGGACGAGGTGGCTCTTCAGGAGCTCGATGCAAAGATTGCATCAACAGAGGCTGAACTGATTAAAATGTGTGATGATGCAGACAAACTCCGTTTCACAATCACACAGAAAAATCAGTCCACCCATTGTTTGAAAATGCAAGCAGAGATTGAGCTTCAGGAGTCCACAGCACTTTTTGATACGGCAGCATCTGAACGTGATAAGTGGCGAAAAGAGTTCGATCACGCATTTCAATCTGATAGTAATTAGCTCTGAGAATTATGAAGTGTAATCAATGTTGTGAGTTGAAAATATATGAGCTGGAATGGGGTATGCAGTTGATTTGGTTTGGCATACACAGAACGTTGCGATTGGTTGGGGCAACGTTTACCGCAAAAAAAATACACATTTTTTTGCTTCTCTCAAACATAATTCACTTAAAATGAAAACCTCAATAAATTTATTTTCAATAGTTCATTCATTGAAACATAAAACTTAATACATATATTAAACCATGTCAACTTTATCAATCCATGAATTATGTTCGCTAGGTAAGCCCAACCACATATAGTATTATTTTTCCTCTTCAACACCTTTTCAACCAGATAAATGTCGGGATTTTCTGTTTTCAATAACTCTTCTTCATAAAAACATCCTTTAATCGGTTGACCATTCATATCTTCAAGAATATATGTCGTGGGGTATGTCCTATTGATTTTAATGATTTTGAATAGTTTAGTTGTGAAATTTGCAGTGTACCCCTTTTCGAAGATATTTTTGTACTTGCTTATACGTACAATGTCATTCATTCGGAATTTGGGAATACTTTGGTTTCTTCGGATTCTTTTGAATTTCAGCTTTGTTGTTGACGTAACATTGATTGGTTGTATACCAGTTGTACGATGCACTTTATGATTATATTTTCTTGTAATTATTGGAAGAATATCTAGCCATTTATTGTGTCCCATCGCTGAAAATTCTCTGTAAAGCCACGTCTTGATTGTACGAATTACTCTTTCTGCTATAGCCGCTTTCATGGTGCTGAATGTTGAATAATGATTAATATCATATTTTCGCATCAGAGATGAGAAAGTATTATGAAAAATTCTTTGCCTTCATCGCTTTGTAAATGTTTTGGAGAATAATCGGCTTCTTTCAACACGTCTTCCATTTCGTCCATAAATATTTTGAGTAGCAATAAAACATATCAATATCCTTTGATATGTTTAGCATAAGGTTGTAATTCAGCTAGATCTATTTGCCATAGATCTGCAAAACCTTTGATGGTGGTGGTTCTTCTGGTGAAATTACGTCTTGCTGGCCTATGCAATTCATTGACAACTTGTCGTTTAAGATCATTTATTTCATTATCCATCCTCTCACTTTGCAAGGTTTTCATACAGACAATTTGACAATGTTACTGCATTATATAATTAGGACAAACTGATCATTTTCTTGAATCTTTCAATATATTATACCTTCCTCACGTAATTCTTCAATTATTGAAATTATTTCATTGTCGTGTCCAGTATGTCCAGCCGATTTCGAGGATATCAACAGTCGTAAACGATCGACTAACTCGTCAGGTGAATTCCAGTACACATAATTTGCTGGTTTGGTATAATACTTTTTTTGCATCCGATTGAATCCTTTACCTTTTTTTGGTCTACTCCTCGTCGACAGATGATGTGATAAGTTCAGTACTAGTTTGATAACTTCACGAAATTTTTTAGAATTCGTATGTTTGAAACTATTTATTAGTTGATGTTGTTTGTATGGTGCATTCGTTAGTCTCAATATTTTAGCATACGTATGACGAATTTCATCATCGAAATTGACTTCAGGTGGATTTTTCAAAAAAATCATGTCGTATAACTCCGGACTACCTGGGAATTCATGATTTTTTGTTTTATTGTCATTCCAAAATATAATATTGCCATCACTGAAACGTACTTTGAGACTACCCATTTTCAGTTTTTGTGTAGTAGGATCTAAACGTATACCATATATTGTATCATATGCAACATTCTTTGTTTTAACATATCCCAAATGTATTTTCAAAACATCTCCAATATTGTCTTCAAAATCAGAGAAATCAGAATCACCTATTCGAGATGATGACGGTGTTTCGAATATGGACATTTCATTTCTCCGAATTCTTTGATAGTACCTGTCTCACTGTCAGTAGATGATATTTCACTATTATATGAGGATGGATATTTCCCTATTGGGGTGCTCCTAACTTTTATTGGAGTAGACTGAGAATTCTCTTGCTTCATTGGAAACGTTGACTTTGGTGATTTGATGGTAGCAGCTGAAGATAGAACCTTTAATGGCTTCATTATGGGATCATAGAGTTTTTCAAGCGCCATTCGATTTTCAATAAGTCCACTCTTGATAGAATTGAATTTCTGCCGTACAGCTTCTATTGTCTCAACCAGTTGACGTTTCAAATTCAATTCATTATTTTTATTTTCAGCTACTGAATAATTTTTTGTCTTCATTTTGTTTTTGACAAGAGAATACACTGAAGTAACCTCTATGCAATTCAACGATCGATTGAATGTGGATTGCAGTGTCATGGATATATAAAACTATCGAACCCCATGCGATATCTACCTTCATGCATTTTTCTATCCTTATCAATGACCAGAAATCCATATTGATCCTCCCAACATTTAACACACATCAATTGGAATTGTTTGAATGTTTCATCGTGCTTGAACATTACAATAAAGTTTGTATTATCTCGCACTAACTGTTTGGGCACTCGTGAATATGTTTGAGCAAGATAAAATCAGTCAACATCTTTATGACGTCCCATACAGAAATATGATCTTATAATGTCCTGTTTTTCACATATCACATCATCGAAAATGAAAACAGAATTTGGTTTGGCATCGGACGGTTCCACTATTTCTGCATTATTACTGAACGTATAAAATCCCAAACACTTTATGGGTTCCAATACATTTCGTAGGAATTGATATTTGGGCTGATTGAGTGATTTCGAATAGAGATAAACGTTTGTGAATCGTAGTCCTTGTGGATGTGTCAGAAGAGAGATCATGGCATTTGTCTTTCCACAATTCGACGGTCCAATAATGAGTCCTCGAACAGATGATGGAAGAAGCGGACCATGCCGCAACACATTCTGACCATTCAATCCACAACCGAATTTTTCATCTAGATTATCTACAGCAAACTTTTCTTTCTGCTTTACAATGCGCATCGTACCGTGGTTGGAGACTATGTAAGCGATGATATGTCGTGAACGTTTCATTTAAATGAGTACCATCAAACGATACGGATGTGTTCGTGGTGTATGCAGAAAGAGCGGACGTGGATTTGTTAATAATTTGATAAACAAACTTCCGTTCGAATTACATTTACCCGGAGGATATCAGTACTGTGGACCTGGTACAAAATTGGAAAAACGTTTAGCCCGCAAAGATCCCGGAATCAATAAATTGGATATTGCATGCAAACAACACGATATTCAATATTTGAATCATCTAACTGATCGCACAGCGAGACATAGAGCAGACAAAGAACTCGAATACGCAGCTTGGGATAGGGTTAAATCGAAGGACGCTGGTATTAAGGAAAGAGCAGCTGCCCTACTCGTTACCGATATTATGAAATGAAAGAGACGTTTCGGTATGGGTTGTAGTACTACTATAAAGAAAAGGAAGAGAAATCAACCGAAGAAAAAGATAAATAATCTCAGAAAAATCGCCTTTGGTTCTGGAGTGGTTCATAAAGTGCGGAATGTACTGAAAAAAGCTGGGGGTGAGCAATTTGTAACGAATAATTTGAAGAAAGCTACCGTAGTGGCATTACATGCGGCACGTAAATACCTCAAAGCTGCTGGTGGAAAGAAAACAATCCGCACACCCCGCATAATTCCAATTCCTAAGGTCGGAGGGATTCTACCACTGATACCGATTTTTGCTGGATTGTCCGCGCTCGAAAGTTTAGCAGGTGCTGTTGCAGGCATCACCAGAGCTGTGAATTCAGCAAAAGCAAGCAGAACCGCCCTAATCGAAGCGAATCGCCATAATAAGAAAATGGAAAGTGTGGCATTGGGTAAAAGTAGTAGTGGTGTATACCTCAAACCGTACCGTAAAGGACTCGGACTCTACTTGAAACCATACAATCCAAAAAACTAGTTGATTCCCTACCTCGACGGTCTCTCACCGACATCGATCTCAATTATTATGCCAAGAAAATGAAAATTCCATACTTTCGTGGTATTTTCATGCGTGATACATTACCCACTAGAGGTCCACGACACCACGAGACCGCCATTGTCAATTTAGATGGAATAAGAGGATCGGGAACACATTGGGTGGCATACAGCAAATGTGGGAAAGACATTGCATACTTTGATAGTTTTGGAGATCTACCCCCACCAAAAGAGTTGATTCAATACTTTCAGAAATGTTCGAAAGTGAAAATTCTATATAACTATGATTGCCAGCAGAAGTTCAACACAGTTTTCTGCGGTCACTTGTGCTTGAAGTTTCTCTCTGAATTATTACAAAATGGATACAACTCCAGCAATGACTCGAGAGGCTATTAAGGCAATGGGATTTTCACTTAAGATGTATTTAAAAAATCACACCCTGACAAGAATGGATCGAGTGATGCTTGCAAATATGCCGAAGTAAGTAATACTCGCATGCGCTGCACATGAGATTGCTTATGTTTGGGAAAAGTTACCTAAAAGTCTACAAGATGATGTCGACATAATGAAATATAGATATTGTACTGACCACCACAATCTTGACGGCAATAGCATTCCAGATTCTGATGTGAATGATGATCCTCCACCACGGAAAATATTCTGTTGTTTCTGCAATATAAATGATATGAATATTGGTGCTAATAAAAATGAAATGGATATTGATGAACCATCTCCAAAAAGGCGTAGGTTATCTAGAGTGTGTTGTAGACAACAATAAATTGAAGTGTTATTCATAAAATTTATCAGTTATGTCACGGAACTTCGAACTACAAGCTGTCGGGACGAGTGTCTTGAGTGCAGACTTTTTCCCACCCATTGAATTGGACAGAAACAGTCGTTATGGATTGGGACTTTTAGGATTCTATGGATGCAATATAGTCAATAATATAACTGAAAAAAACAATGTGATCAATATCAGAATCAGTGATGTTAGTTCACCAATACTCCAGAAATACACAATTGAAATACCATGTGGTGCCTATGAAATAGAAGAAATCAATGCAGTTATTCAGAAACATATCATGTTCAGATTGTTTCATGGTAAAAAACAAAACAATACCGATGCAGATGATATATTCTACCTACATGCCAATAATAATAATTTCAAATGTGAGATGCGATCAAAATATGAAATTGATCTAACTCATTCGAATTCCATAGCAAAGATGATGGGTTTCAATTTTGATAGATTCCAACCGAATCAGATACATGAATCCTCACAACCGATAAACATAACAACTGTAAGACTCATCCGCTTAGATTGCAACATTATATCTGGTTCATACATAAATAATGACGAATCCCACATTATTTTTTCATTCGATATCGATGTGGAGCCTGGATTCAATCTCACAAAAGAACCACACAAGATTATATATATGCCCATTAGTCCAGAAGGTCATCAGTTGATTCACAACATCACAGTGCGTATTTTGGATCACAAAAATAATCTCATTGATTTTGGAAGTGCAGAAGAGATTGTCATAATTTTGGAATTGAAAAAAATCTCATAACTATCATGGGTTTTTGTTATAATAGACAGAATCGACGAGGATTTGAAAACTTTCCACAAACAGCTAAAAAGGAAGGCTTGGCTAGAAAAAGGCTCATTCCAAAAGTGTACGCTAAACAGTTAGCACACCAGTTATGAATGCAAGAAGTTGGAGACCAGGTTAAAATATTTATTGACTGTCTATTCTGCGTGTCGTTGTAAGGAAGCTTCGTCAGCGGAACTATGGACAGAATGCCGGAGTCGCATTTGTCAGTGGCGTAACTCCTCCCCTCGAAAATGGAAAATTATTTTTCATTTGGAAAAATTGATTTTCTTTCCATTGGTATGGCACTGGTTGCTGATTAAGGTTGCGGTGGAGATTTCCTGTTCCATATTGAGTGTTTGTATTTGTATATTATGAATACACATATGGACAATATAACTATAACATACAGGGGGATGGTCCAGGCATGGACCATGGGTGTATTTACAGCCTGTAGTGGTGTAATTCGATTTGCGTCCTCTTGAAGTCTATGCAGTTGGTCCAAGGGGATGTCTTGGATTTTTATAGGTGGCAACGGCTCGATTTTGGAAAATTTTGGCACTGCCAAATCTGGTAGTAGTAGAGGCTGTTACTGTGTTTCACTAGCTTCATTTCGGTAGGCATTCGTTGGTGTTTTGAATAGGCAGCCTGGAGGAACAGCTATGAGATAGGTCCCTGTTAGAGTTGCTATATCCGTTGTTCGGCAAGTTGATTAGATTCGGGTAGGATTCTTGAAGATCCCTATATAATGGGCTTCATCGACTTGTTCGATTATGTCAATGTCAATTCGTATTGGCATCTGTTGCCATCCTGAAGGGGTGGTGCCAATGTTCAATATTTGAAATACGGAATCCATCTTGGCGGCTCCAAGGAGAAGGTCGTTGGATTGACAGTAATAGGTCTCGTGGACATCCATACATGGCGTGGAAGAATATTGGAAGTATACCTCATTTATAGTCAGATAGGGTGCCGGTGGAATAAGGGTAGTTTGTTCAGAGGTTGGGATAGAGTAAAGATGGTAATGAGTATATCTATTTGGAAATACTAACGGGAACTTTATAACAAATACTATTTTGCTCTCTTTTTGATAAGTGCCCACGTCCAAAATATCATAGTATTTATGGATATTATTGGATTCAGTGCCAAATACTAAATTTTCAGAATGGTATTGTCGTTTTAGAATTTTAATAAGAATTTCTATTTCGTTGATATTTATTATGCTTGGGTGAGCTATATTCATTTTCGAGAATGTAATAGCATTCTCCAAATCTACTAGTAACTGGGATATAATAAGTAAAGATGAGCTGATTTGATCAAAAGCTAATTTTGTTTCTAAGAAGTGTGTAAAGTTATATACAAATGTCGATAGGTTAGAAGATATCTTATTTATTCTATCTGGCATGACATTTTCATTTTGTTTAAGTAATTTGATTGTTTCATTGAAAGTTCCTATAATATGCTTAGAGAGAGAAATTTGATCATTGACTTTTACAATATCATTTTTCTGATTGGTTTGTAGTTCTGAAATGGCTTTTTCATATTTTTCAGCATCTGTCGAATCTAAGTTTCCTGAAATACTTTTTATTATACTACCTAAACCATTAATCAATCCTCTTTTTATTCTTTCATTTGGCGTGATTGAATTGTACTTTTCAACAGCTAAGTATAATTGAATGATTATTGATTGATTTATTGCCGATAGTTCATTAAAATATGGATAAGATATTTTTTGTATTTCATCGGATATAGGTTTTAGGTCAAAATAGTGTATGAAAGTGTGAGATTTTTCCCTAATTCTCGCAGTTCCTAGCTTGAAGGGTAATATGCCTGGGTTTTTGTCAAAGGGTATTACTTGAATTTCCTGGCTGAGTGTCATCGACAGGAAGGATCTGAAACAAGGGACGTTTTAAGTTTGATTTGTGTATCTTTTTACCGTCTACTGTATCAATTTTAGTATTTTCATCAGATCTTATTCGGACGATTTTGAACTTGGGGAGACTTTTATTACGAGGAGTTGTTCCCTTATAAGCAATATCACCAGATTGATAACCTAAGGGTTCTTCGCGATTTTTATTTAGATTTCCAATATTTTTCGTTTTCGTTAAGGGCTTTGTACATTAATTTGGTTTTTTCTTTGTTATTTGCTACATATGCGCTTTGAATTCGATACTCCAGATCTATATTGAAAGGATCTGAGTTTGAAATGTGACCTGTAGTAACATCGATAGGTTTCATTTTTGTAGCTGAGTGAATGGAGTTATTATAACCTAAAATAGCATGGATCATTAACTTTGTTATGTCTTTTTCTTTATAAGTGCCTTGCAGCAACCGGATGTGCTCAGCAATAGTCGAATGAAATCGTTCGACTATTGAATTAGACTCATGATGGTCAGGTGTTCCGAAATTTAATTCAATTCTGTGAAGTTTTGCCAGTTCCTGTATAGTTTCATTTTTGAACTATCGTTTCAGGAATACCCTGGTGACAAAAATATAATTAGTTTGTTTGCTATTTCGATGCCGCTTTTATGAGTAAGGGCGTATGCTTGCGCATATTTCGAAAAAGCATCCACTATATTTAAAAACTTTTGATTTTTTATCTGATAGATATCGATATGAAGGATTTCAAATGGTTTACTGGTAGTTGGGGTAATTGAAAATTTTTGATTGGGGGGATTTCTATCATATTTATTTGTGTGGCATATTTCACAATTATTTATATACCATCGGAGATCGATTCCTAATTTGGGCCAAAAATAGGTTTCCCTGATACGTCTTTCTGTTTCTACAATACCTCGGTGGTTTGTTTTACCTTTATGGTACTGTTTCAGAATTTGGTTTTGTTCGTCACTGTTGGTAACGTCTTCTAACATTTTTGTACAACGAATAAATTTATATGAAGGATTTTTGAATGTTTTTTGTACTACCTCGCAAAATTTAGGCATGATACTATCATTTTCTATATACAGGGCGTATCGGAATTTTGGGTCTAGATATTCCTTGATTAATGAAATGATATTTTGTTCTGAATTATTTATAGATATCTGGGCAATAATTCTCCTTCTTGTAGGAAATATTTGTACAATTTTTAATAAGTCTGGGGAATGAAATACAGTTATGACTTGTAGTTGGTTGTCATAACTATTTAGCGGGTTTTCGGAAATAGGAATAGTCAGGACAGGGTTTTCTTCACTAGTATGGACGGTATTGACATCGTCTAGTTCTAGTAAATCAGGTGGTTCGCCAATTTGTCCGATAATCGACTCTATTTCTTCATTTCTATGAGTGGGATTTTCATTTCCACTACTAAGGTCAACAGATAGTTGAAGTTCTCTGTCGATGGTTTCCTCAGATTCATTCGCGTGAATTTCGACTCTCGATAGAGCATCTGCGTTGGTATTTAATTTACCACGCTTATAAATTATTTCGTAGTCAAACTCCTCGAGTCTGAGCCTCCATCTGACTAAACGGGAGTTTGGTTCCTTCAAGGACATGATCCACTGAAGGGGTTTGTGGTCCGTTAATATTTTGAACTTACGGCCGAAAAGATAGGGCCTGAAATATTTGGTGGCCCAAACAATCGACAATAATTCCTTCTCTATTGTGGAGTAATTTTGCTCCGAGTCATTTAGCGTTCGTGATGCAAATGCTACTGGCTTATCTGATCCAATGGAACCTTGCGAAAGAATTGCTCCAAGGGCCAAATAACTTGCATCGGTGGTAAGTACAAAGGGTTTTTCAAAGTCGGGATATATCAAAATAGGCTCATTCATCAGGAGTGTTTTGCAGTGTTCGAAACAATTAATAAAAGTAGGGTCATGAATAATTTTGGCGTCCTTTTTTAAGCAAAGAGTTAACGGTTTGGTGAGTTTGGCAAAATCCTTTATAAATCGTCTATAGTAACCTAGAAGTCCTAGGAATCCTTTTATCTGTTTAGTAGTCTTGGGAATAGGAAAATTTTGTATAGCCTTGATCTTATCGGGATTCGGTTTGACACCGTTCGTTGTTATCACATGACCTAGGTAGGCTGTTTCACGTTTCAGAAATTCAGACTTATCCATTTGAATTTTGAAATTGGCTTCTCTTAATTTTTGGAAAATCTTACTTAAACTATCGATATGTTCTTGTAGTGATGTCGAATAAATCAAAATATCATCAAGATATATTAGGCATATCTTGTTAATATACTCTTTCAGTATGTTATCAAGACATCTCTGGAAAGTGGAGGGGGAATTTTTCAAACCCATGGGCATACGGAGAAATTCGTAATGCCCTCCTTCAACATTGAAAGCTGTTTTCTCAATGTCTGCTGGATTCATCTGGATTTGGTAAAATCCAGACGCTAGGTCCAGAGTTGTGAAATATTGGCAGCGGCCAATTTTGTCTAGAATATCGGTGATGTTCGGGATAGGATACTTATCGTCTACTGTCTTCTCATTCAGTTTACGATAGTCAATCACTATCCTCCATTTCCTTTTGCCCGAAGCATCAACCTTCTTTGGCACAATCCAAATAGGCGATGACCATGGTGACTTACTGGGACGTATAATATTCTGTTGCAGCATTTTGTTTATTTGTGAAGTCACCTCTTGTTTATGAACAAATGGGTAACGGTACGATTTAGTGTACACCGGGATCTCATCCTTCAATTTAATTTCGTGTTTCACTCCGGTTGTAGACGTTAGTGGTTCACCCTCTACATAAAAAATATCCGAATAATGCCTACACAATTTTAAAATGATTTCTTTTTCCTCCTCATTCATATGATTGGTTCTAATTAATTCGGTGATATTAGATCGGTTAAGTTTTTGCAAATTTTCTGTGAAGAACACTTCAAAATGTTCTTTGAAATCATTATCATTTATACGTGGAAATATTTCAAGAAAATGAGTTTTATTGTTTCTTAAAGGCGTAACTTTAACCGGGTATAACATTATGAGGTTGATGTCATTATACGTGGGATTGTAAATCTCTACAGTAGCAAAGTTATTTTTAGCTTTGGTCAACGTCTCTGCAATTTTGCAAGATATTTCCTGTCCCTGAATAATAACATCACCGTCATTACAATCAACTGGAATTTCTGCTGAGATTCGGCTTCGTTTTCGGAATAATTTTTTCAAATAAAATATTAGGGTTAGACTGAAAATATTGGATATCAATTTTTGAATTTGTCGTGTTGACTTCATTACTGACGAGATCTAAATTGGATTTCAATAGCTTTAGGTTGTCTACACCGATTAATCCGTCGAAAACATTATGAAATTTATACAGGAAGAATTTGAGTTTTTTATTACTTTTGAATTCTTCGAAAGCAGGGATGTTCATGGCAAATTTATGCCGGTATGAATTGAAACAAGTGGATACTGTGAATGGTTCTTCGAATATAAATGTACTGAAATATTTTTCGGCTAAATTTGGATCTAGAAATGATCTAGTCGAACCTGTATCGACCAAAAGTTTCAATGGTGGATTTTTTATTTGAATGAAAGGCAATATTCTTTCATTAGTATTGTGTGACTCATATACTATGTTTGATCTTGAAATTCTGTAATTTGGGGAAAATTTTCATGTTCGTCTTGATCTTCAAATAAGTTTTCTATATCATAACCTACAGCACCTTCTTCAGAATTATCGTAAGTACCGGGATTGTCTTCTGGGTAATCAATTTCGGAGCACGGATTTTGTTCGGCATTAAATAATTCTTGTGAAGTGAAATTTCGGGTTTGTCCATTATTTCGGAAATGGTTATAACGTGGTTGATGTGGTGGGTGTTGTTGTGGATGTTGTGGTTTTAGTGAACCGTAAGAAATTCCGCTCATTGGGGTTTGTCGGTAATTATTCGGTTGTCTGGTGGATTTTTCCAGACATTTTGCGGACGACCAAATACTTGAGTGTTTGTAGGAAATTTTTGAGGTGGACGGGTGATTGGCTGTATCGGTATAGGTGCACTGGGAAAATTTGTAAATTGAGGAACGTTTCGATTGAAATTGGGGTTGAAGTTTGAATTGAACTGATTGGGTTTCGAATAATTTTGTTGTACTGGGCGTTGCATTAATTTTGGACGATTGTTATGAATATTTTGAAATTTGGCAAGTGCATTTCTGGGGATTTGGAGATTGGATATTTTGATTTCATCATTCATAATTGTAAAGGCTTGTGGTAAAGTAATGGGGTTTCGAGCTCTAACTCTAGCACTAAGTGGGTCTCTCAAACCAGTGAGAAATACTCTCAAAGTTTGATCGGTGAATAGATTTCTATGACTTATTCTTTCGATTTCTGTTGGGACGAGTAAATCAATGTGATTGCAAATTGTATATTGCATGTGAATGCAATTAGAATAGAATTGATATGGGGTATCTTGTTCTTGTCTCAATGCCATTAAATTCTGTATCAATGTATTGAGATCTCTTTGATCACCAAAATTTTGAAGTAAGGTAGCTCTTATTTCCACCCAATTAGAAGCATTATAAATATTAACAGTTTCTTGAGCTGGACCTTTTAATTTTGAAAATATAGTATTTGTTATCAAAATATTTTGTGAACAATTAACGTTAACTTCATCGTAATAAGAATCAACGATTTGTGAAACTATTTTAATAAACCTAGGTAAACCAGTTGAATTATCGTCGTATTCTGGGACAGTTTTCAACAGGTCAGAATTAATAACTGGAATTTGCACTGGGGGCATTTTGAATTCTAGTAAATTACACTTTATGTAAATATATGTTATACCTATATGTTTGATTACCTATTTCTATCTTGATTTGTGAGTGAAATATTTTCAGGGAAAGGAACTCTGGGGATTCAGAGGAGTCTGACAATGAATGAAAATATACTCACAATAAAATAACCAATACCATGCTGGTTGTAGTTGTAGCTTCCTGGTCTGCTTCTCGGTTCTCTTCTTAACTATGAACCTCTTGATCCTCGATGGAACGATGGTTCGCAATTCTGAATTAACAGTAGATACTGCAGAAGTGAATTTTCGATAAATCCACGACTTTCAGAATCCTACTCGACTGCGCCAGTTATGAATGCAAGAAGTTGGAGACCAGGTTAAAATATTTATTTTATAATTTCAAGTAAATATTATTACAACTTGATTGTTTGAAATATAAAGTCAGACTGTCTATTCTGCGTGTCGTTGTAAGGAAGCTTCGTCAGCGGAACTATGGACAGAATGCCGGAGTCGCATTTGTCAGTGGCGTAACTCACCACGCTCTGTCAGTGAAAGATCTCAAATTTTTTAAATCAATTGGACTGAAAATAAGGAACAATGGTGCTCGAAACAAATAGTGAAGAATTAAATATATTCGATGAGCCGATGCTCGATCATTCCCTCACAAGTTTACATGAGCACACATACAAACCATATGGATCACCATTATTCAGAAATTCAGATGAAATTCGAATTGCAATCAATAATCAAGATGTTATACTCGACATTGCTGAGAGTTTCATTTATATAGAGGGTAAATTCAAACCTAAAGATGAAACGAAATCATGTTATCTCTCGAACAATGCTATCGCTTTCCTATTTGGTGAAATTCGCTACGAAATGGGTGGTGAACAAATTGCTGTCGTCAGGAAGCCGGGGATAACATCTACAATGAAGACTATGATTTCATTTGGAAAAACACATGCTCATACATTATTAATCACTGGATGGGGACTTTCGGAAACTAAACCGGATATCTTGGATCCAACCAGTCATGTATTCAGTGGCAAATTACCACTAAAGTATTTGATGGGTTTCGCTGAAGATTACAACAAAAGTATCTTGAATGCCAAACAAGAAATGATCTTAATAATCGCTAGATCTTTCAAGAACTCATATATTGGTGAGGTTGGTGCTGATTTGAAAATTAATAAAATTGAGTGGAAAATAAGACACATAGTGCCAGCAGATAAGCACAAGCTCAAACTTTTGAATAGAATCAACAAAAGTGGTCTGAATGCTAAAATCAAGTTGGCTTATCGCATGTGGGATCTCTATGAACTTCCATTACTACGTGGCACATCTTCAGACATATGGGCTATCAAGACAACCAACGCCCTTGAAACACCTCGTTCTATCATCATTGGATTCCAAAGCACTACCACGTCTGAAGACAGGACAAAAGACATCACTAAATTCACAACTGCTGATATCAATAACATTCGTGTGTACTTGAACTCTGAAGTATACCCATATGAACGTTGGAATTTGGATTTAGATAAGAAACTTGATACTTCAGCATATTATGCCTATGAGAACTTTCAACGAAGTTATTATGATAGAGATATGAGTGAACCTCTCATGAACATTGGGGAATTTCGACAAAATCCACTATTCATCATCGATTGTTCACATCAGCCGAATGCCACAAAATCATCAACTATTGATATTAAGCTCGAGTTTGAAACTAGTAAAGTCAACTTCCCAGCCAACACCAAAGTATATGCACTCATTCTACATGATACATTTTTGACATACAATGCATTGGACGGATCAGTTCACAGCAGATATTGAAGACACACACATTTTTCATTATTTTGTATTGATTTTTTTCATTCTTTATTCTTGTAAAAGAGGAATAGGAATGTATGAACTATTTTATGTTTTTTATTCAGATATCACTAGCTTACAATTCAATTAGTCTTAGGTATATACAAACAATCTAATATAACTTCTTCTTCATCGTCATGATTTTCTTGACCATTTTCGATTTCATTACTATCGCTATCCAGTTGGTACTTTTGGATGATTCCATTAGGTAGGTATGGCAAGAGACGGTAGAGAAATCTCCTCAGCTCACATTCAACCATTGCATCGCAGAGTTGATCTAGATCCAAAGAACCATCTGTATATTTCTCACAAAGATCCACATCTTTCTGATAGTTCTCAGCGTCACGCAAACATAACTGGATCTGCTCTTCATCATAACACACGCTCAGGTCATAGTTGGTGGCATGGTGAGCATCATCACTCAAAGCATCCAATTCAGAAGTCAATCGTTCAACAGCTGAAGTGATGTCTACAGCTTCGGTCCAGTTTTGGCTAGCATACAGCATCCACATCTTTCTCGAAAATAAAACTGAAATCAAAGAAAAATTATTGAAATAAGTATGCTATAGTAGAATTTATCAATAAAACTCACATATACTTTCGATGATGCCAACCGCCAAAGAGTGTGTTTAACAATGTATGAAAACTTTTTATATTTTCCTTACAATTAACGCCTATAATATAATTCGACTTAGCCTATGATATGTGAAAATTAACTATTATTCAATGAGATCGAATTTAACCAACGATCGTGTTTTCATACCAGCAAAGCTTTGTTGAGTCTGACCCAAATATGCTACGGTATATTTACCATCAGATGAATTGATGCAAGTATCATCGTCGTCACTAAATTGCTCTGAAACACGTTTTGGTAGCCAAGTTTTGAACAATGTGTTATTGCTCACATCGAGTAATGTTAACAAAATGGATTTACCAAAACGAGTTGAACAAATTGACATATTCATCATTGGATAAGCTTCATTTAGTGGCAAAGATGATATCACTCTTTGTTCTAATACTTCCATCTCTTGTTTAATTACAGAATTGATTTTTTGTAAATCCACCTTTGGAACTGACATGATGAAAATATATAAGGAAAATATAAATAATTTTCGATAGAAAAACACACACACCAATTTATCTCTCTCTGGGTGGGCACTGAATAACTTCACTACTCTTGCTGACTGCTCGACTGCTAGGTATACAACTTCTGATTTCATATCACCATACCCAATTCTTTTATAATAGATAATGAACTTCCCCCACCACAGACTTATGCACTACATGTGTGATGCGAAGCCCCCACCATGCGCGAGTTTGCAACGCATCGATGAAGGCCGAAGTCGAGGTCGAGGTCGAGGTCGAGGTCGAGGTCGAGGTCGAGGTCGAGGTCGAGGTCGAGGTCGAGGTCGAGGTCGAGGTCGAGGTCGAGGTCGAGGTCGAGGTCGAGGTCGAGGTCGAGGTCGAGGTCGAGGTCGAGGTCGAGGTCGAGGTCGAGGTCGAGGTCGAGGTCGAGGTCGAGGTCGAGGTCGAGGTCGAGGTCGAGGTCGAGGTCGAGGTCGAGGTCGAGGTCGAGGTCGAGGTCGAGGTCGAGGTCGAGGTCGAGGTCGAGGTCGAGGTCGAGGTCGAGGTCGAGGTCGAGGTCGAGGTCGAGGTCGAGGTCGAGGTCGAGGTCGAGGTCGAGGTCGAGGTCGAGGTCGAGGTCAAGGTCAAGGTCACCGATGACGTCATAGTGGTGAGGAGAGTCACACTCCACTGGATCATCGTCGGATGCGCATAGCGTTACGCTACCTCTCCCCCAACAACCATCGCAAGGTATATATCACGGGAGAGGAATCAGAGTTCACATATCTGACTGGATCTGCGCGGTGTGCAGACGTGCACTCCACACATAAGGACCATACATAATACCAGAGTAGGTATACATGAAAGGTATGGAAGGTACGGAGGTAAGAAAAAATATATGTACTTGGAAAAAGTACTAGTCCGTGTATGAAAAAAAAAACACAATCCCACGGTAAAACACAAACCCTGAACACCTCCCAACAATACTCAAGACCAAGACCACTATCAACGTCAATGTCCAGTTCAAGTTCAAGTTCAAAGTCAAGTTCAAGGTCAAGGTCAAGGTCACCGATGACGTCATCAAGGTCAAGGTCACTGATGACGTCATAGTGGTGGGGGGAGTCACACTCCACTGGATCATCGTCAGATGCGCATAGCGTTACGCTACCTCTCCCCCCACCACCATCGCAAGGTATATATCACGTGAGATGAATCAGAGTTCACATATCTGACTGGATCTCCATGGTGTGCAGACGTGCACTCCACACATAAGGACCAAACATAATACCATGGTAGGTATACATGAAGGGTATGGAAGGTACGGAGGTAAGAAAAAATATATGTACTTGGAAAAAGTACTAGTCCGTGTATGAAAAAAAAAAACACAATCCCACGGTAAAACACAAACCCTGAACACCTCCCAACAATACTCAAGACCAAGACCACTATCAACGTCAATGTCCAGTTCAAGTTCAAGTTCAAGTTCAAGTTCAAAGTCAAGTTCAAGGTCACCGATGACGTCATCAAGGTCAAGGTCACCGATGACGTCATAGTGGTGGGGGGGGTCACACTCCACTGGATCATCGTCGGATGCGCATAGCGTTACGCTACCTCTCCCCCCACCACCATCGCAAGGTATATATCACGGGAGAGGAATCAGAGTTCACATATCTGACTGGATCTCTGTGGTGTGCAGACGTGCACTCCATACATAAGGACCATACATAATACCAGAGTAGGTATACATGAAGGGTATGGAAGGTATGGAAGTAAGAAAAAATATATGTACTTGGAAAAAGTACTAGTCCGTGTATGAAAAAAAAAACACAATCCCAAGGTAAAACACAAACCCTGAACACCTCCCAACAATACTCAAGACCAAGACCACTATCAACGTCAATGTCCAGTTCAAGTTCAAAATCAAGTTCAAGTTCAAGGTCAAGGTCAAGGTCAAGGTCAAGGTCAAGGTCAAGGTCAAGGTCAAGGTCAAGGTCAAGGTCAAGGTCAAGGTCAAGGTCAAGGTCAAGGTCAAGGTCAAGGTCAAGGTCAAGGTCAAGGTCAAGGTCAAGGTCAAGGTCAAGGTCAAGGTCAAGGTCAAGGTCAAGGTCAAGGTCAAGGTCAAGGTCAAGGTCACCGATGACGTCATCAAGGTCAAGGTCACCGATGACGTCATAGTGGTGGGGGGAGTCACACTCCACTGGATCATCGTCAGATGCGCATAGCGTTACGCTACCTCTCCCCCCACCACCATCGCAAGGTATATATCACGTGAGATGAATCAGAGTTCACATATCTGACTGGACCTCCGTGGTGTGCAGACGTGCACTCCACACATAAGGACCAAACATAATACTATGGTAGGTATACATGAAGGGTATGGAAGGTATGGAAGTAAGAAAAAATATATGTACTTGGAAAAAGTACTAGCCGTGTATGAAAAAAAAAACACAATCTCAAAGTAAAACACAAACCCTGAACACCTCCCAACAATACTCAAGACCAAGACCACTATCAACGCCAATGTCCAGTTCAAGTTCAAGTTCAAGTTCATGGTTCATCGTCCAGCACACAAATGAAAAATTATATGTTAACACAATCAACTGGGAAGATTTAAAATTGTGAGCATTCCCTCTATTCTACTTGATTGAAGTCTCGTCAAAAATGAGCACCGACAAGGTTACTGGGACATAGTGGTAGTACCTAGACGGCTCATACAAGTTTGGTTTTTGACATTTCTGAACCTATTTACATCTGAATCACTGATTTATGAAGCAAACATTCATCTAATGCACTTTTCTTTCATAAGTCCACACCTCTCTGGTGACAGGAATTTTGTCAAGAAATCCTTTATCTACAGGAGATGATATTATACATCTGTATCAGAAACCGCTCCCTAACAATATGAAATTGGCTACACAGATAGTGAAGGTTCAGAAGGGGAGGATATTGCAGTCCATACTACTTTAGAGTCACAAGCTATTTTGATGAATCATTATAAAAAGTTGCTTTTCAACTACGAACAGTGTCAAATCGGCCTTATCAGTAATTTTATCTGGCAATGAAAAAGATGAAAAATTAATGAAAGGTGAGGTTTGAAAACAGCTCAAGCTGACACTTCACCATTAATTTTTTCATCTACAAGACCTTTTCATGATCAATTAATTGTGATGAAAAAAGATTATTACTGTTTATGCTAGTCCGCCATCACAAAAAGAATGCTCAACATGGGATCCTCATCCTCTGTCCTCTTGAAATTCGACAAAACGTCTCCCCAGAATCACTATCCGTGAACGATGTATTAGTGAAATTCGGTACGTTATTGGCCATATTATGATGTCAGTTCATACATTTTTTCAAAATACATTTTTAAAAACTAATTTTTGAAGTACCAACGCTTGTGGAGATTGGAACCAATATTTTGAAATAATATGAAGATTACTGGAAATATTAATTTCTCACAAGAAAATTAGTACACTTCAATAAAATTGTTGATACTTTTATTCTTCACATTTATCCACAAAAAAATATTATATTTCAAGGACAAGAGATCTGAGATCAGAAGGTTAAAAAAATCATGCTAATATTAAAGAAATAAAATGAAATAAATTACTGAATAAATGAACATTACATCCAGCTTCATACCAAATTATTTGCCGTTGGGTAAAAACAATGTGACAAAAATCTATAGCAGCTATAGCACTATGCACGCATCTTCATCAGCAGCTTTCAGAGGAGGAAAATTCACAGAAATTTACAATATTTGTAATAAACCTTTAGCAACAAGAAAGGGCACATTTACGAATGGAGTGCTGAAAAGCTCAATCAAAAATGATTAGCTACCTAAACTAAGTGCCTATCGAACATAATTTAAAGGTAATGTTTAGTTTATGAATTTGTTTTTGGATGTTTTGATATTTTATGTCTCTAAAAATGGTGTAACAATTGATGAAATCGAACGGTTTGTTTCATTCACTCCTACCCTACAAATATATCGCAGCACTTTCAACATCAACATGGTGTAATTATTGAAGACAGAACACGAAGTATAATTGTAAGATAGGTCTGAAGGAAATTTGATCATAATCATACGAGGGTTCTGTCGAAAGTATTACAAACCCTCCCGATGAAATAAAAAAGAAAAATTTCATGTTGAGAAATACCAGACAACTTGAAGTCCCGCAGTTACTTATTTTACCCGCCGAAGTTTAACAAATTCGGAATAATTGAACAATTTATGATTTTCTTTTGCAAAATGAACACGAAAAAGAAGTTATAATTAAGGTTTTGTGTGAAGTTTTATTCATCGCATGACGTTTTGGATCATTTGAGAAATGAACACTTTTGTGCCTTGAGTCTGCAGATTTGCAACTGTTTACCTCAATAGTATCCAGCAAATCAGCCTTGTTTGTCAAAAATGTTTTCAGAGATTCAAGAGTCACCGTATTTGAAGAGTTTTTTTATAGTGCTTACATTTTTGTATGCTTCTTCCTTCCATTGTCGAACTGTGACAGGATCTAATTTGTTCATTACCATATAAATTAATAAAGGATCCCAATTTTCTGAACTATCTCCCAATAATTCTAGTGATTGAATACTTTTAGTGAGATTATCAACTAAATTACGTATTTGTGCAGAGGATTCTTTATAGATTTTTGGTAAATTGAATAATGACTTTATGTGATTGAAAATAAGAAATCTTTTATTACCATATCTATCACTTGACAATTTCCATGCTATCTGCTGTTGTTTTCAAAGAGCTTATGATTTTTGCAACTTCACCACTTACGGATGATTTCAAATAATGAAATTTTTAAATATCACTAATGACTTTATTTTGCTTTATCAAAGAATCAAATGAATCATGAAATTCCAGCCATTCATTGTAAGCGCCTTGAAAACATGGACGTTTGATAGTAGGTAATTTATCATTGATAGCATCGTTTTGAAAATTAACTCCAACAGATGAATTACCAATGCCAATACTAGAATGAGATTGCTGAATTGATTGTGTGTGTTTTAAGATTAATTCTTCCGCTCGTGCAATAACTCTGTAATAATCGTTTTCGAATTCATTTCTATCGTTTTTATGATCAGAATTTGAATCTGATAATTCTATTTTTTGTTAAACATCTTCAAATGAGGAAATTCTATTTTTTGCAATCTCTTTTGTATTTTTATTATGCTATTTTTGGATATATCGAACGCATTTATGAAATTTTCGAATCGTGTGATCACTGCCTTGAGTCGACCACGCTGTATATTTAGTGACTGTGAATCCTCTGTCTTTATGACGTTTGTCAGAATGATAGCAATTGAAAAATCAAACTTGTATGAAGGAAATGAAAAATTGATTGAAATGAGAACTAAAGGAACGCTTAAAATTTCTGTGAAAGAAATATTGAACTGCAAGGATTTAGAGGAAATAAGGAATGTATGAATATTTGGTACGACCTTCAGGTGCTTTCTTCCTACTTCGCCGCAGGTTTTCGCTGAAGGTCTTAATTGATACCATCTTTGAATGTGCTTTCTTCGTATTTGTGACTTGCAATGTTCTTGAATACCGGTAGGTGCAAAATCATGTCGGGGTCACCAAAAATTGTATGTGAGTTGGCCTTCTGATTTGGACAACTCTGGTTAATGCTTCTTTTTACAAAAATGCTGTATTTCCAAAACCTTTTTTGCGTTGATTGATTGTGTACAGGTGATGAATTGGTACAAATTATATGCCTTTTTTGACGACTATATAAATATCTTGATAAACTATCAATACATATTAATACTTTCTTAGCAACGAATCGAACTTGTTTCTGTAAAATGATTATGCAACAGGGTGATCAAATTGATTACAGCAATTAAAAATAAGAAATAGAAAAATCAAATGCCAAATCTAACAATCTTGAACTGCTGATTTTTGGAGTGTGAAGATGGGATGGGTTCCCTTGGCAGAGGGCGAAGCTAGATAGACGGTAGAACCTGGCCTAGTACCAAAAGGTGGGCAGGCCATCTGGTATCCCGTGAAGAGACCCAGTATTTCTTTTTATTTCAACAGTATAATAAATAACGTTAATGAATTCAATGAATAGATTACTGAAACTGAAAATACTAATACAAATGAAACATAAAATTATATTGTCATGTCCATGCTTGGCAGTCTCGAAGTGTTGGATTACCTCTTTACTGAGGCATTGGCACCAAGATGAAAAAGAATGGTGGTGCAGTCGAAACGTCATTTACAATGGTGTCATTGACATCAGAAAACTATATGGGCTGTATGGAGCTGCAAGGACGAGTTTTTCTGCTGGAATATCGTGAGCTCTGTGTCGTTTTCCTGAAGGCAGCGAGGGCTTCGAAGTCTAGGGCAATTTCCAACTCATCGATTCGTGATAATGCATCCGCAACTACATTGTTTTAACCGGGAATGTGTCGAACGCCTGTCTAAAATTGTCTGATGAGATCCAAGGAACGAAACTGAAGCGGAAAACGAAGGTGAGTGGTTTGTGATCCGTGTGCACCGGAAATTGTCATGCTTTCACCATGTGACGAAAATATCGAATGGCTATGTATATAATCAAGAGTTTGCGGTCGAAAGCATTGTACTTCTGTCGGGTGGGTCTGAGTTTTTTCGACAAAAAAAATAAGTGGCCACTGCTGTAAGGAGGCACCTACTGAAAAATCTGAAGCGTCGCTGAAGATGGCGAGGTTGGAGTTCAATTTCGGGTGAACCAACAACGTCGCTACCCGCTACGAGTTTTCCTACGGCCACTGGCACGGTGTGATACAACATCTTGCTGCACCATCTCAGACGAACCACCCCGTATATTTCTTATCCCATAGTGAGTAGAAAAATTTCCCGAAACACGTCGAATAATTTTGTTTGGGGACATATTTTGACGTATATTTGAGACATGAACGAGCAACCTCCTAATAGGGGGCGCTTCAACCCCTCAAAATTGAATAAGGGAGAGGGGTTGAGTGATAATTGATTTGAAAGGTATTAGAAGCCTCTTGACAACAGTATATGAAAAACGTAAATTTGATGAACTGTTTTCGCCAAAAATTAATTCTGTAGCTCGAATATTTTGGATATTTTTACAATGAACACTCCTATGTTTATTGAGCCCTTTCTACAAACTTAAACAACAGTTGTTTTTCCAACAAGATGGAGCTCCACTACGCCGCACCAGTTCGCCAATACCTCAATTTGCAATACCCCGGTCGTTGGATTGGAAAAAGAGGTTCTTTGGAGTGCCCTGCCCAATCTCCTGACCTGAACCCTCTGGACTTCTTCTTGTGGGGACATCTTAAGTCCAAGATTTTTGTGATTCAGCCTGAAAATTTGGACGAACTACGCCAACCAATTTGTAATTGAGTGTCGTCAAATAACCCCAATAATGCTGTGCCATGTTAGAGACGGTTTTCAGTCAACATTCTATTACTGTATGGAAGTCAATAAAGAACACGCATATTTGATTTTTTTGATTGTAAGCATGATAAAACAATTACATTTTTTCAAGAATGTGATTTTTGAAGATTTTTAAGTTTGTAAAAAAGGCTTGATAAAAATGGGCATTGTAAAAATAACCCAAATATTCAAGGTGGCTCATTCGAGCTAAAAAATTAAGTTTTGGCGAAAATGGTTCATCAAATTTACGTTTTTCATTCACCGTTGTAAAGAGGCTTCCAAGACCTTTCAAATGAAGTATCACACATCCCCTCTCTCCTATTCAATTTTGAGGGGTTGAAGCGCCCCCTAATAGGGTGTTGCTCGTTCAAGCCTCAAATATACGTCTCAAAGTGACAGATATGGTAATAAAAGATTACTTATTTTCAATCATATAAAGTCATTATTCAATTTACCAAAAATCTATAAAGAATCCTCTGCACAAATACGCAATTTAGTTGATAATCTCACTAAAAGTATTCAATCACTAGAATTATTGGGAGATAGTTCAGAAAATTGGGATCCTTTATTAATTTATATGGTAATGAACAAATTAGATCCTGTCACAGTTCGACAATGGAAGGAAGAAGCATACAAAAATGTAAGCACTACAAAAAACTCTTCAAATACGGTGACTCTTGAATCTCTGAAAACATTTTTGAAAAACATGGCTGATTTGCTGGAAACTATTGAGGTAAACAGTTGCAAATCTGCAGATTCAAGACACAAAAGTGTTAATTTCTGAAATGATCCAAAACGTCATGCGATGAATAAAACTTCACACAAAACCTTAATTATAACTTCTTTTTCATGTTCATTTTGCAAAAAAAAATCATAAATTGTTCAATTATTCCGAATTTGTTAAACTTCCCGTGCATTCCAGATTGGATCATGTGAAGAGGGCAAAACTCTGCACAAATTGTTTGAATTCAGGACATCCAGAAACTGAATACAGATTTGGATCCTGCAAAAAATGTCTAGTCAAACACAACACTTTATTACATTCGGATATTCAAGAAAGGGTAACTTCAGACTCACATTCCTTTTCAAATATACAGAAAGCAGGAAGAGTTGAAGATTCTGCTCAGGTATCACTTTCAACTCACATTGGTATGAAAGCGCAAATATTATTACCAACAGCCATCATTAATGTCTTTGACAGCCAAGGTCAAACTCGTGAATGTCGAGTAATACTTGATAGCGCATCAGAGTCTAATTTCATTACAGAAGGTTTATGCAATGCTCTTTCTTTAGCAAGAACTAACATAAATATTTCTATCATGGGGATAGGTCAAGTTTTCTCTCCCATAACTCAAAAATGTGATGTCATAAATGCTAAACACAATGGCTTCATTAAAAAAATTCCATGTTTGATAATTTCTGAAATTTTTGATCGCATTCCTTTTCAGAGGATAAATACAGATTCAATTTCAATCCAAAAGAACATTTTTCTTGTCGATCCAAAATATAACATTCCATCTTCCATAGATATGTTAATTGGAGCTGAAATCTTCTATTCACTTTTGTGCAAATTCAATTAGGTTCAGGATTACCAGTTTTTCACAAGACTAAATTTGGTTGGATAATATCTGGACCAATTTATAATCATATGAATCCCTCAAAGCACGCATATTGCAATTTCACTAAAAATGTCGATATTCAGCAACAATTAGAAAAATTTTGGCAAATCGAAGATAGCAGTTTCCCAGAGAGAACTTTGTCAAAAGAGGAAGTACAATTTGAAAGTCATTTCATTTCTACTTTTAAAAAACATAAAGATGGAAAGTTTGTTGTCGAAATTCCATTAAAAGAGGATTTAGATGTACTGGGTAATTCGAAATGTTATGCTAAATAACGTTTTTTGAATTTAGAATACAAATTTCGGAATAAGTCAGATTTCAGGACAAAATATGTACAATTCATGGATGAATACTTGTCATTAGGACATATGTCTATGGTTAATTCACCAAATTCTAATAATGTCGAAGTATTCTTTCCACATCATGGTGTATTAAAGGAAGATAGTTTAACTACAAAACTAAGAGTAGTATTTGACAGCTCCTTTATTACCACTTCAGGAATTTCTTTCAATCACATAAAAAATGTCAGGTGCAAATATGCAAAGTGACTAGTTTTTCATACTTCTAAGATTCAGACAGTTTTCATTTGTAGTATCTTCAGATGTTGAGAAAATGTATCGTTGTGTCTGGGTTTCTCCTAAACAGAGATCTCTACAACAGGTTTCTTGGAGATCAGATCCATCGCTTTCTCTAAATATACATCAACTCAATACCGTAACGTATGGAACAACAAGCGCCTCATTTTTGGTGATTAGATGGTTGAAACAACTATCAATAGAGAATGCAGAAAATTATCCAAATGCCATCTCAAGCTATAGACAATTCAGTTTATGTGGATGATTTTCTTCACGGTTCAGATTCCAAACAGGAGCTGACATAAACTTAAGTTGATGTATTCAATGTGTAACATCAAGCAGGCTTCAATTTTCGAAAATGGGTATCTAATGATCCTAGCATAATAAGATATTTTCATAATACGAATTCACAAACACAATTACTTCAACTAGGCACTACAAGAAATTGTAAATATTGTAAAACGTTAGAATTTTTTTGTCTTCAGAAGAAGATATTCTTTCATACAAATTGCACCCTAAATGCAGTACGAAAAGATCTATTATTTCTAGAGTATCCCAAGTATATGATACTCTAGGACTTCTGAGTCCTTTTATAATATCAGTCAAGATTCTACTTCAAAACCATGGAATGAAAAGCTTGATTGGGATGAATCCGTACCTTTTGATATTCATACAAAATGGGTAACTTTCAGAAGAGAAATTTTAAATCTGAATGAAATGAAAATAGTGAGACACATCCGATTCAAGAAAAGTATTCATACTTACAGATTTACATGGCTTTTGTGATTTGTCTCTGGATGCTTACTCAGCATGTATTTATATCCGCAGCAAAAATGGTGAAGGTGAAACGCAATCACATCCTCTTTGTGCCAAATCAAAGGTAGCCCCTTTGAAGGATTTAACTGTGCCCAGTTTAGAGTTGCAAGGTGCATTGATGCTTGCGAAATTAATGAATAAAGTCATCAAATCATTTACATTTTCTTTCGATAATATTCAATATTGGTGAGATTCAATTATAACTCTTGGTTGGATTCGTACTGCACCTAATCTTTTGAAAACTTTCGTAGCTAATCGTGTAAGCGAAATTCGTTCAAAATCAAATATTGAAAACTGGTATCACATCAATTTGAAAAACAATCCAGCAGATCTAGCTATATAGTGGCATAAACCGTAGTTCTTTATTATTTTGTGACTTGTGGTGGTATGGCCCTGCATGGTTAGTCGATAACAAAGATTCATGGTCAAAGCAATCTAGTTCATATCCAGAACTTCCAGAAATTAAACAAAACAAAGTGTCATTTGTATCTATTCCATCATTCCAATTTCCATTTCATAGATATTCTAATTATCATTTTCAGGTTCTTTCATGACTGCAGACTCGAGTTGACAGATAGAAATCTCTAACCAATTATGCCACATGAAATAAATAGAGCTACCATAGCACTTATCAGACCGATCCAAATGCAACATTTTCCATCTGAATATTCTAATTTATCTCAATGAAAGGCAATCCATTTTTGTCACCAGATGGCGTTATTAGGGTGTGAGGTAGACTCAGACATTCACAGTTTGATTTTGACAAACAACAGCCAGTTTTTTGCCGAAAAATCACTATTTCACGAAGTTATTATTGAATTTCGAGCACAAAAGACTTTTTCACGCCGGTCCTCAACAACTACTTGCAGCAGTTAGGAAAAAATTCTGTCAATCAATGGCAAAAATTTCGCAAAAAAGGTAGTCCATTCTTGTATACAGTGTTTTCGTGTCAAACCCAATAGTGTAGCACTATGGGTGTTCTTCCTGTTCATCGCGTAACGCCATATATATCCCCATCTAAATCACCCCATAATTTAGGTTTAAGAAATACTAGTTATTTTAAGTATGCATATATCAGATAAAAATCCGCATCTTTTGTCACACCCGGTATTATCTTCACGTGCATCATTATCGTCAAAGAGACTAGCCTGAACGTCTCTCGACGAGGGGACAGTATTGGTCGTACCAGACAAAATAGTGCCGATTCTACGATTTTACAAATACACCCCCTATACAGTCCACTTCTTCCCTACCGATTGGGTGGATGCGTCCCCAGTTCCTGAATAGCCAGAACGACAAAGAGAAGGTATGGCAAAAACCTTTGGCGAGTATTCGAACACCGATAAATGCATTCAGACCTTAATCAAATCCGCAACATGCTGTTTCAGTATCAAAGCAATTCATTTAGAGCTTGTTACCGATTTATCAGCACAATCATTCAAAAAATGTTCATTAGAAGGCATAAGTTGGTCCTTTATTCCTCCCTATTCACCTCATTTCGGGGTCTATGGGAAGCAGGAATACAATCAACGAAATTTCATTCAGAGCGTATAATGGGAAATGCACATTCAACATATGAGGAATTTATCACTCTCATCATTCAGGTGGAGGAAATATTGAATTCGCGTCCTCTATGTCCTCTCTCCCAAAATCCAAATGATCTTTCTCCATTGACACCCTCACATTTCCTTATTGGTCGACCTTTAAGATCCAGATTACAGGGATGTCCCAGAAAATCGTTTGTCTTCATATCAGAGAATTCAGCAAATAATCCACCACTTCTGGTCCCGATGGTCAGTCGAATACATTGGCGAACTCCAATGTCGTTCAAAATGGAGAGTGGGATCTATGATTCTCATCAAAGAGAAGAATCTACCTAGTCTATGTTGGGCCATGGGCAGGAATCAAGTTTTACATCCTGGTACCGACAACATCTCCAGAGTAGCATCAGTTCTAACTTCAAAGGGAGTCATCAAACGAGCAGTAGTGAACTTGTCCTCTTCCGTTAGAAAATGACATCGTTGATAGATCCAGTGAACTTGATTAGTTATACACGAAATAGTTAATATATTGAAAGCCCATGCTTTCAAAGTGGGTGTATGTTGGATTTAGCATTTGATCTTTCTATTTCTTATTTTTAATTGCTGTAATCAATTTGATCACCCTGTTGCATAATCATTTTACAGAAACAAGTTCAGTTCGTTGCTAAGAAAGTATGAATATGTATTGATAGACATATTTATATAGTCGTCAAAAAAGGCATATAATTCGTACCAATTCATCACCTGTACACAATCAATCAACGCAATAATAGGTTTTGGAAATACAGAATTTTTATAAAAAAATCATTAACCAGAATTGTCCAAATAAGAAGGCCGACTCACTTACAAAGATATCAATTGAATCAATTTATTCAAGAAATGGAAATAACCTAAAATCACCAAATAAACAACGTCAATATCACTCTACGCTATAACTATATTGCACTTATTACAAAACACTAAATCTGACTAAATTAACCTATAACAATTATTTATAAAATATTTTCTCTATCGTATACCTGAAAATCTATTTCTACCTTTTGTATTTCTACCTTTTATTTTGGATTCAATGACAACATTCTTGTAATCCGTATCTGGTATAAATTCCCCCACTTATAAACTGTCGAAGTGGTTGTCGAGTGAGTTTGGCAGTCTGCCTATCCAGCATGAGAGTTTTTCTGTTGAGAATTCGTACGAATTCGTCGACACAATAAGAAACTTAAAACTGTCGGAGGCAGAGAGGCTAGTTTCGTTCGATGTCAGTTCACTTTTTCCCAGTGTGCCTATTCCTGAAACCTTGGAATATTTGAGAGATTTATTAGTACTCAACAATATTCAAAGGAAAAAGGCTATTGAGTATGTTAGTTTAGCGGACTTATGCATGCAGCAGAATTATTTCATCTTTCAAGATAAATTTTTTCAACAGCAAGAAGGCAGACCCGCAGATTCTAACCACCACACTCAGCACAAGATGGCGACCTTCAATTTCCTTATCCACAGAGCATTGAGTTTCTCACTCAGTGATGAACGTTTTCGTAAAGAAATCAAAACAAATAAGGAGATATCAACAAGTTACTACACTAGATCAACCTAAAGATACCAAAAAATTCATAAAAATTACATACGACTCCCGGCTTACGAGAGGTCTCAATTCAATCTTCCGGGATGTAAACCTACAGCTTGTACATAGCAGTACGAACAATATCCAGTAATATTAGGCAACCCAAAAGACAAAATTCCAATTTTAGATAGATCAGGAATTTATGAAATTATCTGTCAAAATTGTGATAATATTTATTATGGCCAAACCAAGCGATGATCCACGAATGTACGTTTTCGTGAACATTTGGCCCATGCCAAATATTCACGAGAAAATAAGTCGAGTGTTGCTGATCATTCACTAGAAACTCATCATAAAATCAAATAGAAAATTGGATTGTTATGAAAGTATTGCTATAATATACAATAACGATTCAAGCAGGCCCTTTCTTAATAGTAGATATACAACACTGCATCTGCCTCACTTTCATGAGGCAGAACACAGGTTGCTCCACACGGTGAATCTCTCTATGGCCGCGTCCATCGAGTTCTTGGAGGGTTGGTGCTGAAGAAGATGACGTATTCGCCGAAGAGTTTCGGGGTGGGGGGGTTCAAAACGTTTCACCCTAAGTGGCGCGCGTCTTTTCTGCAGAAAAACATGGCGGCGATGACGGAAGTTATGAAAAAAAACGTCCATGCAAAAAACATGGCGGCGATGGAGCGGAAGGCAAAATACATGGCGATGGAGCGGAAGGCAAAAAAACATGGCGGCGACGGCGGAAGTTATGAAAAAACGTCCCTCACGTGATTCGCTGAGAGCAATTGGCTGGAAGAGAAAAAAACATCACGTGATTCGTTGAGAGCAATTGGCTGGAAGAGAAAAAAACTTGGCCGCCGCCTCCTTAATTGACAAAACGGAAAAATTAAGTATGAAAAAAAATGTCTACTGTCTTAGAACACACACACACAACAGAAAATTATGAAGGACTTATTATTAATTCACTCGCTCTCGAATGAAATTCCAAAAGAAAAAAAATACGTCTCCGCCGCCGTGAAAATGCGATAAGGCACGTATCTTGAATGTTTACTGTCTGCTCTCTCAAGTTGAACGAAATTCTCAGTAAACACGACGATGATCCATTTTTGACCTTGAATTTGTTTTTCAGATTTAATCGCAGAGTTTTTTTATCTCACACATCCGGTGTCTGTTTACGCTGCTCGAGCTAAATTGACCTTGGAGTTGTTTTTTGTTATTGCGCAATTTGGGTTTTCCCCAGATCGACCGTTGCATACATTTGCAGCGTGGGTTACGCGAACTCGGCGTGGAGGTGGACGGCGTGGGTCACGTGACACAGAGAGTTAATACGTACGTTCACAGCGAGCCTGCGTAATTTCATTATCTGCGTTCGAAGCAACAAGTGCCTCTCTGCCGCTCATCTGTCTCTCGCTTTTTTTCTCTACAAGTGCATTGTTTTTTATTGTCAGTGCCATTTAATTCGTGATTTGCAAAGGTCAGTAGTAGTAGTTATTCTTTTTTTATTTTTCGCGATTATTTCAAGTGTGCCTATTTCTTTCGATTCACTTTTTGTTGTTTCTTTTTCAAAAAAAAATTCAGAAAAGTTCATTTGTCATATTTGTTTTTCGTCTCATACAGAGTGTCTCTCTCAAAAAACGTCATATTTTATTTGTTTTTCATACAGTGTGTGTGTATTGCATTTTTTATCATAATTCCTTCTCATACAGGGTGTCTCTCACAAAGTTCCATTTGCTATATACAGTGTGATTGGAATATTTTATTTTTATCATATTTATTTCTCATACACGGGGTGAATCATAAACATCATTTTTCATTTTAAGTGAGTGAGTGAGAGTTATAATACAGCGTGTATGAATTTTTTTTCATTTTTCAAATGATTTCGCAGATGTCTCATCTTCTCGACGAAATTAACAAGATTTCGTTGACTTGCAGGAAGAACCTGCGAAAGTTGTCTGAGCTACCGAAGGACGAACCCCATCTGATCCTCGGCGCTGAATCGAAAACAACCAAATTTTGAGAGTCCATCCTAGTGACTGGTGCATTCAAACCCATCCTCGACAAATTAATCGAGTCCCAGCATATGCTCATCTACAGGGGCGAGCAGAAAATTGCCAATCAAAATCATCCGCAGCAGCTGTTTGAGATCGCTAAAGCCTGAAGACGCTGACGCCGCCGCCGTTGGAAACAAAGAGTGAGTTTCTTGTATTTTCATTTGACATTTTCTTGAAATTTTGTGTGTCTGTTGAATAATCATCATCATCATCATGTCATTTGACGCTATTGTTGCACAAAGTATGGAGATGGTAGCCAAGTTGCGTAAGGCCAAAAAAATCCTCAAAAAGGGTTGTACTGATGAAGAAAGCAAACATTGGCTGGCCCATTGCAAGTACACCGCCCGCCTGATCAATAGTGCGATCGCGGCAGTGGATTGCATAGGCTCTCTGAGAAAATTCCAAACTTTATGCGGACACTTGAAAATTATCCGAAATTCAATCAAAAAGTCAGGTCAACAGCCAGGCGTCGACGTGGTGGTGGGAGAGGGAGTCAAATCAAAATTAACATCTCGAGTAAAGTGGGAGGACTTGAAATCGGCATTTTCTTCGCGTTTACGCATCGGTATAATTATAAAGTTGTAACATAAAGATATTGGACAATTTTTTGGTGATGCATTCATTCTATTCAAAAGCAGAATTCAAAATTTATTGAAAAAACATCCAATCATCAAAGTCAATGCGACATTTTGTGGTAAATTCGTGAAAAATTCCTTGAATCAAGAACAAATAATAAGCGACTATAAATATTTCAGCACTAAAAACGTTGTTATCGATAGGGGTACAACTTTGAAAGAGTGGTTCCTAGAAAATGTCATCGATCAAATTCAAAACAAACTGTCGGAATTCGCGGACAATGAAAGTGGCTGGAGTATTCAGAAAATTGTTAGTTTGGAAGTCAATACGAATAAATCGGGCGTGGGAAACGGTTCGTCTTTCATCGAGCTGCCAAAATCTATTGCGAATAAAAAAGCTTGCATTAATTTGAAAAATAAAGATGATGTGTGTTTCGCTTGGGCCGTCGTTTCGGCCTTGTACCCTTTTGAATCGGGTAAAAATACAGATAGAATTTCATCATACCCTCACTATTCAAATGTACTGAACTTGGATGGAATCGACTTTCCTATGAAATTAAAACAAATTTTCAAATTTGAGCGATTGAACAACATATCTGTGAATGTGTACACCTTGGAATTGATTCAGCCGCAGGCGAACAAGGAGGCATTTTTCGTTACTGTTCCGAGCCGACTCACGAAACAAAAATTAGACAAACATGTCAATCTTCTCCTCATTCAAAATGAATATCGCCCGATATTAAATGATTACGAGGCACCACCACTGGAAATCGCCGATGACGACAACGCCATCGGCGATGACATAAAATTCCATTATGTTTGGATAAAGGATTTATCTCGCCTACTAAGTCGCCAACTCAGTAAAGACTTTAATGAAAAATTCATTTGCGACAGGTGTTTAAATTATTTTACGAGTGAGGAGGAATCCGACAGTCATACTGTTGATTGTCAAAAATTAAACGAGAGCAAAATTTGATTTCCTTCGTATGATCACGTAGAATTTCGGGATTTTGTACATAAAGAAATAGTGCCCTTTGTAATTTACGCGGATTTTGAGTCGATTTTGGAACAGTGTAATGACGAAGAATGCACCTCACATACGACAAAGTACCAAAAACACATTCCTTTCAGCGCTGGATTTTATTTCAAGTGTGCATATGACGATACTTTGTCATTTTATGATAGTCATCGGGGCCTCGACTCGATGGATTGGTTTGCGGGGAGAATAGGGACCATAGTCAAATTTGTGGAAGCCAAAACTCTGGATATTGTCCCCATGATCGTCTCACTTCCAGATAGAGCTACAGCGCCATGTTGCCACATCTGCGAAAAACCTTGGAAAACTGACGACAAAATTGTAATAGATCATAATCACTACATAGGAGCGTTCCGTGAGTATGCGCATGCGCATTGCAATTTGAACTACAAAAAGTCGTTCGTTGTGCCAATACGACAGTCATTTTATTATTCGAGATATAGCAAAAAGGGGTCGAGTCAGCCTGTTGCCTGTCAACAAAGAAAAATACATTTCTTTCACCAAGTACAACGGCAACACTGCCATTAAATTTCGATTCATTGACTCTTTTCGCTTCATGGGCATGAGCTTGGAGCATTTGTTGCAAACACTGACCATCCATGACTTGAAGATTTCATGGCGCGAATTTGCCCATTTCGATGCCGACCGGTACGAGTTACTCACTCGAAAAGGGGTATTCCCATACGATTTCATCGATTCGATGGAGAAATTGGAATGCCCAAGTTTGCCGGCGCGCGATCAGTTCTACAACAAGTTGAACGATTGTGGCATCACCTATGCCGAATACGAGCATGCGCAGAACGTGAGGCGGTCGTTCAACTTGACAACACTGGGCGAGTACTCTGACCTATACATGAAAACCGACATATTGCTCTTGGCGGATATTTTCGAGAAGTTTCGAAATATCGGCCACGAGACGTATGGGTTGAATCCTGCGTGGTATTACACCCTCCCGGGATATACGTTGTCCTGTATGTTGAAGTACACCCAGTGCAAATTGCAGATACTGAAAGACGCCGACATGCTTCTCTTTGTCGAGCGAGGAATTCGTGGCGGCATCAGTCAGTGCTGCAACAGATTCTCCTCGGCCAATAACAAGCACATGGGTGAAAGGTATGGCGCCTCCAAACCGTCGACCTATTTGCTATATCTCGACGTGAATAACCTGTACGGTTGGGCCATGATGGAATATCTTCCGTACGATGGCTTTAAATGGCTCGAATATGCAGCCGATTTCGATGTGTCGGAAGTGTCGGACACCTCGCCCATCGGCTACATTCTCGAAGTCGATTTGGAGTACCCCGAACATCTGCATGACAAACACACAGATTTACCCTTGTGTGCCGAGCACCGTACACCGCCAGGCTCGAAATTACCAAAATTGATGACCACGCTGTACAACAAGGAAAAATATGTTGTGCACTACAGGGTGTTGAAACAAGCACTCAAACACGGCCTTGTACTAAGGAAAATCCACAAGGTGTTGCAATTCAATCAGTCGGCGTGCCTGCGTCCCTACATTGAATTAAATACGAAATTACTCTCTCAAGCAAAAACTACTTTTGGCAAAAATAACTACAAACTAGCCAATAACGCAGTGTTCGGGAAAACCATGGAAAACATACGGAGGCACTGTGTGGTGAAAATGGCCTCCAAGTGGGAGGGACGATATGGCGCAAAAAATCTGATTGCAAGTCCAAATTTCAGGAGTCGCACCATTTTCGACGAGAGCCTCGTCACTATCGAGATGGCAAAGACGGATTTGTTATTCAATAAGCCCTTGTACATAGGAATGTCGATTCTCGATATTTCCAAGGTATGCGTGTACGATTTCCGTTACGGCTTCATGATGGAAAAGTATACGCACGATCAGTGCAAATTGATGTATACGGATACTGATTCGCTCATTAATGAAATTAAGTGCGATGATATTTATCGGGATTTGATTAGCAGTCACATTGAAAAATTCGATACGAGCGACTACCCAAGCGACAACCCATTTGACATCCCCCTCGAAAATAAAAAAGTACCCGGCTTGATGAAGAACGAAGCCAATGGTCGTATCATGACAGATTTCGTGGGCCTTCGATCAAAGTTGTACACCTATAAGATACAAGGTGGAAAAACCGTAAAAAAATCCAAAGGGGTCAAATACAGCGTTGTCGAAAATCACATCACTTTTGAAGATTATGTGGAATGTCTGAAAAACAATGTGGAAAAAATAACTTCGCAACGCTGTATTCGATCCTTTTCACACAAAGTTTTTAGTGTGGAGCAAACAAAGATCGCTCTCAACCCCCACGACGACAAGCGCTGTTTGATTGTCGGCTCTCATGACATTCTGCCGTGGGGCCATTACAGTCAGTTAGATATCTAATAGAATTTAAATGTTTTTTCAGAGAGCTCACACGCACACACACCACCACCATGGTAGACACTTTGCAAAAATTTATGCTGTCTGCAAGTAGTCAGATGTACATCATCAATAGTTGAATTCATCGAGGCCTCACCTCTACCATGGACGTTCACTGATCGAATTTTGAAAATGTTTGCCGATGAAAAATGGGTACAAATCGATAAGCAGGCTCAGAGCGTCAAACGAAATTTCAATGATTTGAGTCACTTAGAGTACACGAGAGAAATCAGCTTTGAAGATAGGTGTGAAGCTCTCAAAAATCAAGACTGGGAGGGTCATTTGCACGAGGACCAATAATGTGTGTGGGCGAATGCATATCGTATTCCAAAATATAATTTACGATTTTGCCGCACTTGCTATAAAGCATTCAGAAGGGCTATGCAAAACCATCCAGTTCACAGCATCAGAGACCATCAACATATGGTGTTCGGTGTAAAGCACATGGACAATATATATCAATGTTGCAAATTTTGGTGTCACAACAGATTTGATGAAGTACTGTTCACTTTGAAAACGAGCAGCCAATGCTACTGTGACCTACATCTGCGTGGTGGTGGTGAGCCCTACGGATTAGATCTCACATATAAACGCTTCATAGGCTCAGGAGATGAGGATTCAGAATTCGATGAATGAGATTGCCAAACACACACACACACACACACACACACACACACACACACACACACACACACACAAAATTTCAAGAAAATGTTAAATGAAAATGCAAGAAATTGTGCTCTTGTTTGTTTCTTTCCACACGCACTAGATATATTATTAATCAAATAATAGTCGATTATGTTTTATATTTATGATTGAATAAAATCAATATGTAATCCGTGTCTGGATATTATTATTATATTTTGTTTTACCCTTCCAATCTCCCATTCAAAATCCCACATATTTTTAGAGATCACTTTTGCATCAAAAAAGGGTTACTTTTTTTGCGCAAAAAAGTATCATTTCTTATACGAAAAAGTGCCACTTTTTTCTGCAAAAAAAGTATATTTTTTCATGCAAAAAAGTGTAACTTTTTCATGCAAAAAAGTAAGACTTTCATTGACATGGTGGAAAACGCTGAGTGAAAGCTGAGTGATTCACTCAGCCACTCAGCTTTCACTGAAAATGCTTCACTCAGCTTTTACCACCATGTCAATAAAGGTGTCACTTTTTTTCATTCAAAAATACATTTATTCTTATGGGAAAATGACAAATTTTTTGATAAAAAAAATGACCGAAAATTGACATGGTGGAAAAAGCTGAGTGAATGCTGAGTGAAAGCTGAGTGAATGCTGAGTGACTCAAAATTCACTGAAAATGCTTCACTGAAATCCTTCCACCATGTCAATTTTGGGTGTTTTTTTTTTATCCAAAATAGTGTAACTTTTTTGCATCAAAAAAGAGCACGTTTTTGCACCAGAATTGGAAGAATAATTCAATCAAAAATGTGATACTTTTTTACATAAAAATTTACATGTTTTTTGAAGCAAAAAAATGGGGAAGGGTATTTTCGAGTAGCAAAATTAAAATCCATGTGTCATCTGTCACTCTGCTAATGACATCTGACACTCTTGGTTCTGGAGGGACATCAGCGCCATCTGTCGTCGGTCTGTGTGCCGCTCAGAGTAATAACTACGAACGAAATCACAATGGGGGCTTCATCGACGATGGTCTGCCATAGGATCGTCATTGGGAGCCATCTGAACCCTTCTACTTGGCACGCAACTACATCTTCCGAACCCGTATACGTAAAGCCTGCTTCGGCTAACTTACTTGCAGGAAATGTCGAAGTCAAGCTTCGATACGAGTCGAGTCTTGTTTCGTACTGCTGCATCTCTCTCTCTCTCGGCATACACACAGACACAATGCACACTGCATACTGAATTAAAACGCCAACTCTGCTCTCAATATATACATTTATTTCGTTTCGTAATCAAACATTACTTTATCCGGCAAATAGCATAGGTATTCACGAAAACATAGATGTTTATCATCTTTTGATGATATAGTACACAAGTTTATAGCCTCATCAAATGACAAACCATTGTTTTTAGCTAGAGTTTTTGCACTGCTTAATAAATCGTGATAATATTGACTAAAATTCATATTTAATAGATATTCAAATCTTGTTGCCATCACAGTAGCATCTAGATGTAGGATTTCTTGAACATCCGCTTCCGTCAGGTAGAAGTAGGTGTCATTCTTGTAAACTCGCACTTGTTGACTCTCTGCATACGTGTGTAATTCCAAATCCATAACATCGTCCCAGTCGAGTTTGATTCGGCTAGTCTTGGCTGCTGCTGCTGCATTTTGGCCATTTCGGCTAGTGTAAAGCAACTGATTAATGGCCCCCACGAATTGGCCCCATTCAAACATGCTGAAGGACAGGCTGGAGCATATGGTGTATCGGACCTTGCACACGAGTTTCACTGCAGGCACGAAACTCCGAGCAAAACTTATGCCGCATTGCAAGCTCAAAACGTCGGTGTTGCGAAACTCGTAGGTGGCGTTGCACGCGAAGACACGTTCCGCTTTGATGGCCTCCTTGTACATGTCACATATTCGATCTAAATCTGCCATTCGATCTGCCCACTCTCGGTCCGATGATGATGATGATGATAATGATGATGATGAAGCTGACGCCGCCGACGCCACCGACGCCGACTCGTAACCAGAGGACTCTTCAGAAGACTCGACAACGACGTTGTTCACTGCACCAAACATGTTGACTGACTAATCTCTCTGCACCGTTTGGCATCGGTTTATTTCTCCGCTGCCGCCGCCGCCATCACCCCCCTCTCCTCCCATACACCGGCTTGAGTTTCTACGTCGTCAAGAGCTTAGAGACGATGATGATGATGAAAGGCCCCCTCTTCCAGTTGAGATTGTGCCAATTTTCCATTGAATTACATGCGATTTGTCGCATCAATCCAACTATTGTGCGTACTATCGAACCCCAGCCATTTCACAAGTACCTTACGACCCTTACGCCTGATGATTTTTTCCACTAGATAGACTTCGGGATTTTTTGTAGTTCTTGTTCGTAGAAAGCGCCGCTGATTGGTCGCCTTTCCAAGTCCTCCAGCAAATACGTGATTGTTTGGGTGAGTTTCACTTTGACAACTTTGAATAGTTCTGTAGTCCAATTGGGCGTATACCCTTTTTCGAAAACATGCTTGGCCATGATAATTCTCACGAAATCGCCAATTTTTAATTTTTTTCTTATAAATACCTGTTTTTCCTTGTCTTTGGTGACGTCACACGGTTTCATGCCGATCGTTCGATGTTTGCGCTGGTTGTAGTTTTGGCAATGTCCGGCAAAATGTCCAGCCATTTGTAGGTACCGTTCAAACTGAAATACTTGAAGAGATTCTCCTTGAGAGTACGTATAACCCTCTCTGCGATCGCGGCTTTCTTCACGGTATACGTGCTGTAGTGTTTGATGTTGTACTTTTTCAGGAGAGTCTGAAAGCTGGAATTGTAAAATTCAGTTCCGAGATCTGATTGGAGGAGCTTGGGACATCTTTTCGCTTTCGACAATATGTCACTCATCGCTTCGGTGACGTCTTGACCAGTTTTGGTCTTCAGGGGGCACACCCATAGGTACTTGAAAAAGGTGTCAATCACCACGAGAATATAATTGAAGTTTTTATTGGCTTTGGAGTATTTTTGAAGATCAGCCAAGTCCATCTGTCACAGATCGTCGAGTCCTTTGATGATGGTACGTCTGCGAGGAAAATTCCTTCTGGCTGGAGCATGGAGCTCATCAACCAATTGTTTTTTCTCAGATGATGATGATGATGACGTCATTTCGCTAATGGCGGAGTCAATACACTAACTGCACTGGGCGTTACACCTTCTACTTAAGAGGCTGGAATATCAACAATATCCAGTGCCAATTTATCCAAGCGTTTCTTGGTATTTTCATGCTTTTTCATCGAAAGTGACATGAATTTCATCACTCGAATATCCAAGGCTGTTAGATTGTTTTTGGTGGTGTCCAGCTCGTCTTTGAGTTTGTGTATGACGTCATCTTTGAGCTTCTGTATGACGTCATCAACGTATTTTTTGTTGGCAACATCATTGAGTGCACTTGGCGTTTCCACATTACATATTTTCACATGTTCAGCATCAATGTCCCCATTTGTCGTATAGTTGAGTATAACACCAGAAAAATGGTAGGGCTGCTGCTGCTGCCGTGCACGGCGAGCTGACGAAGTTTGACCGAACTTGTTGATGTTCATGATGCGACTGTGGCATGCAAAAAAACGTCTACGCTTTTATTTATCGAATATAGCCTGCTTCTCTCAATTCATTGATGATAGCCACGATCTCGTTGTCGGTAGAGGTGCTGCCGGCATTTTTGGCGGCTACCAGAAGTCTATACCTGTCAACGAGCTCGTTCACATCGTCCCAGTACACGTATTCTATGGGTTTCGTGTTGTATGTCAACTGATCTGGGATACCACTGCCGTCGGTAAAACGACCTCGACCTCGACCTCGACCTTCACCACCACCACCACCTATTTTTGATTGAGGATCTTTGAACATTGGTCGAATCAACTGTTCGTATTTGGCAGTCTGAGACAGATTCAACCTACATCGCGCATCTACATGCGCACCTGTAGCTGTCAAAATTTGCTTGTATGCCACCAAATCGGCTTTAGCGTATTTGGGATTTTTGTAGAAAATCAAACTATATAGTCCCGGAGTGCCCTCGTATGTTACACCATCAATGCGAATGTCCCCCGTATCTTTGTCGAAGTCCATTAGCTTTCTACCGAGCAACTATTGCGCTCTTGGTTTGTCGTAAATGGGGCCGTAATTCACATCTATTTTGTCGGATTTGGCGCGATGTTCATTCACGAATTCAGTTGCTACTTCGGGATAAACTTCCAAGTAGTCATCCTCATCATCCTTTTTCATTAAGTCTGGAGTCGTTGGGGTCGACGGTTCCTGTTTCTCTTCTTTTTCACTGACAGTCGTGATCGCTTGATGAGTGGCGGCACTGCCGCCCTCAATCTTTTTAGCGGCACCGTAATGGGTTTGAATAATTCACTCAGTGCTTCATCATGCTCGGATTTTCCGAGTTTTAGACTCAGATACTTTTTTCGCACAATTTTCGACAACTGATTGACTTGACGTTTGCGTTCAGCTTTAGCAATCTCGGTCGGTGCCATGGCTTCAGTACGAATGCCGTGCCACCTCGCATCACATTTGTATATATATGTCAAAGCCCAGGCGGTAGCGCCCTTTGTTCACATCAAAGTCTTTGACAATGACCAGAGATCCGAATTTTTCTTTCCAAAAGGTGGCGCACATGCGGCGAAATTCCTCAAAGGTGTAATCCGGAGAGACGTGCTCGTCGAAGGCGTGCTTCAAATTCATATCGTCTTGCCGAAAAAGCACTATAATGTTGCAATTGTCCCTGATCAGCTGTTTGGGTATTTTCGAGTAGGTTTGACACAAGTAGGTTAGGTCAATACCCTTGTGGCGTGCCATGGCATAGAACTCTCTGATTTTATTCTGTTTGTCACACGACACATCGTCAAATATGAAAATTGAGTTTTCTTTCGCCTTTGACAGATCGATTACCTCGTCGTTGTCCCTGTATGGAAAATAACCTACGCCCTTGACTTGTTTGAGTACATCGTGCAGTAGCTGATATTTAGGTTGGTACAGCGACTTTGAATAAACGTAAACATTCTCGAAGCGTGCTCCGTTCGGGCTGAACAGCAGACTGAGTACAGCGTTGGTCTTGCCACATCCGCTGGGGCCACAAAATATCGCTCGGAATGAATTCGATAGCAGGGAGCCGTGTTTACGTATACCGTCGTCGTCACCGCCAATACCTCCTTCGCCTATGGTATCCAAATTGACTATTTCCAGAGCCGGCTCTTGTTGCACCACTTTCATGTTTGAGTTGATTGATTTTTTGCTGAAGTGTGTGTGTGTGTGACCACGCCCACATCTGACATTCGAATGGCATTTTGAGTGGAGTACAGTTATGTAAGTAGGTGCGCAACATCATTCGCGTCAGTATAATGCTGACTGTCGAGCACGAAGGTCGTGGTGTGGTGAACTCTCTGATTAATCATCTGCCATTCGAGCTTCATTTGCGTGGATACCAGTACTGTGGACCGGGTACCAAACTACAGAAGAGATTGGCACGAGGAGACCCTGGTGTGAACCCTTTGGATTCGGCTTGTGAGACTCACGATATTGCATACTCGCAAAACAAGTCTTTGAAGGAGAGACACAAGGCCGTCTGGGCGCTGGATAATCGAGCTTGGGAACGTGTCAAATCAAAAGACGTCAAAGTTGGTGAGAAAGCTGCTGCTTGGCTGGTCACCACAACCATGAAGGCAAAACGTAATTTGGGCATGGGTCTGAAGAAGAAGAAGACTGCTGCTGCTGCTACTGCAAAGTCAAAGTCTTTTCGTCGAGATGTGGTTAAGAAAATGACCAAGACTCTGCGAAAAACACTGAAACCTGATCAGCTGAAAGATTTGAGTGCGAAGGCTCTGCGAAAATCCTCCTTGTTGGCACTGCGTGCTGCCCGTGCTCAAGTGAAAAAAATTGGGTGGCCGCAAAAAAATCAGAGTACCCCGAATAATACCGTTCGAAGCGAAGAGCGGTGGTGTACTGCCTCTGCTTCCGATATTCGCCGCTCTGGGAGCGCTGGGCTCGTTGGCAGGCGGTGCCAGCACCATAGCCAGGACCATCATCTCCTCGGCCAATGCCAAAAAGAAATTGGAGGAAGACAAGCGTCATAATACCGCAATGGAGAGCATTGGTGGTGGCGGCGGTGACAACAAAAATGTAGGAGGTTCCGGTTTGTTTCTGCGCAAGACCGCTAAAGGCGGCTACGGTTTGTTTCTCAAGAAGAAATTTTCAAAAAACTCCCGCTGAAGCTGCCCAATAGAGCGTTGTACGATGAGGAATTACTTAAATATGTGAAACGTCTGAAAATACCTCATTTCATTGGTGTTTTCATGCGAGACAACTTACCTCGATCCTCATCATCATCATCATCGAAATTCCCAAGTACAGAGAATGCGCAATCATCAATCTGGACTCGAGCAGGAATCGCGGAACGCATTGGGTAGCTTACGTGAAACGCGGACATGTGATGAAATACTTTGACAGTTTCGGCAATTTGAAGCCGCCGGTGGAATTCGGTAAAAAAGTGAAAATCTTCTATTCTACAACAACGATCGCTATCAGACATTAAACCAAGTCAATTGCGGTCATTTGTGTTTAAATTTTCTATACGAGAACACACTCTGAGTGTGTGTGCGCGCGCGCGCACGAAAATGAATAGAGGTCACCTTAATGACGAGCGCGATGAGGTTCATTATATGGTGACGTGGCGTTTTGCATACAAAACTTCGCTCAAATCGTATTGGATGCAAGTGGCCATGGACAGGATACGTTTCGCTAGACGAATAGCGCGAGCCTCACGCGTCTTGAATCCCATACTAGACTCTGAGCACAGAGCGCGCATATGGAATGGTGTAAATAGAAGTACATAACCCCATCTAGTGTCAGTCATGTCTTTGCTGTTGACAGTGGCAGGTGAAACGTCGACGTTAACCGCAGACTTTTCTCCGCCGCTCCAATTGGACGAAGATAGCACTTACGGCTTGGTATTGATTAGTTTCCATTCATACAACAGCATACCGAACATATCGAGTGGTCGATTCTATTATTCTGTCAAAGGAGCGCCATCTGTTAGCATCATCCAAATGCCGACTGGGTGTTACAAAATAAGCGACATTACCAAGTTTATACATAAACACATCGAGAGGCCGAAAGAAGGAAAGAAGAAGAAGAAGAAGAGAGCCGTCACTAGACAACGTTGGCGACGACGACGACGACGGTACCAACAAAAGCAAGGCTTTGTTCTCTCTCAAACCCAAAACCAATACGCTGCAGTGTGAGATATACAGCAAGCTCTATAACATCGATTTTCGTCCCAAGGATTCCATAGGACGATTACTGGGTTTTTCCCCGAGACTATTGGAGGCTGGAAGCGTTCACTCATCCGACCTACCTGTGAACATTATCAAAGGTTGAAGTGTTCACATCGATAGTAACATCACATCGGGTGCCTTCTTCAACAATCGCCTGGCTCACACCATATACGAGTTTGCCGTTCGAGAAGACCCCGGCTTTGCCATCGACGGAACGCCCTCGAATTTGATTAACCTTCCTGTGAACAAGACGGAAATACACAACATAACTTTGAATATTCTCGATCAGGACTGTTGCAGTGTGAATTTCCGTGGAGAGACCATCATTATACGACATGTGCTGCGCAAGCTGTCATAAAAATGGGGTTGGTATTTGATCAGAATGATGATCATGATGCCTTTGGGCATAAAAGTGCAGAGGGTGCTGGCATCAATTCAGTCGCGCAGACGCAGTCAAAGAGAGCAGACTCACACACTCTGTCTCTCTCCAGCATACACTTTCTCCAATCGCAAGGACATCATGTTATCAAGACAAGTGTTCGACGTGTACAATCATCCAAAGTTCGACGAATCCATCAACAGAGTTGAGACTCAAACGCACCACTCGTACGTCAAGTCCTTTCAAAATAATGACATCATCGAAATTGTCATTCAGCAGAGCGATGTGTGGATACTGATGAACGATGCCCTTGTGTGCATAGAGGGCTCTCTGACTCGTACCGCAGGAACGGGCAATGTTAGATTTATCAATAATGCCGGCGCATACCTTTTCGAGGCCATCTACTATGAAATCAATGGCAAAGAGGTGGACTCTGTTCGATCGCCGGGTATAGTGAGCACCCTTCGCGGCTATACTTGTTACGAGGAAAATGATGTTGTGCGACACTTGAGCACAGCCGGCTGGACCTATTCTGGCGGAACGGTTCACAACGCCCCCGACGGTTCGTTCGCCATGTGGATCCCGCTTAAGCATTTGTTGGGCATATTCCATGACTATAGAAATGCCACCATTGGACGACAGTGCATTCGCTTGATGAGAAGTAGAAATGATAATAATTGCATGCTGATAGAGGAGGTGGCGAATCCAGTAGTCGAAGCCACCACAGCCACACTGACCATCACGAGCGTTGTACTCAGAGTCAAACATGTGGTGCCCAATGACGACATTCGTCTGAAATTGCTGCAGTCCATCAAAACAGACGCTCCTGTAGTGATTTCGTATCGCAAGTGGGACATACACGAGTTGCCTGCACTCACTCAGGGTTCCACCAAAGAAGTTTGGGCTGTGAAAACATGCACGGCCATGGAGAGTCCCCGATTCGTCATTGTGGCCTTCCAAACAAATCGGATTGGCAATGCGGCTCGAGATGCGTCCTATTTCGATCACATCGACATCAGCGACATACACCTAACCATGAACAGCGATACTTACCCGCATGAACGTATGCACTTGGAATTCAACAGAAACAACTTTGTCGAAGCCCATCGAGCCTATACGGAATTCTATCCGAGCTATGCCAATTGTCCGAAGAAGCGTCCTCTACTCGATTACGGAGCATTCAAAAGCAGAGCGACCGTGTTCGTAATAGACTGTTACCGCAGAGCGGAATTCATGAAATCCTCCACTGTCGATGTCAAACTTGACATCGAGGCCAGAGTCGGATTTCTCGCCAATACTCGAGCCTATTGCATTATCATTCACGACTGTATGCTGGAACACTTGGCCTTGAGCGAGATTGTACGCCGTCTGTCATAAAAAAATAGTGACATACAGTAGTAGCAGTAAGTAGTGGGGGAATCCACTCTTTGTTTGTGTGTATGTATGTAATGCAGGCATCGACAGGTCGAGAGCGTCAGTTGTAAGCCAAACGTTCAGTTGTTCAGTCGGTGTTTAATTTCGCTCTCTCTCCGAGTGTGTGTCTCTCAGTTAATCAAAGCAGTGAATCAGTTCAACAATCCTCAAACAAACAAAAATAACAAGATGAAGCTCGTAGCCTGTGACATTCAGGGTTTCACTGTGAGCGGTGAATTCCAACCCAAAGAGCTTGCCATCACCGATGGGCATCGCACAATTCACTTTTTATTCAAAGCCGTAGTGCCATTCCATGACCTGAGCGAAGCAGATAAACGGCAAGTACGATATTTGGATGGCTATGTCGAATTCAACGAGATCCAGGAAGTGCTGCGCCCCATCATCGAGGCTGATGTGGTATACGTGAAGGGTAATCAAAAATTCGATTTTTTGCTGAAGTGTGTGCTCGATCTGCCTAAGAGACCACACATCGTCGATATTGCGGCTACTACAAGTACAGTCATCACAACGCCTCCACCGACACTCGAGAAGCAAAGCCCGCTCTGTTTGAATCATATAGCATCCGGAAAAATAGAAGTGCATTGTGCCGTGAGACACTGTTTCGATATCTGGCAATGGATATCGTCACACCTGATATGGTGAGGCCCCACGGCGATCACGACGACCACGACACTCCTATCAATCGGTACTTGCAAAATTTGCGCGAGCTCAAGGCGCACATAGCAGAGTACGAGCACAAGCTGTGTATTTTCAAACGCTTCCAAAATATGCAAATTTACGATGGTAAATGGATGGGGCAGCAGCAGCAGCATTCACCGATCCACCACGTTCCGCCGCCGTCAGTACCAAGTCCATGACGTCAGCCACACCAAGACTAGCCGAAAACACACGAAATATTATTATTCATATTGTATTATTATTCATATTGTATTATTATTATTATTATGTATTAATAGATGTATAAAACCAATTTTTCTCGATTTATTTTGCGGATCGAATGAATGAGAGAGAGAGAGACTGAGAGAAATACGAGTCATGTACATTGAGCAATGGTGTATGTGTGTGTGTTCCTCTCAGTGTATATATTTCAGTGACATATACGCTGTTTCTCAGTGTACATTGAGCTGTCGTCACGATAACAACAAATTATATAATTCTAGCAGCCGTTCTGTCGAACGTACTGTATATTAGCCCACCATATGAGTACGGTGAGGTATTGGTATCGTATTTGCACGACGATGATTCGGGTACTTCAAATTGGACGAAAATGACTCAGTCGCTAGCCAATGATGGATATTTGCCTGTGCTGAGAGCCGAAATCCCGATGAACACCTCATCGTACAGACTGCGGAAGATTTATACAAATCTCACCTATAGCGATACGCAGTGGTTTCCGATGAAGATGTCTTGCCCCTCTAGCAGCAGCACTTCGAGACCATCGTCGTCTACGTCGACGTCCCACCCAACTACCCAACCCGTGGACGCTGCTGCTGCTGATCGAGAAATTAAGGATTCCAAATGCGAGCTGCCGCCGCCGCCAACACTGCACGATTGGTTTATGTTTATGTATGTTTATGTCAATGGTTCTGAGTGTTCAAATATCCGAATCCATATATAGGTTTATTAAATCCATGCATCAAAAATATTTTTTAATCGATAATGATAATGTATCTTCATACTACGCCACTGGCACTGAAGTGTAATTTTTTATGTGAAAAATAAATGTATTCTTCTCGAACTGACGTTATTCATTTCAATGAATGCAAACAGACAAAGACAGACATACAATGCCATGGGTTAGAATGAGACATTTAAAATGCCTTGAATCGATCAATTTGGCTTCAAACTCGACTCTCTTATCTCTTCCTGGAAAACAAACATCTGAGACGGTAAACAACTCCAAGGTCAATTTAGCTCGAGCAGCGTAAACAGACACCGGATGTGTGAGATAAAAAAAACTCTGCGCGCCACTTAGAGTGAAACGTTTTGAACCCCAGGAGCGTTCTACAACCATTGGATTTGTCGGATTGGCAAGCCACTCAGGGTCACTACTGTTCAAGGCCGCCAGTTTAAGTCACACCTGATCAAGCACCCAGCAAATAGGATTATCGGGAGATTCCACCATCAACCGGGAGAAAATTCTCATAGGAATTCAAGATGAATATCATAAATAACGCCAAGCTGCCCTATCGAACTATGAAAGCAGTTAAAAAGTTTGCAGACGTAGTATCACCAAAACTCATTTTCAAGGAGTTGCTATTGCAGTCACCTATATATTCAGTTAACAAACCCAATTCCAAATTATCAGATTCTCTAGATCCTAAATCTACTTTCTTTTCCGTTTTTTTGAAGGATTCTGTTTTTACATATTACTCTGTTTTCTGTCTGATCAAATTGGGCACATTCATAACACTTACATAGCTTTGACCTTCGCCGCTACAAAGATGAAGAAAGTATTTACCTTCATTTCGTTTTTATTCTCAAAAATATATAAATAAATTCAATCATGAAATAGTCAGGCAAGTTATATCTGATGATAACACTTACATACACTCAGAAATACCTTGTACAGAAATGGATATAAATTATTCGATCTATTTGTCGGTGTATGAGAAAAAACTTTGAAATTTGCGTTACTGTCGAGTTAGAGGAAAACAAATCCAAAAAACAATGGTTAACCAAATGAATACGTGAATCCTGCTTGCATAAGAGACAATTATTGAGAGTGGTCTGTAGAGGAGTGGATTACGAAATACTCAACAGATTGAAAAAAAAATATATATAAAAGCTGAAGCTAGAGTCCTGTTTTTGGAAAAGGAGATTATATCCAGCGATAAAAAATAAAAAACTTGGGAAAATGAGGACTCCAACTCATTCTTGAACAATTTCAGTATTAACTTCTTAAACGCAGTCGAGACCGATGGAAAAATAAATGAAAATTATGATTCTTCTCATTTTTATTAACGATCTTCCAAGTAATTCTGGCTATGCAACTCTTGTATTGTATGCAGATGATGCTCTTTTCATTGTCGAAAGTCGTGACAAAACCTTATTGGAGGATAAAATTGCTGTTTGTCTGAAAAGGATTATTGGGTGGTGTGCAACAAATAATATAAAAACCAATTTCAAAAAATCTTTTTATGTCTTCCGTCGATAACTTGATTCCACCATTTGAATTAAAATTAACCAAATCGATAAAAGTCTGGGTTCCCAGCTGGATCGAACACAGCAGATCATGATAGTGTCTACGCGCACTTTCTTATTGAGAAGTGAGTGAACACCTATTAAAAATAGTTCATTATGCAAAATTCTTACCTAACAAAGTGTATTTATTCAGTGACCGGCAGATTTATGGCAACAAATGGGAAAAAAGTTTATTTCAAATTTTACAGAAAATTTTATTGTTATCAGGCTGACACATCGAGTGATACAATAGGAGCTATGGATATTTTCTCATTAAAAGTGAATTAAAGATGCCTTTTAATCTTCACAGAGATCATATAGTCATATTTACAATTGTTACGACCTGTCTTTTCACGTTGGTTGCAACACAGTTGGAGTGCTTTCAAATGATTTTGAACTGAAGGTGTCATTTGTTGTAGCTGATTACAAAAAATCTTTGTTTTTTCTGAATGGTCACAAGATATGAGGTTTCGTCAGCACCAAGTACGATTAATGCAATTTTCTAGATGACAGTTGAGCGAAACTTAAGTTTATCTGGTCGTCCAGATAATATTCAGTGATGAGTCTACTCTGATATTACAAATCCTCATAATACATAGGGCAGAGAGATAAAAAAAAAATTGAAAATCAATGAAAACTCGGTTTTGCAATAGGAGGCTGTGAATTTGGAACACTCTCTAAATTATACGTAACTGCTTCAAATAACATTTTTGTGTTTTTCAAAATTCGAAGGTGCTTTACTCTTGGGCCACTCTCAATTTTTTTCGCCTCGCTCGAATACGAAAGGATATAATTGAAATGTGGATATAGTGCAATTTGAGTTTGGGAGGATGCAGGTACCTTTATGTACAATAAAATTTTCTGTGAAATTTGAAATATATTTTTTCCCATTTGTTGTCATCAATCTGATTGTCTCTGTGTATACAGTCTCCTAGTTCTTGTTCGTAATAACAAAAAAATACTCCCAACAATTTTCCAATATTGCCACACAACACAACTTCATTCCAACACAGTGCATAGGAGCAAAGCTATACAATATAGTTCCAAATGTAACGAAAACCTACAACTAAAGGATATTCTAAAATAAAATTGAAGAAATCTTTATTACTCATGCATATTATTCAGCATAATATGTTGTAAATTTTTGTATTCATTAAGAAGTATATATTTGTGAAATCTCTGGAGATACATATATTCTATCGTATTCTATTCTATTCTATTCTATTCTATTCTGATTAAAAAAATACTGACCCCTACGACCTATGAATTATATCTGTTCGATACTTGGGTGAATTTTCTAGAAGAACTGCTTTGCAATGCACTTTAAACATCATACCTGAAATGAATTTTAATATGGGGAAATACTCACGTACCGGTTTCATGGTTCTTGCCAATCAACAGCGAAGGCTAGCTCAACCCATTTAAATAAAAAAATCCTTTCATCTTTAATTGGGAATCCCTTGAAAATTGAGATATATTCCCAGCGCCATTTCTACGGAAATACGTATTATATGAAGTTTTTGCGGAAGAATTATGGAATCTACTTTTAATAATGATTTACAAATCTATCTAAGGGATTCCCAACAGAAGCTGAATGTATTTTTTGATTCGCCAAGGTCCAACTAGCCTTCGCTGATGATTGGTAATCATTAAATAGTAAGAAGGTGTATATATCCAAGATTTACATAAATATTTAAATACATTTTTTTGTTTACTGACTAATTAGCATACCGATTGTTCTGAAAAGTTTACGACTGTGAATTTTTGATAGCCATGAAAATATCCAACCATTGCAAGGATGACGGCTTTCTGCATTCATCCCGCTGAGATATCTGCCGCATTAGATTCGGAAGCAAATATTCACTCATTCCACCAAATACTCGCATGATCAAAACCATCTCACCAGAATGGTTTGGGTGAAGCCTGCGGCAAAGAGTGAATCTCAGTTATTTGGCCCATTTCCCCTTCTATTTTTGGACAATATTTGTTTCGTCAAGAGCTGAAATCTCTATGACGAAAATTGTCCTACTTTGTTGGTCGAGAAGGACTACATCAGGATTATTGGATTGTTTTTGTCTGAGGGTGGGGAATGAGTAGTTCCAATATATTCGGCACTTCTCATTCTCCACAAGGGACTCAATATCCCCCGGAGCATAAGGCAACACCGGTGTCTCGTCTATACCGTACGAGTGTCGTAGGTGGTAGTACAACACTCGTAGGGCCGCGTCATACCTGTGGATATAGGCTGAGACCGCATTAACTGGACAGGCTGACAGCAAATGCTTTAGGATCTCAGCTGCCCCATCACACACTCTGCATCCAGTGTCAGGGACCTCTATACACATCACACGACTACGGTAGACGAGGGTGTTGAAGATACCATCCTGGCAAGCCATTATGAATCCCTCGGTTTCCGAATTCAGCCCACTTAACCTTAGAAACGCAAGTCAGGTTTCTGTATAAGCCAAGGTCTTCAATGTTCTTGAAGACCCCCTGCACTGGCTTAGCCTTATACCGGGTGGCTACGGAAGTATTGCCTACGGAATATCTCAGTTATTGTATGAAGTAGGTTTGTGAAATTTGGAGCGTCGATATAATGACATAAGAGCTAGAATTTGAGTATATTGACATGTCGAAGTTAACTTCCGGTCTGACCGGAAGTAACATCAACTTTCTTATTTTAAATGGAAACCCTATTTTTTTTATTTTCACTTTATTCAGCATTCAATTCCCTTTCTAATGACATATCACAAGTTGGTATCTAACCAGAAACTAGATCAGAAAAAAATTATTATTGAAATTCACCGAGTAGGCCGTGGAAGCAAAATGAAAGCCAAAAATTGAAAAGTTGGCTATGGAAACCATACGTCACTTGATAACAGTTGCTACTACTGTGATATTTTATTTTCATTCGTCGGCGTTATAAAAAGCCGCCAAAAAAAATATTGGAAAAATTGGGAAAAAAACAATACTCTGTAGGTCCATAACTTAAATAGGAACATACAACTTTTTCTTGCCTGTACTATTCAGCATAACCATTCCTTTCTAATGATATAATAGAAAGTAATTTTTTGAAATGAAATACCAAAAAATCCAATTATTATTATTCAAATAACAAAAAAACAGATTTATCGAAAAAAAAAATCAAATTGATAGGATTAAAGATAAAATAAATTCAAAACAAATGTTCGAAATGCATTCCCTCAGCCTCAATACATTTATTGACTCTGGTGATATTTCCATGTAAAACGTTTCTCAACATTTGGGGCGTGATATCTTGGAAAGCTCTACGAATTTTTACTTCTAGCTCATGTAGAGTTGTAGGCTGTGTGGAATACACCCTATTTTTAAGATGCATCCATAGAAAAAAGTCGCACGGTGTAAGATCAGGTGACCTTGGTGGCCACCTGACTGGACCATGGGTTGTTATAAGTCTCTCTTGAAAGCGATTTTGAAGATAATTTCTCGCTATTCTTGAATTATGCGGAGGGGCGCCATCTTGCTGGAAGTACATTCTCTCAGTTATTCCGCTTCGAACGTCAAAATAATATGGATAGCAGCGTTCGTGAGAGCTCTCGTTTCTTTTTTGTTTCATTCCGAAATACATCTTAATCAGCCTACTTGTTAATATTTTGGTTCGAATGATAATTGCAATGGAATGATTATTCTGAATAGCACAAACATCGTCCATAGGTAGATATTAGAATATCTATGGACGATGGCACAGACCAAGTACGTTTATGTTCCTATTTAACCTAGAACCTACAGGATATAATTTATCATTCCACATTATTTTTAATGTTATTTTTGCGTATGGCGATAATCTGTTTTGTTATTTGAAGAATAATAATTGGATTTTTTGTTATTTCATTTAAAAAAATTACTTTCTATTATATTATTAGAAAGGAATGCTTATGCTGAATAGTACAGGCAAGAAAAAGTTGTATGTTCCTATTTAAGTTATGGACCTACAGAGTATTGTTTTTTTCCCAATTTTTCCAATATATTTTTTGGCGGCTTTTTATAACGCCGACGAATGAAAATAAAATATCACAGTAGTAGCAACTGTTATCAAGTGACGTATGGTTTCCATAGCCAACTTTTCAATTTTTGGCTTTCATTTTGCTTCCACGGCCTACTCGATGAATTTCAATAATAATTTTTTTCTGATCTAGTTTCTGGTTAGATACCAACTTGTGATATGTCATTAGAAAGGGAATTGAATGCTGAATAAAGCGAAAAGAAAAAAAAATAGGGTTTCCATTTAAAATAAGAAAGTTGATGTTACTTCCGGTCAGACCGGAAGTTAACTTCGACATGTCAATATGCTCAAATTCTTGCTCTTATGTCATTATATCGACGCTCCAAATTTCACAAACCTACTTCATACAATAACTGAGATATTCCGTAGGCAATACTTCCGTAGCCACCCGGTATAACTGCAGAAGACTCTCACTCTTCGCAGCTTCAACGTGAGCCTTTTGCTGAACGGGTTCCAACTCGGTGATAGAGTTTAGGTTCGTCCAATCAGTGTCGAATACTAGACCGAGTTTATGGGCTGCACGGGTTGCTGCTTTCAAGAGAAATGCTCCAATCCCTGCTTTTTCATGATCGCATACTAAGCAAAGAAGGGGATCTGAACTCCTGATGACTTTAAAGGACCCATCCAGTAACATTCTATTATTGTAGACACTACAAGTTCAAAAGTCCATGCACGGTCCCCGTTGTCTGGGGAAGTATAACCGTGGAACGGACGATTCAGAATACAAGTTCCAATGGAGATGCATAATTTTGCGAGTTTTTACGTCGACTTGTCGCAGCTCTTGAGTAAAGTAGAATCGGAACGGCAAGCATATTAGTTGAAGAAACTTTGTTCTTCCCGACAGTTCTGATCATCAGATATGTCGGGGTTTGTGCTGATACTTGCCGCGGAGTGTGTTTTTAATAGTAGTTACCTCTTGGGTGTGGCTACTTAAATAATAATAATTATTATTTACTATATATGTATTTCTTTCGAAGTTAATGTTTCCTAGTCATTGAACTTTATAAATTTGAGTTTTCACTAAACTGCTCAACAAGTTAGACTGCATAAACTGAACAAATTTTGATTGAAAACAGAAACTTTTTAAAATAAAAGTAAGTACAAAAAAGGAAGGGTATCTGCAATTTATGCTTTGAAACAACGAAAAAATAAACTCGTGCAGTTTTTGAAGAACTCATTTTTTTCAGAATTGTCGGTAATATTTAAAGCACTTATGGTATGATCCCCGAAAAAAATAAAAATCCAGCATCCGATGAACACAACTTAACTACTATCAATATTATAGTCAGGGTGTCGCCATGCCAAGTAGCTTGGCTTTAATCATAAAAGCTTGGCTTGGGCTTTCAAGCTTTCAAAAACAAGAAGCTATTTTCGAGATTTTTAAAGGCTAACCAAGCCTTCCTTGCTCCGCCCACATATTCGAAACGCCTTTCACGTGTTGCCACTTCGGGTATTATTATTTGAATTACAGGAAGTCGACAACTGGTCTTCTAACATAACAAATGTATTTTATAGTTCATTTTATCGATGAATTTATAAATTGAATTCAATTCTATGAGGTTTTGTTCTTGCAAAGGGAATACATACGGGAAATTATTGCTCAATATTTAATGACACTCTAATATTCTCTATCATGGTGTTACAACAGACGGTATGAACAGCAACTTTACTTTCTCTGTGAAGCTAGAGAGGTTGAATGACCATTTTTATTCAGAAGACATGTTGTTTGTTCTGCACACATTTTTAATTTATGAAGTGAAGTGAAAATATTCTGAGATTGATTATGAGACTCCGGTGGATTAATTCAAAACCACTATGCAAAAAAAATCTGAGCAGCTGAAAATTAGTTATTTAATTTTATTAAATAATTTTTGTCCAGCATTCTACAGTGTGACAATTTAAAAACTTACAATGGGCTATATCTCACAACCAAAAGATGATATCAAAAAATGCTCAAAAGTGTTTCTAGGATAGAAAGGGGGAACTATAGACTTAAAAGAGAGTTCGCCACCATCAAACCCCTAAGCCCCACCTACCCCAACTAAAAAAGTTTAAATGGCAGAACCCTACTTGTGATACATCATGGAAAAGCCTATTAAATATGCTATCCATTGGTTTGAATAATAATGATACAGGGTGTATCAATAATGTGTGACAATTTGAAAGCTAACAATGGGCTATATTTCACAAACGAAAGATGATATCAAAAATGGTCAGAACCGTTTCTAGGATAAGAAGGGGGAACTAAAATGACATAAAAGGGAACTCGCCCCCATCAACCCCTTAGGTCCCACCTACCCCAACTAAAAAAGTTGAAATGGCAGAGCCCTACTTGTGATACATCATTGAAAAGCCTACAAAAAATGATAATCAATGGTATAAATAATAATTGTACAGGGTGTATCAATAATTACCTAATTTCCAAATTAATATCAATCAATTTTAAAAACAAACATAGGAAGAATGTTAAAAAGCTCTAAAGGTCAATAAAACCTTATTTCCAATTATAGGTGTACGAGGGGACTTCTTGTTGTTGAATAAAAACTTTTATTTGCCGTCTTTGCAAAAACAAGTTGTAAGCATCTGTTTTTTGGTTCTGTCGTAGTCCTTGGGCAATTTGCAATAGAGCCTACTGCATCAACACGTCAAGTATCTACAATGATAGGACGTGAGTCGGTCAGGAAGGTGTTGAAATTTCATAAGTTTCACCAGTACAAAACGCAAATTTTTCAATAACTAGGCGATGATGACCCAGACCGACGAATTCAGTTTTGTGATCTCATGACTGAAAGAATTCGCGTTGAACCTAGACTATTGAAAAATATTTGTTTCAGTGATGAATGTACTTTTATACTGAATGGTAATGTGAATAAACAAAACTGTCGGTGCTGGAGTGATACGAACCCGTATCGATTTAGAGAAGGTCACACTCAATATCCTGAAAAACTCAATTTTTGGGCAGGGATATTAGGCGATTCTTAATTGGCCCCTTGTTTAAACCAGGCAATTTAAGTGATACCATTTATCTGGATATGCTGGAAAACACCATCCAACCTTTAATTGTGCATGAATTAGAGAACCAAAGGGACGACCAAGACAATCTAGCTCTAGACGAAGATTTGCTGCACTACTAACAAGATGGAGCACCTCCTCACTATGCAGCTGCAGTTAGGCACTGGTTGGATACGAATTATCCGAACAAATGGATTGGGAAGAGAGGTTCTATTGAGTGGCCACCAAGGTCACCAGACTTAACTTAACTTTTTTTTATGGCGTTACCTCAAGTCAGTTGTGTATAAAACTCAACCTGCGTCACTTGGGGACTTACGGGAAACACTGACTTGCAGAATTTGAAAATAGGCTCTATTATTGTTTACAAAACAACGGAACCCACTTTGAACATTTACTTCATAGACATTTTTAACTAATTTGTAATTCAACAAAAACTTCTTTAAATTGTCCTTTTAATGCATTATTCATTCTCCTTGTAAAATTATTATTCATACCATTGGATAGCATTTTTTGTAGGCCACTCAATGATATATCACAAGTAGGAGTTTGCTATTTAAACTTTCGTAGGGGGGCAAGTTCTCTTTTATGTAATTTCAGTTCCTCCTTCCTATACTAGAAACAGTTATGAGAATTTTTTGATATTATCTTTCGTTTTTGAGATATAGCCCATCGTAAGTTTTCAAATTGTCACACATTATTGACACACCCTGTACAATTATTATTCATACCATTGGATAGAATTTTTTATAGGATTTTCAATGATGTATCACAAGTAGGGCTTCGCCATTTGACCTTTTTAGTTGGGGTAGGTGGGACCTAGGGGGTTGATGGGGACGAGTTATTTTTTATGTAATTTTAGTTCCCCCTTCCTATCCTAGAAACGGTTTTGAGCATTTTTTGATATCATCTTTCATTGTAAGTTTTTAAATTGTTGTCACGCTGTATAAAACTTATTCTAGATCATAGTCATAAACATAATAGGTACCTAATTCTGAACCGATGAAAAATATATATCTATTCATTCTTTAAAACTCCCATTATTCATTTCTGTTATTCAATGGTAGAAAATTAAAATTCCAATGGTAATTTTCAGTGTAGGTGGAAATATTGAGTGAGCTACAAAAAGCTTGAAGCTGGGTATGATAACTCTTGAGCTATTTTTTTCCTCTTGGATGCTTGGCTTTTTGTGTTTTGCCTCTTGAGCTTAGTTATAAAATGTTTGAAATTTCATTATTTTTTTCTTCAAAAGCTAGGCTAGGTATGATAAAAGTATAGTTGGGCTTGGCTTGAATTTTGTTGAGCTTGGCTTGTTTTCAAGCCAAGCTCAAGTCAAGCCCGTGAATCTCTGATTTCAGTGTTGGATTGAATTTTGATGTACTTGTTTTGGCCCCTGTTAAAGGGTGGGAACGATCCCAACTAATCTTCTAACCAGTTCTACTGAATACAATAATTTTTGTACAAATAATAACCTAGAAGCCATGCATCAGGTTACCATTAAAAATAATCAAAATCCCATCAAAAATATGTGCCACTCACTCTCCTTCCCATTTAAGATTCTATGGGTAATATATGCCGCTCTTAGAGAGTTGAACCACGAATGTAATCATGCAGTCATTGAAAGTATTTCCTTGTATACTGAAAGGAAGATATTGAGGGTGGGAAGTTTTCAATTTGTCACCCCGTAGGTATAGTATGCGTGTTAGCAACTCATAACACGGGTTAAGGCTGTGATTTTCATCAAATCTAATAATCTCTATTCCACCAAATCATTTCAGTGTTTGCTCCCCATCTAGCCGTAAGTTGAAAACTTTGACTAGATAATGGCCTACAGGAAGGTTCGAACTGCGCTAGTGCTGGAGTATCTAAGTGTGGTTGCGTAAACGCAAGCATAGATGGCCTTCCTCAAGGATTCCACCTGATCAGTGGCTGGTAAGTTATCATCAAAACGTGAAGGCACTTGTTATAAACGGGAGGTTTATTGCGGAACTTGATGTTTTTCGCAATATTTCTTGTCCGCCTCACTTGTGAATTTTTTACAGCTACCAGCATTCATACCCTATCAAGACAGTGTTATTTAATAGTAAATAGTACTCCTTGAGTATGCGTCGCACATGCCTCCCAATCAGAGGGGTGGTATTCCTCCCCACTGCTTGGGATAGAGTTTGAGTGGCGTCATACACGGTAGAGTTCATTTGTCCCCACCACCTTGCCTCTAACCCCTAATCCGCGTGTGTCGGTTATGTGGGCTTTTTCCTCGTACGTTTGGATTGGCTATACCAGGGGGTTAGTATAGTATACCAACGGCTGACATAAGAGGGGAATGTTCTTCTCCTAGGTGTGCCTTAGTTGCTGGTTTGGTTTTGCTCAGGAAAGTGGTGTCGCAACTCACCAAGGCCTTCAATGATAGTTGGTCAACCTGCTTATTCATTATTATTAATATTATCACTATGTTGACTCCAAAGGTGACAAGAATCTGAGCTATATAGTATTAGTGACAAATGTTGAAGAAGAAACAATGGGGAAACTGTCGAAATTACCTAAGAATAATCCTGTCTTCCCAAAAGGTTTATATATTTCTTATTTTGAAACTCCTCTTGTTTATAAAATGTATTTCGGTTTGATATTTCCCAACAAATCAATGTACATTTAATCACCTGCATGTACATGTAAAACGATAACACTTTGGATTTTCCATGAGTTTATTCCTGATTCAAAGTGCGTCAGCCAGCATACTCCGCGAAATAAAACTACCAGGACGAGTTTTCAGTTGAGATACGCCCCTAATTCGATTCAGCGACCTTGAAGGAGTGCATAAATACTGATACCTAACTTATTCTTTTCGGTATCGCATATATCAGTATCAGTCTTCGGAGTTCCTTCTCGTGAGCAATTTTGCAAGCCATAAACTCAATATTTTGTGAAATAAATAAATCAGTGCTGTTCCAAAAGTTGCCGGCAGCAGATCTATTAACAACTTTGCGATGGACTCTCGGCAGTTTCGTGAGTTTGGAAAAGCTGCTGTGGATTATATTGCGGATTATTTCGATACGATTAGAGACAGGTGAGCTTTTTCGAATGTTTTTCTGAATGAAAGCATCAAGTTGGAGATTCGGTGCAGAATCTTTATTTTATCAACTTTTAGTTATATTTGTTCTCGCAAGCATTTTGAAAACTTCGGTAAAAATAAAAATAAATCGAATATAGAAGGATGTTCCTCGAGGTATGTGCTTTTTCAGGGCAATGTGAATGAAAATTTGCCAGAATATCCTATTCTGCATTTCTATATTTTCTGAATTGAAATAATGGAGCGTTTGGAAACTAACAGATCATCAGGGTGAAAATTTCGAGCAGGTAGTTCAGAGTTTGAAGAAAATTTCCTGATATTTAGCACAGCTATTCATTAGAAAAACCCTGATAGTGACATTACTTTTTTGAATGTTTCATAAGATTATGTTCAATTTGGAAAGAAGCAAATGATGAAATATATATTATCTGAAAGATTAATTTCCCAATAACAACAACATACACATGCTTACATTGCAAACCAATATTCATAAGAGAGAAATTGTTAACTGCTCCATCCATCTATATTTTGAAATGTTTGAAATACATTAGAAGCAACTTGGAATCCTTCGATACCAATGTTTCTTCGCATGCTCACAATACACGACATGGTGGTCACCTAAAAATACCAAACCATGTTGCTTTTCATTTTACCAATAATGGGAGTTGTGTTGGATGAATATAACATTTTCTGTAAACTTGGTTCGTTTCTTCAAATTATGTTTTAGAGTTTCAATAATGCTCTCGGCTAAGCACGAAAATAATCCAAAACAGTTGTTTCTGGTGAATGTTTTAATTTGAGTATCACTTTATTATTCAGTTGTTGTCATGACCGATCGCCTCAATATGGAAATAAATATGATTTTATTTATTTTTATTTTACAACAATGAAACAAGTAAATTCTGATATTAATTGCCTAAGTAATACTACAATTGGGAAATTTTTATTTTGAAAGAATATGTTTTGACTTCCTGTTCGGAATCAACTAACCAACCGATATTACCTTGATTTCAATAAGTCGTCATATTCTGTATAAAATCGAGGTCCGTCGATTTATACTGGAATCAGGAGGCAACAAACACAAAAGTTACCTTCATTACAGAGCTGCAATGCAATTGTATTGAATTAAACAAATATTCCAATATTTTCTCATATACAGGTTGGGGGTTCCAAGATTCATAAAATACCCTCTAGACAACGAAATCAAAAGCTCAGAAAAAGTTAAAATACTTCTAAGACACGTAGATGTTTAAAGCGTTCAATTGTGATTTCAATTTTGATTTCAATTGTCGATTTCAGACTTCTAGTAGAGAAAGCGATAGGCAAAAACTTTTTACTGAAAATGGGATTGTTACAAATATAGAAAGTAGAATTAGTGATGATCCTGTAACTCTTTCTTACGGGACACCAGCGTTCAAAGATGGAGTGTTAGACAGCAATTCAATCCATGAAGATAATTTATAAAAATAATCTCGAAAGCACACAATTGATAGAGTAAGCGATTAAAAAGTTCTTGTTGCCCAAAGCGATAATATTCTTTGGAGATTTCTTTCGCTATGGTTATGAGGAATATAAGCAAGCTGTTGATGGGGGCCATATCTTCAGTAGTCGAATGATTTTTGAGGTAACAAATAGCATCGCGATAGGTCTATCGTTGCTAGGTAGAGTCTGTTCCACTTTGACAGATATTCGTTCTATATTTCATAGCAAATTTTGATGGTGATTATCGACTTTACTCTTCCCAGTGTATCCGATATATACGCTAGAAAATTATTTGTTGTACCTGGGTTTATTCGATGATGTTCTCTTCATTATCATTCGAATATATGCATAATGATTCCATTGCATAAAATAATTGAAACACACTAGCACACAAACTCCAAGAAAATCATGTGACCAGCATTTCAGCAACAGCAAACGCCTTTTCAAGCGGCTGACAGCCATTATTTGGTTACCAAAAACCAGTGCCAATGAGAAAGTATACTGGTGTACTCTCAAGGTTCACAATTAATTTCTGCAGACGGAATACTGGTTAGTGATCAGTCAACACTTTGACGAGCTGGTCAAAAATCAATCGGAACCCTTTAGAGAGATTATCCAGGAAATATTGATGCATTAGAAAGTTTACCAGCAAAGATTCATAATTCATAATATTGGGGGTTGTTCAAGTGAACTAACGACGAGTCACCCTGTTTTTATAGATTTTTTTGGCCCCCCTGTTCCTTCCTCCTGTGTTAAACTTTTAAAATTGATATAAATATGTATATTCACAGTAAGATTCGTTATTCTTCATACCTATATAACTTTTTGGAATTAGAGTTTGTTCAAGAGGCATCAACTGTATCGAATGAAGATTTTAATCGACAAGAAAACAATAAATTTACGAATGAAGCACCAGATGTTACTACCTGGGATAAAAATTATTTCAATAACAACGTTCATGTTGGTTATTTGAAATAAATGTATGGCTTTTCCATGTACAATTCCCCTTAACAAAATATCGTTTCAATAAAAACTACGACAAACAAAAGTTCGCCGTTGGAATAATCGTTGAACAGAAGTCAACATTTGAGTCGTGCAATGCATTTTTTTCTTGTTGGTATTCAATAAATCCACACCCTTACACCTTATCAGAATGCATCAATTCAACTATCTATCCAACTTTTATATGTAACAAATAAGAATTCTCGGCTATGAACTTCAGCTCAAGGTTAATATCACCTGGTTTGAGTTTGAAAAACCGGCCCTAATGCCATGGGTATTCCCATGATAATATGTCTTCAGTTCTTCGGCAGAGTGAGCTTTTATGTTTATTAATAACGAAGTGGACGAACCGATGCGATTTCTTGAGGCGTATTCTAAACAAGTAAGCCCACTTGCGTGATTTCTACTAATAAAATTGGTGTTTCTAACGATGACAATAGGTACCTTTGTCTACCCCTCGCCTAGAAACTATAGGTAGATATACATACATGACATGTTTCAAGGTTGTTTTCTCTAATCAGTACTAGTATAGGTCAGATAACATTATGGTCATCCTGTCTCATCCAACGAACGACAACACCCATAAGACTCAACAGCAGGAAGAGTAAACAATGAATTTGAACAAAGTTCGAATGCTGTGTCGGAGAGTTTCAAAAAAACTATCCACACTCTCTCCGCAATATCCCTACCAGATCCAATATTGGGAAGAATCTACTCACTCCATGAAAAGATATCCGAGTGCTTCAAATCTGGGGATCTTGAAGGCCAAGGGTATCCTGAATATCGTCCCATCCATGTATAAGGAAATTGTTCGTTAATCCACGCTCTGGCTTCAAGGGTATCATGTGTTGGCGCTCCGTTTTGTTGGAAAAAATAACATTACTTTTATGCAGCGGTAATTCATGTAAAAAATAAAAAACTATTATTTAGAACTGTACATGATTTCGTGAATTAAGGTTGCTCCTATAAGGCCCAACTAAATGCCTATCTAATATTCCTCACCAAACATTAGTTTAGAAGGGAATTGACTTATTGCCTCAGTCTTTTAATTTGGGTTCTCATCAATTATGAGAACTGACAGTAGGAGAATTTTGGTATAACTCAATGATGCCTTGGAACCAGAACAAAAAATATATTTTTTATTCTGATAAAAAATTAAAATTGTGTAGATACATGGTCCCTTATCAATGAAAAACAGTATCAAGATAAAAATGTAGTAGCTGAATACATGCCAAATTCACAGATTTCAATTTTTTTCCGAATTAAATAGAAATGGCTTTGCAAATCTCCACAAAATACCATTCAAAATGAAACTGTTGGCTCTACTGAGTTTCTTTGCCAGAAATAAATTTTCCCAAATTGATTTTTTAATGGCAAAGAATTGACATTATTATTTTTTACTCTGATTCGTCCCAAACTTTGTTCCTATCTCTGAAATATGGTGCTTAACAACTTTCCGACTAACATTTTTCGATATTTCTTTGAGATTTTTTTTTTTATTGTTGCTTGGAGTGCGCATCAACCACCAGGCGTGGTGCTGTAGGATTTCCTACAGTTGAAAAGTGTATACACCACTATAAATCAGTAGGTCGCCCTAGAGTGTTACGGGAAATGAGAATAATAGTCGCCCTATATCCGAACAGGCTATATTTATGGCACTCGAGTGGCACGAGAATTCGTGAGGAAGTGATATCATTATTAAATATTAACTCAACCTTCATCGATAAAACGTATTATGACTGATCCGTTTTTTTTTTGGATGTGAGGTATACTGCAATAATTAACACTAGTTTTATATCAATTTGGAAGTAAAATGTGAATATGGTTAATAAATATCCAATGTACGCCATTTTCATAAGCCAAGGAACAGTTATTCATTGAGCATGGTATGTTTTTTTTTTGGCATGTGAGGTCTTGAATTGAAGAAAACTATTTCTTTATCGCCAACGTTTCGTCAGTTCATTTTGACAACAAGGGGGCAAATACAATGAGATTTTCGTGTGATTTAAATTTATACTGAGTTGTATCAGACGGAATATTCGAAAATAAAAACAGATTTTTTTCATTAAAAAAATAGACAATACACAGCACAAGACACGTTAGAATTCAAATGAAATAATGTTGTGCTCAGATGCATGCCAAAGTGGAACAAAGGTGGTAGGAACTTAAAATGAATATTATATTAATAAATGTCTTCATTCTTTCAAATTATTTTGACATAAAATACATTTGATCTCATTACTGAGCATAACTTCATGGGTAGGAAGGAAACTGACGAAGATCAGGCAAGGGTGGAAAGTTGCCCAGATCCGCCCTTGATGCTCACGTGACAGAGCCATCTGCGACACTCTCTCTGTTGTACGATCGGTGAAGTTGGTGTAAAATAACTATTTTTAGCATAATATTATTGTCATATAATTATTCTCTATTTTGATCAATGAACTTATGTTATCAAAAAGTAATTAGGTTTATTGACTACCATTATTTCATTGCCCTTGAATTTGAGGCAACGTGTATATGAGAATATGGTGTTCATGACGCAGAAAAGCGGCGGAAATATATTTTACCTGAAAACAATAAACATTGAATTACGTTGACTAATAAATATTCCCGTTAAAATGATTATAAACATCATTAAATAAAAATGCACTATCGAAGTAGATATGAGATTCAATTGAGTCGAATTTTGTTGCATGTAAGTAGCTGTTGTGATTAATGAAGTAGTCATGTAATAATAATATATCGCATACACGTTAACTGAAAAGTAAGTCGAGTTACACTGATAAAAATATTTTTTCCGTGGCATTGCGCATTGCATTAATACAAAAATTTGGCAGATACTCTTCAATATTAGTTTGATTTTTTGACGGAATCCTCTTGATCACTTGAAACGAAAATTTTTCAACAGAAATGAACATTTTTCCTCACTGGCTGGGGCAAGAATATTTCAACTTGAATAATTGACTATATTTTGAACAAGTTCTGCGTCGAATGATCTGAGTCGATTGAGGGAAAAGTATGCCTACTGCAATAATAAACACTAGTCATATCAATTTGGAGGTTCAATACAAATGTTATAAAAATATCCAATGGACGGCCATTTCCAGAAGGTAAATGGAACATTTCTTCATTGTGCATGATATGAGCCCGGATAGGAGTTGGTATTGGCGTATTGGGAAAGATGAATAATAAAGTGAAATGAATACGCAGTACCCTTCTCTCCTAGCGTTTCCACCAAGTGAAAAAAATATAGGAAAACATCTGTCGGAAAACAACCACTTCTCTGGCTAATGCCGCGACGGACATTGAACTACATCTAACAGATATTTGTACAACATTCTATGAAGAAGACCTAATTGCAAGTGCTTGTCTTGTAATTAAACAGAATATTGTCCTTCATTTGGCTGGGAATGACCACCTGCAGACATACATGTTGTCTGTCCAGAGTCCGTGCTGCCTAGGAATTAGTTAAACGGTTGATTGTTATTCATTTGGCAGGTACAGGACCATTATAATGTTATCCGACCTACCCTGTCACTGATGAGAGGCAAAACTTCGCATCATGAATGTCTGCAAGTGGTCATTCCCAGCCAAATGAAGGATAATCTTCTATTCAATTACAAGACAAGCACTTGCAATTGGTTCTTCTTTGAAGAATGTTGCACACATATCTGTCAGATGTAGTTCAACATCTGTCGTGGTATTAGCCAGGGAAGTAGTTGTATTCTGACAGATGATTGACTTTATTCTTCCTCTCGATGAAAATGCTTGGAGAGAAGGGTACTCCGTATTTTTTTCACTTTGTTGAAAATATTTTCGAAATATTAAAAGATGAGTATGATAAAATTCTGAGTGTTATAAGATGTACAAAGAAAGCATAAATTCACAACGCAGTGGTCATGATGGTAGAGCGCTAGTCTATCAGTCAGAGGGACGTGGGTTCGAATCCCAGCATGGTCACTGGTCTCGTGCTAGGAATCGCACGTTAAAAGGTAAGACCTCGTTAATCCTTAGCTCGCACAAGTTTCTACTTCTGAGGGCTGTCGTTCGTAGGGGGGTGACAGCTGGTTAACGGAAAAAACAATTTTGAAACAATTTTTTTTGAAACAACTACAAAGGAAAACTTATTTATTTTATAGTATAGGAATAGTATTCACTACAACTTTTTCAGTTGTAATTAAGAAAGTGTAATGTGTATTTCAGAAAGTATAATTTGTAATTCAGAATAATTAATTGTAATTCAGAAAACATTAAATGAAAATCAGATTGGTGAAATGAAATTCAGAAACTGTAACTTGTAATTCAGATTAGTGAACTGTATTTCAGGAAGTGTTATTTTGTAATTCAGATCGGTGAATTGTTTATCTGAAAGTTTAACTTGTAATTCAGAAAGCGTAAGTTGTTATTCAGATAGTATCAGCTGTAATTCAGAAACCAGAACCTGTTATATATATAATTGTTTTTTACCTTAACCAGCTGTCGCCCAGCTGTCCTCAGGCAATCAGAAAAATAAATTAGGGTCGCTGGACTTTGAACCCACGACCGGCAAGCCATAATGATTGAAAAGCATTGATTCTAATCACTCGGCTACCTGACCTATAATAATAATAATTTATTTTTCTCATAGTCCCTATTCGAACTCACCAAGTCTTCGACGGTTTCTGAATTACAACTGATGGTTTCTGAATTACAACTGACGCTTTCTGAATAACAATTCGCTAATCTGAAATTGAAGTTACACTTTCTGAAATACAAGTCACTAATCTGAATTACATGTAACGGTTTCTGAAATCCAATCAACACATCTGAATTACAAATTATACTTTCTGAATTGGAATTAACAATTCTGAATTACAAGTCATATTTTCTGAATTACATTTTACTAATCTGAATTTCAAGTTATACTTTCTGAATTACATTTGAAAAAGGTGTAGATGAAAAACATAACCCCCAATCCAAACAGTCAAATAGCATAAACTGAAAACGCAGGCGCAATTGACATGTCGCGGACCAGTTATTAGGGCTCATTTATTTCTATCCCTTCCTTTCTGAAGACCTTCGCCAAATAGTGATATTTTTCTATCAAGAAATATTTCACAAATGGATCAATGTGAGTGTTCTTTGCAGTAAATGGTAGAATGTTTCACTGCAATCAATTTCATTTAGAAAGATAATATGTAAAGAAGTAAACAGATCAATTAGTTTCGAATGGGTTGATATTAATTAAATAAAAATAAATATTTTCTCGAAGTATGCCTACAGTACATTGAAGATATTCCTTTTATATCTGTGTAAGTTTCATGTAATTATTTCATCATTTCAATCAATTTGGTGATTATTAAATGACAATATATCATTTCGTTTTGATTAGTGAAATGTTGATATTACAGATCTGCTAATAATATGCGATTTTCTTGAGTTGAATTAAATTGAATTCTGGATAATTGACCTCAGCTGAATATTCTTGTCAGAAAAAAGTTCTAATCATGAAGAATTATCATTGCTCAGTTCTCGAGTGTTCAGAAATTTCCCAAATCGCAGAAGCATTATTCAATTAGATCATCAGATATATTGGTGCAGTATACCTTCCATTTCCTGCTCCGAGCACTTTTTATGAAAATAGATTTTGAGTTCTGTTTTTATGGATGTCTGTCCATTGCTCTGATATTTTCAGGAACAAAATTCAGTTGGTTATGGACGTCACTTAGATTAATCATTATTTTTCCTACAAGCGTGCGTGATTCACCCTATATCCGCACGCAATTTAGTTGAAGAGGTGTCATTTTCCCGCACTAGTGCGGATAAAAATTTTCCGCACGCTAAAGTCACTTCAAGTGGGTTTATTCCCGCACTAGTGCGGGAAAATTTTTTCCCGCTTTGCGTCGTTCGGGTAACGGTAGACGCATGCGGGAAAGGTACTTTTTCCGAACTTGTTAGAATAATAACTATTTCCTCAAAGTTCCAATAAATATAAATAAGTGTCTCTCAGTGTTTTTGACTTGTGTAATGAAGTCAGTTATCTAGCACGAGTCCTACCCACTTTGAAGTCATAAACGCAGCAACATACAGGAAAGGAAAAGCCTGTCTAAAGAAAAATTGAAAAGTGTGAAATGTTGAAGAAAATATCTCAGACAAATAAAGAATACAAGATCACTGAAAGACATGGATCAGCAAGGGTTATAGTATTTTGAAGGTATACAATACTGCATAAACTCGCAATTAAAAAATCAGAAAAATTCGAATGAATAGTGAAAAATATAATGTTTTCCTCCTCGCCGATGTGAATGTTTGATTGAAAAAGAAAAGAAATTTAAAGAAAGTAGAATGTCTCGAATATGGAAAATTACTGCAAAAAAACTATGTCCACCAATGAGCTTGGACTTTCCCCATCTCGAAAAACATTGAAAAACCTCACGATAATAAAATCAAAAATATTCGTTAAAATAGTGAAAAATATCGTACCTCTATAAACAGATGACAATAAAAAATTGGAAAGAAATTATGCCCTCTGCTCCATGAAGGTTAAATGGAGAACACGTAAAAATTCTGAAACAAATCTAATGATTTTAGACGTTGATAAATATGGCGAAGAAGAGAAAAACCAAGAACAGAATTACTGTTTCTTGATTTACATCTAGAGCGCATTATTACCAGCCGCGTACTTTCACCTCACTCTACTCTTTGAAATGATCAGGAAGATACGATGTGAGTTCGAAAATAATTGCAGATATTGATCTTGAAATACTTGTTGCTTGAGGCTATTCGAACCGTCAACAATGAAATCAAGTTTATACGCAGACTGCATCTCTGTGTACTAATTATATATAAATACAAATACATGTGTTTTCTAATTGGTCTTGATCATGGCATTCTCATTAGAAAAACGTGAAATGGTAATCAACTTAACGATACGTTTCAGAATGAACATGATAGTGTAAATTTATTGTTTTCACTTTCGGATACTCAATTGTTATTCTTCCTAGAGTAGTATATTGTGTATCTAGTAGTGAAAGCAATACATTCCCGGACGACAATGTAAATTGTTGGCCAAGGCGATAAGCCGAGGCCAACAAGCATTGAAGTCTGGGAATGTGCCTTTACTACGAGGTACACATACTATTTTTTCTGAAATCGCAATCAGCATTATCATAAATTAAGGAATTATACCTATTGTTTGCGTGCATTTATTTACTGTCTAAAATGTATACAAGCCGTCAAAAACTTTCCTGTACAGTTTAGTGCCGAAAACGGTCCGGGAAAGTTCATCCGGGAATATATTGCTTTTACTGCTAGATACACAATATACTATTCCCTTACAGTTTATTGCCGAAAACGGTACGGGTAAGTTCGTTGCTTAGCAACGGACTAAAATACTAGATTAGCGTATTTTGAGGCCTGAAGTTACTCCGAGAAAGTGGGCATTCTTGAACGATTTCTGAAAAATTGTATTTTTCAGTATTTCGTTCCGATAACAAAAAAAGGTGGTGCATGGTACACTTTTGGTATCGGATGGTGTCATGTGAACCATTTTACTCCCAAAATGTAGTTAAAATGTCACATTTTACTCGATAGAGATATGAGTTCGAATTATATTGCAAATATGAACTAGCAACTTACAACCGACTTGGATATCTTGATATTGATATTGACCGCTCTACCAAACTTCAAAAAGCTCTAAGTATTTGAAATAACTATTATTTTCATTTACAATGAAATTTATTTCAGAAATGGCGCCCAGCCGCCATCATTAACCAACTCATTTTTTGCAAACTTGTTTGTAATGTTGGCCCAATGAATAATCCGAGTTTGTGACCCGAGCGACGAAGTTACTGGATTCATATCTGTCTAGAACCTTTTTTGGCTTGACAAAATCTCAGATCTACAGTGAGAAAACTGTACTTACTAACGTGAAATAATTTCACAAAATTCAATTTCTAATTCTAAATTATCAAAACTATTAATTAACCCCTTCACTCCAATCGTCCAGGCAACTTCTTCCATATGGGAAAACATACAGGTTGAGAAAAATAGCTATCAGTTTGATAAGTATTTTCAAAACAGAAATAGATTCAAGGTGATGACAATATTTTGAACGGAAAAATGATATTTTGGAATATATCGGTTAGGCTTGTTTACGCGTTTATACAATCAATAATTCTACTCAAGAATTTGGTTCAATTTGTCAATTTAACATTATAATATTAAAATATTTGGTAAAGGTACAAATTTTAATTACCTGGTGTTCGGGACCTATGTTTTCTGTGCATAATTCTAGGGATCCTGAAAATTAACTTTTCGGATGAGGTAACTCAAACTTACAAAAAAAGCGTAAATGAGGAAGACCTTAAATCAGTAATAAATGAGAAAAAACATATAGGAATATATATAGCAAACGCCTTTATCACATTTCACAAGCTAAGATCGACCGTTTGGTAAATACCATTTCATTCAATTAATGCAAGTTGTCTTTTCCAAATTGATCAACTATCATTTGGAGAAGATTTAAGAATGGATTTATCGGAGCTGAAAGAAAGAGAAATTCACGAACTGAATTAATTATTATAACAATGGACAATGGAAATCATGAATAATAAGGGTACTAAACACAACAATACGCCGTGGATAACAAATATTCTGGTGAAAACGGCATAAGAAAAATGGGATTTGAAATTTTAAAAAAATCCAAGAAATGATATAATTGAAGATAGTCATTGGTGATCAATATTTCACCCTTCTTCACTCCAATCCACCTACGGTGTAGGCAATTATGGCAATTACTTGTCAGAAAGTAACTACTCGTCTTGCTAATAGGTATCGTGACGGTTAAAATTATATCAAACTCATATTCGTGTAATTGGATTATTCCTACAAGAAATAATTGAATATAAAATGAATATCCTTCTGGTATAGATGAACTCATATGTGCAATAAAATCTGTTGTATTAGGGTTTTTTCTCACTTTGAAATTCACGTTTATTACAGGCCAGTTCTTCACTCTGTCCAACCAGGATATTTAGAAGAACTTCTGCCAAAGGAAGCACCCAAAGAAGGCGAACCATGGAAAAATGTCCTCCTTGATGTTGACAAACTCATTCAACCAGGCTTGACACATTGGCATCATCCTAATTTCCATGGGTATTTTGCAGCAGCCAATTCATTCCCCGCAATAGTTGGTGAAATGATGAGTGCCGGATTCACATCAATTGGAGTTAATTGGGTGAGTCATCATGAATAAATAATTCGAAGAACACACTTTTCCAGAAAGATGGAAAGGAGCTTACAAAAATGGTAATAAAAAAGATGTAGCTAACTACCGTCCTATGTGCAAAACGAACTTTCTAATTCGAATTAGTGAGCTTATAGTTGACGATATACTCATGATTAACGGCGTGAAAAATATATCATACAGAAACAGCATGGCCATTTTCCTAAGACATGCCTAGAGAAAAATTTGGTTCACTATAACAAGAATGTAATGAAAGCGATAGACTGTCAGATTCAAATGGATTTCGTGTACATTGATTTCAGTAAAGCATTCGACTAAATGAACTATAACATATTTTTATTAGAATTAGCTGGGGTTGGCGTGTATGGAAACCTGCTGCCTCATATATTTATACTAGACCACAAGTTGTAACAGTCTATGGACATCAATCAACCCTATATATGTTGTAACCTCGGGTGTATCCAAGGTTAAAATTTGGGCCCCGTTCTATACATTTTATATCTGCACAACATAAAGTCTTGCTTTCATTTCAGTACATTTTTATTATACGCAGACGATCTCAAAATATTATCTCAAGTAAATAGTGTGAATGACTGTTTTCTGATAAAAAATGAATTGAACAGATTTTCAAACTTCTGTCTAATCAACAAACTCCAGTTGAATTCAGATGAATCTTGTTTGATTTCTTTCGTTCGAAATAACAATACTTCCTCATACGATTACCATTCCGATAATATCCTAGAAGAAGTTAGCGAACTAAAAGACTGTGGTACAAAAAACTTTCGTTCTCATAGCACATTCATTATGTGGTATCAAAATACAACAGAATATTAGGACTCATCCTTAGACAATGCAGAAACTCCACTTCCATTCAGGCTATGAAAATCTCATTCTACTCCTTTGTATACTGAACACTACTCTTCAGACACTTCCTGACAGATGTACATATGAGAAGTAGAAAGATAACACGACAGACCCAAGACTGCTTGGGACTCGTTTGTAGAATTATCATGAAGGACTGATTCAGAATCTTTGACACAACGACACAATATCTATATTGCCAAACAGGCTTCTACCTAGGTCATAATAATAGGAAAACGATGGACAAAACTGTCAACAAGACTGGACGGCATGAGATGAAATGACATACAACGAAGATAATATATAGCTCTCTTCCTCTCTTGCATCACTGGAACGACACACATGCTACTGCTCAAAATGGAAACAGTTGACCATATAATAAAGTATCAGGATCGAACATGTGAAGAACATACAAACTGAGGGACAAGGAGTTACGTACAAAGTATTCGTTGTGCCGTCGGGTAACGTGGCACCAATGTAGAAATCCTCAACAATTTTCTGAATGTAACCTATACGGAGCCAGCATATGGAGTCAACTAACTAAGGACATTTTAAAAGTATAAAAAAATTCTTCCCACATAAAATTACGAAAGCTCACGAAGAAATTGAAACCACGACCTTAAGCGAAAAAAGGAGAAAATAAAATTTTAAACTACAAACTTGATAACACTGGGACAAAGGATAACCTGGAAGAACGACATACAGCCATCTACCGTCAGTGAACATGGACCGCATAACGTGGCGAAGGCGACTTTCAATTGAGACCTTTCAAGATTTAATACCAATGATGTTTGCGTGGACTTGTCAGATGCAATACTGACAGGACTCTCTAATAACCTTGGGCGCCACTCAGGTTCCATCTGTGACGAATTTCTGATATTTAGTCGCCTCCACACTTTAGAGTGAAATTGGAGGGTTCACCACCAAACAAATGTGAGAATTACACCGTTGTGAGTCCCGAATGTAGTGTGACCTATTGGAGGGAAACACTAGATGAGTGTTTGAAGTATATTTATTAGAGAAAAATCATTTAATATATTTCGAAGATGAGATAATTTGTTTTTCCATACTTCATGACAGTGTCAGCGTGATTATCTGATACAGAGCGATCATCATCAGTTATAGTCACCAATAGTCAAGGCACAAGAAACAGTACCCAGAATCACAAATTTCGTCATGCAAATTTATCATTACATTTATACTCATTTAAATGTAAACATTTCAATTGATAAATAAGAAACTGTCATTAGGTTGCACAATACCTGACAATAATATGAAGTAAAACTTACTGCAATTATTTAGTAGCGATCCCAAGCCGATATAGAATTGAACTATTGTCCACTTAAGTACGTCAGTCACCCATCCAAAGAATACCTGCACTATCAGCATTTCTTGATTCAGCTACTTGGATATTATCAAAATTTTCAACAATTTTGGCCACTCAACAGAACAGAGTCGTCCCTCCATTACAAAATTCTACGATGGTAGTTTTTACCAGTTAGATAGAACTGATTGGACTGAGTCACCAGTTCTTAACAGGGTAGAAATTCTAGTTGCACAATAGGTAAAATACTTGGGAGTCATCTTTGACTGCAAATTGACATGGAACCAACACCTGCAGGAAGTAAGACAAAATTGCACGATAGCTCACAACCTTTGCAGGAGATTGTGCGATAAAAACTGAGGGCTATAACCAAAAAGGATCTTATGACAAATACTATGATAGCGTATGGTTCGTTGATATGGTGGACAAAAACTTGGTAGGCTGGGGCTACCTAGATGCTAAGTAGTAGTACAAGCCTGCTTGAAAGCGACGGGAGTTATGAGAATAACCCCAACATCAGCCTCAGAAGTCTTACTGAACCTACCATGAGCAGGCCATAATGGGAATGCCATCGGATGAGATGCTTCTTGAGTACAGCTTCGGGAAAAACTTTCAAATAGTTAAACAGTCAAAGAGGCATACAGATGGTTCAAAAACCGTGGAAGGTATAGGAGCAGAAATATATAGCCAAGCCAAAGACAGGAAAGAGTACTATTGTGATCATGTGAATACGTGACGATACTCCAGGTAGAAGTTACAGAAATAAATCACTGGACAGGAGACTTACTAAGGCAAGAGTTCTAGGAAAAGACAATCGCAATATAATCCGACAGCCAAGCGTCTATTAAAGCAATCGGCTCTGTGCAGATTATTTCCAACCTTATCTGGGATTGCTTGGAAACACTACGAGAATTGAGCAGCCAAAACAGACCATTCTTAGTCTGGGTACTAGGTCAACAGGCAATAGAGAGGCAGATTTATTAGCCCGAGCATGACGTGCCCCTATTGGTCCAGAACATTTATTTCTGTGACATAGTTAAAGCTCTGAAAAAAGTTACTTGGGTGAAAAAGCAGTCTTAAGAATGGTGTAATAAGGCACCGGGAATTAGACAATAGGCCAAAGAAATCATCAAATAACCATGGCTAAAGTTCCGGAGTACCTACTAAGTCAGAGGCGAAGAACCAGGTTTCTGGTTGGGTTCCCAATAACGCACTGTAGTCTCAACGAACACATGAACATCGTTGGTTTTGCCAAGAAGATGGGGAATCCTCAGCAAACATACTGTGCTACAGTGAAGGTATAACTAGGATAAGGTTTTCGAAAATTGAGGAAGAAAAATCACAACCCTCCCAATTGTCTGGTAATAAGGACAAGAACTTGTAACATAACATGAGAACACACACAACAGATCTGCAAATTTCGCAGTGAAGAGGCTCCTAAAAACACATGAGCCACCTAATAATCAATCTCAAACGCAATGGGTTCTATGAATTAGAGATAAGGAGAGCTAGGTTCCCACTACATCAATTGGTCAAAAATGTATTTGAGTCAAGTTCCAACGAAAAATAATTTAGTGTACTAATTGTTTGGGGAAGTTACAGTGCAGCGAAAGATGTTGAAAATATGTGGAAATCTGTTATTGTTTACCCCGCTATGGATTTCCACCAAGGGTCAAGTCAATCCAAAACCAAAAATACAGTTTACATACTATCGGATGCCTGAAATATATCTCTGAGAAAGTCGAACTTTTGGAAGTAACACGTGACATAAGTCAACCGTACAAAAGGTGGAATTGGATGTGTTGTATGCGTGATATTGGCCCAATTCAAACTCATTATTGCGTACGTCTCGAACAGTAATTGCTCCAAACACTCAGCCAATTCCATTATTCAATATTTTTTAGGCAATTTTTCGTCTGCTATCCTGTTCGTAAAGTTTGTGTATTTTTAGGCTGGATGCATCATTTTGTTTAAGAAAAAATCGAATTGGATTATCAACAGCGGAAAGTTGTTTCTATCTATTAAATTTCGTGATTGTTGTGCAGGCGGTTTCTGACATAATAAAACCATAAAAATTTGAGGTTATATAAGGATATCGCAGTCCAATTTGCCTTCTGTGTTGTAATCTCCCCAATAGCTGCCTATTCCAAACTTAACTTTCATCTACCCAATCCGTATTTCCAGCAAAAATGCAATGCGCAGATACGGATTGAAAAAACTGATCGTCCAGTACCAAGTATCTTAATCTGGAAGTAATGCAAGGGATTTGTTTTCAAAATGTATTAAAATTAAGAATCAATTCACAGAGTTTGTCAATTTTATTTTGAATCACCCTTTAGAATAAGTGTTATGAGAAATCATTAATTAAGAATAAATTATGCAAACAATAAATGTATAACTGATGGCTTCGGCATGGTTGACCGATGTGAACTTTATTTCTCAGAAAATCATTATCTGTATCTTCGAAATTATGAAAATATTAAGTCAAAATAATTCATTCATAATATCATTGCATGACAAAAATTGTTAGGCAATGATATTTTTATATTCTTGATTATTTATAATTTCTAACCGCTTCAATTATTTTGTTTTTGAAATCGGTTTTGATTGTAACTGAATATATCTTTTATTTTTTCGAAAATGACGCACGCAAAATATCATATAATAGAAAGTTCACTGAAAAGGAACTGATAGAAAATAACACCTACTGTCGCCGCACAAAATATGACCATGTCCATCAACATTTTCTATTATTATTATTTGTTGACATGTTTACCTCTTGATTTCAGATGGCTAGCCCGGCATATACAGAACTCGAAATGGTCATGATGGACTGGCTTGGTCGATTACTCAACCTGCCAGAAATATTCCTCAATTCTTCCGAGGGTCCAGGAGGAGGAGTTCTTCAAGTAAGTCGATAAATGATAATTCACGTATTCATTCATTGGATGAAGTCAAAAAAATTCCGAGTAAATATTCATACGACCGATCGGTATTCAAATTATCATTGAAATAATTTATGTTATCATTGCCACCATTGAAAAAATAATCAATTCTGGAATTAGGAAAACACTGGAAAAAAATCCCGACTATTTCATGAAAACACGTTTTCTGTTGAATGTTAGTTTTTTTCAATACATCTCGAATCAACAGTATCTCCTTCCAAGTTAATAATAATTGTTGTGAACTCATAATCATGTGGAAAAAGGATCCTTTTCCTGTATTATGATTGTAGGAAACTTACCTCCAAATTTAACGAAGAAAATAGAAAAAGAAAGGAAATAGAATAGGAAAATAGATATGTTTTGAGATTGAAATAGTTATTATCCTAACAAGTACGGAAAGGGTACCTTTCCCACATGCGACTGCAGTTACCCGAACGACGCAAAACAACCAATATTTAAGAGAGACAAAAGTATGAAATAAAAAAAATTGAAATACATGCTTGAAAGACCTGCAAACAATATTTAATTGTTTTCTAGACATAAAAGCACAAGATTTAATGCCAGCCAAGGCATTAAATCTGCTTTTCTGCCGTGTGGAACATAACATTTTTTCTTAAAATTTGTTCCAATTCCACGCAAAATCAATTTTTCATATTTATTTTAATTGCGTTTCATTATCAATAACGACAATGTCATTGTCAATTGTAACAACCAGTTTGATTTAAATTATTACTTGGATGGTTGCATGGCAGTAAAAGTACAACTTTTAAGCCTGCCAACTGTCACTAAAAAGTCGCCTTTGATGTCATTTGGGGAAAAAATTCATATGATGTCATTACAGGAATTAAATTTTATTCAACATTCGACAAATAATGTCTCGTAAATGTTAAAGGTCTTTCCAGTAACACTTTCATCACTAGAAATGAGTAGGGATTCTCATTCATATGTTTCATAACCCCTGAATACCATTTGGAAAAAATTGTTGAAAAATTGTTAAAATTGTTTTTTCCGTTAACCAGCTGTCATCCCCCTACGAACGACAGCCCTCAGAAGTCGAAACTTGTGAGAGCTAAGGATTAACGAGGTCTTACCTTTCAACGTGCGATTCCTAGCAACGATAGTTACTTCTCATTCAATTGCTACAGTATAATTTTTTATGTTCATAATGATATAGCTATATCCTTTTCTCAATCTGCTAACAATGTTCAGTTCAGTGATAAAATCCTGACATTGAAACAATTTTCAAAAGTACTTTCACCTTGCTGTCACGTAAAATGTGTTGCTTGTAGTGGTTGTACAACAGAACAGTTTGATTTACAGAACTTTGAGAATTCTGCATTTTGAAGGGATATTCCATCGGACAGTTTCAAGTATACTTTGACAAAACTGAACTTCATTTGGAATGATGATTATAAAACACACTTTTTGGGTTTATTGCATTAAAGTTCAAACCCAGATCATTTTATTCAGAACTAGGTAACACATCACAAAAAGCATCAAGACTGACATTATTTATCTATTTTTGCGGACCAATAATTTTTCCAAATTCATCCCTTTCATTCTCATAGCTCCGTTTTCTAAAGTTCTGTACATACGGTTTTGCAAACGTAGTTTTTGATGTATCAGATTTTTCCTCCTAGATTTTTACTACTGTTTCACATAGAACAGGTGCAAAAATGTGAATTTTTCGAAATCTTCACATTACAATAATTTTTGATAATGGCACTAAATAAATTTCGTCCAATCGCGTTTGTGAAATATTCACCAATGTATTTGTTTCAGGGTTCGGCCAGCGAAACAACGTTGCTTTGTCTGCTAACATCAAGAGAGAGAAAGATTCAAGAACTCCAATCTGAGAATCCAGACCTCAAAGTAGAGGACATATTGGGTAAATTGGTGGCTTATTCGTCAGATCAGTCGAATTCCTCTATAGAAAGAGCTGGCCTTCTTGGATCTATGCCAATGAGACTGTTACCATCGGATGCTAGTGGCAAACTCCGTGGATCGACCCTTCTGGAAGCAATCAGAATTGACAAGGAAAAGGGGTTTATTCCTTGTTATGTTGTTGCTTGCTTAGGAACAACTCCAACCTGCTCCTTCGATGATCTGAGTGAATTGGGACCGGTCTGCGAAGAAGAGAAAGTATGGTTACATGTAGATGCCGCCTATGCCGGAGCTGCTTTTGCTTGCCCTGAGTACCGATATCTAATGAGAGGGATAGAGTATGTCGATTCCTTCAATTTCAATCCTCATAAGTGGATGTTAGTGAATTATGACTGTTCTGCGATGTGGCTAAAAGACGCTAGATGTTTGATTGACTCGTTCAATGTTGATAGAATCTACCTCAAACATAATAAGTTACCAGACATACCCGAATACCGTCACTGGCAAATTCCTCTGGGCAGGAGGTTAAGAGCTATGAAACTTTGGTTCGTGTTGAGAATATATGGGGTTGAGGGTATTCAAAAATATATAAGAGGTCATATAGCTCAAGCTAAGTATTTTGAAAAACTAGTGGGAAGTGATAGTAGATTCGAAGTTGTTACTTCCATTTTGGGATTAGTCTGTTTCCGATTGCAAGATGATTCGTCCACGCAGAAGTTACTCGACAGACTGGCGGAAAGGAGTAACTTGTTTGTGATTGCTGCAACTTTCAATAATAAACGAATTATCAGGTTTGCTATTTGCAGTAGATATTCAGAGAAGCGAGATATGGATTTTGCTTGGAATGAAATTTTACTGGTTGCGGATACAATTGCACCTAAAAGAAAACGAAAATTCAATCACACTCATCACTTGCTTGAAGAGAATATATGTTTTTCAGATAGTTTGAAAATCAAAAGAAAATTGTTATGTGAACCTCTTCCATTTACCAAAGATCTATGACATTCAGAACAGTAGATTTTACCAAATATTTGACTTTATGAAATGTTTGTGCACGTTCTCAGGTGGAACTGACGGTGGCAATGTGAACAATGTCTTTGCTCATCATCTGAATGGATGTAGATGTCATGTGTGTTCAAGAGAAAATGAGTGAATAATTGAAAATTATGTATTAATATAAATATCGTGATATGTATTTTGAGACAATCTTGTTTGGAACCAATTGATTTTTATCGTAGTTAAGAATTTTCCAAAATCAATTCTTGAAGAATATATAAAACATGTTGAATCAAAGTGATGAAATGGATTCACATAACAGTATTTATTATTCTTCAGTAGACATAAGAAACAATGTATTAGATCGAGAGTTTCCTCATTGAGTAGTTTCTGTACTTGTTTATGATTATAAATTTGCATCAGAAACAAAATATTTAGTTGAAGTCAAAAAGTTTCAAATAGGATTTGGAATTTTCTTAGTACTTGCATGGCAACAATTTTTTTTTCTGTTGTGATATATTGGGACATGTATAATTGATTTCTTTTTTCAAAATAAAAAAATCAAAACGATGATCAAATGAAATCAAACACAAATGAATCTGGAAAAGAACACATAGTTAAGAAAATATACACTTCATTCAATTTTCATTCAGTTTTGTTTTCATGGGAAGAAGAGTGCATGGTGAAATAACACATATATATTGACAACTTATTAAGTATATGTAATTTATGTCTTAGATTGATATTTGAATTTTCTCGATATCAATATATGTTATCGAAACTTAATTTGTTATGTATTAATGTGTGTGTTAACATATTTCAAATCCCTTTTTAGTATTAATATGGATGCCTGATATTATTTATTGAATATTTAATATATGAATAAGATTTTGAGATAAAGTGTATTACTTAATTCATTTCTACCTTATCCTAAAATACTTCTATTCATCATTACATACATGAGAATTTATCGTATATCGAATAGACAATTTGAGTGGAGATCACCAATCATTTTCATCAGAAAATACAGAAAAAAATATCTTTATGAATCGAAAATAAGATATTGTGTCAAAAATTATTAGGGGGCAATCACAACTACATCAATATTCGAGAACTATGTAGAAATGAATCGGTCGAACTCCTCTAGTTATAACGGACGTTAGTGAACAAAATTAAAAAGAGGTTAACACTCTAATACGATTTTATAGTATTGGGATTTAATGAGGTGAAATGATAGATGACGAATGATAGGTAGATAATGACAAGTGATATATGATAGAGTTAAGAATATTCTCACAGCATGTTTCTAAATTTTTCACAATGTTTCTGTCAACACCAGTAAAACACGTCATATTAAAATCTGATTGAAGATAAGCACATATATCGTATAAACGAAAAGGCGTTCAAACAGATTTGTCTGTAATTTGTTGGTAAGTGGTTCCGTGTTATTGTCATACTGCTGTATCTGTTCCCGGGACTGAACGTGAGCTATATCCAATGAAGAGCAATCTGGAACTGATGAAACATCCCCAGAACCTAACTTCTGCACCATCAACCGAGGCTAGTTCTGAAAAGTATTGAATTTATCAAACAATTACAATTATTAGAAAGTCCTGTTCATTGCTTCAATGAACTAGTTTCTAGAAGTTTTTGAGATGGAGTGACCTCTTTCATCAATCGTCTTGCTTCTAGAAAATAATTGGATAGATTTGCGCCAATTGATATAAACAAAACATATCTTACTAGGTGTGGAATCTTCTAAAATAAAGTGTTCGTTGCAAACACACAGGTATATTTAAAAATGGGTTTCCCGATTTTCAGTCTAATTTATTATGCTTTAGCCAATTACTGGCACCTCTGGTTTCTGGGAAAAGAGTGAATTGACACATTTTCAGATAAATGATTCTTTTAATGCGGCACTGAACAATAATTTTTTTCTCCGATTGGCAGCAAATATTAATTTTGCTGACACATATCAATCAGCAAAGTATTACTTTTCCTGCATAGGCAGCAAAGTGGGTATTTTGCTGCCTAGTCAGCAAAGTGGTTACTTTGCTGCCTAGGCAGCAAAGTGATTATACTCAATGGGAATAAAACATTTGACGTAAACATTTATTAGCAATTATTACATAACACTTTTAACAAGAATTTAAAAACATATGTTTAGTTGTTACCAACTCTATATTTTTTGCCACCTCCCTTATTTCTGGAGGTTAAGTACTTCCAGGTCGCTATCACTGTCCATTATATAATAATTTTTATATACCGATATTTTTTCGCACAACTGTCAGATATTTCATGAATTGTCAAACTATAATTATTATGGACATTTCCATAGTAACCAACCATTCCAACAACTGCGATTTCTATCAAATTTTATTTTAATTGAACACTACAGGAAGAATAAAGAGATTGTGGGAATTGTAATAATTTGCAATACAATATCCTCCTATATCATTATGAACAATCGGAGAAAAAATTATATGTTCTACTCGGCAGCAAAGTAGATTGACTGCCTTAGCTGAATTCATAGCCGACATGACGTTGAAGGGTTTTTATGAACGATTTGACACCTCATTTCAGAATTACATGAAGAAGCAGAGATTTATAGATTTAAAGAAAAAATTGAAAAGCGATAGTGAGTTGGCGTACATGAAGAAGAAAACGGAATAAAAAAAGAAAAATGAAGAGAGAAAGGCTACTCGGAGTCTCAATATTGAACTTAAACTAAAAACGAATAACAGGAATGTAGATTATGATGAAAAAATGACCCAATTCTTGATTATTATCTACATTTGCCCGAAAGTGAGCTCCATAGACCAACTAATCCAAACAAAAATGAGGTTACTCAAGCAAACCAAATCAAGAAAATGACAAAAATAAATCGAAATTTACCAATCAAGATATAGATGGATCCCAGAAACACAAAATAGAAATAAAGAGGAAACCAAAAGACGTAAGCACGACAAGAGTTCAAAAATATAGGGTGGAAATGACTGAAGAAAAGATACAAGAAAAACGGAGGAAGGACCGGAAGAGATATCAGAAAATGAAAAAAGTCGGTACTGTTAAAAAATAGATAGATAGATGCTCAGCGAAAGGGAGAAAAGGAAACAAAGAAAACGGTGGAAAGTAGCTAGTCAAAAGTACAGATTATAACAAGAAATTGCAGCTGATCACTCAAGACTTCATGGAAAATAATTCACCCCCAAATAGCGATGACGAACAATTGCATTTTCAAAACTCCGACAATGTTGGTGAGGAATCTACAAATTCGAATTCATCTGCAATTGTGGACGTATCTGATAAATTTGAAATTCCTGGAACATCTCAAACTGAGAGTTCTAATAAACCAGAAGGTCGTCGGAAGGTTAAACGTGATAAAGCAACGTGCTACAGGAAGTTGAAACAATCTGAAAGAGAAATAGCAGAATTAAAAAAATACCGTTCTTATGTTATTTCATTATTCGATTTTTCTGTCATCATTATCTCATTTTCCTTAATTATACAAATCTATATTTAGAATCAGTAGAGTCCAAAAAAAATCAATGTTATATCAGAAGTCGTAATAGTTCCAATGGTGATCAGCTTGCAGTCGGTAAATTGTTCGTTATCAGTGACAAGCAGTTTTCCGAAAGAGAAACCTATTTCTCAGAAGGTGAGTTTGTTGCCAAAGGAAGTAAATGTTGGCGGTACATCTCCAGAATCTCCAGAGATAAGAAGTTTGGTGCCAGAGAATCAGAGTTTGGCCAGTTTGCTTCATAGATGTCACAGGGCCTAAAAGAAAAAACAACATTGCATCAAAAGTTGCATTCCCTTCTCTAGAAGTATGCCCTCAAAACATCAAACTAGAATCAGGTCTTTGGGTATCCAATACAAAACGTGTCGGCGAATATACCACGTCAAATGTATTTTTAAACAACATTTTTTGTTGAATGATATTCAAAATGTTTTTTTTGCCGTTCGTGTTTGGTGAAGACAACAGATTTATATTAAGACTTCTGATATTTTTACTTAATTTTCATCTCCTGTTGTACGAAATTCTTGAATAAATAGATGTTTCAGAAACCGTAGTTTTATATTAAGACACTTTTGATATAAACTGTACATTTTACCTCAATAATTACGAAATAAATTGATCCAAAGTACTGAATGGTGCTCAGATTAGAATACTGTGCTTTATATTTGCACCATAAACGATACTAATAACAGTTAACAATGTATAAATGAGGTCTGAGTTTTAAAATAACATTTTGCTTTTTGAATTCTATCTAAAAAAAGTAACTGTGAATGCGTTTAATAAATTCAGCTTGAAAAAAAAAATTTTTGCAAATCATAAAAACGTGTTAAAAACCCATTTTTATTGGGGAGTTATACTAAACAAAAATTTTCAATTAGTTTTCATCACGTTTCCAAAATGACGATTTCTGTAATACGAACAAGTAAAATTTATTATAAATCCCAAAATATTAGAAATATTTCGTAGCTACTTGTATAACAAGAGAACTTGAACTTGTTAAAAAAGTACAAATTTGAAAGGCGAAAAATGAATTTGGATTTTTAACTTTTCATTTTCTGTAATTGTCCGGTTATAAAATTATAACCCGTATCGACAATAGTTATTATCCTAACAAGTACGGAAAGAGTACCTTTCCCGCATGTGACTGCAGTCGAGTGCAGTGAAAGTACCTTTCCGTATGAGTTAGGATCAATATTTTTTCTACAAGCGAATTGAAAAAAAAATCCTATAAGCGTGCGTGATTCACCCTATACCCGCACGCAATTTAGTTTGAGAGGTGTCATTTCCCGCACGCTTAAGTCACTTCAAGTGAGTTATTCCCGCACTAGTGCGGGTAAAATTTTTCCCGCACGTGGAAGTTTGTTCAAGAGTGCTACATATTTTTTTTTAATTCGCTTGTAGAAAAAATATTGATCCTAACTCATACGGAAAAGTACTCTCCCGCACTCGACTGCTTACCTGAACTCCGGTTTGCGTCGTTCGGGTAACAGCAGTTGCATGCGGGAAAGGTACTCTTTCCATACTTGTTAGGATAATAACTAATGTAGCACTCTTGAACAAACTTTCGCGTGCGGGAATATTTTTCCCGCACTAATGCGGGAAAATGACACCGTCTAAACTTAATTGCGTGCGGGTATAGGGTAAATCATGTACGCTTGTAGGAAAAAAAAATTTCACCAAAAGTTCGCTTATACCAAAAAAATGTATATCGGTGATACCACAATACAATGTTTCCTCGATAATTTTCAATGATTGATTGATTAATATTGGTATCTTGACTATATTTCATTTACTGCAATATCTTTAGGAAGTCTTGTATACTTTGAGCATAGCACAACTACACAAAAAAACGCTTTTGACCTCAATCTACAGTACCCTTAAGATATCGTACATCCCGTTCCACTGCGGTCCAATGAACTTTCCCATAGCAGCTATCAGATATGAATTGACGTCGTGTCTTGTTTCGACTGCCAAATATGTCAAAGCTCCCATCAATTCTCTGTATGGGTAATTATGTTCATCTTCTTGATGACACTTTTCATTTTCCTCTCCAATTTCACGTTGGATTCCATCGGAGTTCTCACTGGGTTTGAGTGCTGCATCTCATATTGATTCGAAATCCTTTCTGATTCATGAATATCACGCTTCCTCTTCGAGAAAAGTCCACATCCAAACAGTAAGAAACTTCTCCCAGATTATTGATTTCAAATTTTCCTAACAAAAACCTCCCAAATGCAGTTATTTTATTAATATTCCTCGAGGCTACCAGTATATCTTCTATATAAATTGCTATCAACATTCTTCCCTAGAGATACCCTAGGGCAGCAGCGGAACTTCTGGCTCAGACAGACATTCGAGGCTCCGGTACGAAAATCTTTTTTCCCAAGTCCATGGGTCTGTTTAGGTGGCCACATTCCTTGTTGAAAATCAAGTGTGATGTCAACTTCAACGAAATTATAGTAACAGTGCAAAGTAGTTTTATAAAAACTTTGCAAATGATCTATCACATGTATTTTCACGGCAGTAGGGGACACTTAATATTTGTAGAATCTCTGAATTATTCATAAAAGTACATTTGTCATTATTTCACAGTGAATCATCGTCGCTCTCCTTTCAACGTAAGATGATACCATCATCAGCAGTATTTCTTCAAATTCTATTTTGAACTCAGTTCAAATAAATGAAATTAATAATTTCGACTTAGTTGAAATCCTCTTCTACACTATCCCACAAAGTGGAAACACCCAAGCAATTATTTGTTAGCAAACAACTTCTTTTTCCTACGAACAACGAATTCCATGTGTGCAATGTTCCTCCAGGAAGTATCTTGTACTATATCACTCCTAGATACGATTATATCAATTTGAGACATACATATTGAAGATCCTCCAAGATACTCATTCACCTCGGCAATGTTATTTGATAGTATCATGGCCCCCCCCAATAGATTTATATATTGCTGGAAACGAAGTTAGAGATTGTTTTGAACTATCAGATCATTAGCAACGTGTTATGTGTTTTGAATAAAATAACATTAACATTTCGTTCAACACCATGTACTGTGACTTCTTTATAATTGGTACCAATTTTACTGTCATTTTTTGAGAAAATTCGATTGATCGTGAAGTGGAAATCTTTAATGAAATAATACTGCGCTTATCAACGATCACGCTCCTGTCAAAACCGTCAGGATTACTGAAAGAAAATCACAAGTTAACAATGCAAGCTACTGATGAATTTCCGTGAAAAGGCTTGCCTCTATTCAATCAACAAAACTTCAGGAGACTCGCAACAATACCAAATACTTCGAAATGAAAGGAAGGGGGCGATTGAAGAAGAGAAATAATGGAAATATGAGGAAAGAACTCAAAAGCCCAGGTATTATCTCTTACCTGAAGCCAATCTCTTCCCTCATTTAAATAATTCTAATGAAATAAATAATTTTTTCATCTTTTCTCCCAAGGATGGCAACAATGGATACGACGAAGATACCTACAGACATCATTTGGAAAGTTCCGTGAATAACAACAAACTACATTTCCACCTACTAATGAGGATGAGCTATAAGATTAATTTGTTTTATCAAGTCAAACTCCTCAGGTGTTGATATGATTAATATAAAAATTTTACTCTACTGCTCTGCAGTTGTTATTTTCTTTATTTTCGATCTCTATAAGTTCTGACAATGTACGTTTAAATTAATGTAATGGACTCGGAAATCCCATATTTGCAAGATTGGTTGGTTTGAAGCTTCTCGGTTCGGTGGCGCGGGTTATGAGGAAGGAGGAGACGATTATTTGTAATAACAATAGCATTCTTCATTTCATTAAAACAGTGACAAGAATAACATTGTTTACAGAAATAGTGTCTAAAAATGTAAATTAAAAGATTGACATACACTTTGTCAAATTTGTTCCGAGAATAGAGAGACTTCTTTTTTGAAATTTTGAAATGACTTTATGTCTTTTATATGTAAGGGAAGATTATTAAAAACTTTAAATACATTGTAGGAAAGGCTCTTTTGGTACAGTTTTGTAACATGTTTGCTTTATATCTGGTATTATATTGATGGTTTTGACGAGTTACGTCGAAAGTAGATTTATTTTCGAAAATAAACCAGGCTATCTCTAAGATATATACTGATGCAAGTGTCAAGATGTTCAACTCTCTTAAATGTTCCCTACAGCTATGGTTGTAACTTAAATTGGCCAAGGTACGAATAGCCTTTTTTTGAAGAACAAACACATCTGCAACATCGACCGCCTGACCCCAGTGTACTATGGAATATCTAAGATGAGTGTGAATTGTTGCAAAATTTAGTTGACGTTACTGCATTGTGAAAAATGGTGGAAACCTAAACAATATATATGGTCGTCGGCAAGTATTCAACAGAAAATAACTACTGCCCCCTACGACGTCAATGGTCTTTCGTCAAGTAGTGTCGCCCCTCTTTATGAGGAGAGATCTACTGCATTGTCTTGAGAGCAAATAACGTCCTAGCCAATTTGATACAGAGATATTCATTGTGTAAGCCCTAGTATTTTACTGTGTTTTTGATATTCTAGTGTCTTAGTTGCATTTAGAGAAATTGTATTATTACTACTTATCGACTTCTTGAATAACGTGCACACAATTTTGTCTTCGTTCAACCATAGCTTGTTTTTTTCTACTCAGACCTCAAGTTCAGTATATATTTTCTAAGTTTGGAAAACACATTCTTCATAGTTATCGTGTGTGATATGATATGATGCAATCGTTCAACCCATGTTATTATTCCTGACGAAGCGAAGTAGGTCATTTATGAAGGTAATGGACAGAGTAGGCCCCAATATGGATCCTTGCGGAACTACATTCATAACGGATGCTAGATCAGATACATTGCTTCCAATGCTAACTTTTTGAAAACGATCAACACCCCTGATTCCGTACTTGAGGAGTCTACAAACAGTCCAAGATCCACCCTTAACATATCCAAATTCTCAACAATTTCTCCTATGAAGTTGTTCAGGGCAGTCTCAGTGCTTTTGTTTATAGTAAAATTATGTTGGTCTGATGAAAGTATTGAATTTTTGTTCAAGAAAGACAGCAGTTGTTCACTCGCAGCAGTTTCAAATATTTTCGATGGATCACCTTTTTTGAAGAGTGGTATGACCTTCGATATTTTCATCCCACTCGGAAAAATACCTTGGTAATGGTTTCATTATATATTGAGCAATCTGTTTCAGGAGAATATTAGATATTTCGTCATCACCAGATGATTTGGAGTTTTTTTTATTTTTTATGATATTTAGAACATCTTCTTCAGAAAGTATACGGAAAACATAGTATTAATGATAGTGGGAGTTTCAATAGTCTGCTATTACTGACATTTTTAGTATTCAGCATTACTATAACATTATCGTACTTTCCATATTCCCTAGTTTCGTTGAAAAATGTCCATAATTAAATCAGAAAATTCGATACCTGGTGATATGATAGATTATAATTTGTAATTGACCAGTTTTTGTCGCTTCGTCACCTTTCATGGGATCCACTGCTGATGTAACCGATTCTTCTTCTATAGCGGCATCTACTATGGTTTGATGTCTAATAATGTTCAATCCCATTCCATTAGTTGTTTGAATCCGCGATGGTGTGCGGGCTGAGTTCTCGCCTCATAGCCAAAGAGCGTAAGTTCGAATCTCAGCATTGTCACCGGTCTCGTGCATGGCATCACACGTATTAAAAGGTAAGGGCTACGTCTTCCCCTAGCTCGCATAAGTCTCTGACGCACGTAGGGGTGCAACCGGTTGACGGATATATAATTTTAACAATTCATCCCAACTTGGTCTTCTCCTAGGGCACTTCTTAGGGTCCTGTGTCCAAAGTAGTTCCAGCTGATTTACTCAAGTTCAGTTGCCAGTGTAGTCTGGGGAGGCATTTTTTTACTACTTTTTCCTTCAGGCTGTGTGTGGAAATCGTTAATTATCTCAATTGTAAGAGACTTAATTGTCTTGTGCTATCTGGCTCCTCTCTTTCCTTATTTTCTTTCACATCTTCTGGATTCCACGTTATATTTTTGGTTATGTTTATTTGTTGATGTTCTATTGAGATACTATAATATGATGTTCCAAAAAAATTAATGTGATTGTCTGTTCAGTTTTGTTGTTCATTATTTATATCATACTGAATTGAAACACTCTTGTATCACCCTAACCAATTATTTCAAGTTTGGCATAGTTGTCAAGTGTTGTCAATTTTTTATCTGTCAAATAAAAACAGCTAAAACACAAATTCATCATTGGTCCTTCATCGAGCAGAATACAGTAAAAATTTGGAAGTAACAGTCACCGGAAGAACAGGTAATCCATATAGTCCCATATAGGGTCATTATTCGAGCTGAAAGATTTCATAGACGAGATTACCAACTGAGGCAGTTCAGACTTCAGAGTAGGTAAAGCTGAGAAGGAGTGGATAAGGAATTAGGTGCAAAGGTAATAATTGAGGTTGTTGTTTGGTGTGTTTTCGTTGTGAGTTGTTTCTGTAGTTGCCGTTCAATTCAAAATCACTATGGCTGAACAAGCATTGAAAGAACTCATGAAAAAACGTCGATCACTCAAATCTCAATTAACAAAATTTGAAACATATTTAGATAAAGTTGGGTCAAATGATAATTCTGTAGAAAAAGTAGAGTTGCCTGCTAGATTGAATAAATGTCATCAGCTGTATGAGCAATTTGATGAAATTCAAAATAAAATTTGAGCTCCTCAATGAAACAAATCCTGAACATGAAAATGATCGAACAATTTTCGAAGATAATTACTTCAGGATCGTTACTAAATCAAATAAATTGCCACAAAGTCCTTTCACAGAGAGTGCCAATAATCAAAGAACTGTTAATGGTATTCCTCAAAATGTCAAATTACCAACAATAGATTTACCAGTATTTCACGGTGTATATAATCAATGGCTTACTTTCTCTGATACTTTCAATTCATTGATTCACGACAACAAAATGTTACCCAATATTAAATAATTTCATTATTTGCGTAGTTCATTAAAGGGAGAAGCGGCTCAGGTTATTGCTTCGTTGGAAGTTTCTGATATAAATTATACCGTTGCATGGGATTTGGTAAAGAAACGTTTCGAAAATAGAAAACTAATCATACATAATCATGTCAAATCTCTTTTCGAAATCAAAACTATGCATATGGAGTCTAATAGTGAACTCAGAAATTTATTGGATACCGTTAGCAAGGATTTGCGTTCTTTGGAGAGTTTGAGTGGACCTGTTAAAAGTTGGGATACATTACTTATTTATCTTATTTCTTCTAAATTGGATGATATTACAAAGCGTGAATGGGAAACCAAAATAGGTTCAGAACATTCACCTGTGAAAGTTCCGCACTTTTTTCCTGAAAACGGCCTTTTGAAATCTTATATTATTGGACTACTATTCAATGTCCATTAACGATAATAGGAAACATCTAATATCAAAAACAAAATAATAAATAAATGCGCATACTTCAAGCGGTTGGAGAAGTTGTAAATGACGTATGTACCATCCAGTTTGAGTTATTCGTTAACAACTAATTTGTCCTGGGGCGAAATGAGTAATTTATTAAGATGTTATACAGGGTGTTTCACAACTCATCTGAAATTGTTTCAACAAATGTCCAAAAAAAAAACGGGATATAAACTGCATATTATCTACGACTGTTGGATTTCTACCACTTTTTCCCCAGAAATCAAGTTATATTTAGAAGTGCATAAATAGTTGAAACATTTTGGATACATCATGGAACTAAAAACTTCAAAAGTGGCTCGTATATACCCGGTGTCCTGAATTTCTTGTGACGGGCAATATCTGTCAGAAAACAACTACTTTTGCTTAAGAATATTAAATTACAACTGACATCTAGGATAACCCTTGCAAGTTCTAATTGTAATCACGCATTGAGTACTATTCCTCATCTGTTTGAAAACCTACAAACATGACATGTTTCAAGGTTATTTTCCTTCATCAGTGCTGGGATATATCGGACAACATGGTGTCAGCTACCGTTTTTAAATTCCCAAAATCCAAGTCAGCATGTCCTTGTAGGGGTAGTTGTATAGTGGTGTGAAAGTCTTTGCTAGAATTTTGACATTACGTGAGAGACGTGATTTATTGTATTTTGCACAGAGAAAAAAGTTCATCTGGATTTAACAAATCTTGTCAATTCCGAAGAAATGTGTAGTTTGAATAGGTCCAACAAACAAGCTTGGTTGATATAAAGGTTCCATTCTTCAACATATAAATGAAGAAATTATTTGCTCATATTTGAAGAGTTCTTATTTGAAAATAATCGATTTCCAAGATTCAGAAGGGCATAACGGAAAAGGACAATTAAGACTCCTCAAATTTTCTGCAGATTCTTGTTCAGAAGAAAATACTACATGAGTTGAATCACTTCACTGAGAGAAATCTGGAGAATATACTAGTATGCTAAAAAAAATATTTTATGATTTACTATTTCAAATTATGATTGTCAACAATTTGAACTGTAAACAGTAAAATATTGTTATAGTGATGACATTATTGTTGTTCTTAGGATACTATATTATAGTGCATAGACACACAGTTATATATTAGCATAATATAATAATAATAATACTCCTCATAAACAGTCGTTGAGTGTACCCAAAGGCATAGCCTGTGCGGGTAGAGGACGGTTATTATTATTCTTTTGCCGTGGCGCTCCGGGACACCTTACTGATGTTTCAGGTGATGTATTAACTTTCCAGCTGTAGGAAAACCCAGAAGACCTACAGCACCACCTCGGGTGGTCGGTGTGCACTCCAAGCTAGCCCCAGGGCGAGATGGCATCTAGACAACTCACAATACACTTGCTTTTCAACAAGACATGCGGTCGCCTATAGATCCGATATTATAGTAGATGAGAAAAATTATCTTGTACCTACATCGGGCTCGAACCGACTATTGCTATGCTGGAGTTTCGAACGGCCTGTGCATTAGACCGCTGATCCACCGACCACTCCATATTGCACTATTTAGAATTACCATATTTTATCATAAAATGGTTAGGTATAAAATATGCTAATTATTATTATACAATTTTCCTAAACTTTATGATACATGGAATACAAATAAGCATCATGTTGTAATGCATAAAAAACAGGATGAATTATATAAATCACGTGGATGTTAATTTGACCTTCACATTCATTCGCCTGCATTGTGATTGGTTGTTGGTTGCTACTTGTTACCTACACATTGACAGTCTTTTCGTCGAAGTGTTTGAGGGTGAGGGAGAAACCGAGAAATTACGCAGCAGTAGCAGTAGTCGTAGTCAGTACGCAACAGGCAACAACAGCTCTCAGATTTCAATCAGTTCAGAGTTCAGTTAACCACAAAAATATTTTGTTGCGGTGTAAATTGTCTTGTATTGGTCCTGTCCTGCTCATCCATTGTGAGCACGTCTGCTGTTTTTTGGATCCCTACATAAATATACATCGATGGAGGTTCTTTTAGAAGACTGGGGGGGTTGGGTTACCATACCATTATACTTAATTCCACAATTTATGTATAAAAGATGTTATCATAATAAAGTTCAATAAATACAAAAAAGATATCTAAATGTAACAATCAATCATCTTCATATTTATAAACAAGATATATTTATTGATAAAATAACATTCCGATCAACTTACTGTCCGAGTATTGTAAAATTCATAATATGATATATTGTTAGGACTACAATACAAATATTTTAATGGTAATAAGAATACTAGTATAGGAGTCATTACCACAAATGGTTAAAATATATTTTCTTAAAACTATACCATATTGTATTGCTGTCACATATAGTACCAGAAATTTCTGTAAATTTACCATATTTCTGGTAATAACCACCATACATTTCTCTCAGTGTTTCTTTCATTTTGTGTTTCGCGGATTCAGTCATTTTTGCTGAAGTTACTTGTTAGTTCTGGGTTACTCATTCATCAGTACATTATTTTATTAACATTATAAAATTCAACCAGAATCTGCTGTGATTTTGACATTCCGTGGGAAACGAAATATGATAATTTTAACATCACCATTCAAAATAAATTAGTAACAGCTTTTTCAAACAACGCCACGAGAGAAGCGAGAGGTTGGGCGGACTTGATATCAACGCGTCGGTTCTTCTTTCAAAATTCGCATGTCAAACTGCAGTTTGAAATGACAACTCAGTATTGGAAGTGCGAGTATTACTGCTCACGTGACATATGTTGTCTGTTGGGAAAAAATGGCGTGTCTACTGAAAAATAGTATATTAAGGCCGATTCAGATACATGATTGCCTACTTTGCAATTTTAACCCTGCATGAGAAATGCATGCCTGTCAGAGTGCGAGAAAAAAGCAGGGTGAGCATGCACGGAATTAGACATGTATATACTGGTTTAAATAATATAGAAGATACAGTGAATGATACTTCGGGATTATTTAAAAAAACTCCAAAGACATTATTCCAGCATTAACGAAATTATTACAGAACCAAATAAAATATGACCATGTCAAAGAAACGCAAGAGTTTACTGCCCTACTTTATGGGATGAAGCAATCTTCTCTATAATGTCAAAGAACATATTTAATGAACAAATGCGAAGAGCATTCTCAGAAGAAGATTAAAGGCATCGACTACAATCTGATTCCACTGTTAATTCAATGTGGCTACATGCAACCGTTACATCAAATCAATCCTGAAGATTGTGGTTGGTGCTTGAATGGTTATTTGAAGCCTACGTGGTTTGAAGGGGACCCAACACCCTTACAAGTTAACGACATTTTGAGAGAATGCAGAAACAAAGGAAATAATGAAAACTCCGAGTCAGAATCCAAGTAGGTTTTTCACATGTGCTTTTGTGCTATTGATAAATATATGTATCATTAAAAAACTCCTTATATCTTCACGTGATATTTTATTTGATACGAGTATTTGATTCAATTTTACACGATCAGAAATATCTTGTTTTGAAAAACGTATATTTTGAACGGAAAACTTACTGGTTCATAATAATTATAATTATGTACCTATCATCCCGGATAAAACTCTCTGCATCTTTGGATAACCAGATATATAATGAAATTTTGCGCGAAACGCTTACCTGTCACTCTTAATCGCAAGAAAATTTAACAACTTAAATCTAGGCAACCATGAATTCAACAAACATTTTGATAAGGCAACCTAATATAGTTGGACTAGTGATCAAAAGGCAGTAGTTATATTCTGTTGAAGACGTGCCAACGAATATTTCTCTCATAATAGGTTTATGCCGAAGTCTTTATTCTATTTGTCATTATCTGAAGGTTTTAGAATGATAATTTCTGAATAATTAAGACTGAATTAATTTATACTTATGCGTCTTGACATCTTCTTCTAATCATCTTGATTAATTACCAGCAGGATACCAAATTAGTTTATGGCGAATAACGTAAATTAGATGATACGTGCGTCATTTATAACCTCTCTAGCCGCATTATGCGCATTTATTATTTTGTTTTGGATACATTATGTTCCATATTCTGGTGTGAAATGTACGAAACTGTCTAAGGGTCACTCAGATTTTGTTTTTGTTTTTTCCGAAATTAAAGTTTGATTTTTTTGCCCTCAAAGTCGGAAATTTCAACTTCAAACTCGGAAATTTTTTTGTTTCACTCATGTCACACATTGTTATTGTTCTGTTACGGAACCAATTAGTGCATACGCCTACGAATATGAACAATCTAATTAAATTTCATGGATACAAATAGTTCCCACTACAGTCGAAAACACCCCCCTTCTCTCTAGACATGTACACAAAGTGGACAAATGAGGCAAATATCCATTTGTGTAACGTTCGTCATAGACACAGTTGCAAGAGCTAATTTTAATAAATCTATTGAATATTATCCTTCATTTGGTTAGAAATGACCACCTGTCTAAAGACATGTTCCGAGGTTCTTGCCACTCATCGATTCTAGAATAGATTTGACAACATTAGAATCATCAAATATACGATAATATTCAAAAAACCCTATAATCTCTCTCTTCGAATAGAGCCGTGATAATTAGGACAGTCGCATAAAATCAAAGCATGAAACTATTTCTACTTACATGCTAGTAACTACTTCTACATGGTAATAATTTAAATCAAAATATTGGCAAAAGATTTATGAGGTAATCAAATTATCTTTTCTAAGACTACCATAAAATGGAATGGAAGTGATGAAATGCCTAAAGTCGGAATTATACAAAATATATGTATATATACCAGAATTTCATTGCATATCAATAATCATTGAAGTTTCAACAAAATTGAAATAAAAAATGATTATATATATAGAATCTTGACAATGAGTACTGATCACGAGAGTATAGGCATTGAGTGAGTACCTGAGATGATTATCAATTTTAAGATTCATTTGAAAGTTAAAGAAATATTTTGGAAATTGAAATGAAATTTTCCAACTATTCTCTGTTAATTTTAGGATAAATTATTTTAAAATGGTAGGTATATCTTGAGGTGAAAATATTTTATGAAGGCAATATTGCAGCTATTCAGATATGAGGTAGGGTAGACATATTTCATTACAACTATAGGAAGGAAATGAAGGGAGTCTAATTTCAACTCATGTTTCTAGCAATTTTGTATGTTTTTGTATGAAGATATAATACTACAAATCATTCCGGAAAGTAGTTTTTAAATTTCATTTGGTGTTTTGTTATTGTTTTAAATCTCGCGTTGCTATTTAATCACGTTACAAATTGACCACCTATCCGATGTTCGTTGCCAAAACAATTTCACTCTCAGGACATATTCGGTAATTATGAACTTATATACTTCATAGATAGCTGTTAAGATGCCTGTTGAATATGAACGTATTAGTTTTATTACTCACCCTATATCTTGTTCGGACTTTCTATCATAGATGTTATGAAATGTTATTATAAAAAAAAGTTAAGTTTTGTCAAATAAAAAAGATTTCGAAAACGTTAGTAAGACTTCATTTGATAAAATAAGATGTATGCATCAGAGAAATTACAATGCCATCATTATATTTTTTCCGTCGACCGTTTATTTACGATGTATTTTAACGCACTCAAAATCGTTGATTAATGACCCCTGTTAATGAATGATTTTCTATTAATCAACGATTTACTTATACGCAACCCAACGTACATTGTTAAAAAATGTTAAAAAAAGAATCCTGTGAATAAGGCAAAAAGGTTTTTTGTTTGCATTCAAAAATAGCACTGAGAACCTTCATAGGAATGGACCCTCATAGATTTATGGCAGCTGTATATGGAGGTTTTATGGATGTTGTAAGTTGTTAGGTAGCGAAATAATTTTATCGTTGCTGATTGTTATGGTCAGAAACTTTTGAAGGCTTATCACGAAAACTAAAATTGTTACTTGGGATAGTTTGGTTGGTTTACTTTTTCTGCGCCTGGAAATCAACTCAACGATTGTTGTTGAAATTGTTATATCCGTCAAACTGTTGCACCCCTACGTGTAACCCTCAGAAGTCAGAGACTTGTGCGAGCTAGGGGAAGACGTAGCCCTTACCTTTTAATACGTGTGATGCCATGCAAGACTTTAACAAAGGACCCCGCAAAATCCTTAAGGAAAATGGCTCTCGGCTAAATTCGTTGAAACTTTGCAGAGTATGCTGATCGAAAGTTTTCATTGGCCCAATCCCCCATTTTCATTCCCAAACCCCCTACAGCCCCCCAAAGCCCTCAAAGTACACTTGCCGGTGTTGGTAATGCATAACACTTTCAATTCATTTTCAAAATGTTTCGTTTTACTGCTTACTGAAATATAGTGATTAGTTAGAAAAATGTTTCACACAGTTTAAAATATTTCCTCAGGTCTACTGCTCTGCTCTGCTCTGCTTCAAAACTCATGCAAACTGGAACCAAAATGTTGTGAAATACTATAAATACCTCGATACAAGATTTCCAATTACTTTTACTTCTTTGTGGATTCTATTTTTGTCGTCAGGTATGTATTTTTGCTTGTATATTCTGCTTACTTATTGTAACTTTACTTCAGATGGATTTTCTGCTTCTGAGGTTGGTTTTTACTGGTTTCTCTCTAAAATTGTTGTTCATGTACTTGTCTTTTACTTAGTGTTATTTATATTTTCTTCTCAAAATTTTGTAAAATTTTCTCTCTGGATTTTTTTCTGCTCTCTCCCGATTCTTTTTTCCTCGGCAACCCGTCTTCAAATTTTTCTTTGAACTGAAAAATCTATAACTTTGAAAATGTGTAATGTGGCATCAATGAAGGGTGCGGGTGCAGAGGTGAGGGAGAGGTGTGGTGTAACATACATATACATATAATAAATAAGCCTCAGAAGATTATAATGGAACGATTGAGGAATCTTATTTAACCTTGAACGTATATAATGGAGCGTTAATGAAGGGTTGAGCGAGGGTGCGGGGGTGAGGGCGAGGTGTGATGGGGGTGGAATGTAGGATTCAGTTAGAGAAAGGAGTGGAGAGTGAAAGGAAACGCTTTGAAGATGAACTAAAACTGTTATGCTTTAACACATCCGAAAGTGTACTTTGGGGGCTTTGGAGGGCTGTAGGGGGTCTGTAGTTGAAAATGGAGGGTTGTGCCCATTGAGTTTTTTGATCAGCTTACCGAATGCTATCCTTCTACTAAATCGATTTTAGCCGAGAGCCATTTTCCATAAGGATTTTACGGGGTCCATTGTCGATGAAATTTCCTGAATCGGAAAGACTACCTGTAATGGATGGAATTTTATTATCGCCACTCTCATATTGATATTACATTCACTACGTAAAATGGCTTTCGGCTAATACTGCTCAGACTTCAATATGTTGTAGATTCTGGCATACTCATTAGTTATTCCAATTCGCAGATCGATCCTATCACAAGTTTTCGAGCTATAGGGTGTCATAATATCGATTTTTCCCATTTTGGGTATGATGATATGTTTTAATTTTTGTGCTCTAATTCGAAATTAAACTCTCTTTGAAATGAACTCTTCACATCTTAGCGCTCATGAGTCCTTCCATTTGAATGAAAAATAATATATCACAGAGGGTGTTTGCACAGCATGGCAACAAAATGTTTATAGATAAACATTGATAGGTACCATAATCGTATTGATTTTCACTCAATCCGTTGAAACCAGAAAACAAACGGATTGAAACAGTATGGGTTTTCATCAACTACCTACATGAGGATTTTATGATTCCCTGTATAGTTTTCCATGAACTGGGTACAAATGCTTACAAATGCTATATCTCATGAACAAAATAATATTATTATTACGAATTGTCCATAACTGTTACTATAGAATATGCAAGTTAAACTGAATAGACTCATAAATAATCCTCCCAATCGCCAGCCCTTATTTCTAGCTACCCCCTTGATTCACAGCCAACCAGCATTCAAATAATTTCAATAGAACTCTCTACTCGTGATACCTTATTGAATAGCTGATGAATGAATAAAAGAGCAGATACCAATAGATATCATTAAAACCTTCGTTTTATACGTTTTGAAGGTTTATTTATCAATGCTATTTCAAGTAGGTATCTCTGAAAATTCTGAACCCAATTCCTTCGATCACTATTTCATGTAACTTATTATTTAGAAATTGAAAATACCTATTTAGACAAATAAAATATTTATGATGCTTTCTTTCATTTCATTCCCATACGCAGAAGGGTTCACAACAATAATATTTAATTACTTGTTTTATAAGGAGGGGAATGGGAGGGAGCTATTCAGCGAGGTATAACAAATAGAGATTTCTGAAAGTCTGTACATCATTGGGGGTGATGGGGTGGCTGGAAATAAGGGTGGTGGGGAGGGATTACTCTATGAGTTATTCCAAATTAACTTCCATATCCTATTAATCAGTTATGTACAATTTGTTATAATTATATGATTTAGTTTTGTTTGATATAGCATTAGTGAGCATTCAAATTATCCCTTGTATATGAAAAACTAGAAACTGTTGGACAGGCAGTCATATGAATCCTCGCATGTAGTTGATATTGACTTATACTCTTCAAAAAAATGGGTAGGGTGGAGACACCATTTGTGGCCACTTTAAGCAAATCTGTAATTGATGGTATCGTAAATATTCACTTAAATAAGTAGCATAATATTTTGAATTATTCAGTTATAAAATTGAATATATTAATTTTTTGTTAATACTACTTATTTTGGTATGATATATTGTTGATATTCTTGAATGAATTTTCATTAAATTAGCCACAGTTTCACCATTTGTTGCCACTTTGTTCCTTAATTGGCCTTTTTTAACACTATTTGTAGCCATCTGGTACCCAATGATGCCATTCAACCACTATTTGTGGCCACCAAGATTTCTTACCAGATTAGTCGATGTCAATTAAAAAGATATACTTTATCACTAAGATACTAGGTGAGAATGAAAACAACTTATCAAATTAACAAAAGTTTGTGTATTTATTCATCTCATTTACAGTGTAGATTCCCCTGGAACTTTTTTCAACGGTGAATCAATTGCCTCCATATAATAATATCAAATCTCGTCTTTTTGGCATTGCCACTTCCAGTTTGCCCCATTTCTTTCCATTGTTCTAATTAATAATGAATTTGACTTCACTTGAGTAATTTTTCCTGGATAGTAACTGCCTTCATACTGGACATCAACATATCTGTCGATAGTTGCTTTCAACTCCTGATTCTTTGTTGAGTTTTCCAAAACTTGTAGACTTGAACTGTCGTGTCTACTCACATGTTCTTCAGTGTTTCCCATTTCATTCGATACCTCTTTATCACTTTCATTCTGCTCAGTAGAATCTTGGATAACAATTTCTGAATCTTGAATGGTTTGATTTTCGTCGGCCTGGCTTTTTTCCATAGTTTTCGATTTCTTCTTTCTCAAATTCATAGCCTTATTACCTTCTTCTAACTCTTTTTTTCTGTGGACTCTTTTTTCTTGTCTTTGTAAATTTTCTTCATTCTCCTTGTCCTTTTCATATTGTTCCGCTATCTCAATCCACTTCGATGAGGTAATAACACTTGGTAGATGCTCGCGATGCCTCTTTTTTGTGTCTCATTCGAATTTGTAGGATAAAATATCACTTCATTCAGTTCTTCCACTACTTTGCGTTTTGGCGTGGCGACAATATACGAAGAGTTACTTTCAGGGAGAAATTTTACATCAACAGTTGCTGCTGGTAGTTTTTGTTTATAATCTGTAGTGATATTTGAATCATGATTTGGATCATTAGTACTTACATTAATGTCATGGTGTATTCCGATTACATTCGTGTCATTATCTGGAAGCAAATCTCCTGAAGTATATACACAATCAGTTATCAATGATCCGAAAGTTCTGACTCCTACAGAATGGCTAGTCTTTGGAGTTTCGGGGCAAACCTGTTTCATTTCACTGAATCTAATATCATTGGGATTTTCAACATCATCGAAGTTTGCATCTGTAGTGAATTCTGGAAAATCAAATTCAATAATACTATCATCTATATGGGATTCTTCTACTAATTTCACGCTCGTATTGTTGTCAACTGTTAGATCTTCTGCACCAATAACTGGTAAGTTAGTCAGTAGCATTGTAATGTACATTGGCATTTATCGTATCGTCCTGTTTGAATGAATACGAAATATCGAGTAAATTTTTTAAATCACTTAAGGTATGGGCGTCTATTTTCGATTCTAAATATTCGAAGTGACTGATCGATGTTTTATTGATATTTTTGATTTCTTCATTATTTCGCTGAACTTGTTGTTATACACTTCGAATAATCCACATTATCTGGAGAAAAGGAAAATAAGCCGTATTTCCGGAAGCCATTCATAATTGCCGCCTTGAAATTGATTTCATGGATTAGCTTTTGTAAAATATTGGGAATATCATGCATTTTTATATCACGTTCATTTTCAATTCTGAACATTCTGACTGCAGATTTCTATTTCGCTTTCAAAAGGAAGAAAAAACTCACATCTAAAGGTTGCAGTATGTGAGTTGTATTAGGATACAAACAAACCAATATGACTCTGCTCAAGGGCAAACTGAGATGAGATGAGTGACCATCTAGGGAGACAATAACAGGAAGTTTCGCATTAGTTTCTTCTAGAAATGGTATGAAGACATTAGAGAAATATTCATACAAGCAAGCTGAATTCACCCATCATTCAGAAGATTTTCCGAGGCTCCAGTTTGGTGGAGCGGATTTTTCAATTTTTCCTGGTAACCTATCATATTTATATACAGTTAGGGGATTAGCAAATTCACCTCTAGCGTTATCTGAGTTGGAAGAAGTGTCATAAACTGGCAGGCCTTTTTCGGCGAGAACAAGATTACACTTTGGGCACAAATAAACTACTGTTTCGTCTATATTCCATATACAGGCTGGGTCATCTAGAATGCTTTTGTCATCTTGTAATAATTCTAAGGTTTCTTCTCTTATGTTATGTTCTGTTATGAGTGATCTTGCTCGATTGATGTACTCTGATTGTTTTTAAGAAAGTTCAGGGTGGCGCGTCCAGAGTTATTGGAACAATTACGGCCAGGATTATTTTGAGTGAATGGCGTTGGTAAATTTGTTTTCCCTACCAGTTTCTTCACAGAGTAAAGCAGCACTTCCTTTCCTATAGGACATTCTATTTTTGAAATGTTTATAATCCATTCCAACAATTTATTTTCCATCTCCCTGCCTAAAAATGGACTCCTTCCAACCTTTCCTGTACTAGCAGGAACCTGTCCACTCAATTTATTCCGTATTGTTGATCGTGGAATCCCATACAGCTTACAAATCATTACTTCTCACCGCTGCCACAGCATTGGCAATTTGTGAAGGTTCATATTGAAACAGTTTTTTTCCTTCCTTCATTTTTTGTTTCTTGTTAATATTCCGTGTTGGGGTCATTATCTGGAAATAATTATTGCTTCATATAATTTCAATATAAATTGAAAAATATTTTTTATGGGGTTCAGTTCATGTTAGAATTATTATAGAAATACAATATGTAGTTTTCAATACTCGCTACCCGGTGACCAGAAATGGAAAATGCTTCCTCCATTAGTAGCCACCTAAAGGCCAGAAGTGGGAATGAGGTTTATTTTTGTTCCATTTCTGGCCACTCAAATTAAAAATAGATTCACAAGGAATACAATCGATTTTAATGCACCAATATGATCCGTAACTATTATAATAACTACAGAAACTGGTATAAAAACAATGTCAATCACAGTTTTTTGTTAGAACCTTAATTTGTCCTACCTTGTAACTTAATCAGAGCAGTAAGCACACCGCCCCATCGAGTTGTTTGATAAGGCAGCCAGCACACAGAGCAACCATGACCGACCGTCCGCGATCGTCCAACTACGACCAAAATTCCCAGCACGTGTGTTCTTATCGGATAACTCACACTGAATGATCGTCCTCGACCGGTCATCAAAGACTATGTTTGAAATTCCAATCTGCAGAAAATAGTGGTCGATCAGTGTGAGTTTAAAAGTTTTTATTAAACCCTTTCAATTTTTGGTCGTTGCTGGATGGTCGCGGACGGTCGATGCTGGTTGGTCAGTGTAATTTCTAGCTTATGAAGCAACTGTCACTTCAAACGTACCACAGATATAGACGTATGGAGGGAGTCATGTTTTGGCGGGGAATTCAATTACGCCAGTTTCACTCGTTTCTTGTTCCCAACAGTACACAAACCTTATAAATACGCATTCAAAATCGAAGTGGCTAGAAATGGTGTAGTGGCCACAAATGGTGTCTCTACCTTAATTCTATCAGTTTGTTTTGTCTTGCCATGCTATAAGGTAAGCACCGTTAGTGTGATATAATTGTTTATTCGAATAAAGCTACAACTCAGATGTGATAAGTTCATTTCTGATAAACTTCAATTTTTAAAAAATATAAAAAAACTAAGAGCGCAATAATTTTCTACCGTTCACGACAAATTATGTACCCTTATTCGACAATTACTGGAATAGGTTCAGTTGATTTTCTGGCAAGTGACCTTGCGATGTTTACCTATATACATCATTTTACATTTTATATCCTGTTTAATCGAGGAATTTTTTTCTGTCTATAGCAGAAAGGTGATAATTAAACGACGTCTATGATCTAACCAGAATCTTGCAAATCAAGCCAACCTGCGTAATTTTTTAACAACCTTGAAAAGTCAATTTTATGGTAGACATTAAGAATTTGATATGAAATGTTTTGGGAATGGAGTATTAGGATACATTAGTAATGCATTAATATAAACTATCAGCGAAGTAAAGTGGTCAAGCATAGTAAATTAGTGTTGATTTATTATCAAATCCTTGGATAAGATTCAGTTAGTAGATTATTCGATTTTTAATTAATTCTCATAATCAAACTGATGTACTATTAATTTTATTAAAATATTATTGAATCAACAATTTATCTAACTGTGATACTAAGTATCCGAAGAGGAGAGTAAACTAGAAACCTTGTTATAAACAAGGAGCATTTTGGAGCTAACTTTGTAATATTCATTCTGAATATGATCATAGTATTTTACTTACCACGAGATATGTCTCTCAAACATATGAACTTCATATCTAGCTATAAATATTGTAAATGAAAATTGGGTAAGTTCTCATCGAAGTCCCCGTTCCTTTTGACATACCGAGAGGTTTGCCAAATTTTATACTGGAACGAAATGGCAAACAAGCTGAAGAAACTTTCGGTGGTTTCCGGGTTTGTTGGTCGTGGTCTCAAGGTAATTCTTTCTGACGTTTCGTCTACATCTGCGGTAGACATTTTCAAAGGCAGTGCGGTAACGGACGGAGCGTTTTAATCCTAACTGATGCGGTGTTTTTTTTGTGCTCATCTTGATAGGGGGCGTGACTTCAGTGAGCCTTGATTCCGATATCTGTTTTTGTTTTGTGTTTGCTTCAACCTTCTCAGATGAAGATGAGGAATGTTATGATAGTAATCTTTTGAAATTTGTTCTGATATTTTTTCTAACTGTTATCCATCTGCACCCCTACGAACAAGCCTCAGAAATCTTTAGCTAAGAATAACGTGCGATTCGAAGCACGGTCGAGATTTCTTACTGAATGTATCTACTGAGTATGCCAATCTGCCACTCCCACGGTTGCTTGGTATTTTGATCAACACCACTTACTCCACTACAGCTATCTTTTTTCAACTGAGTTGAAATTGCTGGAAGCTCATCTGTATGAACTTTTTCTATAAGTAAGTTCGAAAGAGTAGTGCTGCAACTTAACTCGCCAACTGGCTAATCTACTAGTTGGATCTTAGAAATTATTCAAATGATGATTGGCAATATAATAATTTCGACTCCCTGGTGCAACAAATGCTAGAAATTTCCCAAGTGGAAGAACACAAGTGCAGTGCTTTGCACTTCAGATTATAACTTCGCCTTTTGGTCAAACTATCACTTTGTTTCCCAATAAAGACTATTATTATTATTATATTATATCAAGCTCAAACTTTCTGTTCTCTATCAGATTTTGAAACATAAACAATAACATGCTCAAAATTAAAATTATTCCTTTTCTCAACACCTATGCCACTAGCATAACACTTTATAGTGAATTTCTCGGTAAAACTGGAAGATTCAACTTCAAAAATGAGATATCAACTTCAGATTCCCAAGAAATGCTGTGTTGTTTACTTTTCAAAAGGTCATTAAGGAATCAATTCAAGCAAGGTAAGCTCGGGTAAGTGTGACGGTGATTTTCATTACTTCGCATTGAATTTAGTCCATCTGATGAACCTGAACTAATATAACAATGAAGTTTTGCAGGTATTTACTTCGAAGGTCAGTCTTTGTATTACGCCACAGAAAACTGTTGAAAAACGTATTCTATGAATTTTATTTATATATTCAGATATACATCTCCATAGGTCACACTTCCCTGGAAATTTGGGGCAAGTATGATTCTGGCCAAATTTAAAGATAATAATGCACGTACATCTCTCTTTGGGGCAGGTGTGAGTAAACAGTAAAGGAACTTTCACCACAATTTATTTGTTTCAAGATATCTTTATTCAAAACATAGTTAGGAACTTTTTAATATTGAATTTCAAATGCCCCATTGGACAAAAACAAACAGTAATCGTGAAAGTGAACATTTGTTGAAAAGAAAAATTTACAGGTAGAAATCTGAAAAATCGAATGAGAATTTCATTGATCCCCATCTTCTGACGAGTGGTGATGGAAGCACAGTTGTTATTTCATCCTCAGAAAGTGTATCAATGTCTTCCACATCTGGCCAGGTATATTGTTTGGCTCTCTGAGATTTCTGTATATAATTTCGTACTATGGCTGAAAAAATATTACTGTTTAGATTGGCCAAATAAACCAGGTTCCCACTTACCCCGACAGATAGGTCACACTATCCCCAATAACATTTAATTTCGGGGTAAGTGTGACATGCAATGGAAAAATCTAAAAAAAAACAACTTCATGAAAAAACAGCAATCTATAGTCAGATTTATTGTTTAGGCAGAAGAAAAGTGTATAAAATGGATTCTTACCTTAGATTTTAACAATACACTCAAACTTGAAATAAACTCGTTATACTCGTTCGGGTTGATGAATTGTAGGTTAGAAAATTGGGGAAAATATTTGGATTTCACAAGATCTCTTTTGAATTTTATATGATGGTTATGGATTCATTATGAGTGTAGGCTATTTGTCAATAGATGACATTGGGCTGTCGCCCGGTTTAGCGAAGATAGCGAGCAAACTCACACTTGCCCCTAAATCTGTAATATATGGAGAGGCAATAATACTTCGTGTTAAATAATAATAATAATAATAATTTATGACAACGGACGCTTTGAGTGGCCGGATGAATTGAGGGACGATTTTCCGCATTGTTATGAAAGCAGTGAGCCTACCCGAAGAGGAAACATGGCAAGAATGCATGCTCTGTGGTGTGGGATACCTACATACAGAGTATGCTGCCTTTTCCGAGGGATTATGTAACTGAGCCGGTTAACGAAGTGGCAGAAGTGGCAGATATGCCACGTGTTGTTCTGGCTATAGAGAAGGCTCGGATCATACCGCCAACGGGTGGATGTGGAGATTCACGGTATCCTTTCAGAAGAGGCTGACCTCTGGCAAATCAACTCTGCCGTGTATGAGGCCACTCAGACTTTATCTCAAATAGAGGGCATTAGCATTGCCGCAAAGGCTTGCTATTCACCAAAAAATAGCACTTACTTGATAGGATACGAATACTGGTGGCTGCAAAGTAGTCACTAGTGAAGTGAGCAAGAGGAATCGCGGAAAACATGAAGTTCCGCGATAAAAATTCTCGAGGAGCTGCTGATCTCCAAAGTTAATCCGGTATTTAGTAGATATACAATGCCGATTCTGTGACCGAAGAGTGTCACAGAATCGGCATTGCTCCACACGGTCAATCTCTCGATGGCCGCGTCCATCGAGTTCTTGCTGTTGGTGGAGGGTTGGTGCTGAAGAAAATGACGTGTTCGCCGAAGAGTTTCGGGGTGGGGGGCTTCAAAACGTTTCACCCTAAGTGGCGCGAGTCTTTTTTGCAAAAAAACATGGCGGCGATGCAGCGGAAGGCAAAAAAACATGACGGCGATGCAGCGGAAGGCAAAAAAACATGGCGGCGATGGAGCGGAAGGGGCGGCGATGGAGCGGAAGGCAAAAAACATGGCGGCGATGGAGCGGAACGCAAAAAACATGGCGGCGAAGGAGCGGGAGGCAAAAAAACATGGCGCGATGGAGCGGAACGCAAAAAACATGGCGGCAATGAAGCGGAAGGCAAAAAAACATAGCGCGATGGCGGAAGTTATGAAAAAACTTCTTTCCCTCACGTGATTCGCTGAGAGCAATTGGCTGGAAGAGAAAAAAACATGGCCGGAATTCAAAATTTATTGAAAAAACATCCAAGCATCAAAGTCAATGCGACATTTTGTGGTAAATTCGTGAAAAATTCCGAGCCGACTCACGAAACAAAAATTAGACAAACATGTCAATCTTCTCCTCATTCAAAATGAATATCACCCGAAATTAAATGATTACGAGGCACCACCACTGGAAATCGCCGATGACGACAACGCCATCGGCGATGACATAAAATTCCATTATGTTTGGATAAAGGATTTATCTCGCCTACTCAGTCTCCAACTCAGTAAAAATGGACATAAAACACTCATTTGCGACAGGTGTTTAAATTATTTTACGAGTGAGGAGAAACTCGACAGTCATACTGTTGATTGTCAAAAATTAAACGAGAGCAAAATTTCATTTCCTTCGTATGATCACGTAGAATTTCGGGATTTTGTACATAAAGAAATAGTGCCCTTTGTAATTTACGCGGATTTTGAGTCGATTTTGGAACAGTTTAATGACGAAGAATGCACCTCACATACGACAAAGTACCAAAAACACATTCCTTTCAGCGCTGGATTTTATTTCAAGTGTGCATATGACGATACTTTGTCATTTTGTGATAGTCATCGGGGCCTCGACTCTATGGATTGGTTTGCGGAGAGAATGGGGGCCATAGCCAAATTTGTGGAAGCCAAAACTTTGGATATTGTCCCCATGATCGTCTCACTTCCAGATAGAGCGACAGCGACATGTTGCCACATCTGCGAAAAACCTTGGAAAACTGACGACAAAATTGTAATAGATCATAATCACTACACGGGAGCGTTCCGTGGATATGCGCATGCGCATTACAATTTGATCTACAAAAAGTCGTTCGTTATGCCAATACGACAGTCATTTTATTATTCGAGATATAGCAAAAAGGGGTCGAGTCAGCCTGTTGCCTGTCAACAAAGAAAAATACATTTCTTTCACCCAGTTCGACGGCAACACTGACATTAAATTTCGATTCATTGACTCTTTTCGTTTTATGGGCATGAGCTTGGAGCATTTGGTGCAAACACTGACCATCCATGACTTGAAGATATCAAGGCGCGAATTTGCCCATTTCGATGCCGACTGGTACGAGTTACTCACTCGAAAAGGGGTATTCCCATACGATTTCATCGATTCGATGGAGAAATTGGAATGCCCAAGTTTGCCGGCGCGCGATCAGTTCTACAATAAGTTGAACGATTGTGGCATCACCGATGCCGAATACGAGCATGCGCAGAACGTATGGCGGTCGTTCAACTTGACAACACTGGGCGAGTACTCTGACCTATACATGAAAACCGACATATTGCTCTTGGCGGATATTTTCGAAAATTTTCGAAAAATCGGTCACGAGACGTATGGGCTGGATCCTGCGTGGTATTACACCCTCCCGGGATATACGTGGTCCTGTATGTTGAAGTACACCCAGTGCAAATTGCAGATACTGAAAGACGTCGACATGCTTCTCTTTGTCGAGCGAGGAATTCGTGGCGGCATCAGTCAGTACTGCAACAGATTCTACTCGGCCAATAACAAGCACATGGGTGAAAGGTATGACGCCTCCAAACCGTCGACCTATTTGCTATATCTCGACGTGAATAATCTGTACGGTTGGGCCATGATGGAATATCTTCCGTACGTCGTACGCCGTAGTCGATTTGGAGTACTCCGAACATCTGCATTACAAACACAAAGATTTACCCTTGTGTGCCGAGCACCGTACACCGCCAGGCTCGAAATTAGCAAAATTGATGACCACGCTGTACAACAAGGAAAAATATGTTGTGCACTACAGGGTGTTGAATCAAGCACTCAAACACGGCCTTGTACTCAGGAAAATCCACAAGGTGTTGCAATTCAATCAGTCGGCGTGGCTGCGTCCCTACATTGAATTAAATACGAAATTACGCTCTCAAGCAAAAACTACTTTTGTCAAAAATAACTACAAACTAGCCAATAACGCAGTGTTCGGGAAAACCATGGAAAACATACGGAAGCACCGTGTGGTGAAAATGGTCTCCAAGTGGGGGGGTCGATATGGCGCAAAAAATCTGATTGCCAGTCCAAATTTCAGGAGTCGCACCATTTTCGACGAGAGCCTCGTCGCTACCGAGATGGCAAAGACGGATTTGTTATTCAATAAGCCCTTGTACATAGGAATGTCGATTCTCGATATTTCCAAGGTATGCGTGTACGATTTCCATTACGGCTTCATGATGGAAAAGTACACGCACGATCAGTGCAAATTGATGTATACGGATACTGATTCGCTCATTTATGAAATTAAGTGCGATGATATTTATCGGGATTTGATTAGCAGTCACATTGAAAAATTCGATACGAGCGACTACCCAAGCGACAACCTATTTGACATCCCCCTCGAAAATAAAAAATTACCCGGCTTGATGAAGGACGAAGCCAATGGTCGTAACATGACAGATTTCGTGGGCTTCGATCAAAGTTGTACACCTATAAGATACAAGGTGGAAAAACCGTAAAAAAATCCAAATGGGTCAAATACAGCGTTGTCGAAAATCACATCCCTTTTGAAGATTATGTGGAATGTCTGAAAATCAATGTGGAAAAAATAACTTCGCAACGCTGTATTCGATCCTTTTCACACAAAGTTTTTAGTGTAGAGCAAACAAAGATCGCTCTCAACCCCCACGACGACAAGCGCTGTTTGATTGTCGGCTCTCATGACACTCTGCCGTGGGGTCATTACAGTCAGTTAGATATCTAATAGAATTTAAATGTTTTTTCAGAGAGCACATACCCACACACGCACACACACACACACACCACCACCACCATGGTAGACACTTTTAAAAATTTATGCTGTCTGCAAGTAGTCAGATGTACATCATCAATAGTTGAATTCATCGAGGCCTCACCTCTACCATGGACGCTCACCGATTGAATTTTGAAAATTTTTGCCGATGAAAAATGGATACAAATCTATAAGCAGGCTCAGAGCGTCAAACGAAATTTCAATGATTTGAGTCACTTAGAGTACACGAGAGAAATCAGCTTTGAAGATAGGTGTGAAGTTCTCAAAAATCAAGACTGGGAGGGTCATTTGCACGAAGACCAATGCTGTGTGTGGGCGAATGCACATCGTATTACAAAATATTATTTACGATTTTGCCGCACTTGCTATAAAGCATTCAGAAGGGCTATGCAAAACCATCCGGTTCACAGCATCAGAGACCATCAACATATGGTGTTCGGTGTAAAGCACATGGACAATATATATCAATGTGACAAATTTTGGTGTCACAACAGATTTGATGAAGTACTGTTCACTTTGAAAACGAGCAGCCAATGCTACTGTGACCTACATCTGCGTGGTGGTGGTGAGCCCTACGGATTAGATCTCACATATAAACGCTTCATAGGCTCAGGGGATGAGGATTCAGAATTCGATTAATGAGATTGCCAAACACACACAAACACAAAATTTCAAGAAAAATGTTAAATGAAAATGCAAGAAATTGTGCTCTTGTTTGTTTCTTTCCACACACACACACACTACATTATATGTTATTAATCAAATAATAGCCGATTATGTTTTATATTTATGATTGAATAAAATCAATATGTAATCCGTGTCTGGATATTATTATATTTTGTTTCACCCTTCCAATCTCCCATTCAAAATCCCACATATTTTGAGAGATCACTTTTGCATCAAAAAAGGGTTACTTTTTTGCGCAAAGAAGTATCATTTTTTTATACGAAAAAGTGTCACTTTTTTTATGCAAAAAGTGTCACTTTTTCATGCAAAAAAGTGACAGTTTTTCATGCAAAAAAGGAACACTTTTATTGACATGGTGGAAAAAGCTGAGTGAAAGCTGAGTGATTCACTCAGCCACTCAGCTTTCACTGAAAATGCTTCACTCAGCTTTTACCACCATGTCAATAAAGGTGTCACTTTTTTTCATTCAAAAATACATGTATTCTTATGGGAAAATGACAATTTTTTTGATAAAAAAAATGACCGAAAATTGACATGGTGGAAAAAGCTGAGTGAATGCTGAGTGAAAGCTAAGTGAAAGCTGAGTGAATGCGGAGTGACTCAAAATTCACTGAAAATACTTCACTGAAATCCTTCCACCATGTCAATTTTGGGTGTTTTTTTTATCGAAAAAAGTGTCAGTTTTTGCATAAAAAAAGAGCACGTTTTTGCATCAAAATTGAGAGAATAATTCAATAAAAAATGTGATACTTTTTTACATAAAAATTGGCATGTTTTTTTAAGAAAAAAAAATGGGGAAGGTATTTTCGAGTAGCAAAATTAAAAAATCAAAAATATTCTAAGATATATATATTTTCATAAATGTATTGATGGGTGATCTACAAACTACGCATGTGTCGCACCTGATGGCGCACTGTGAGCAGCACGCCAAGTGTCTACATGGCATAAACAATACATTTGGTTCATTCACAAGACATACACGACACATCATCACCGTGTTCTGTGAGTCTATGTTTATGACATCTGTGGTCAATTTGCTGCTCATGTCACCTTTCACTTGTCGTTCTTCTCGAGCAACATCAGCGCCATCTGTCGGTGGTGGTGGTGGTGGCGGTGTCATCCATGTGTCATCTGTCACTCTGCTAATGACATCTGACACTCTTGGTTCTGGAGGGACATCAGCGCCATCTGTCGTCGGTCTGTGTCTGTGCTCAGAGTAATAACTACGAACGAAATCACAATGGGGGCTCCATCGACGATGGTTAGCCATAGGATCGTCATTGGGCAGCCATCCGAACCCTTCTACTTGACACGAAAGACATGCAACAACATCTTCCGAACCGGTATACGTAAAGCCTGCTTCGGCTAACTTACTTGCAGGAAATGTCGAAGTCCAGCTTCGATACGAGTCGAGTCTTGTTTCGTACTGCTGCATCTCTCTCTCGGCATACACACAGACACACTGCACACTGCATACTGAATTAAAACGCCAACTCTGAACTCAATATATACATTTATTTCGTTTCGTAATCAAACATTACTTTATCCGGCAAATAGCATAGGTATTCACGAAAACATAGATGTTTATCATCTTTTGATGATATAGTACACAAGTTTATATATATATATATTGACTAAAGTTCATATTCAATAGATATTCAAATCTTGTCGCCATCACAGTAGCATCTAGATGTAGGATTTCTTGAACATCCGCTTCAGTCAGGTAGAAGTAGGTGTCATTCTTGGAAACTCGCACTTGTTGACTCTCTGCATTCGTGTGTAATTCCAAATCCATAACATCGTCCCAGTCGAGTTTGATTCGAATAGTCTTGGCTGCTGCTGCTGCTGCATTCGGGCCATTTCGGCTAGTGTAAAGCAACTGATTAATGGCCCCCACGAATTGGCCCCATTCGAACATGCTGAAGGACAGGCTGGAGCATATGGTGTATTGGACCTTGCACACGAGTTTCACTGTAGACACGACGCCGCCGACGCCACCGACGCCGACTCGTAACCAGAGGACTGTTCAGAAGACTCGACAACGACGTTGTTCACTGCACCAAACATGTTGACTGACTAATCTCTCTGCACCGTTTGGCATCGGTTTATTTCTCCGCTGCCGCCGCCGCCATCACCCCCCACCCTCACCCCATACACCGGCTCGAGTTTCTACGTCGTCGAGAGCTGAGAGATGACGACGATGAAAGGCCCCCTCTTCCAGTTGAGATTGTGCCAATTTTCCATTGAATTACATGTGATTTGTCGCATCAATCCAACTATTGTGCGTACTATCGAACCCCAGCCATTTCACAAGTACTTTACGACACTTACGTCTGATGATTTTTTCCACTTGATAGACTTCGGGATTTTTTGTTTTTTGTAGTTCTTGTTCGTAGAAAGCGCCGCTGATTGGTCGCCCTTCCAAGTCCTCCAGCAAATACGTGATTGGTTGTGTGATTTTCACTTTGACAACTTTGAATAGTTCCGTAGTCCAATTAGGCGTATACCCTTTTTCGAAAACATGCTTGGCCTTGCTAATTCTCATGAAATCGCCTATTTTGAATTTTTTTCGACCAGCACGTTCGGCATAATCATACGTTGACTTATACACCTGTTTTTCATTGTCTTTGGTGACGTCACACGGTTTCATTCCGATCGCTCGATGTTTGCGCTGGTTGTAGATTTTAGCAATGTCCAGCAAAATGTCCAGCCATTTGTAGGTGCCGTTCAAACTGAAATACTTGAAGAGATTCTCCTTGAGAGTACGTATAACCCTCTCTACGATCGCGGCTTTCTTCACGGTATACGTGCTGTAGTGTTTGATGTTGTACTTTTTCAGGAGAGTCTGAAAGCTGGAATTGTAAAATTCAGTTCCGAGATCTGATTGGAGGAGCTTGGGACATCTTTTCGCTTTCGATAATATGTCACTCATCGCTTCGGTGACGTCTCGACCAGTTTTGGTCTTCAGGGGGCGCACCCATAGGTACTTGAAAAAGGTGTCAATTACCACGAGAATATAATTGAAGTTTTTATTGGCTTTAGAGTACTTTTGAAGATCAGCCAAGTCCATCTGCCACAGATCGTCGAGTCCTTTGATGATGGTACGTCTGCGAGGAAAATTCCTTCTGGCTGGAGCATGGAGCTCATCAACCAATTGTTTTTTCTCAGATGATAATGATGATGACGTTATTTCGCTAATGGCGGAGTCAATACACTAACTGCACTGGACGTTACACCTTCTACTTAAGAGGCTGGAATATCAACAATATCCAGTGCCAATTTATCCAAGCGTTTCTTGGTATTTTCATGCTTTTTCATCGAAAGTGACATGAATTTCATCACTCGAATATCCAAGGCTGTTAGATTGTTTTTGGTGGTGTCCAGCTTTGAGCTTCTGTATGACGTCATCAACGTATTTTTTGTTGGCAACATCATTGAGTGCACTTGGCGTTTCCACATTACATATTTTCACATGTTCAGCATCAATGTCCCCATTTGTCGTATAGTTGAGTATAACACCAGGAAAATGATAGGGCTGCTGCTGCTGCTGCCGTGCACGGCGAGCTGACGAAGTTTGACCGAACTTGTTGATGCTCATGATGCGACTGTGGCATGCAAAAAAACGTCTACGCTTTTATTTATCGAATATAGCCTGCTTTTCTCAATTCATTGATGATGGCCACGATCTCGTTGTCGGTATAGGTGCTGCCGGCATTTTTGGCGGCTATCAGAAGCCTATACCTGTCAACGAGCTCGTTCACATCGTCCCAGTACACGTATTCTATGGGTTTCGTGTTGTATGTCAACTGATCTGGGATACCACTGCCGTCGGTGAAACGACCTCGACCTCGACCTCCACCACCACCTCCACCACCACCTCCACCATCACCTATTTTTGATTGAGGATCTTTGAACATTGGTCGAATCAACTGTTCGTATTTGGCAGTCTGAGATGGATTCAACCTACCTCGCGCATCTACATGCGCACCTGTAGCTGTCAAAATTTGCTTGTATGCCGCCAAATCGCCTTTAGCGTATTTGGGATATTTGTAGAAAAACAAACTATATAGTCCCGGAGTGCCCTCGTATGTTACACCATCAATGCGAATGTCCCCCGTATCTTTGTCGAAGTCCATCAGCTTTCTACCGAGCAACCATTGCGCTCTTGGTTTGTCGTAAATGGGGCCGTAATTCACATCTATTTTGCCGGATTTGGCGCGATGTTCATTCACGAATTCAGTTGCTACTTCGGGATAAACTTCCAAGTAGTCATCCTCAACATCATCATAATCACCATCATCTGTGTGGTAGCTTTCTTCGTCTTCTTCCTTTTTCATAAAGTCTGGAGTCGTTGGTGTCGACGGTTCCTGTTTCTCTTCTTTTTTCACTGACAGTCGTGATCGCTTGGTGAGTGGCGGCACTGACGCACTCAATCTTTTCAGCGGCACCGTAATGGCTTTGAATAATTTACTCAGTGCTTCATCATGCTCGGATTTTCCGAGTTTCAGACTCAGATACTTTTTTCGCACAATTTTCGACAACTGATTGACTTGACGTTTGCGTTCAGCTTTAGCAATCTCCGTCTCGATGCGGGGTGATGTGGTCGGTGCCATGGTTTCAGTACGAATGCCGTACCACCTCGCATCACATTTGTATATATTTGTCAAAGCCCAGGCGGTAGCGCCCTTTGTTCACATCAAAGTCTTTGACAATGACCAGAGATCCGAATGTTTCTTTCCAACAGGCGGCGCACATGCTGCGAAATTCCTCAAAGGTGTAATCCGGAGAGACGTGCTCGTCGAATGCTTGCTTCAAATTCATATCGTCTTGCCGAAAAAGCACTATAATGTTGCAATTGTCCCTGATCAGCTGTTTGGGTATTTTCGAGTAGGTTTGACACAAGTATGTTGGGTCAATACCCTTGTGGCATGCCATGGCATAGAACTCTCTGATTTTATTCTGTTTGTCATACGCCACATCGTCAAATATGAAAATTGAGTTTTCTTTCGCCTTTGACAGATCGATTACCTCGTCGTTGTCCCTGTATGGAAAATATCCTACGCCCTTGACTTGTTTGAGTACATCGTGCAGTAGCTGATATTTAGGTTGGTACAGCGACTTTGAATGAACGTAAACATTCTCGAAGCGTGCTCCGTTCGGGCTGAACAGCAGACTGAGTACAGCGTTGGTCTTGCCACATCCGTTGGGGCCACAAAATATCGCTCGGAATGAATTCGGTAGCAGGGAGCCGTGTTTACGTATACCGTCGTCGTCACCGCCAATACTTCCTCCACCTATGGTATCCAAATTGACAATTTCCAGAGCCGGCTCTTGTTGCACCACTTTCATGTTTGAGTTGATCGATTTTTTGCTGAAGTGTGTGTGTGACCACGCCCACATCTGACATTCGAATGACATTTTGAGTGGAGTACAGTTATGTTAGTAGGTGTTCAACATCATTCGCGTCAGTGTCATGCTGGCTGTCGAGCACGAAGGTCGTGGTGTGGTGAACTCTCTGATTAATCATCTGCCATTTGAGCTTCATTTGCCTGGATACCAGTACTGTGGACCGGGTACCAAACTACAGAAGAGATTGGCACGTGGAGACCCTGGTGTGAACCCTTTGGATTCGGCTTGTAAGACCCACGATATTGCATACTCGCAAAACAAGTCTTTGAAGGAGAGACACAAGGCCGACTGGGCGCTGGAAAATCGAGCTTGGGAACGTGTCAAATCAAAAGACGCCAAATTTGGTGAGAAAGCTGCTGCTTGGCTGGTCACCACAACCATGAAGGCAAAACGTAATTTGGGAATGGGTCTGAAGAAGAAGAAGACTGCTGCTGCTGCAAAGCCAAAGTCTTTCCGTCGAGATGTGGTTAAGAAAATTACCAAGACTCTGCGAAAAACACTGAAACCTGATCAGCTGGAAGATTTGAGTGCGAAGGCTCTGCGAAAATCCTCCTTGGTGGCACTGCGTGGTGCCCGTGCTCAAGTGAAAAAATTGGGTGGCCGCAAAAAAATTAGAGTACCCCGAATAATACCGTTCGAAGCGAAGAGCGGTGGTGTGCTACCTCTGCTTCCGATATTCGCCGCTCTGGGAGCGCTGGGCTCGTTGGCAGGCGGTGCCAGCACCATAGCCAGGACCATCATCTCCTAGGCCAATGCCAAAAAGAAATTGGAGGAAGACAAGCGTCATAATACCGCAATGAAGAGCATTGGTGGCGACAACAAAAATGTAGGAGGTTCCGGTTTGTTTCTGCGCAAGACCGCTAAAGGCGGCTACGGTTTGTTTCTCAAGACGAAATTTTCAAAAAACTCCCGCTGAAGCTGCACAATAGAGCGTTGTAGGATGAGGAATTAATTAAATATGTGAAACGTTTGAAAATACCTCATTCCATTGGTGTTTTCATGCGAGACAACTTACCTCGATCCTCATCATCATCATCATCGAAATTTCCCAAGTACAGAGAATGCGCAATCATCAATCTGGACTCGAGCAGGAATCGCGGAACGCATTGGGTAGCTTACGTGAAACGCGGACATGTGGTGAAATACTTTGACAGTTTCGGCAATTTGAAGCCGCCGGTGGAATTGGTGCGATATCTGGGTAAAAAAGTGAAAATCTTCTACAACAACGATCGCTATCAGACATTAAACCAAGTCAATTGCGGTCATTTGTGTTTGAATTTTCTATACGAGAACACACTCTGAATGTGTGTGCGCGCGCGCGCGAAATTGAATAGCAAAATGGTGACCTTTAATGACGAGCGCAATGAGGTTCATTATATGGTGACGTGGCGTTTTGCATACAAAACTTCGCGCAAATCGTATTGGATGCAAGTGGCCATGGACAGGATACGTTTCGCTAGACGAATAGCGCGAGCCTCACGCGTCTTGAATCCCATACTAGACTCTGAGCACAGAGCGCGCATATGGAATGGTTTAAATAGAAGTACATAACCCCATCCAGTGTCAGTCATGTCTTTGCTGTTGACAGTGATAGGTCAAACGTCGACGCTAACCGCAGACTTTTCTCCGCCGCTCCAATTGGACGAAGATAGCACTTACGGCTTGGCATTGATTGTTTTCCATTCATACAACAGCATACCGAACATATCGAGTGGTCGATTCTATTATTCTGTCAAAGGAGCGCCATCTGTTAGCATCATCCAAATATCGACTGGGTGTTATGAAATAAGCGACATTGCCAAGTTTATACATAAACACATCGAGAGGCCGAAAGAAGCAAAGAAGAAGGAGAAGAGAGCCGTAGTGTCTAGTGACGTTGGCAACGTCGACGACGACGACGGTACCAACAAAAGCAAGGCTTTGTTCTCTCTCAAACCCAACACCAATACGCTGCAGTGTGAGATATACAGCAAGCTCTATAACATCGATTTTCGTCCCAAGGATTCCATAGGACGATTACTGGGTTTTTCCCCGAGACTATTGGAGGCTGGAAGCGTTCACTCATCCGACCTACCTGTGAACATTATCAAAGTTCGAACTGTTCACATCGATAGTAACATCACATCGGGTGCCTTCTTCAACAATCGTCCGGCTCACACCATATACGAGTTTGCCGTTCGAGAAGACCCCGGCTTTGCCATCGACGAAACGCCCTCGAATTTGATTTACCTGCCTGTGAACAAGACGGAAATACACAACATAACCTTGAATATTCTCGACCAGGACTGTTGCAGTGTGAATTTCTGTGGAGAGACCATCATTATACGACTTGTGCTGCGCAAGCTGTCATAAAAATGGGGTTGGTATTTGATCAGAATGATGATCATGATGCCTTTGGGCATAAAAGTGCAGAGGGTGCTGGCATCAGTTCAGTCGCGCAGACGCAGTCGAAGAGAGAAGACGCACACACTCTGTCTCACTCCAGCATACACTTTCTTCAATCGCAAGGACATCATGTTATCAAGACAAGTGTTCGACGTGTACAATCATCCAAAGTTCGACGAATCCATCAACAGAGTTGAGACTCGAACGCACCACCCGTACGTCAAGTCCTTTCAAAATAATGACATCATCGAAATTGTCATTCAGCAGAGCGATGTGTGGATACTGATGAACGATGCCCTTGTGTGCATAGAGGGCTCTCTGACTCGTACCGCAGGAACGGGCAATGTTAGATTTATCAATAATGCCGGCGCATACCTTTTCGAGGCCATCTACTATGAAATCAATGGCAAAGAGGTGGACTCTGTTCGATCACCGGGTATAGTGAGCACCCTTCGCGGCTATACTTGTTACGAGGAAAATGATGTGCGACACTTGAGCACAGCCGGCTGGACCTATCCTGGCGGAACGGTTCACAACGCCCCCGACAGTTCGTTCGCCATGTGTATACCGCTTAAGAATTTGTTGGGCATATTCCATGACTATAGATATGCCACCATTGGACGACAGTGCATTCGCATGGTGAGAAGTAGAAATGATAATAATTGCATGCTGATAGAGGAGGTGGCGAATCCAGTAGTCGAAGCCACCACAGCCACACTGACGATTACGAGCGTTGTAATCAGAGTCAAACATGTGGTGCCCAATGACGACATTCGTCTGAAATTGCTGCAGTCCATCAAAACAGACGCTCCTGTAGTGATTTCGTATCGCAAGTGGGACATACACGAGTTGCCTGCACTCACTCAGGGTTCCACCAAGGAAGTTTGGGCTGTGAAAACTTGTACGGCCATGGAGAGTCCCCGATTCGTCATTGTGGCCTTCCAAACAAATCGGATTGGCAATGCGGCTCGAGATGCATCCTATTTCGATCACATCGACATCAGCGACATACGCCTAACCATGAACAGAGATACTTACCCGCATGAACGTATGCACTCGGAATTCAACAGAAACAACTTTGTCGAAGCCCATCGAGCCTACACGGAATTCTATCCGAGCTATGCCAATTGTCCGAAGAAGCGCCCTCTACTCGATTACGGAGCATTCAAAAGCAGAGCGACCGTTTTCGTAATAGATTGTTCCCACAGAGCGGAATTCATGAAATCCTCCACTGTCGATGTCAAACTTGACATCGAGGCCAGAGTTGGATTTCCCGCCAATACTCGAGCCTATTGCATCATCATTCACGACTGTATGCTGGAACACTTGCCCTTGAGCGAGATTGTACGCCGTCTGTCATGAAAAAAATAGTGACATACAGTAGTAACAGTAAGTAGTGGGGGAATCCACTTTTTGTTTGTGTATATGCATGTAATGCAGGCATCGACAGGTCGAGAGCGTCAGTTGTGAGCCAAACGTTCAGTTGTTCAGTCGGTGTTTATTAATCTCGCTCTCCCTCTCTCCGAGTGTGTGTTTCTCAGTTAATCAAAGCAGTGAATCAGTTCAACAATCATCAAACAAACAAAAACGCAACAAGATGAAACTCGTAGCCTGTGACATTCAGGGTTTCACTGTGGGCGGTGAATTCCAACCCAAAGAGCTTGCCATCACCGACGGGCATCTCACAAACCACTTTTTATTCAAAGCCGTAGTGCCATTCCATGACCTGAGCGAAGCAGATAAACGGCAAATACGATATTTGGAGAGAAATATCCACGGCATTCCATACTCTGATGGCTATGTCGAATTCAACGAGATCCAGGAAGTGCTGCGCCCCATCATCGAGGCTGATGTGGTATACGTGAAGGGTAATCAAAAATTCGATTTTTTGCTGAAGTGTGTGCTCGATCTGCCTAAGAGACCACACATCGTCGATATTGCGGCTACTACAAGTACAGTCATCACAACGCCTCCACCGACACTCGAGAAGCAAAGCCCGCTCTGTTTGAATCATATAGCATCCGGAAAAATAGAAGTGCATTGTGTCGTGAGACACTGTTTCGATATCTGGCAATGGATATCATCACACCTGATATGGTGAGGCCCCACGGCGATCACGACGACTACGACACTCCTATCAATCGGCACTTGCAGAATTTGCGCGAGCTCAAGGCGCACATAGCAGAGTACGAGCACAAGCTGTGTATTTTCAAACGCTTCCAAAATATGCAAATTAACGATGGTAAATGGATGGGGCAGCAGCAGCAGCAGAGGTAGACACGAAGGCAAGGAGTGCTTGGGTATCCGGCCACTTGACTGCATAAACTGCAAAAGGGCGGGGGTAAGTGAAAGAAGACATCCGGCGATAGACCCGAAATGCCCGGTATATATGAGGAGGGTAGAGCTTAGCAGAAGGCGGACAGAGTATTAAAGTCCTGCAATTCAACGCAGGACGGGGCAGGGAGGCCACACACCTCATAAGAGGTATGGCAGAGGAAAAAGGGGCGGATATAGTATGTTTACAGGAACCGTGGCAGAGAGAGGGGAACTGGGAAGGGTGGCATAAACATGACGGGGGTAAAGGTACCAAGGTCAGAACATGGATAAGGACAAAGATAGACAGCTCTGCCCTCATGGCAGTGAGGAGCATAAATGGGGTCGGAGTGATATTAAGGATGCAAGATGGGCAGGATGTCAAGATAATGAATGTGTATGAGGAACCTGGAAGGAGGAGGAATGATGAATGGAAAAAGGTGAGAAGGAATTTTGATAAATGGGCAGGCGGGAAGATCATCCTAGGGGACTTCAACGCCAAGCATGTCGCATGGGGAGGAATGGTGACGGATGAAAGAGGAGAGGATATACTGGACTGGATAGTGGAGAAGGGTTATCAGATTGAGAATGATGCGAACAGCCTGGCGACGTTCTCTAGTGGAAGAGGCGAGAGCTGGATTGACCTAACCATTTGTAGCAAGAGCTGGGTGAGAGACTGGGAGGTAAGCGAGGATGAGTCACTGAGCGATCATCGAGTGATACGTTTCCTAATAGCCGGAGAGCCGACAACGCGAAAAAGGACCTTTTTGAATGTGGGAAGGACAAATTGGGCCGTGGTGGAGGAGATAGTCTCGACATATGATATGGGGAAAATAGATAGCAGTGAGGAGGTAGAAGCAGAAGCGGGGAAACTCCAGTCCTTGATTGTTCGGGCGTGTCGCAAGGCAATACCCAGGAGTACAAAAGAGGAGCAAGAGGAGAGAGAATGGTGGAATGATGAGTTGGGTAGGATGAGAAGAAGAGTGAGGAAACTCAGGAGGGAGTACCAGGAAGAAAGAATAGAGGATGAAAGAATCAGAAAACAGGGGATATTTAGGAGAGAGAGGAATGAGTACAAGAGGGGGATTGCAAGGGCAAGAATCGAGTGGCTGAAAGAAAGGGTCGAGAGGTTGCAATCGGAGAAACCGTGGAACAGAGTGTTTGGGCTCCTGAGGAAAGAAAGGGCAGAGGAAATACCGGGCACGGCTAAGAGGGAGGATGGCACATACACCGAGGGGAAGCACGAAACCAGCAGATACCTGCTGGACAAGTACTTCCCGAACGATGACAGGGGAAAAGACACCATGGGTAGACGCTGCATTAGGGAGGACGGAGATGAAGGATGGGGACCGGAGCAGCCCAACTTCACAGTGAGGGAGGTACAAGAGGTAATGGAAGGATTAAAAGACAACAAAGCGACGGGAACAGACGGCATACCTAATGAGGTGATGAAACACGTGGCGAACCTAATAAGCGAAGACCTTACGGATATACTCAACGCATGCCTTAGGCTGAGGTATTTCCCTGCAGTATGGAAGGTGATGAAGGTTGTGTGGATTCCTAAGAAGGATAGTAGCCTAAGGCCGATCAGCTTGCTGACCGCGTTAGGGCGAACTTTCGACCGGATTCTCAGCGGAAGAGTACAGGTGTGGTGTGAAAGAGGACAGAAGTTCTCGCCCTGCCAATTTGGCTTCAGGGCGGGATTGGACACATCGACTGCTGTTGAGAATATGGTGGAGAGAATAAAGAGAAGTAAGAACGAGGGTATGCATAGCATGGTGATGGCTCTGGATTTGTCAAACGCTTTCAACACGGCATGGGGACCTGCGATAGGATGGAATATGAGGAAGATGGGGCTACCGGAGAACATTGGCAAGGTGTGCATGGAATTTGTAGGCGAAAGAAGAGTCAAGAGTGGAGGCGTGGAAGCGATCGTGGACAGGGGGTGCCCGCAGGGATCCAGCCTGAGACCCACGCTATGGCTTATTGTCATGGAAGCGTGGTTCGAGAGAATGAGGGCAGTAAACGAAAAGGAATATGACAGGATAAATGAAGGGGTGCCAGCAGCGCACAGGGTAAGTGGTGGGACGAAGGTGTGGGCCCAGGCCTACGCCGACGACCAACTGATAGTGGTGGTTGGCCCGTCGGTAAAGAAAATAGAAAGGATGTGGAAGGAGGTGTGGAAAGAATGTCAAGAATGGGAGGATGAAATGTGGCTGAGGTATAACGAAAACAAGACCGAATGCATGTTTGTCCCGGCCAGGAAACTGGACAAGGAACCGGTGGTTAGGGTGAGAGAGCAACGGATTGAGTGCGGCGGTAACATACTTGGGCATGATAGTAGACAAGGGCCTACTGTACATTGATCATCTTAAGGAGGTAAGAAGGAGAACGGCTATAGTTGCAGGAAAACTAAGAAGATGGACGGACCGTGACGTAAGGCTAAGGAGAGGATGTGTCAGACTGATTTTCGAAAGAGTGGTTAAGCCGGCGGTGATGTATGGCGTCCAAGTGTGGGGAGCAAGAGCGAAGGACTCTAGGGTGATCAGACAATTGGGGGCGATACAGAGACCGTTTACGCTATCGGCCAGCGGGGCATATAGAACGGCGCCGTCAGCCGCGTGCTGACTGGGATGGCGCCTCTATACATAGAGGCAGCAACGAGGTATGGAGAATGGAAGGCGCACGGGAAAGAAAAAGTAAGAGGACGGATAAACGGGTGCGACAGAATATACCCATGGATGATCGGAACAATTCTGGAGAACCGAGAAGGGCTAAAAGAGGTATTTGTGGACGCGGTTAAGAGAGAGGATGGACGAGTGGGTATAGGATGGGCGCATAAGGAGGGGAGCGAGTGGAGAATGGGTCGGGAAAGAATCAGTGAGCTGGGAAGCGTACAGGAAGCCGAAATGGTGGCTATAGGTAAAGGGGTACTGATGGGTGGAGAGATGGACATAAGAATAATAAGTGACTCGCCTGGAGCAGTGGAGACCATTAGGAATGCGAGGACGAAGAGCAAAAGGGCAGCTCGTATTAGGAGAATGCTTGAAAACAGAAGGGTAGCGGGATTGGTGACGGAAATTGAGTGGAGGAAAGGGCATGTTAGGGAGAATGAGGGTAACAGAAGAGCAGATGAAGAGAGTAGAAGAGGTGCGGAACTGCAAGAGATCACATGGCAAATAGACTTGGGACATAGCAGAATGGAGGAGAGGGAAAGGATTAGGAGAATGGTGATGGAAAAATGGCAGGGTGAATGGGACAGCGGCAGGACCGGCAGAAGCGTACATGGTATGTGCAACAGGGTAGGGATGGGGTGTATACCATTAGCAAGGAAGGCAGTGCAACTGGTCACAGGGCATGGGAACTTTCGGGGTTACCTGGCAAGGTTCGGAATTGCACAAGAGACCCCATGCCAGTGTGGAACTGGCGGGACTGACACGGCGGAGCACATCAGGAACGATTGCATGCGGAGAGAAAGGGTAGAATAGAGAAGGAGGATCGAGGAAGAGGAGGATAGACTTGGAGCGTTACAGCTAAGGGATACGAATGGTGTGAAGGATGAATGGGTAAGGATATTGAATGAATGGGCGGGGGCTGTGGTCGAGGATGAAGAAGTATGAGAACCAACATAGTGTCAATGCGACGGTAATAGTGGCCTGGCTTCGGGATAAACGAGCGACGAAAGTAAATCGGGAGAGCAGGCGCTCGGATAGAATAAGACTGCCGACCAGGGAGGGCGCTGTTTGAATGTGGAGGATGAGCGGAATAAAGAAGGAAGGATCTTCCCCGCTGATTGCCCGCCCGGTATTCGGTGGGTCACGACCCAACGGTGGTGGGGGGGTGTGGCGGGGCGGAGGAGCGAGGGATATCGTGACGTGGACGTTGGAATGGGATGTAGGTGCAGCTTTATAGCCTAACGGCTTGGCAAGTGCAGCACACCTGGGGTGGTTTTAGTCAGTAAGAGTCTGACACTACTGATACGCGATGGACACCGAGCGATCAGAGTCCATGAGGATTTCCACCCCACTGAAAAAAAAAAAAAAAAAAAAAAAAAAGCAGCAGCATTCACCGATCCACCACGTTCCGCCGCCGTCAGTACCAAGTCCATAACGTCAGCCACACCAAGACTAGCCGAATACACACGAAATATTATTATTCATATTGTATTATTATTCATATTGTATTATTATTCATATTGTATTATTATTCATATTGTATTATTATTATTATTATGTATTAATAGATGTATAAAACCAATCTTTCTCGATTTATTTTGCGGATCGAATGAATGAGAGAGAGAGAGACTGAAAGAAATACGAGTCATGTACATTGAGCAATGGTGTATGTGTGTGTGTTCCTCTCAGTGTATATATTTGAGTGACATATACGCTGTTTCTCAGTGTACATTGAGCTGTCGTCACGATGACAACAAATTATATAATTCTAGCAGCCGTTCTGTCGAACGTACTGAATGTTAGCCCACCATATGAGTACGGTGAGGTATTGGTGTCGTATTTGCACGACGATGATTCGGGTACTTCAAATTGCTCGATCTGCCTAAGAGACCACACATCGTCGATATTGCGGCTACTACAAGTACAGTCGTCACAACGCCTCCACCGACACTCGAGAAGCAAAGCCCGCTCTGTTTGAATCATATAGCATCCGGAGAAATAGAAGTGCATTGTGCCGTGAGACACTGTTTCGATATCTGGCAATGGATATCGTCACACCTGATATGGTGAGGCCCCACGGCGATCACGACGTCGACGACGACCACGACACTCCTATCAATCGGCACTTGCAAAATTTGCGCGAGCTCAAGGCGCAAATAGCAGAGTACGAGCACAAGCTGTGTATTTTCAAACGCTTCCAAAATATGCAAATTAACGATGGTAAATGGATGGGGCAGCAGCAGCAGCAGCATTCACCGATCCACCACGTTCCGCCGCCGTCGCCGTCAGTACCAAGTCCATGACGTCAGCCACACCAAGACTAGCCGAAAAACACACACGAAATATTATTATTCATATTGTATTATTATTATGTATTAATAGATGTATAAAACTAATTTTTCTCGATTTATTTTGCGGATCGAATGAATGAGAGAGAGAGAGACTGAAAGAAATATGAGTCATGTACATTGAGCAATGGTGTATGTGTGTGTGTTCCTCTCAGTGTATATATTTGAGTGACATATACGCTGTTTCTCAGTGTACATTGAGTTGTCGTCACGATGACAACAAATTATATAATTCTAGCAGCCGTTCTGTCGAACGTACTGTATATTAGCCCGCCATATGAGTACGGTGAGGTATTGGAATCGTATTTGCACGACGATGATTCGAGTACTTCGAATTGGACGAAAATGACTCAGGCGCTAGCCAATGATGGATATTTGCCTGTGTTGAGATCCGAAATCCCGATGAACACCTCATCGTACAGACTGCGGAAGATTTATACAAATCTCACCTATAGCGATACGCAGTGGTTTCCGCTGAAGATGTCTTGCCCCTCTAGCAGCAGCACTTCGAGACCATCGTCGTCTTCGTCGACGCCCCACCCAACTACCCAACCCGTGGACGTCAAGATGTAAGCCCCTGCTGCTGCTGATCGAGAAAGTAAGGATTCCAAATGTGAGCTGCCGCCGCCGCCAACACTGCACGATTGGTTTATGTTTTTCGTGTCAATGGTTCTGAGTGTTCAAATATCCGAATCCATATATAGATTTATTAAATCCATGCATCAAAAATATTTTTTAATCGATAATGATAATGTATCTTCATACTACGCCACTGGCACTGAAGTGTAATTTTTTACGTGAAAAATAAATGTATTTTTCTCGAAATGACGTTATTCATTTCAATAAATGCAAACAGAGACAAAGACAAACATACAATGCCATGGGTTAGAGTGAGACATTTAAAATGCCTTGAATCGATCAATTTGGCTTCAAACTCGACTCTCTTATCTCTTCCTGGAAAACAAACATCTGAGACAGTAAACAACTCCAAGGCCAATTCAGCTCGAGCAGCATAAACAGATACCGGATGTGTGAGATAAATCTGAAAAACAAATTCAAGGTCAAAAATGGATCATCGTCGTGTTTACTGAGAATTTCGTTCAGCTTGAGAGAGCAGACAGTAAACAAGTCCAAGGCCAAATCGTATTTCTTAGAATTTCATTGGAGAGAGAGTAAACACCAGATGTGGCTCTTATCGCTGTTTACGACTACAGCGCGCGGAGACGTATTTTTTTCTTTTGGAATTTCATTCGAGAGCGAGTGAATTAATAATAAGTCGTCCATCATAATTTTCTGTTGTGTGTGTGTGTTCTAAGACAGTAGAGACATTTTTCATATTTAATTTTTTTGTTTTGTCAATTAAGGTGGCGGCGGCGGCGGCGGCCATTTTTTTTTCTCTTCCAGCTAATTGCTCTCAGCGAATCACATGAGGGAAAGAAGTTCTTTCATAACTTCCGCCATCGCGCCATGTTTTTTGCCTTCCGCTCCATCGCCGCCATGTTTTTTGCGTTCCGCTACATCGCGCCATGTTTTTTTGCCTACCGCTCCATCGCCGCCATGTTTTTTGCGTTCCGCTCCATCACGCAATGTTTTTTTGCCTTCCGCTCCATCGCCGCCATGTTTTTTGCGTTCCACTCCATCGCGTCATGTTTTTTTGCCTTCCGCTGCATCGCCGCCATGTTTTTTGCATTCCGCTCCATCGCCGCCATGTTTTTTGCCTTCCGCTCCATCGCCGCCCCTTCCGCTCCATCGCCGCCATGTTTTTTTGCCTTCCGCTGCATCGCCGCCATGTTTTTTTGCCTTCCGCTGCATCGCCGCCATGTTTTTTCGCGCGCCACTTAGGGTGAAACGTTTTGAAGCCCTCCACCCCGAAACTCTTCGGCGAACACGTCATCTTCTTCAGCACCAACCCTCCACCAACGGCAAGAACTCGATGGACGCGGCCATCGAGAGATTCACCGTGTGGAGTAATGCCGATTCTGTGACACTCTTCGGTCATAGAATCGGCATTGTATATCTACTGTGTTTGAACGGATATATCAGCATAAAGGGTCAAAGGAGATGGTCGCTGGCTACAAGGATCGACAGATGTATCATCGCAGGAGCTGATTTGCTCAGATGTCTCATGGTATCCGATGAAATAATGAAATGCATTGAACAGCTGATGCCGCTCTGGAGGACTTGCCTCACCATAATATCAGATCAAGTCAGAGTCCAAACAGAGCCGGTTATCTTGAGGAGGGGCATCTTCCAGGAAGACTTCCTCAGCCATCTTCTATACGGCATCTCCCTATTGCCTTTGTCCGACGCACTACGGAAATCCTGCGTATACAACTGCGGTACCACCAGCAACCGGAGGCATAAGATCACCCATCTGTTCTACATGGAAACCGTATGTCTCCGGAGAAAAGGATTTCCATCAGTCCTTAAGAGTGGTGCAAAAGTACACGTATGCTATCGGGATGGAGTTTAAGATCAACAAATGTGCCACGGTTCATCGCGAAAGAGGACGATGCAAGGAATATGGGGAGGACGTTCAGCTCGTAGACCAAAGCATCCTACATCAACTGGATGCCGGAGAGACGTATAGTTAGCTACCTAAGGGTGGAACAAAGCCACTCCTAAGAGGTAACCACTTTTAAAAATTCTGTCCTCAGCAAATATCAGCTTATACCTTGACAGATCTGGTCATTAGAACTGTCGGAAAAGAACAAAGTTGCTGCAACTAATATGCCTTCCATTCCTATTCCACTTCAGAGTGATCAAATGGACTCAAAAAAGAGCTGCGTCAACTCGACGCCAGAACTCGCAAAATGATGCATTTTCATAGAAGCTTGCATCCTAAATCGTCTGTTCCACGGTTATACTTCACCAGATAACGGGGAGGCTTTGAATTTTCAAGCTTGGAGCCTGCAAATTCATTATGAATTCAGATCTTCCTCTCTGCTCAATCAATCAGTCAATCAATCAATCAATTTTTAGTTGGAATCCGTTCAGCAAAGAGCCGACGTCAAAGTTGCGGAGAGTGAGAATCTCCTACAGCTGAATGCACAGAGTCTTCTTAAAGAACATCGAAGACATAGGCCTATCCAGAAACCTTACCTTCGCATTCATGAGGGATTCTTAGTGGCCTGCCAAGATGGTGCCTTCAACGCATTCGTTAACTGTAGTCGCGTGATGGGTATAGGGGTCACTGATACTAGATGCAGAGAGTGTCGTTGGACAACTCAGACTATACTGCATTTGATGTCAGCCTGTACAGCTAATGTGGTCTAAGCCTATATCCACAGGCATAACGCAGTTCTCTCTAGGCGGCCACAAGCCTTGTTGTAAATAAAGTGTGATGTGAGTTGCCTAGATGCCAATCCCGATGTCTGGTGCAAGCTTGAAGTGCACACCGACCACCTGCATGAGGTGGTGCTGTAGGTTTTCCGGATTTTTCTATACACTGCCAAAAACATCAGTAAGTCGCCCCAGAGTACGCAGATAAAAAGGATATCTTCAATTAAATATATACAAACTCTTGAACAGAATACTCTTCTGAGAAGAATACTTATTTCTGATCGATGAATATACTCATTCCAAAATAATTGAGCTGTTTGCTTCTTTACATAAATTCTCTTGGAATGAATTTGATTGCAGAAGTTTTTTGCTAATCTATATTATTATATGTAAAGTTATTGTTATAATAAATTTAAATTGTATTCCCTGTTGAAATTGTTATTATTGAAAATTGTTCAATGAGTATTTATTTAATTGATAAATATTAGAGATATAATGAGAGAGCTTTGGGAGGAGGGTGTCAAAGGTCAACTATTCGTGTCACGTTACACACGTTTCCGGTTACATGTCTACACAGATCAGCAATATTCAACACGGGTTCAGTGACCTCTTTCAGAGAATGCATGTGTTACATATCAAATTACCTGGAATGTGCTGACATCGAGTTTCCGGTCACAAACATGTTTATAAACGATGAAGAAATTCAAAACGAGTTCAATGACCTATTTCAAGGTCAACTATTCGTGACATGTTACACACGTTTCCGGTTACATGTCTACACAGATCAGCAAAATTCAACACGGGTTCAGTGACCTCTTTCAATAGTACATGTGATACATATCAAATTACCTGGAATGTGCTGACATCGAGTTTCCAGTCACAAACATGTTAAGAAACGATGAAGAAATTCAATATGAGTTCAATGACCTATTTCAAGGTCAACTATTCGTGTCATGTTACACAAGTTTCCGGTTACATGTCTACACAGATCAGCAAAATTCAACACGAGTTCAGTGACCTCTTTCAAATAGTACATGTGTTACATATCAAATTACCTGGAATGTGCTGACATCGAGTTTCCGGTCACAAAAATGTTTACAAACGATGAAAAAATTCAATACGAGTTCAATGACCTATTTCAAGGTCAAATATTCGTGTCATGTTACACACGTTTCCGGTTACATGTCTACACAGATCAGCAAAATTCAACACGGGTTCAGTGACCTCTTTCAAATAGTGCATGTGTTACATATCAAATTACCTGGAATGTGCTGACATCGAGTTTCCGGTCACAAACATGTTTATACACGATGAAGAAATTCAGTACGAACTCAATGACCTATTTAAAGGTCAACTATTCGTGTCATGTTACACACGTTTCCGGTTACATGTCTACACAGATCAGCAAAATTCAACACGGGTTCAGTGACCTCTTTCAAATAGTACATGTGATACATATCAAATTACCTGGAATGTGCTGACATCGAGTTTCCGGTCACAAACATGTTTATAAACGATGAAGAAATTCAATACGAATTCAATGACCTATTTCAAGGTCAACTATTCATGTCATGTTACACACGTTTCCGGTTACATGTCTACACAGATCAGCAAAATTCATCACGAGTTCAGTGACCTCTTTCAAAGAGTGCATGTGTTACATATCAAATTACCTGGAATGTGCTGACATCGAGTTTCCGGTCACAAACATGTTTATAAACGATGAAGAAATTCAATACGAGTTTAATGACCTATTTCAAGGTCAACTATTCGTGTCATGTTACACACGTTTCCGGTAGGAAAAGCTTCGACACATACATCTGGAAGCAGAGAATAAGCCACACCAGATCAGTGGGAATGAAGATAACTGGGACAGTGACGACTATGGGACCTATGTACCTAATGTTAACAATAGGCCCATCATCAGGTGTCCACCAATTGGCAAGAGTTCCGAAGAGAAGAAGCTTTTCAAGCAACAGGAAAGGCTTCGACACATACATCTGGAAGCATAGAATAAGCCACACCAGATCAGCGGGAACGAAGATAACTGGGACCTATGTCCCTAATGTTAACAATAGGCCTATCATCATAATGTAATTAAAGAATTAATAAAATTTTTTTTTTGAATATTCATGTCTATTCCTCCCCTCTACCTATCTTAAATATATATTATTAAAAGAAATGGCTTTTCCATTTCATTTGGATTTAAGCGTTCAACATGTTCATGAATATTATAATTTTAGAGGCTGTCTGGCAAGGTATTCTTCTTATACACCAACCTGCTGATGGTGTTTTTTTAAGCTTCGATAGTAACGATACATGGAATGAAACAGTACGGGTCAATAATAATACTGAGTATAAGTTATTGATGAGAAAAAATTATTCTATCGAACAAACAGACAGAAATAAGCTACCCTATTGCCCAACATCAACTTATATAAGAGATGATTCAGGGTCTACAATATTTCAATCTCTAATTTACTACATAGCTATATGCTCTTCAGTGATCTTCCTCTGCTCATTGGTGGAAACGTTTCAAAAATATGGAAACTGTTTACTGTGTGATGGATCTAATAACCAAACATGAGAAGCTCAAACCTTTATACAAATTCACTGAGGATGAACTACGACAATTTCCACTAGAATATTTGATTTGTAAAGCTATACCTGGGGAACTTCTTTTGGCATGGCACAAACTACCAGAGGAATATATGAGCAAGTTTGAACTACGGGTTCAGCTGCCTTGCTACATTCATCATAATCGACCTGAGTGGATGGAACATATAGATGGTCCGGCTCCTCCTCAATCAAATTCCTGTTCAAGTAGTTTGAAGTAATTTACATTTAGGGTATCTGAATGAAAAACATATAATTAATATTTTTGTTTTTATTTAATAATAAGAAATCCAAAAATTCATTCATCTATCAAATTCTCTGACATCAATAGTAGGAGATCCAACGCTGCGTCCTCATCTTTTGGATTCAACGTATGGTGACCCCAAGCTAATGTTTCTATATTAGTCGGCAAAACAAATCTTTTGTCATCTCTAGATGATAACGCAACTTTGTTTTTCAACTTCGTGTAAACGGTATGTAAATGTGAAGTAAAAACATACATTTTGCGTAAGATAGAACCACCTCTTTCAACAATTCGAACATAATCAGAAGATTGTAGTGTATTCTGTATTACATGTTTTGTAACTCCTTTTGCCTTTTTCATCAATGTTGTTGTTTTGACACAGTATGCTTTCGCACCTGTACCATAGAAACATTCTATTGTTGATCTGGAAAATTCATCTTTCATCTTACCGATTACTGATACTGTTTTAGGAATGTTATGAGTATTGTCGATTTTGAAATTAGATGTATCAAAGTATTTTAAGTGTTTGCTAATATCATCGTATACATTTTCTATGAATATCTCCAGAATCAGTGAATCAGTATCTGTGTAGCAGAGGTTCGCTTTAGCACCATATTTTGTTTTAATGTACCCATAATAAAAATCATAAATTACTGTTTTTGAGATATCCAAAATTGAAAAACCTACGTATAGCGGTTTGTCATAGGTCACTGTTAATTTTTCCATCTGAACTGCTACTAAATTCTCCTCGAACACTGTACATGATTTGAAATGAGGTTTTGCAATCAATTCTTCAGCTCCTACAGATCCAGGCATATTTTCCCAGTGACTACATAGTTTGATGTCTTGTCTTTTGTCCACGTTCTCCATAGTTTTTCCAAATATCGAATTTATGATGAATTTAAATAAATCACGTTCAAATTCATTCCTAGCAGAAATTCGTAGCTTAGTATTCAGATCAATATATTGTTTCAACCATGCTGACTGTGAGAATTTCACAACTCTGCGTATTCTAGTCAGTTTCAATCCATATTTCAAACACCGTTTCAAATTTCTGTAGTGTATGATATATCTTTCCTTACTCATCAAATTCGGGGTAAACTTGGAAAATTTACTTCCTGGAGGCTTGATATTTTCTGGGCAGAAAGGAAGGGCATTATGATCATCATGGAAGTTTGGTGGATAGTCCAAATCAACTTCCAATACGTATCCTTTCGAAGATGTATCTTCAATTTTGAAACAGTCTATCTCCCACTGCTCAAGCCATCTGAAATCTCGCAGTGGGAGATATTCACTCATAGCAGCTCCATATAAATTTGTTGCATCAAGATATAAAATATATGAATTTGGTTTGGAAGGATCAAAAGATGTAATAAATGGATTATTAGCTTTAGCCTTTCTTTTACTGCATTGGCTCACTCCACCACGAATTCCTTTATTAATAAAGTGAACCATATCAATATCAGTCAAGAGTTCTAATTCAACCTTGGTTAAACGCAGCATAGCATCCCAACTGAGTGAAGGAGCTGTCACATACTGGGCTGGATCTAGTTTATATTTTTCTAAACAAACATCTCTGAAGTTTTCGAAGACATCTGCTAAAAGAAGAACATCTGATTTTAAGTAAACATCTGAATATTCTCCTAGAGTTGAACATCCGAATTCCTGCCATACATCACAAGCTCGATCATAATCTTCTTTGGAAATATATGTGCCATTTAAAATATCGAAGAATTCAGACTGGTTTGGTAATATGGGTTGATTCAATTTTTCATAGGAATCAACATATGAATAAGGAAAAACAGCTTTGCGTCTTATCATATTGAATTTTCTATCATCTTGAAAATATTTTCTAACCTCTCGACATTGGGAAGATTTCAGAGTTTTACTCAGACTATCCAGAGATTTTGATAAGAATCGGAAAGAATCGACAAATCTCAGATATAGATATGTATCTCTAAATTTAGGGTTTTCTGATTTCTCAACTAAATATGATTTGGTGATTGAAATATACTTCTCTTTGTTTTGGGCAATAACTGAAATATTTTCTTTATGCGATGCCAGTTTTTTTATGAATAGGTGGCAATCATAATTTGTCAAATTATGAAAGAAAACGGGAATGAACTTCACCAGTTTATACTGTAAATTACATCTTGAATGAGCACTTGCACGGTACACACCAGTCAAGTGACAGTGGTCCCGGACTTTTATGTCTTCAGCCTTATAGATCTTACCACAAATATGACATTCTGTGGGAATCTGAAATTCTTTCTCTTCTTTTTCTGTGGGTGGTAGCATTTTTTTGACATGTTTCAAGTGTTTGTTATATAACTTCATAACGAGCTGATCCAACCTATTTACAAAAACCTCAGCACAATCATTTACGCGTTATTGTACAAACTCTGAGTATTTGTCATCGAAATTACACTTTACATAGAAAGCGAATGAATATGGCTCGTGTTCATATGCTTTTAATGTGAATGACTGCTCATCAGATGGTACACTGTGATGAATGGGCTTTAGCAAACTCCCAAAATCGGCATATATCACAAAAGTAACTGGAAGTTGTTTTTCTAAATTGATGAACTTGGAAATATTTCCAGGCAAAGTTTCACCATATTTGTTTATGATTAAGTCTGGTTTTGGGAGTAACACACATAGACGATTACAATCATAATGTTGATGAGTCGTCAGTTTGTCAGTCGTAGGAAAGAATTGGAGACAACCATCACAAGTATATACACGACCATTATACTTAGATTTTTGTCGTGATGCCAATCTAGACAAATCTGTGATGAGACAATAATGATAATTTCCATCATAATCACCTATCAGTAGGAGATTTACATGTGTTGCAGATCGTTGTGTTGTGAAATGTAAGGGACCCACGATGTTGATAACCATTTTGCCTTCTATAAATTTTGTATCTATACCAAAAACATTTATAGATATATTATTCATTATTTCAAATTTGGAAATATCCGTCAATTTTACTGGAAAATCAATACCTTCAAAATCAAGTAAGGTAGAATAATGTGGATATGAGGATGGACTCGATGGATCTCCATTTGAAGGAAAAATTGCGGCCATAATAGACCAAGCGAAGCAAACATTATCCAAGTTCTTTACATTCAGAACGGCTTGTTTCATATTTATTGCTTTTGGTAACTTGATATATGATGAAGCTGATAATGGATTATATATATTTATATTAACATCAAGATGCCAAATCTTCTGCAATGACCAGCCTGAGTCTCTTTCCTGGAATTCTGAAGCCTTCGAAATCATCTCATCTTTGAATTCATCGTAAATGTCATTTAAGTTAGTGGAATATGTGATAAATTCTGATTTTTGTGTTGAAGGATTTCATATCACTCAACTATTTCTCGGGTATGATATAGTGCCCAAATAATTCAAAATGTATTTTCAAACTTTTGCGCTCCTGTATATATTCCGAAATGATGTTCAGAACTTTCGGCTTAATTTCTTCCATAAAGTTGACGTATTCAACATGTGTTCCACTACTTTTGAATCGATAACTTGCTATTCTATTCTTGAATGCATGTTGCAATTTTTCGAATCCATCCAGTTTTGTTGAAATATTCACGTGTAGCCGTTTTCTCGACTGTGGAGCACTGGTGGATGGATCGCTCAATTTAATTTTTTTTGCTACTGGTTCCTCAGCTTCTTTGAAAGGACAGGTTTTTTGCAAATGTCGACGTAGGTTATCTCTTCTCGAAAAATTCAAATTGCATTTGTCACACTTCATGATTCTCAGTGGTAGCAATACTAACTGTACTCGTTATAGTACTCCTCACAATAATATATGGAGCTCTTGATATGCGCTTGCGCATTGCTGTTTCTATAGCGGTCAATGACATTGTGGGAAACACCTGACGACAACCGGATGCTGAAGTGGAACGACTGTCAAGTCATCAATCTGGAAAATTATATCTGTTGCAAGGTGAATGACCTTGTGGAAAATATCTGGTGTCTAGTCACCGGATGCTATGGAGTGAACGACCTTGTAAAAAACATCTAGTATCTAGATAACCTGATGATATAAGGTGAATGATTTGTAGTTTCATGAAAATCTCAAAATACAAGGAATTTCTTTTAGAATATATTTATTCAGATGTATCCATTATATACATTTGAAATAAAGAGTGAACATTTGAAAGTGCACATATACAATTATCTTTAGTATGATGAAAACAACTTGCTTCAGATGCACCCAAACCGGGTTGTTCTTCAAATTCTATGACTGGTTGCTGGGTGAATTGTTTGATGTATTTAGCTTTTTCCTTTCCTTTGACAAAAAGAGTATCCACTCCTTCGGTGAGCCTCTTCATTATATTTCCAAATTGATGTAATGGTGTGAATCCATCATTCCAATCTATACAGTGGTGATTATGCATCAGCCAAGTGGCCTGACTATGAAATTTTGGTAGGAGCATATTCATTGGAAACGGTGGTTTAAACACATAGTGAGAAACTCTACTTCCATCGAATGCAGCCAGTTCCTTCGTCAAAAATTTATCATGCTCAATTTTGAAACTTTGCACGTCTATCACCAATATCATATTTTCAAACTACTGAGTTTCCTTATCAATGCTTGTTTTAAAGTGTATGATTCAATCAATGGTTTCAGTACTTTCAGGTTCTTATGGTGTTGCTCCAATCTTCTTCTGTACTCTGATATCATCTTCGAACTGATGTTTCAAGTATGCAAGTCTTTCTATATAACCCATCGAGCATGCGCTTTAAAACTGCTTAACAATTTTCGTCAATGGATTATATGAAAATTCTTTCTCATGTAGAATAAGACAGTATGCAGTTTCAATTTCAATTCTAAGTACTATGGAACCGCTTTGAATCACTTCCTCTTGACGTGAACAGTCGATGTGCACCAGCGGTGCCTTAATTTTCATTGGGATTGAAAATAGGTTGGTTTGATTTAAGATGATAGTAACTCTCTTGGAAGTTGGCATACATTTTATAGAGTTTTGCAAACTTGTTATTCTTAAATTCAAGATTCAAGTCATTATAAGGATATCGTTCAGAATTCAGAAATACTCTTAAATTACTCAGATAACAGTGGTCGAATGTACTCATATCAGAAGTAAGCTTTTCTTTTTTATCTTGTTGAAATGCAATGATAACATGGCGAGGAGTTTCAACCTTTGTAGTTGTTTTCACAGCCCAAGTATGCCTTGTTGTTTGATTTAGAGAAGGGTATTTAATCAATTCCCATCTTCTGAATTTAAGCGGTAGTTCAACATTGCTATTTATGATTTTATTCAATCGTAGTTGTTCTTGAATACTTAGTGTTACGTGAAGGACATACCAACTCCGTTTGCTTATGCTCACTTTAGGCTTTTCGGAATCATCTATACTGCACACAGCATCTAAATCATGACTCTCACGAATCAAAACTAGTTCTTGACTCATACTGATCACAATTTTTCTGAAATCTTCAAAAAATCCAGCCCATAACTTAAGCGGAATACATACATTGAAATTCCCTTCATCATCAACTAATATTTTATCACTCGCACCAAGTTTGGGAAATACTTTCATTATCATTCATAGACAAATAATTTTTCATCGTTGACACTAGTCCAATGTTTCTGACAGAGTCTACCACCACACCATTCAGCTCATATCGGAGTTCACGGAATAAGAATGGTATTGCGTTATTGATGAATTTTATTTTCGTTATTGGATCCCCGTCCAGTCTTGTAAGCTTTCCCTCTATGTAGATATATGAATTACAAGGTAATGTATAAGCGTCCAAGTCCTGAATTGGAATTCTGATTTCATCATTATATTTGATATCATTGATAATATAGGGCTGATATGTATGAAACTGATAATCTTCAATTGTGCTATCACTGAACGGTTCACTTGTGATTTGTAGCAATTCCATTATATTAGGAGTTCTAATCCCAAAGATTTCAAGTATTTTTTATGTTCGGGTGTTAGCAATTCGACAGTTGCTTTCGTACTATCTTTCAAAGTTCGTATCACCTGCTTTTCATAGGGATGTTGGAATGTTGGTTTGTCAGATCTCCAGACCATCTCAGAGAGTCTTTCGTCTCAAGTGCAATCTAACAGTAACTTCTTCGTTTCGGAAATCAATTAAATTCAAATTTTGGTCAACAACTCTTACTGTGATGTTGTTGATTGTCTTGATAGTGACGGAGAAATACAGAATGTTCAAAGGCGATTCAACTATTTTATACTCCCTTGGTATGGTCGGAAAGAACTGATGAATCACTTGCACTGGATCACCATTCAAAAATGAACCCATCGCAATATTACAATCAATGCATATTGTATTGATTGAAAGAATTTTTACTTCATGATCTGATTTGTAGATATTATTCGCATTGAGTATCCTTTTCTCGAATCCTAATAATGAACCAATTGAATTTTCTACCGAAAAATTGATTTTGGTTTTTTTAACGGATGATCACTTTCGAAGTGGTCCAATTTGGGTCGATGGATATCACAACATCTTCATTATAGTTAGTCATCTGTTTTATGAGGAGATCAACAATATCTGTAACATCATAAAATCCTTCAGGAAAGGTATAACTGTATTCATCATGTTCACCCCATACAAAAACATTGTTCAATTTTGTAACATTTGGAATAACATTGAACGAATCAAAATTTGCCAATCCTATCTCATATTCCACATTATCACCCAGATAAATTGGAGGGTTAAAATTATGACTCAACACTGAAGATGAGTCGCTCAAAGTAAAAGTAAAAGACATATTTTTCCAAGGGTAGTTTATTGATGAATGAAGGAAATACATCAGAGATATTGATTATATAGAAACAAAAGACAGTGTTGTCCACAGTGATAAGAGTTAAACTTTTGCAAAGAGTCATAGTTATATTTTATTTTATTGACGTCACCAGCGCTGAGGAAGTATTTTATCAATTCCTTTGGTGGTTTGAGATTTCCATAACTATCAAAATATATAACTTCCGCAGTTTTCTTAGAATATGCTGTCCAATGAGTTCCTTCTCCCAAATCAGAATCAAGATTAATGATACCGCACTCATTGCTTCTTATTTTTTCGGGCAGTGTATCTCTCATGAAAACACCTCGAAAGTATGGAACTCTCAAACGCTCTGCATTCATCGTCAAATCGATATTGGTTAAGGCTCGGCGTGGCAACTTCAGCAGTTTTTTTGATATGGTCTAGCAAACATTCCATAACCTTTTCGAGGTCTTAAATATAAACCTTTTCCTTTTCGTCCCATTGCCAAATTATGTCTTCTTTGTTCAGCTAGTTGTTCTTTATTAGATTTTGCCTTATTAACTGCTGAAGTGATAGATGCTGCCCCACCCCCTGCAGCAACTAATGCTCCTAGAAGTGTTATTAAAAATGGAAGAAATCCATCTTTCTTTGGAATTGGAATTACTCTTTTTTCAGTTTACTCTTTCGTTTTCTGGCAACTTTCAGTTCCCCACCTTTCTTTTTTTTTCATGGTTTTTTCTTTCGTCTCAAACCCATTCCCAACTTACTTTTAAGATTCATAATATTAGATATACCAAATGCTGTAACTTTTTCCCCCAACTTCGCGTCAGATGAATTTAAACGTTCGGAAGCAAATGCTGCTAATTTCTTGTCTGCAGTATTTCTTGATTCTATATCTTCACTTCTGGAGTGAGCAACGTCGTGTCGCTTACAAGCCTCATCCAGAGGATTTATGCCTACGTCTCCCCTCAATAGCCTCTTTTCCAACTTGGTACCAGGACAGCAGTAATTATATCCAGGGACATGTATTTCTACAGGAAGTTTGTTGATGAGAGTATTCAAAAGACCTCGACCTTTCTTCCTTGTGTTTAGACTCGTACTAACGACTGATTCCTTTCGCTGTCCCATTATATTGTGTTTCAAACAACTTGCGTACACGTATATATACACCTATCACATCTGCATTAATGTCAGTTTGACGATTATTTCGATGCGATGAAGACTGAAAAACAAAAGTTATTGCTTCCAGTTCTCAATCATGATGAGATCAATGTGGAGAGTAGTGTAAGAAAACATGGTGCGCTATTTGGAGGTCAATCTTGTTGGAGCAAGTGGGTCAGGCAAAACTAATGTGATGTTGTCTTTGCTGGAACAACCCAATGGTCTTCGTTTTACAAATGTATACTTATTTTCAAAATCATTATACCAACCTAAGTATAATTATTTGAGGATTTTGCTGGCACCTATGAAAGAAATTGGGTTCTATGAATACAATGATTCTGATGACGTAATTCTACCTGAAAATATAAAAGATCATTCAGTCATCATATTTGATGATGTTACCACATGTGATCAAAACATAATTGAAAATTATTTTTGTTTCGGTCGTCACAGACACACGGATTGTTTCTATTCATGCCAAACCTATTCTGCCATTTCTAAGCAAATCGTTAGAGATAATGCAAATTTGCTTATAATTTTTCAACAAGACCTTACAAATCTGAAGCATATACCGGGTGGCTACGGAAGTATTGCCTACGGAATATCTCAGTTATTGTATGAAGTAGGTTTGTGAAATTTGGAGCGTCGATATGACATAAGAGCTAGAATTTGAGCATATTGACATGTCGAAGTTAACTTCCGGTCTGACCGGAAGTAACATCAACTTTCTTATTTTAAATGAAAACCCTATATTTTTTTCTTTTCGTTTTATTCAACATTCAATTCCCTTTCTAATGACATATCACAAGTTGGTATCTAACCAGAAACTAGATCAGAAAAAATTTATTATCGAAATTCACCGAGTAGGCCGTGGAAGCAAAATGAAAGCCAAAAATTGAAATGTTGGCTATGGAAACCATATGTCACTTGATAACAGTTGCTACTACTGTGATATTTTATTTTCATTCGTCGGCGTTATAAAAAGCCGCCAATAAAAAATATTGGAAAAATTGGGAAAAAAACAATACTCTGTAGGTCCATAACTTAAATAGGAACATACAACTTTTTCTTGCCTGTACTATTCAGCATAACCATTCCTTTCTAATGATATAATAGAAAGTAATTTTTTGAAATGAAATACCAAAAAATCCAATTATTATTATTCAAATAACAAAAAAACAGATTTATCGAAAAAAAATATTCAAATTGATAGGATTAAAGATAAAATAAATTCAAAACAAATGTTCGAAATGCATTCCCTCAGCGTCAATACATTTATTGACTCTGGTGATATTTTCATGTAAAACGTTTCTCAACATTTGGGGCGTGATATCTTGGAAAGCTCTACGAATTTTTACTTCTAGCTCATGTAGAGTTGTAGGCTGTGTGGAATACACCCTATTTTTAAGATGCCCCCATAGAAAAAAGTCGCACGGAGTAAGATAAGGTGACCTTGGTGGCCACCTGACTGGACCATGGGTTGTTATAAGTCTCTCTTGAAAGCGAATTTGAAGATAATTTCTCGCTATTCTTGAATTATGCGGAGGGGCGCCATCTTGCTGGAAGTACATTCTCTCAGTTATTTCCGCTGGTAGATTGTTAATGAATTCCAAAATTTCATTCGTTAAAAAATTAAAGTATCTCTCTCCGGTTAGTTGGCCTTGAAAAAGAATGGGTCCAACAATATGAGTTCCAACTATTCCTGCCCAAACATTCACACCAAATCTCTCCTGGAAGCCACCTTGTCGAAACCGGTGCTCGTTTTCTATCGCCCAGTACCTGAAACAAAAGACCGTTCACACTTTTAGCACTTCACACTTCGACTATCGACAATAATCCAAATTTAGTACACTACCTACCTTGTATTATTCCTGTTAAATAATCCATTGTTGGTAAATCTTGACTCGTCCGTAAACAAGATATAATAGTTAAATAGGTGATTCTCAGCATTTTGTCGAAGAAACCAATTACAATATTCCAGGCGCCTTTCACCGTCATTTTCATACAAATGTTGATGCAACTGATACTTGAAGGATTTAAATCGATGTTTTTTCAAAATTTTCGTAGCAGTCCTTACTTATAGCTAATTCAGCGCCAATCTGCCTTGAGGAAATTGTTCTATCATATTGTACTAAAGCCAATACATTAATTTCAGTTTCCTCATTAATAACAAATGCTTCTTGGTCTTCGTGAACATCAGGCTCAGTTCTTAATTTTTCTTCAAGCCACTGGAAATACCTTCTTGACGGTTGCTGCCTCCCTGGATATCGCTCTAAATACAATCGTTAATTAATAAATGAGAAGCATGTCAATTTGTTCGGTTCGTGAATAACGGGGCATTTTTTGAATATTCCACTAACTGATTTAGATTTCCAAACCCTTTTAAAATGGCAGAATCAAAAACACTACTTCGAACGTCAAAATAATATGGATAGCAGCGTTCGTGAGAGCTCTCGTTTCTTTTTTGTTTCATTCCAAAATACATCTTAATCAGCCTACTTGTTAATATTTTGGTTCGAATGATTATTGCAATGGAATGATTATTCTGAATAGCACAAACATCGTCCATAGGTAGATATTAGAATATCTATGGACGATGGCACAGACCAAGTACGTTTATGTTCCTATTTAACCTAGAACCTACAGGATATAATTTATCATTCCACATTATTTTTAATGTTATTTTTGCGTATGGCGATAATAGAGCAAGAGCAACTGTTATCAAGTGACGTATGGTTTCCATAGCCAACTTTTCAATTTTTGGCTTTCATTTTGCTTCCACGGCCTACTCGGTGAATTTCAATAATAATTTTTTTCTGATCTAGTTTCTGGTTAGATACCAACTTGTGATATGTCATTAGAAAGGTAATTGAATACTGAATAAAGCGAAAAGAAAAAAAAAGGATTTCTATTTAAAATAAGAAAGTTGATGTTACTTCCGGTCAGACCGGAAGTTAACTTCGACATGTCAATATGCTCAAATTCTAGCTCTTATGTCATATCGACGGTCCCAATTTCACAAACCTACTTCATACAATAACTGAGTAATTCCGTAGGCAATACTTCCGTAGCCACCCGGTATATGATGACCATGTTAGTATAGATATGTCCTTACCGAATTTCAAAGAACTCTGTTCTCATTGTTGGAAAGATAAATTTGATTTTCTAGTTATCGATAAAGATTGTTCTCTGAACGAGGGACGATATAGGAAAGGTTTCGATTCATTTATTCATATATAAACATTATGATTGTGATATAATTGTCAGTCATCATGAATAGTCATTTACATGAACAACTATTGAAAGCAAGAAAGTCTTTGAAAAGAAAATATAAGACTTTGAAATCTGATATAGCAGAATCTCAGTCACATTTAGAAAAAACATATGAACCAATCACTCAACCTTTAAAAGAATTCTTGACAGCTGTTCAACAACCTCCAACGACTCGGTTGAAGCAAGAATTGAAACGTGAAATCAAATCACCCCATTCAAGCTATCAATCGAAAATTTCACCAACATACACCTCAAGATTTTATCAGATCACTCCTGATGAAGATACATTTCAGTATGATTCAACCATTCCAAAATCAGACCTTGGTGAGAGTTATTTTGATGAAAATATGCGCCCTGAGATGAATCAACAGGAACAATACCTACAACAGTTTGCGATTCCTTTTCCTCGTGCATATATAGAAGATAAAATTGCCGATACGCAAAATAAATTTGATGACACTTTTGGAGTATATTTTGATCCATCTACAGAGAAGTTCGCCGTAGGTGACGCTACTGTGGATTTTGATGGGGCTGATATTGTTATTAATAATAAATTCAGATATAGTGGAACTCCAGGTTTATATGAATTGATGTTCAAGAAACAACTCCTTGGTTACAAAAATAAAGATCTTGATTCATATATCGATATAATAAGAAGAAGTAATGCACATTATTGCCGTCATGATCCTACAAGAGGTTTATCAACATCACATGCATCAAAGTTTGTTAATATAATAAAACCAGAAATAACAACAATATTCTCTTTGGCTAAAGAACGTAAACTTGAAAAACCTCAAAAAAATGGTAAATTATCTCTTCCCAAGTCCAGACCAAGAATTAGTTCTGCTCCAGGCACCACTACATGAAGTAAATGGGGTTCAGGACTAACTATCCTTGATTTCAACAATATGCCGGTTGAATATAAATATTTTGATGATTTCAATGAGCTAGTGGAGCGATTGAATCTGTTGATTGCATCAAAATGTGCTGGAAATACTGGTGTGAATAATGAAATCATAAGCATAATTGAGGAACTCCGAGAAGCAGAAATAATAAAATAAAAGCCCGCATGATTCAATATCATTTAGTGTTCAACCGTGACACAATGCCCACCGATAAATTTGGAAGACATTTCCTAAGGACATCTCAAACAACAAATTCTAAATCAGATTTACTTCCGAAAGCGCCACCAAACAGCACACCTTTCTACCTATGGAATTCCTCTTCGCATCATACTAAATGTATTCATTGGAGGGCAGCCAAGGATATCATGAAGAGTGTTGGTTTTTTTGTATCAGAAAATAATTCAACTTTCTACGAATTTCCTGTTTCTGGAAAGATTGAAAGCATCAATTCCCTACCAAAAGATATATTTATATCACTAGGAGACGAGTATGCAGATACTGTTTCACTGAATAGCCTAGTTGGAAAGTTTTTAAATAAAGGTGATAAGATAACTTTCTTAGTCGACCAGGAGCAGCATAATCATCTGTATGTCAAAATTGTACTTCAGTGTCCTATAACTGAAAATGAATGAAATCAAAGAAGACATTGTAGGAGAATTACATAGATGTTCACGAAAACGATTTCAAAGAAGACATGTTATTTATCAAAGGTTTGAATGATCTCATTCAAGCTGATTTGGTTGAAATGATTCCCTACTCAAAAATTAACAAAGGATACAAGTACATTTTGGTTGTTATTAACGTATTTTCCAAAAATGTTTGGTGCGAGCCCGTTAAAACTAAAAGTGAGGAAGAAGTCACTCATGCGATGCAAAAAATATTGAATGATATGAAAGTTACTACCAAGAATCTACAAACGGATGTGGGAAAAGAGTTCTATAATAGAAAATTCAGACATTTGATGGACGAGTGGAAAATTAACCATTATAGTACTTTCTCCAATTTGAAAGCTAGCATAGTTGAACGAGTAAACAGAACTTTGAAAAATATAATGTGGAAACAATTCAGCTTACAAGGAACCTACAAATGGTTGGATATTCTACCAAAAATAGTTTCTAGCTATAACAATTCTGTACATAGAACAATAGGAATGAAACCGAAAGATGTGAAAAAATGCAATGAAAAGTATTTATTGAAAAATGCTTATAGTCACCTCAAAACAGTGGATCCAAGAAAACGAAAATTTAAAATTAATGATCATGTCAGAATAAGTAAGTACCGAGAGGCGTTTGCCAAAGGGTATATACCAAACTGGTCCAATGAAATTTTCACTGTGAGAAAAGTCCACCAGTCAAAACCTGTAGTGTATTTTCTTAAAGATCATGAAGATGTTGACATACAAGGTGGATTTTATGAAGAAGAACTCCAGAAAGTCAAACATCCTGATGTATTTCTGGTTGAAAAAGTTTTAAGATAAACTCTATATTAAATGGTTAGGTCTGAGCAATGCGTATAATTCATGGATATTTAAAAATGACTTGGTATGATACTTTCACAAATAAATCAATATAATATTCACATAAAACTTTTATTTATACCATATTTACATTATATATTAATCACAAAATCTCTTATCGTAAATTATTTTTCTATGGTTTGAATCCAAAATGGGTGCGATAATATTCGAAGTTTCTCTTATTCGCCTCTCGAAGCGCATTGTATCGATTGCTGCATGGTTCCAATCCATTTTCCGAGAATTCTGGTGAGCAAATTTCCATGAGAACATATAATAAGTTTTATTGCGACTTTCATCAATTGTTACCCTCTTATTCATGATTTATGAGAAAACTCAGCCTTGAAATCATCTGGGTGAAGATGGATGAATTCCAGAGTTAAACTTATGTTTTCACTATTGTGGTTAGCTCCTGGTTGCAGCAGATTTACAGCATTTTGCAACACATCACCACAAAGTCCGTTTTTCAAAATTTGAAAATATTCTCGATAATTTTGTCTTTTCAAGATATCTATCCTATATTCAATTATGGGTAGGAGTTCCCATAACTTGCAGACTGTTTCGAACCCCAAGTACACTGAAGAGTTATATTTTATAATTTTGACTACTCGTACATCTGCAAATTGGATAAGCTCAACAGTGAATGTATCGTCTTCAATGGCCGTCTGTTGATCGAATGAGTAAAAATGATTGGTTATAACTCCTTGATGTGTCAAAAACTGCTCCCACTCATGTTCTGTGAAAATCACCCGATCTCCCTTATTTCCAGCAATCTCAATACATGGAGTGAAATTCAAATCATATGAAAGATTTACAACAACAAATTTACATTTAGATTTATTTAATGGGAATTTTCTTTCACCCAACACTACTTCAGATTTTTCTTTGCAAAAATAGTTATTTGACAAGCTAAATTTGGACTCGGTATTACTCATTTTGAAAATGGAATGTCTGTTATGATATTGTATCCCGTTTATATATTTTTTATCAGTACTTAGTAGTGGGGGAAAATTTCACCTCGGATTATTGCAACTTGACACATACCTATTTAGAAATATGATACTGACACGTGCAATTATTGACATTGAATAAGGTTATTGAACTCGTATTGAATTTCTTCATAATTTATAAACATGTTTGTGACCGGAAACTCGATGTCAGCACATTCCAGGTAATTTGATATGTAACACATGCACTCTTTGAGAGAGGTCACTGAACCCTGTTGAATTTTGCTGATCTGTGTAGACATGTAACCGGAAACGTGTGTAACATGACACGAATAGTTGACCTTGAAATAGGTCATTGAACTAGTATTGAATTTCTTCATCGTTTATAAACATGTTTGTGACCGGAAACTCGATGTCAGCACATTCCAGGTAATTTGATATGTAACACATGCACTCTTTGAAAGAGGTCACTGAACCCGTGTTGAATTTTGCTGATCTGTGTAGACATGTAACCGGAAACGTGTGTAATATGACACGAATAGTTGACCTTGAAATAGATCATTGAACTCGTATTGAATTTCTTCATCGTTTATAAACATGTTTGTGACCGGAAACTCGATGTCAGCACATTCCAGGTAATTTGATATGTAACACATGCACTCTTTGAAAGAGGTCACTGAACCCGTGTTGAATTTTGCTGATCTGTGTAGACATGTAACTGGAAACGTGTGTAACATGACACGAATAGTTGACCTTGAAATAGGTCATTGAACTCGTATTGAATTTCTTCATCGTTTATAAACATGTTTGTGACCAGAAACTCGATGTCAGCACATTCCAGGTAATTTGATATGTAACACATGCACTCTTTGAGAGAGGTCACTGAACCCGTGTTGAATTTTGCTGATCTGTATAGACATGTAACCGGAAACGTGTGTAACATGACACGAATAGTTGACCTTGAAATAGGTCATTGAACTCGTATTGAATTTCTTCATCGTTTATAAACATGTTTGTGACCGGAAACTCGATGTCAGCACATTCCAGGTAATTTGATATGTAACACATGCACTCTTTGAAAGAGGTCACTGAACCCGTGTTGAATTTTGTTGATCTGTGTAGACATGAAACCGGAAACGTGTGTAACATGACACGAATAGTTGACCTTGAAATAGGTCATTGAACTCGTATTGAATTTCTTCATCGTTTATAAACATGTTTGTGACCGGAAACTCGATGTCAGCACATTCCAGTTAATCTGATATGTAACACATGCACTCTTTGCAAGAGGTCACTGAACCCGTGTTGAATTTTGCTGATCTGTGTAGACCTGTAACTGGAAACGTGTGTAACATGACACGAATAGTTGACCTTTAAATAGGTCATTGAACTCGTATTGAATTTCTTCATCGTTTATAAACATGTTTGTGACCGGAAACTCGATGTCAGCACATTCCAGGTAATTTGATATGTAACACATGCACCCTTTGAAAGATGTCACTGAACCCGTGTTGAATTTTGCTGATCTGTGTAGACATGTAACCGGAAACGTGTGTAACATGACACGAATAGTTGACCTTTGACTCCCTCCTCCCAAAGCTCTCTCATTATATCTCTACTATAAATGTTATTCTTATGAGCATTTTATTATGTCTTATGGAAGACATACATATTTCAAAAAAAGTGTTCAAACATGAAACCTCTTGTGTCAAGAGGTTCAATGCTTACAGGGTTTAAAGCATCACTTGAAGGAAGAATAGTGTTCATTATTAAAGTTAAAACATTCTTGCCTCAACCAACTACCATCCTTCAAAGAAGAAAGTGATCTTATTTCTCAAAACATTTTCTCTTCCTGTGGTCAAGAGCATTCTGTCAAATGATCAAACTTATATTTGGTTGGTCCTATTCAAGAATACAATCTTCTTGAATCAATGCAATTATGCATTGATTCAAAAAATCCTATTTATCAGTGCATCATGCCAAATAATAATAATGGCCGTCCTTTACCCGCACAGGCTCTGCCTTTGTGTATATGTGTGTTTATGAGAAACTATTATTATCATATTGTTATTATTGAAAGATTGATACAGAATTCTGGAATATTTTTAATCTATCTGCATTTTTTGATGGTTTTAAAACAAGAATTTCAAAACAATTCAGTGAAATAATGTATTATTATGAGTCTTGACATCTTTTATCAATCATCTTGATGAATTACCCATCTCGCCACATCATGCCAAATAATTTGTTAGCGAACCACATAAATTGAATGGTACGTGCGTCATTTATAACCTCTCAGCCGCAAGTATGCGCATTTTTCATTAATTTGTTTTGGATATATTATGTTCCTCATATTCTGAACAATGTTCGAAATCTTTGTTGAGAGATTGTAATATGAACTTTTGGTTCAGATTGGTATAAATTTGTTTTATTTTCTTTCCTCTGATTGCCACACTATTTTTTTTCGATGACACATCCACCTTTTCCAGCATATAAAAGTACTAAACAGGTTTTATATTTCATCATCTCAGAATATATTATATATTCGATGATCCAGTACTTCATCGATATGTGCGTGGGTTCGAATCTCAGCGCAGTCACCAGTCATGCACATGGCATAACACGTTGAAAGGTGTTTTGCTCGCACAAGTCTCTCGATGACTTTTGAGGGTGAGTGCAGCAGATTGACGGAAATAACAATTTCAATAACAATTACCTGATTTAAAATAGGATCGTCACCTTGTGGTATAACGCTATGAAAATTCGCTTGTGAAAAATAGTATTAGTTGAGATAAACTTATATTTTCTTGTCCTTCAAATGTGAAGAGACTTTGAAGTTGCAGCATTGTTTTTATACTACATACAGTTTGAGTAATTTTAATTCGTATTTTAATTAAATAGGAACCTGTATACCAGTGGTCGTCAGAATGTAGCACCAGAGTTCGTCGCTCTAGGGTAGAAAACAATTGAAATTGAAAAAATATTCATTGATAAAAACTTCAGTAACTAGTAACTGAAAATATTCAGCACAGGAACCGCAGTAAAATTTGTTTTGTTTGTCGAATACAGTATCACATTTACTGTGCATCTATTGCTTGCACTTCATGCAACAAATCCTATTTTCAATAGGGTTCTCTTCGCAGTCACTTTCATCCGTTCGTTTTTTTAGTATCTTCTATCTTCTTGGCTTCCTTCTCATCAAGTTGCTCTAATCTTTTCAATCTTCTTGTTAATTTTCTCTCTACTACCTTTTTTGGTATTTTTGGTGACATTTCCGGCCAAAATAAAAGATTTTTTATGGCGTTGCAACTCCTGGAATATTTTGCTGCTGTTTTCATGTTGTTGGTTTGGATGACAGTGGAGGTGTCACTTCTGTTTTTTCAATGTCGATTTCTATTGACTTGTAATTTTCTTTTTTTTATCATTCTTCTTTTGAGTTTTTTTGTTCTAGTTTTGCTTTTCATCTTCATTTTTTCTTTTAGTGCATCCTCTAAATATTCTTTCAAAGCTTCATTGATATCATTTTGATCTTCATCTGGGGTTTCTTCGTGTGTATTGTTTGAACATTCATGTATAGCATCGTTACTTTCAGTTACTTCATCACCTATTTCACTATTCGCATTTTCATACATACGATATCTGGATCATTTTCCACATATTCCGAAATACCATCTTCAGCTATTTCAAATTCTTAAACATCTTTATTATTCAAAAAACCATCTACTTCTGTGAACCTCTCAATTTGAGATATATTTTCAATTTCAGCATTATAACTTCTTGTGACTTTGGTTCCTTAACATTTCGCTAAAAATAAAATAAACTAGTGTCCTTGATGTCATCTGAATTTTCAAATCGTTGTAACATTTCTTAGGCCAAGCTTTTTTCAATAAACTCCAGTTGCGTATTTAAAATATTTTTTTTCTCTGTTCTTCACTTGCCTTGTACCTATTTAGTTTTAAAATATGCAATTGCATCGGGGTTGAAACGAGAAAACTCACATACTTCAAACCCATTTTTTGATGTACTGTCTTTACATGTTAACTCAATAACTTTAATTTAACAAACAATTTAATTTAATGGTGGGTAAAAATTGTCTCTTTTCAAGGATATGCCAATTTTTTTTTTATACTTCACTTATACCTCTTTCTTTCATGCTGCTTTAAGGGGATGAAACTTGGCCACATCCATGGGTTTTAAGAAAATTGGTGGAGTTGGGGTATGAAGCAATGAGTTAGATGATTTTGTAACTTCACAACTCACTTAATGACAGCTTTAAATGAGAAACGTAACCATTCATCAAAACTAATATCGGAAATTTGAAATTGTTTTCTATCATTTGAGGATGAAACACAGCATAAAAAAGTATTCAGAGAATGTTTGACTTGTTATCAATCCATTATCGATGGTCCAAGAAGACGGCACAGATACAGTCAGCGATGTCGGTATAAGTTTGCATTTTTGCATTTTTGCCTGCTGCATTTAATAATAATAAAAATAATAAATACGTTCATTATATACCCACATATCAATACAACAGAAATAAAATCATACATAATTTGGAAATTAGAATTGAATTGAAAAGGTAGGCATATAAATGGCAATTTTGTTCAGAATCAGAAGATAAACCACACAAAATTTAATGATGAGCATCCGTGAACTCAAAATAAACATATACATAACACTGGAAGAGAGAGCGAACGAGAGAAAGCGAGAGAAAGCGAGCGAAAGAGACAAAGAGAGAGAGGAATGGATGGATAGAGAGAGAGAAGAAAAGGGGGAGAATTTTTACACACGTGACCTATCTAATTACTTGCATACCAAATGCATAAATTTGTATTTGGAGTCAAATTGAAACTAAATAATTAAAGTTTAGTCAGCTCATTTACGATTTTAGCGCTTTTGAAGGAAAAAGAACTCTTGAATACTTCTTTATGGTGAGAGGGTATGGTGAGAATATTTTGGCGTCTAATATTCAAATTATGAACATCGTACGATAACTTAATTTTTCGTGTAAGTAAGGATGTCACTTAAACTTTAGTAATTTGAAGCAGAAGAACGCAAAATGTAATTAAGGCGGTTGAACTTATCAAGCCAATGACATTCAACTAATTTGTGAGAAATCCTGTGATTGCGCTTTATGCCATATATAAATCGAAAACACGAGTTTTGTGATTTTTGTATATGTTTTATATCAACACTATCAAGACAGGATCAATAGACAACGTCACAATGATTCAAATGAGATAATACCAGAGATTCACACAGCATCTTTTTCAAATCTCGATCTAGTGACTATAAATAATTTTCAAAGTATATTAGGCTTATTACAGTTTTTTTGAGATGTGCTGCTTAAACTTGAGTTTACTATCGATAATAAGACCCAGACTTTTTCCAGATTCAAGGAATGGAATTATTTAATTTCCAATTTGCAATTGTAAAGTATCCAGTATGGATTCTCGAGTGGTATCTTTGCTGAAAAGTAATGCATACGACTTACTTATTTTTAATGAATGGTCATTAGAAGAATTGTACAAAGAATTCATATCATCATTAATTTTTTGGACAGACTCAATCAAATTATCAGCCCTAAATGAAAAATATATCTGAGTGTCATCAGCATTAAAATGATAATTATAATGACGTATCGACCTTTGAAAATTGGAAGTGTACATAGTGTACAATAAAGGCCCCAGAACACCCGATGTCACTTCAGTTGGAGAAGAAATTTTCTCGTCAATCTTAACTTGTTGAAACCTATCAGTTAAGAAAGATTCCAAAAAGATTTCAGCACTATTTGTGAAAACAACAAACTGAGATATTGAAATAAGGGTTTTATGGTTTATCATATCGAAAGCTTTTATATAATCAAGTTAAATCAGTATGCTCGTTTGATTTTGATCCGTAGCTCTCAGTAAATAATCGACAATATCAACAAGTGCTGTTGCACAACTGTGACCTTGTCTAAACCCTGACTGCTTTATAGGCAAAATATCGTATGTACTGAGATGACTTCTGATTTGATTTCCATTATTTTTTCTAATATTTTGGAGAATGTAGGTAGTACGCTTATGGATCGAATATGATTAAATTCCAGGGGTTTATGATTTAGGGTAAATGAATGACATTGGCGTTCTTCCATACTTTAGGAAAGTAGGATTGAACAATGCACTGGTTAATTATACATATGTGTAACTAAAGGTATGATAAAAGGGCAACACAAATGAATGATAATTATATTGATATTGTCTGCTCCGGTTGCTTTAGATTTTATGTCCAAAATGATCTCAGATACACTTTCCTCATTGACAGGTTTGAATGAAACAAACTCATCAATATTGTCTTTTACATTTGAAGAATAATAATTATAAGCAGAATTATTCACGATAGGATGTTGAATAGGGAGACTGGCAAAAAACTTATTGGCTGCTTCAACATCACTCAAGTGAGCAGGGATGTCTTTCTTTTTAGTTTTAGTAACATTGAGTTTCTTTAGTTCGTTCCATGATTCTTTGGAATTAGAGTTGTTGAATTTTTGTCGTAGGTAAACTTTCTTTTCGGTTTTTATAGCAGAAGTAGTGAAGTTCCAAATTTGTTTATAGTATGACCAATGTTCCTGAGTACGACGATTTTTATATTTTTTAGTGCTTTGTCGCGCAGGTTTTGTATAAGCTTGATATTATCGGTAATTCAAGGTGCATATGGCTTCTTTTGGATAAAATTGGGGTATGGATATCGATTTGGAAATTGATATTGTGGTTCAAATATCGATTTTTTCATCAATATTCACAGTTTTATAAATTGAATTCCAAACCATAGAAACAAGATCGTTTTGGAAAGTCTCTAAGTCAATACGATTAAAAGGTCGATAGGATATTTTTTTTCTAGGTATATTTAATTGAGGAAGAAAACCAAAAGTACAATTATTGAGAAAATGATAAGAAATATTATTATCAATCACCTGGGTTGGAAATTTATCTGAAGATATAATAGTGAATAATAAATCAAGAAGTGAGGCACTAGTATCAGTAACGCGAGTGGGTTCCATGCCTCAAGTATACCAGTTAATTGTAAGCAGGGATTCAAGTTTATGTTCAACATATTAATATTGAAGTCACCGAAACATATGATGAGTTCATAGTTAGAAAAAATTTCAGTTAAAGTGTCGTCAAATATACTAAAAAAAGACTGATGAATAGAATTGGTAGGACAATACGTTACCAATTGCGATTTTATATTTTTGGAATGTTACTTCTATCCATATGTATTCAATAAACTCAGGATACTCGCTCATCAAAATTTTATAATTCAAGTGATGCCTAATATACATACCAACCCCCCACCACGAGAAGGACGATCTTTTCGGATGAAATTACATTCTTGCAGCCTTACACGATCACCGGTTATGCCAACATGTAGCCAAGTTTCAGTAACACCATTAACATCGTTTTTTTCCGAGTTGCTGTAATCCGAAAATGACTCGAAATATGATAATCAAAGATCTTACATTTCTTTTATATACTTTACACTTCATTTATATGATATACAGTAAAAGTCACCCAGAAAAGAAAAAAAATGAGCTGTTTTAGCTGGGATTATCTAGAAATTCTCCTTGTGATAGTAACAAGAATATATGAGGTATATTAGAAAGATGAGAAAGAAGGTGGAGAATAAGAAAAGTAAAAAGAAAAGTAAAAGGAGAAAGAAAAAAAATATGGTAAAGTTATGTTCATTATTCAGGAAAATCTTCTCATTTTCAAACTATTATTATCTTTATGATTCACCTAGGTATATATTGAATCGCGCTGATCTATATCTAGGTGTTCGGTAGTTTTCGGGATTTCTCGGAAAAGAAAAAAGGTCAATCGATGTGTTCCAAAAAACCACTAGAATTAATACCGACTTTTTCGTCCCCCTTTTTCGCATGAAAAGTGAACCGCTCAGTTTCCCTTTTTCCGAGTGTAAACCGGTTGTTCATTATTATATTTGCTCAACTCAAAACTCCGAAAGGCGATAGAAGAAAGAAGAACCGGCAAGAGAGCTCTTGAGAAGAGGCATCCACGCCGTTTGGAGTTTCCACCACCATACCTAAAGCCGTTACAATTACTGTAAGTCGCATTTTCCTTTTCATATACAAATTGTCTTCGAAGTTATAACCAGATTTGACATTCCCCCGCATTATATCTCCCGATCTACCTGGTAAACGTTCACTTTTCGAAACCACATTGCTATCGAGGAAAACAATAATTATTTTCTACTTATTTTGGCTCTTACGTTAATACAATAGAAAACAAAATCAATCTCTAAATTAGTTTTATCGTTATAAATAAAATTAACGTAATATGTGTGGCTAAAGGATTGAATCCAAAGCCAATTACAAAAAAAGAAAATCTCTCTATCCCCTACATAAACTGATGGATACATCAATAATGTTAACAGGTTTTTTCTCCATCATAGTTAATGATATTGTGCACGATTTTCTGACACTTCCTTACCAAAACTTTAATATCTGTAGGAGAAACGCGGTTTCGTCTCAATTAAAAACTCTGTTTCCGACGTTTAAAACGTTTTTTGTCTGAAGGTATTCTTTAATTTCATTAAACCAGTACTTATTATTTCATTCTGTGACCGCAGCTCTAGTTCTCGTTAAATTTTGCGATACCATCTGTGTTATAATAGGATGCCGTTTATAAGTCAAACATGCTCGGCCCAATACTTTCCATCGTAGTTGCTTCACCAATCTTATTAGTCGCTCGTACCATCCACCCCACCAGGCGGCAGTAACAGAATTGAATTTCCAGCATATTCGTTGAATAGAGGTGTTCTCAGAAATAGCTTGCCAGTGTAGTTTCTGGAATGCATTATCTGCAACGGCAAAATTGTTACCATGGTTACTATTGTAGTAAAACTGCACTAAACTAATTTATCTAATTTATTCAAAACACTAAATAAAACAATTATTCTACCAAAAACATAGACTTCACTATTTCAATTTAATTCTACTGTGGCTATCTATCTGCGAACTCTCGAACTGCATTTGTAACTCTCTGTGACTGTCCTGCTCTCTGATATCCAGCGGCTTATATACTCGCTTTTACAGTTCTCGATCAATCGAGTCTATTCGGCGACTTCTTAGATGTCCCTATAAACTTCGGTTAGAAAGTTCGCGTTTCTTCCACGCGTGACTCATGTGTATGCGCGTTCAGGAATGTTTACAATTGGGATGCATACTTAAAAATATAATGTTAACATGGTTTGTTGCAGTAGGTGGCCGTGATATAGGCGGCCATGCTTTTGACAGATGAGGTTTATATTGGTAGGTAAATTACATTGAGTTACTGCATAGTAAACAAGCAAACAAAGATATTCTTATGTAAAACATTTCTTGTAAGCATTTGCGTTAAGCAATTTGAGAAATATGAAATGCTTTGAAAAGTACAATTTATGTAAATACTGCAAAGAGTTGGGTCAAGTGCAAATATGACATCCAAAATTAATATATTTAACGAATTTAATGGAAGATTGCGACCAGGAAGCGTTAGAGTCGAATGGTTTGTTTACGAAAATCCAAGAAAGTCTGCTGCAGATGTCAAGTAAATATGGCCTTTTGCGCAAGAGAGATTTGAACAAAATTGTTTCACGAGTGATTGAATTTTTGCGATAAGTCTGTCAATTTATTTCTGAACGAAACTGAATTGCTTCGTGAAAACACCAAGAGTCCGCAGGACGAGTGATGTTTTCTCAAAACAATTCAGTTGAGTTCAGAAATAAAATACAGACTTATGAGATAAATTCAATCATGAGTTGAATTTTACTAGACTATTTCACGAAAAAAGTTTCTTCATTAATATAAATACGAACAATGTATAACAGTCATAAACAAATTTTTAAAATCATCAATATTTTAATACATACAATATCATTCAAAATAAACAATTACAATAATAAAATGTATAAAATAAAACTAAATATAATCTCAAAAGTGTGATTAAGTACCATCCTGCTCATAGAGAAGTACTTACATATGTTCTTCCGCTCATCAAGGACTCTGAAAGAATCGGGGAAACATGAGAATCGTTATACTCGTGCCACCTGCCTGAATATGGATGCTTACAGTAAGCAGTGTAGTGTCCGCTATAGGAAGACCCGCTGTGATTCAATAAAGCGTATAAGTTATAACGACAAGGCGCTGCATTGTCTGCTGTGAAGTTGCTCATATCTAATCCTTCAAGTGGAAAATCAATGGTGACATCTAATTTTCCTCGAAGTCTGTCTGTTTAGGAAAACCTTTTAAAGTGGATTATCAAAATTTTCGGTAATTTATGAAGCATAAGAGATTTTGTGCATTTCCTTCTTTCTTTGCAAGTCGAACATGTCGGTTTTTCATCACCATCCATAGTTTGTTTCTTCCTTAGTAAATGAATCCAAACATTGCGATAGACTAAGTTGCCCTGATTTTTGTGATACTGATATAGGAAGAAAAATGTCCCAGAAAGTATCAAAAGTGACTGACCGTTGAGCACAAAATGAGCAATATTATAATGTTTCGTTTCATAATTTCATTTGAATTTGCACCGAAGCGACTTATTTTGGCACAATCAGGTACAATTAATATTAATAGAACTGCCAAACTTTGTGTGGCCATGGTTGCGTCGTTGAAAATACCGAAGCTGATCCTCCAATCAGAATTGAAAGACAGCTGGTATTATCGCGATAACACGAGTTGTCTTTGGTTTGCGATTTGTCAGATTATGTAAGAATTTTAAGATGAGTGAAATAGTCTATCTAATATAATTTTACTGGCTTCTTCTACGAAAGTATGGAGCTCATCAGTATTGTTGACGCTGACTACCCGATTGTTGACGTAAAAACTCTTCATTTTCATAATGACTCGAGTGGAGTATACTGAATCAATATTATGACACTTCGCCATAGTTTTTTGAAGATGGTAATTCAAGACATCACTTAGGAGAAACGGACTACATGTTACTCTGAAAACAACTCTGCAATGCCTTTAGCATATCTATCGGTTGTCATCCGCATACCACAAGAACTTTAAGAAATCTCGTTTCTCTGGTGTCGAGGTGATCTGAAGAAATGCTTTTTAATATCATATACAATTCCAATCTGACGTAATGTGAATCGCAAAAAGATAGCCGGTATTAATTCAATCAGATTTACACCTTTTTTCCAACATTGGTTCACTAGTGACGATCCCCATATTCCTAAGACTCTCCGTTTTCGAGAAAACCGTAAAGTCACGGAAAAAGGCCTGTTACTATTTTATGGGGGTGTGGGGATAACAATACATATATTATTACTTACACATATTTGGCAGTTTTCAAGGTAGCTGTTGATAATTCTCCTGAAATACTTGCTTATCCAAGTTTTCTCCTTCATTCTGGTAAAGGATGCAGTATCAAACGCATTTTTAACGTCAATACTTATGATCACTATCCATTTCAGTGAGGTACTGTGGCAATAGCTCAGAATCTTCTTTAACGCGTTTATAGGGTATAGTGAAACCGAACTGAATTTCAGAGATAGGCTTCTTTTCATCCTGATCATGTGTTCATTGTTTCAAGTTTCCACTTCCTCAACGTTCTTTTTTTTTGAAGATTCAGAATAAATCTTTTTTGGATGAATAGAATAAAAAAAAAATAATTTTTTTACTGAAATAATTTTTGTGCTCGGTTAGTTTCACTGAATGTGATACTGAACCAGATGTATTTGCAAATGGTAATAACAACAACGAGATCAGATAATTCATGGTCCCAACTCTTTCTTTCTTACTAAACAGCAATTAGGAATGTTTCGAGTAATTTCTACCACTAACACGTTTTTATTGAAATGAGTAAGCTGATGTCAATAAATCAAATCGTGACCCAATTTTAATTCCATACACATTTTGTAACCATCGTTTCCTGTTAAGTTATACTGTGATTTCCTATACTGGAGGAGAAATTGACATAATGCAGTTTGCCTATCACTACCATACAAAGACCTGAGTGATTGTAACAACAATTTACCCTCGTAATCCCTACAAGTTCCTTTTGGTTTGTCCAGCTTATTTTGCTTGCACAGAGAAAAAAATTACTAACCCATAGCGAACATTTAATACCCCTTAGTAAAAAGTTGAATACTATATGGGACAGATAAACAATTCAATAAGCACAAGTAAATTCAGATTGCTGGAAAAATTAACTAGCTGTTATTCACCTGATGTATAATCATTTCAGTGCATAACAGGAACTGACTCAAGTAAGTACCCACAGATGATTCAGCCTGATTACTCACAAGTGAACAGTTGACTGGCCCTCAGTGAGTGAATCCAATGTGTGAATTGATGTTGAGTATACAAGTCATTAACTCATCCACTTGTAGAAAATGATCACTTGTATTCTCATTAGCATATATTTTTGTAAGAAGTATTAATTAGTAGATTTGCTAGAAGTTTTCCAAATGACTACCCTTAGTGAGCTAATATCGCGCCAGCGAATATATTGTGAATTGACATAGGTATACAAATCACTAACCGTTAGTGAACTCATCCACTCATGGCAAATGATTATTTTTACTACTGCTGCAGAAACGTTTATTTGAACTAATTATTGAAGTAACTTACCTTTAGTGAACTCTTGGGCTCATTGTTCAACTAATATAGATTTCCAATGGCTCCGTAGACTCCGATAGAAAGTAACAAAAGTTCTTAATTTTTCCTTGCATGCCAGGAGACATGTTCTGTGATTTGTCTTCAATAGCGGGGAAATCTCTATTGGGTTCTACTTGTCCCAGCCACATACTCGAATAAGTGGTTATTAACACAGTATATGTTTATTTTGATAGCTAACCTGTAGTCAGGTTCACCAGCTGTTATACTGTGTGTCCACGTGTAGTGTGTTAATCACCCAACCACATACTGAGCACATGAAGTAAAGTTGATTAACCCAAATTTACCTCTACACCAAATCACACCCCTATGAAGATACATGATACATTCCTGTATAATGTTGGAAATAGAGTGATTATCAAATTAAAGTAGAATACTAAAAGCATCGTCGAGTATGTAAATTCATAAAATTGAAAATTATTTCACATTTTATGTAACACTCTCTCTCAGTTCAATATACTTACCTACAGTAAGGGTAAAACATACCCTCAGTATGAGTAATACGATATATCATAAATATTAATTGATATACATAACTAATACGTGATGACAATCCCTGTCAATATTTGTGAAACATTAATTGTACAGCTTCTTCAGGTGAACAATGTTCATTATATGTCGTTCACATGAAGAAGTGCAAACGAAAAGAGTGAAATAAAATTGTATTATAAGTAAAATGATTTTTCTCGATTGTCATATATATGTGCAGGATATAAAAACACAAGATAAAACAAAATAAAACATTTATTCTTGGGTAACAAACACTACGCATTTGTTTTGAACAACTAGGATGTTTTTTTCAAAGATAATGAAATCAAAAATGAAACCTTCAAACAATTTCAACTAATGGAAAACTGAACAAGTAATAGCAGGTTCCATTGTACAGCGTAAAATTCATACGTATTGGTTCTTATACAAATACAACAAAACTTTCGAGTTAGCCTTGAGACACAAAATTACTAGCGTTTATGTACTGGGTATTCTCCCCCCTCTGTAGCGTATGAAAATGGAAAATCTTCCAAGATGAAACTTGAAGGGCGTTCCTTGATCTGTCATGTTTTTGTATTGAATCAAAAAATTTGCATTGCTAATCCTGTCAAAAATATTAACTGGGTATATTTAAATGACACAGTGTACGATTTTCCATAGTTCATAAAGGATTATCATCAAATCCAGTGGTAACAGGTTCAATGCGATTATTTCAAATGGCTTCAAAGCTCCCATATGTCTGATAAGTGTGAAAGACTTAAAAAATTATTTTCATGCATTCGGTAGTCATATCATAATTGCAGTTATTTGAAGGAATCCCTCCAAATCTGGTTGTACCAGATTCAGAATGATAAACCCTACAGAAATATAGAAGACTAGACAGTACTCCATTCAAATATACCTGTGTTGATATGTCTTGACACCGTTGTAATGCTCATTTCAAGTTCCACTCCTCCAGTGTCTTTTGGTATTCAATTTTTACACTTATTGTCCACACTGCATTAACGAAAAGACCGTTACAATACAACCTACATACATACACACTTATACGAAACTACGGCTACTAAATAAATGATTCCCGGCGAACTGCGAAGCTTCAAGCGTCCTGTCACCCCTTACTATCAACGAATGAGCTCCGACAATGCACGAATGAGAGATTGATCGATGATGGCAGGAAACTGAACGTCTGTAGTTATCGATCCAGTCAGTTGTAGTTACAGTAAAGTCGTTAGTGACACTTGAACAATTTTAGAAACACTTCATTGGCAAGAGTAGGCATACTATATGATAGCTATGAGTTTACTGATCAATAACCATAATCGACTATGGAGTTTCTGTTAGTCTATCACCTATCACCGTCCAGCAAAATGGTTTTACCTACTATTATAATAAAAAATCTCCTGTTATAGGTTAATTTTTCACAGCGAAACAATTTACCTAGACGTGTTTTCTCGGTGTGCGAAACAGAAAAGAATGAAAGACTATCTTCGGATCATCCTCGGACAATTATCAATTGCTCTGGTATTTTCTTATTCCTATGTCCCTAGCGCTGTGACTTACTACTGTATATAGCTAATGACTGATTCACTTTACTTCTAGCTGAATAAAATTTTCCCTTGTATGAAAAATATTGACACAAGTGAAAGGATCAGTAGTTGGGTTTAACAGGTTAGGAAATAACTCAAGATATTAAATATTTCTTTGTTTTTATTTAATATCGTGGTATGAATACTCTACCCCAAAAAATCTCCAGGAACGCTATTTTCAATTTTTATTCTTTTGTACACTATATTTTCTGACCTGAGGCAACAGCATTCTCTGAAGCATTATCCCAGGTTCCTCTACTGTTAACGTTAGGAAAATGCCAAGTGCTGTGGAATATAACGTGTTCATGACAAGTTCTTGAAGCTGAAAAAATAAATTAGTAAGGTAGTAAGGTAGGTAGTAAGGTAAGGTTAAATATTGTATTAATAATAATAATAATGTTTATTTGTCATTCGTACATAAAATCAGAACTGTGACAAAAGTTTAAACAAATAAACAGGTTAATCACTGAAGCAGTAAAAAATTTAAATTAAAAAAAACATTACCGCTTGTTTAGTGATGACTAGTTGACATTTGTAAGAAGTTAGATTACAAGTAATTCAGTAAGATGGACACATATTAAAACAATAATTTAAACACTGATCAAACACTCCTTATAATTGAAATAGTGATTAATTTCTCAAAAACAGTTTTTTTGTTTTTAATTGACTGTTTCCAAATGTAAATAATTAGGTGTGAACATTCTGACCAACAAAGTCCTGAAAGAACAATCTTCCTTTGTCTGAAATCCAATTTTTTATTTTACTTTTGAATGTTTTTTGGTTTTTAATAGTTTTTATTGTTTGTGGTAAAATCTGATAGAGTCGCGGTCCGAGATACGATGCATTTTTTTGTCCAATTGCTTTTGTACAGCGAGGAACATTCAGAAGGTTTTCTTTGTTTCTCGTGTTGTGGGTGTGAGTAGGTAACTTGCTCTAGCTGAATATTTCCTTTTTTGACGTTGTTCAATATACTCAAGCAAAATATCTGTCTTATGTCGAAAACAGAAGCTTCTTTATACACACTGTCGCTGGAGTATGTTTTTCCTTTTCTCAACATGATTTTCAAGATCCATTTTTGTATGACAAGTAGATTCTTCAAATAGCAGTCATTCACTCCTCCCCATCCAACTATTCCATATGTAAGTTGGGATTGAACTAGTGCAAAATACAGAGTTCTCAAATATCCGGCGTCCAAAAAATTTCTCAAGTGCTTGAATTTAGACAAAATAGGGTGCAACCGGTTGACGGATATAATAATTTTAACAAATGTATTGACGAGTTTATTATTTTTGTCGTAGTTATCACATCTCAAACTATCGAAAATATTTCCAAATTTTCCTACACGTTCTCCATCTATCGTTCAAAGCGGCAGGGAGAGTCAAAATTTCTAATTGACTAATTCGATGATTTTCATAATTTTTACGAATTTTTCTGATTCAATCTCCGCGAGTTTTGGCATATTTTTTAGAGAAGGGGAGTCACCCCACCGAATTAATTTCTTCTGTTGAAATTTCACACGTCCGAGTCTATCGGGAATTTTGCCAAAATCCTACGCATTCTCTATATGCCTCCTTTCGGGGGTCAGAGGAGTAAACATTTTCGAAACTGAATTACTTGGAACTACTGAAAATTTTCTCAAATTGCTCTGCGATATGTTTCAGGGGTGGTAGGATATAAAAAGGTAGTGGTTCTGAATTCACTTGAAAGATTTAAAACAAACCAACACATTAACACTGCAAGTTGAATAAAAGTTTGTAAGCGTAGTTTTTCAGGTCTTTGAACTTATATCTTTTCCTAATGATCCGCTCCACTTGTATTTCAGCCAACCTAGTCTGGATACCATCAGGTCACAGGGGCCTAGAAGGGAAAGAAATAGCGGACGCCCTAGCAAAAGGCCAAAATAACGTTCACTGGGCCAGAACCGGTAATCGGTAGCTCTGCCAAGAATGTTATAACATCCTGGGCAGACAATAAAAGACTCGAGTATTAGCGTAATCGACAGGGCCACCTAAAGTTGGGGTTCTTTACATAATTATCTCAGGCAGATACATGAGTTTGAAAAATGTCCTATCATACTTATCGAGGAAAAGTGAAATTATAACAAGCGTAGCCGAAATGATCTCGCTAAAGAGATACAAAAACCATCCTCACCATCATCAACATATCAACTTCAGGAGGCGAATACACGGGTTTCATGAAACATATGGATATTTGACATAAGTAGATGCAATAGGTGAAGTTACTCATCAGAACGGCAGGTTTCCATTCAAATATTTTCTTCAAAATTCCTGAAACATAAAGGCAATATGTGAATTTATTATGCATTCGTTCATTCAACAGTAATTTGAGTTTAGGAATATCCACAATAATGTTGTAGAATTTGCTTGCTATACTGATAAGCTTCAGAGCTCACAGTATTGAATCATTCTCGATATTGCATTTCGCATCAAAAAGCTTTCAATAAAAAGAAAATGAGTAAGTACCTCCATAATTTTGAGACATTCCCAATATTCCAATTCCAACTCCTAGTGCGAACACTGTTTTCACTAAAGGTCCTAAAAGAGCAGCTTCAAATCCCTTGAAATCGAAAGTTGATATTGTAACAGCCATCAAAGGTAACATCATGAAAGAGGGAGTGAAAAAATTAGTCCAGATCTGAAGAATAAAATGATTCTATAGCTATATGAATCCTCATTAATATTATTGCATTTTTTTTTAATCAAACATATGTTATGAGACAACTCAAATGATAGATTAAGATTTCATGAACATTTTTTGTTCGGATGAAAATCCGTATATTCAAATTATTTGGATAAATATTCAGTTTCGACAATTAATTCGGTTGAAACAGTTACCTTGGAATGATCTAGTCTATTATTATTTATAATTGTTTTTTTTGGCCAGAGAATTTTCTAGTAGCCTTTTGCCACGGAATTGAATTTTCAGACCCCATGCTGCTTAGTTTTGAAGATATCAGCTCCTGACTACGAGCAAAGATTCATAAGACCGCCGGAAACAATGTCCAGCAGGATTTGAAAAACTTTCATATAGAAAGTAAGTATAAAAATGAATTTTAATTTTTTTTGTTCATGTTATACGTTCATGCACTAGTGAAATACAATTTGTATTGTACTCATTTGTCATTCTACTACAGCGTTTTGTGATAATGACAAACATATATTATATTATATTACGTTTTAAACAATTGCATTTTAACTATTATTTTCAATCATATCTAATACATACTGGTTTATGAAATTACAAATAAAATTAGTTTCGTTTGAATATCAAGTAAATTACAAAAAAATGTTGATGACAATACGCTTTTTATTTTTATTTTCTGCACTTAGTGAAACATAAATGAAACATTGTTTGGTGTTTGCATGAGCGTAGAAAAAATATTTTATGCAACCCGTGAAAAAAATGTTTATATTGTACTTGATGTGTTGTCTAATTTCACGTCATGAAACATGTATGTAACTAACGAAAGTAGGTATAATATTTTACAGATCTATGAAAGATTTTTTCTTGTAATAAAGCAGTCAAACTGTTACTTGAAGTTGAAAGTGCTTCATAGGCTTGATAACTCTACGCCATTTGGGAATTGTCTAGCACAAAAGTGTTGAAACATGTCCGTCGCGATGAAAACCAAGGTACATTAGGTTATTGTACGGTTGTGGATATGGTGGTAGGCTGTGACGATGAAGCTGGGGGCAGAAATGTTTACGGGAAAATTCAACTATGGTAATTTGAAACAAATATTATCAATCGTATTTCAAGCAGTTGCTATTTCCAACGTTGATCTCCCGCTATTTCGAAGTTCATTACTAATGTGTATTATATTCGTCACGTTTGGAAACAGTTTCAGTGAGCGTTTTCATGCATCAAAACGCTTCAGTTGAATTTGACCCATCAGTTTTTCTCGTTTTCTTCAATTATAGTGGAGAATTGAATTTCTCTCGTTTCACGGGTAATGAACTATAGTCTAGTCTACAAGTGCCATTTAGACCAACTTTTTTCAGCAGTCTCCGAAAATTATGATTGAGGAGTCATTCGATTCGGAATGACATCCAGATGATTTTTGAAAAAAATGAAGTTCCGCATGAAAAAATTGTAAAAGTTATTAACAATTAACTAAAAAAAAAAAGATGGCTTTAGTATTTTGTAAATATCTCAAAAACTAATTAAAATTTTTTAAATCTAAAAAAAGATTCAAAAAGAGGAGGAAATTTCCTAAAACAGAGCTCAATTCCTGGAATTGTAGCATCAATATTTATAATTTTCCCAGAGGGATGAAAATACGGCCGAAAACGGGTACTCTGGCTCGGGCAAGCCACATCCACTTTGGACACTTTAACAATAAAAATTATTTTAAAATACTAAATATGAAAATAAAAAATTGAAAAAATTCAGGCACTAACTGAATAGATTAATGAACAATAATCCGCTTGAAAAAAATTTTTATCACAATTTTTCAATTAGTTAATCAATAGTTAATTAATAATTTTTTTCTGCTTGAACATGAACATTGCAAGTGTGATAATTGTTAAACTATAAATTTAAGATTTTTTTCCTCTTTTGGAGCAATTCTTGAAAGGCTTCAGAATAGAACCCCGTTGGAAAAATTAAAAAGTTTTTATTTTTCAGTTTTTTATTTACAATTTTCGTCGTTGCAAAATTAAATACTTAAATTAATCATTGAAAAAAAAATTTTTTTTTAAATATTATCAATAATCCGTTTTTATGTTATCAGGAACTACATAGAAATAATTTTTTTAAATTTTTATCTCTAATTGTTTAAAAAATTGTTATAAACAAATGCGATGTTTATAAGATAATTGAAATTTTTTTTATGGAATTTGAATCTTTGATACAAATAATGATTTTTAAAAGAAAAATTGTTCCTTAAAAAAATTTTTTTATTGCTTGAAAACGCATTTGTTAATTAACAATTATTTTCTCCCGCTTCTAATTAATATTAAGGAACCATTTTTTTTTAAATCATTATTTGTCTTTCTTTCTGATAAAAAAAAAAAATCCATTTTATTTAATTTTTCATTGTTTATGCAATAAACAATTTGTTATAAACAAATAAATTTTTACCTTTTATTTTTTTTCTATTCTAATTTCTGTCACAAAAACAGACATGATTTTTTTTCTTTTTTAAAATTTTTTTTATCATTTTTTATTTAATTTTTAAATATAAGTTCTCTCTAACTCACTAAATGTCATGTCTGTTTTTGTGACAGAAATTAGAATAGAAAAAAAAATATAAGGTAAAAATTTATTTGTTTATAACAAATTGTTTATTGCATAAACAATGAAAAATTAAATAAAATGGAATTTTTTTTTTTTATATCAGAAAGAAAGACAAATAATGATTTAAAAAAAAAAATGGTTCCTTAATATTAATTAGAAGCGGGAGAAAATAATTGTTAATTAACAAATGCGTTTTCAAGCAATAAAAAAATTTTTTTAAGGAACAATTTTTCTTTTAAAAATCATTATTTGTATCAAAGATTGAAATTGCATAAAAAAATTTTCAATTATCTTATAAACAACGCATTTGTTTATAACAATTTTTTAAACAATTAGAGATAAAAATTTAAAAAAATTATTTCTATGTAGTTCCTGATAACATAAAAACGGATTATTGATAATATTTAAAAAAAATTTTTTTTTTCAATGATTAATTTAAGTATTTAATTTTGCAACAACGAAAATTGTTAATAAAAAACTGAAAAATAAAAACTTTTTAATTTTTCCAACGGGGTTCTATTCTGAAGCCTTTCAAGAATTGCTCCAAAAGGGGAAAAAAATCTTAAATTTATAGTTTAACAATTATCACACTTGCAATGTTCATGTTCAAGCAGAAAAAAATTATTAATTAACTATTGAATAACTAATTGAAAAATTGTGATAAAAATTTTTTTCAAGCGGATTATTGTTCATTAATCTATTCAGTTAGTGCCTGAATTTTTCCAATTTTTTATTTTCATATTTAGTATTTTAAAATAATTTTTATTGTTAAAGTGTCCAAAGTGGATGTGGCTTGCCCGAGCCAGAGTACCCGTTTTCGGCCGTATTTTCATCCCTCTGGGAAAATTATAAATATTGATGCTACAATTCCGGGAATTGAGCTTTTTTTTAGGAAATTTCCTCCTCTTTTTGAATCTTTTTTTAGATTTAAAAAATTTTAATTAGTTTTTGAGATATTTACAAAATACTAAAGCCATCTTTTTTTTTTAGTTAATTGTTAATAACTTTTACAATTTTTTCATGCGGAACTTCATTTTTTTCAAAAATCATCTGGATGTCATTCCGAATCGAATGACACCTCAATCATAATTTTCGGAGACTGCTGAAAAAAGTTGGTCTAAATGGCACTTGTAGACTAGACTACTAGGCTGGTTGTCGCTGTCTTCTTGTGCTGATCATCAATAGTAGGTGATACGATTGTCAGTGGCAGTCGTATCAGTAATGTTTGCTGAGTCGTCGTTTACAACATCAGTGGGTGTGTCCTGTGTGAACCATAATTAAATGGTTTTCTTTTTTCAGATGCCGAGCAACGAAGAGGAATGGATTTATATTAGCAATGGATTTACTAATCATTGGAATTTCCCCCACTCTGTTGAAGGTATGGACGAAAACCACGTTCAAACTGTTGCACCCGCACGTAGTGGAATCCTGTATTTTAATTATAAAGAGGCACATATTATTGTAATGTTCGTCATTGCGGATGAAAATTATAATGTTCTGTATACTGACGTTGGATGTCAAAGACGATTATCTGATGGAGGTGTTCTGAAATTAACAAGTTTTTATAAAAAACTAACCAAAGAATGACTCCGCTTACCACCCAGTCAACCATTGCAGGGAAGAAGCAAACCAATGCAGTTTATTTTTGCTGCTGATGATGCATTTGCGTTAATGACAAATATTATGAAACCATTTCCTGGTCAGTTGCCTGGTTCAAACAACCCCAAACGAATTTATAATTACAGATATTCAAGAGCATGAAGAGTAATTGAAAACATTCTCGGCATTTTGACTTCGACATTTAGAGTTTTAGATTTTTTACGGCGTAATGTTGAATGCATAAACACCTATTTTTCGCCAGGAACTTTTGACACTGAAGATTTTGACAATGCTTTAACTCTCCCGGGGTCATGGAGGCACGATGTACCAAGGGAACATATGACGGGATTGGAAAATGTTGCAAGTAGATCAGCAAGTACAGTGCAAGAAATAAGAGATGAATATTGTTTACGCCCCGTATATTATAATTTTGTTGATTTAATAGTTTTTAGCATACCTGTATTTGATATAATTTTTCTCTATTTCATTAGGAATCTTTAGTTTTCAATCATATTGAATTGCTAGTAATTTTTTATTACTATTATTTATGTCCTGTTTAACTCTTTTTTTATGCAAATTGAGAATCGGATATCAAAACGGCCTATCGCGAAGTTAAAAATCTGACGATAGGCAATACCAATTTTACGCCCGATCACATCGGAACTTTCTCGGTAAAGTTATATTTGGCAGTATTCACGTTACGCAGAATCCGTCCGAAAACTTATGGTGTGCACCCTAGGAACCTTAGTTTACTAAACCAAAAATATACAGCCCACACCCCTCCCCCGGAGAATGGTGGTTGCAACCCCAAAAAAAAACAGCTCACTTTGCAAATAAATACTTATATCGTAACCCTGACCAGTCTCAAAATATAACAAATATAAAGAATATATTGTATCTCCGCAAGGCTCTGTCCCTTGGCAAACCTTATCAGCATAGTAGAAAAACTATATGAATCTAAATTTCTAGTCTGAACTATATCTTCATCACATCTCAACATCCATTCCCAACCTTTGCAACGCTGTGGATATTCTGGGACATTTCTAAAATCCTTCTGTTGTCATCGGATTCAAACTTTTATCGGATCCAAACTTTCAAAGGGAACGTACGGCCACAATTATCACAAGAGTCTCATGTATGTGAAAATCCTCAATAACCAGTTGAGTCAATGACACTTATCTTTTCACTCTAGCACTAATTAACGCATACGAAAATGATATCTTTGAACTTCATAAACATCAGTATATATGCCCTATATGAAGTAACATTTTCAAATATTCACTCACGCTATTCCATCGTATATTATTCTTGAAATATAATGCTCCTAGGATCATACCAATACAACTGCTTGAGCTAATTGAAAATGTTGATGAATGAAGAACTATCAAAGATAGTGATGTAAATATATTTCTATGTTCCAAATTTCTGAAAAAAAAATTGTGTAGTTCCTCATTTCTCAGTCAGGAAATATCACTTACCTCACTATTGCCTTGAATATTACATTCATCTCGTAAATATATATCGTCACTCCATATATTGACAAATATAATACCAGAAGTAATACACATTGTTTGTTGATATTCAAGTTATATTTGAAAATAACGTAAAGTATCAATGTGTTGACTACGTACATTTGAAAATCAGCCGATAAGTACCATGTAGTACCAATACACTGAAAAATTCATTCAAATAAATAGAACTCACACAAAAAAACTTTGCAGGGAAACTCACTATATCCTTCATATAATAGAAGTTATTGAAAAACAACAAGGTGGCAGGCCAGTTTCTTTCGCAAGATGATGTATGAATATTAATCATGTCAAAATTATCTGGTCCACTCACAAATGACATTAACCACGATAAATTCGTCATTGGTATCAATATGGCAAGCGTCACAACCACTCTGAAAATAGTCAGAAAATGATATCCAGTTATTTTGGCCCTTGAATAAAAACTATGATGATATAATGGGCCGCGGTGGTGTGCGGGTTGAGTTTTCGCCTCATAAGCCAAAAAGCGTGAGTTCGAATCTCAGCATTGCCACCGTCTTGAAAGGTGAGGGCTACGTCTTCCCTAGCTTGCACAAGTCTCTGACTTCTGAGGGGATGCACGTAGGGGTGCAACCGGTTGACGGATATTGTTGCACAACCCGATCACTCCAAAGAATATGGGAGCACCAAAGGACCCCGCACATTTCTTATGGGAAATGGCTTTCCGTGAATTTGGCTGAATTTTTTGTATGTTGTAGTTCTTGATGAGCTGATCAAAAGTGTTCACAGCCACAAAGCTCAAAAATGAAGAGAAAATGGATTTTTTCCATTTCTTGCTCATCCATCGGCTTGCTTGGTAATAGCAAAATAACGGAAATGGCGAATAACGGTGACGTTATTTCTGACGGAAGTGATACAGCATAGGGCTGAATATCTAACATGTTTTCCAAAATGTTCATAATGAGGCCCAGCGATCTGTAATGAGGGAAAATGAAAAAATCCCAATTATGTGACCTCAGAGATAACAATTGTTATCCTTATTGATGTCATTTACATATTATATGTGATTTGTTTCTCACAAATCTTGATAATCTGGCAATGGGGTGCCAAGACATTTTCCTCAGAATAGCTCGAAATAGTTAATAGCTCCTCAAAGCCAAATGAATCCGTGAAAATGTCTGCATCTTTGATACGTGATAGTACTTTCCAGGTAGAATGAAGTAGTTCAGGTGTTGGAAGCAAGCTACGAATGGATCTTTTGATATTTACACCCAAATTCTTGAAAACACTATCTTTTTTTATAAATGTTACATTAAAGTTCACAAATATAAATAATTGTTTATTCATAGGTATATGATTGTTTACAAAATAAATAAGTGGATGAATCGAAATCAATATATTAGTAAGAATAACATTCATAATAATAACAATAATAATAATAAAAATCATCGACGAAAACAAAGTAAAAGCATCCATTGGAAATTCAGTCAATTAGAAATCGCCAGGTTTTGAAGACATAACCAATTTTTGGTTGAAAAAGCCCATGCACCACATAAGAATTAACAACAGAATGATTAACAACAACCAAAGCATTCTGGATTGGCTAAGGAATGAAAGCACATACCTAATACCCAAAAATGAAAACACAGAACAAGCAAGAACTACAGACCGATTACCTGCCTCAATAATATCTATAAAATACTTACAAAGATAATAACTGAGAGATTTCACGACCAATTGTTTCCAGCCGAACAAAAATGATGTTTCAAAAACACGTACGGTTGTAATAATCGCATTCTAACAAGCAAAATGCTATAGTAGGATTGCAAAAAAAGATACAAATATATGTCACTAGCATAGATTGAATGAATATCTATAGAACATCCTCTACCCTCATTTCTTTCATCAGCAAAACAATCAACAAGTGGAATACCGATCTGCAACTGATGTCAGACCCCAAAAGCAACGACTTCGATTCTCATGGCACGTTATTTATCATGTTATCAATACCGGGTTGAATGTTCAATAATAGACAATATGAGATTTGCCCCGCGTCGAATGTTTCTTCTCCGCGATGATGAACAAGAACCCATTATATTCAATATTCATTAATATTTATATTTTATGATGATAGTGATAGTTACCGCATAATTCATTTTGCCCTCGTTCTGACTCATAATATTTCAAATGATTTTTTGCGATGCTAAGATAGTTTTTTATTGTTTTTTGTTTAATATTATTATTATTATCGTTTTTGATTGATCCACTTATTTATTTTGTATAATCATATGAATAGATAGTCGTTTATATATGTGGAAACTCAACGCAACATTTATAAAAAGAGTTAATATTTTCAAGAATTCAGGTGTAAATATCAAAAGTTCCATCCATGATTTGCTTCCAACACCTGAACTTTCCATTTTATCTGGTAAGTACTATCAAGTCTCAAAGATGCAGACATTTTCACGGATTCGTTTGGCTGTGAGATGCTATCATCCATTTCAAGCCATTCTGAGGAAAATGTCTTGGCACCCCATTGTCAGATTATCGAGATTTGTGAAAAATAAATGACATATCATATGTGAATGACATTAATAGTGATCACAATTGTTATCTCTGAGGAAATATGATTAAGATTTCTCCTTTTTTCCCCATTACAGCTCGTTGAGCCGGTTATGAACAGTTTGGAAAAAATATTTGATATTATTGTATATTAGATATATTTGGGATCAAATATTACGGCCTCTCTTCAAAAAATACCCGAAGTATGACATTTTCCGAAAATATCAATTATTCTAGCGTTATCTTGTTGCATGTAAAGATGTAGGGAAGATCTTGGAATTTGTACTTCGTTCCATGGACAGTGTAGAGCAGTGTATGAAAATTTTTCGAAAACGGTGCCTAATATAACTGGAAAAGACCATTTTTCAGTCGGATTCTAGGCATCGAATAGTCAAATTCGATCCCAACAAGAAATTACAGCTCTCCCAAAAAATGGAAAAAATCCATTTTCAAAGCTCCATATCTCGAAAACTGTCCAATTTTGAGCTTGTGGCTGTGAACACATTTGATCAGCTCATCAAGAACTACGATATACCGAAAATTCAGCCAAATTATCGGAAAGCCATTTCCCATAAGAAATGTGCGGGGTCCTCTATATAGGTCCTCATTGGCAGGATAACTGTATGCTGAAATATTTAGATGGGAACAAAGTTGTTGCAACAAATATGCTTCCTACTCTGATCTTCATCTATTCCATCAGAGTAGAGAATTGAACTCAAGGCGAGCCATGATTACACTTCCATAGAGAACAGAGAAGCCAATGGTTCTGTATTAGGTCTGTAAAGGTCTCATACAATTGTACCCCCTTCTTTAAATGACCATGAAAATAAGCAAGAATCGAGGCATTTCTTTTTGAGGCCAGTAGCCTGTGCGGATATGAATCTTTTCTCGTGTTCTGGATGAGGTGACTCGTAGGCTGTCACGGAATTGGAAAGATGCGAAGACTGAACTGCTCCTGCACCTCCTTAACCGCTGAGCTACCGGCCACAAGAAATTACCATTGTCAAACGTCAGGATCTCTTCTCGAGATTTATATAATCAAGAGTACAATACAAAGTAATGTTTATAGGTATATCATCATGGTATTACCAAAATTGTGCTCCCATAAGAACTATTAGGAATAATGAACTCACCTGAAATATCTATTGATTATCATCATCAAAGCATGCTTCAAGGAAAATTCGCCATGCGTTCGGAAAATGTTACATACTTGGATGGTCAGCAACCAGGAAGATATCGTGTAGAATATAGTTACCAAAAATAAATCCATATGATTCAAGAATAGAACAAAGGGGTGATTCATAAACTGAAATTTCGAAGATCGTAATTCTTACCACTACAAAGTTGAATTATCATTCGAATACCTCTTCTATCACAGACGGGTTCTGGACATACAATATGAAGAACCTGAGCTTCGTATGAGCCTGTATTATGAATATTGATGTATAAAATCGTATACCCTGTATAGATTTCAGTTTTTCATTATCCTTGTTTTTCACAGAACGAGTTCTTTGCCTCCAGTTATAGCATAAGGAGAATTTACGTAGTAACTCATCATCTGAAAGAAAGTATGACACGAGATATGACTTTTCAACACTACGCTAGTTATAAAAAACACTAGAGTACCTTTCTCATCGTTGTTTTTTCGAAAATCTTGAATTGTAGCGAATGCTATCAGGCAACCATATAATATCATCAACATTCTGGAACCAATATACTTATTAATGTTTATACATGGGTGTACTCTATCTATAATAATAACCTTGTTAATTCGTTGAACACGTTTTCGAATGCACTTCTGCAAAAAATTTGCCAACATTTTTCGTTAGATATTTCCAAATCACTGTGTTTATATTGGATCGAGGACACGGCGTTTCCAGGGAGAGAAGATAGCAAGTCGTTGATATTTTTTTGAAGATTTTGAAAACCAATTAAACGTTCAGGTAAAATTTTTTCAGAATCAGTATGTTTCATCTTAAAACCCAAAAGCTATCCTAGGAAATACTGGGAGCTAATATTATCAACATGCATTAGAGGTTGGCAAGAGAAGCAGTTGCAGAGAATCGGAAGACACTGAACCTGAAGAAAAGGAAATCCAAAGGAATACGAAGTTTTTGAGGAGAATAAATTGTTATGTGCAAAAATAATTCAATTCTAACACTTTTGACATTCACGGAAAAAAGTGACAATGAACGTCGATGAAGGTTTCTCAAGTTCAGATCAAATGCATTTCATGGAAAAGTTCATGAATATTGTTTTGTTTGTTGTTGTTTTGTTTTTTCCGTTAACCAGCTGCCACCCCCCTACGATCGTCAGCGCTCAGAAGTCGAAACTTGTGCGAGCTAAGGATTAACGAGGTCTTACCTTTCAACGTGCGATTCCTAGCACGAGACCAGTGATCATGCTGGGAATCGAACCTACGTCCCTCTAATTGATAGACTAGCGCTCTACCATTATGACCACTACGGCACTGATGCAAATGCTGGAGCAATCAAGATTAGCCAGTGAAGAGAAATTCCTTAAGCTATTGGAGAAGCAAACACAAACCCAGGTTCAAACATAGTTTTAGGTTATGCCCGATTTTAGCAAAAGCATTGAAAACTTCGATGGAGATACTCTTGGAAAGAAGACAATAGACTGGTTGAAAACGGTGGAATATGCATCTTCACTTCAGAAATGGTTTATGTTGAAGGCGGCAGAAGACTTTGGCGACTTGAAAAATGAATTTTCAAAAACATTTGTCTTGAAATAAAGCAAAGATTAGCTTTGGGACAAAATTAAAAGAGAATACGGGGTAAGTCAGAATCTGTTTCCTCTTATTTTCATGATAAAGTTATGATTTGCCAAATTCTTGGTCGCAGTGGTTAATAAGTATTGCAATTTCCTTGGGATTTCGATTCCACCCCTTTGCCGCAACCGCATCTTACTATTCATCACAAAATAATCCATTGTTAAATGGTCAATGAAAACTTCATCAACATTCCAACCATTTCAATCCTTTTTTCTGGCCTATCGGGCGTCGGCGTCTGTGGGTCTAATTCAATCTTTATGTAAGATTTCTTAAAAATGATATTCTTATGGTGAAATGAGAAATTTATTTCGCTTAATTCACCCATACAAATTAACAATTGTTATAGACTGAGAAATACGAAATACCTATTTTATGCATATAAACTCTGTTGGACAATTGAATTGAATAATTAAAATTTCTAGACGCATTTCGATCCAAGACCAAGACTATCAGGACCAAGTTCAAGATTGAGCCAGTCTCTTCTTGGTCTTGAAACATCAAGACCAAGACTAATAATACATCTATTTTTCGAGACCAAGACCAAGACTGATCAGTCTTGTTCTTGGTCGCCTATCGATTCGATATAAAGTAATTTAGAAAAATACATACATCGGGCTCGAACCGACTATCGCTATGCTGGAGTTACAATATCTGTTGCAATTTTTCAGAGAGCAAAATATATTTGAGATGGAGTTATCACAAGAATTATATTTCCGCAAACTCACAATATGATGTAATCAAATGACGATCTTGAATTGCTGCCGTCGGTACAATCTACAACATCAATCAAAGAGGATAAATTGAGGTGCTCGAGTTCCTTATTAACTAAAAGTTGTGAATACTTCTTGATAGCTTCGTCGTGGTATGCTGTATGTTTTGGAATACATATATTTCTGAAGAGGATATCCCGTCGAAATTTCTTATTGTCTTTTATTGATTCCTGAAAACAAAATAAATATAATTTTAGTCAAAAAATATAATACAATTGATACGGAATGATGTGCCTCCTTCGCCTTCGATTTCATTCATATTCAAAGTATAAGCTGATTATGATTATGAAAATTTTGCACGAAAAGTAAACACACGAACAAAATTTCGTTGTTGATTTTTGTTTCCGTTCGGATGGAGTATGGTTAGTCTTGAGATATCCAAATACCTCAACTCTTTATAGAGCAGATTACGAGAAATAAAAAATGTGATTTTTTCACAAAAAATAGTTTAATGGTATATTTACATGGGAAAATTGGTATAATAAAAATGAAACCATATTTCTCTACGTTTTTTTGAGCAGGTCGACATAACAAATGGTATCTCAGAAGGCACATCGTCAAAATTAAATAATATTTGTTGAAATAAGAAACACTTTTTGTAACTGAGTTCAAAGCATAATCAATGTATGACATGAAAGTAAAAACCGTGATATTGCATTCAGTTATATTATATTATCTATCCCAGACGGCACCCAATATTCCTTGTATATGCCTACAACATCCTATTTTCCAACAGATATTGCAATATTTCCTGAATATTTATTTGATCTTATACACATTGAGAATATTCCTGGAATATATTCATGATATATTCTCCTTGACTATTGCTGGTATATTCAAAAGGCATATCAAGCAGAAACGTAAGTTTTTGAATATTCTGGGAAAAATATGAAAAGTTTATGGAATGTATTGTTAAGAGATTGATAAAATTCCCCTAGCTACGCCGCTGAATCGACTCGCAAGCGTATCGTCGATAATTGTTTCCTGGAAGAAGGCAGATAATTGCTGGTAATGAATATTCGGGATAACCGAACCATCTGGTGCACGGCTTAACTATATAAAGCGAGAGATATCACTGGGATGATGATGAAGTATTTATGAAAAAGTGATTAGAAGTTTTTGTACAAGTAAATAAGTGTTTGGAATATTTAGCTAATTGTATTGTTGTATAGATAGATCTAAGTGTTTTATTAGTCAGTGAAGTAGTTGTATGTTTTTAGTGAAGTTAGAAATTAAACAGTTTAGTAGCGTGCTCGGCATTATTATTTAGCAAAAACGTAACAGTGGTGTCCGAAGCGGGATATTAGTGAAAAACAGAAACAACCTATTTATAAAATATTTATGGTGAATACGAGTATATCGTACGATACGATGAAGGACATTCTGAAATTTATCCAAAATCAATTTGCGGATTTGGAAAGAAGGCGCCAGAATGAAAAACGAGAAGAGGAAATGCGACGGTTAGATGAAAAACAAGAACGAGAAAAAGAAAAACCAGAACGAGAAGAAGCACTCCAGAAAGTTCTCGAAGAACAGAGAAAAGAGCGAGAAGATGAAAAACAAGAACGAGAAAAAGAAAAACAAGTACGAGAAAAAGAAAAACAAGAACGAGAAGAAGCACTCCAGAAAATTCTCGAACAACAAAAGAATGAATTGGAACGAATAGAAAAACAAAAGAAAACAGACTTCCAGAAGGTTCTAGAATATCAAGACAAGTTCTTTCAACACGTTCTACAGAAAACCGAAGTATGAATGGAGGAACTGAAAGGAAAAATAGAGGAAGACGTCAAGACAATCGTCGATGAGCTTAATAAGAAAGTGAATACAGTGCGAGAGGAGGTGAAAGGACTCATCAAAAACCAGATAGCTCTCCTCAAGAACCAAGATCGTCGGGACAGGATTGCCACATCAGGAATTTCCGTAAAACCACCGACATTTGATGGACAGTCGTCTTGGTCAATGTATCGTCGACGATTTGAAGCTGCAGCAGTGGCTAATGGATGGGGCGAAGAAGAAAAAGCTATGGCACTTATAGTAGCTTTGAGAGGGTCAGCTTTGGGTATGTTGCAGACGATGCCCATCGAACAGCAAATAAATATAAAGACCTGATTACTGCATTAGAGTTGCGGTATGGCGATCAACATCGAGAACAACTCTATCGGGCTCAAATGAAAACGCGCACTCAGAAATCAGGTGGGAGTTTGCAAGAATTTGAAGCGGATGTGTGACGCCTAATTCAATTGGCTTCCCCAGAAGCACCGGAAGAATTCAAGGAACAGCTAGCGGTGCAGTTATTTATAGATGGACTGAGAGACACCGAAATCCAGAGGACTCTGCGATTGACACACGTTAAGAGGAGTAGCGATGCCTTGGTACGTTCTTCAGAAGTGGAGGCGGCCTTCAACACCTCGAGGCCGAAAGTACGAGCGGTATCGATAGAAGAACCCGAACAACGTTCAAGCGCAGCTACTAGTTCATTTGAGAAGGTTCTGGAAGAGATTAAATCTTTGATAAGCGGAATGCGCACTCAGAAGAACAGGGCGTGCTATAGATGTTGAAAATTGTGCCATCTTATTAGAGACTGCAGGGTAAGAATGCCACCACGATCGCAATCACCTATGAGGACAAGATCTTCCAGCGAGTCCTCAAGTGGGCGGCAGGAGAACTAGAATTAATGGAGCCCCCAGGGTCATCCCTATCAACAGGCTAAGAAGAACAACCGATAGCCTTACTATTTCAGGAAAATTGAACGAAATAGACGTGGTATGTACCATGGACATCGGTGCTGCTGTTTCGTTGGTACGCAGTGACATTCTTCGGCCAGAAAGCGTGAAACCTATCTCTTCAAACCTTTATTGATTCTTGGGCGATTCACCATCACAAATACACTCTACGTCGCGGATATAGAAGATGAATTTATACTTGGGATGGATTTGATCAGTGACTACGGGTTTTCGTTTGACAATGAAGAGAGGATCATGAAGTTTGGAGGAGAAGAATTTGTCCTCACAACTCCAACAGAGAGGACGATGTCTGTGAAACTGCGATTAGCGAAAAACGTGAAAATTCCTGAATTTTCGGAGAAAGTAGTTTATGCTACATTAGATGGAGACCCTGGGTACTGCGTTGGAATATAGTACAGCCATGTGTTTAATCACCTAGCGATTTGGTTCTTGCACGAGCCCTAGTAAAGACAAAACATGCTATTCCTGTGAGAGTTGCCCACATGTATCCCGAAAATATAACAGCTAAAGAAGGCGATATCATTGGAATCTGTGAACCTATTTCATGGGTAGCAAACTATGATTCAAGTGACCACCAGGAAAGAAAAGAAGCCTCAAAGAGTGTTATGACAGTTTTTGAGAAATCATTTGCAGACTTGTCGACAGAAGAAACGAGAGCTGCTAAAAATTTCATCAGAAGTGAAAGCGACATCTTTGATTCAACAACAACAGGAAGAACTAACCTGGTCGAACACAGAATCGATACTGGCCAAGCCCATCCGATTCGGAAACCACCAAGAAGAGTTCCATTTGCCAAACAACAAGAGGTGGAAGAGCTTGTTGACAAGATGATGAAAGATGGTGTGATTGAAGAATCATCGAGCCCTTGGTCTGCACCTGTTGTGTTAGTTTCTAAGAAAGATGGATCCACAAGATTCTGTGTGGATTATAGGAAATTAAATGATGTCACGAAGAAGGATAGCTACCCTTTACCAAGGATTGACAACACATTAACAACTTTAGCAGGTTCACGTTGGTGCTCAACCCTAGATCTGAAGAGCGGTTATTGGCAAGTGGGCATACATGAAGACGATAATGAGAAGACAGCATTTTCGACTGGAAGCGGACTGTATCAGTTCACTGTCATGCCTTTTGGATTACGAAATGCTCCAGCAACATTTGAAAGACTTATGGAGCTGGTCCTGCGTGGACTCACTTGGAAGACTTGTCTAGTATACCTCGACGACGTTTTAGTCGTGGGAAAGACATTTGAAGAACATCTGCACAATTTGCGAGAAGTACTCCAGCGATTCAGGAATGCCAACCTCAAACTGAATCATCAGAAATACTCATTGGTCCAGAAAGAAGTGGACTTTCTGGGTCACACAGTGTCATCAGACGGCATCCGAACAGACGAAAGGAAGATACAGACGATCCGAGACTGGCCGAGACCTAAAGACAAACATGAAGTGAGGAGCTTCCTAGGTCTCTGCACTTACTACCGTCGGTTTGTAGAAGGATCTGCTGATATTTCGGCACCCCTACATAAGTTGACAGAAGACCGAGTCAAATTCGTCTGGTCCAACGAAATAATAATAATAATTATAATACTCCCCCATAAAGGTATAGCCTGTGCGAGTAGAGGACGGCTATTATTATTATTTGCCGTGAATGGGCATTTGGAAAACTGAAAGTTGCTCTATATTTTAGTCCGATTTTAAGTTTTCCACTTCAAAGAGGCCTGTTCGTTTTGGACACAGATACCAGTAATAATGGGATTGGAGCTGTACTATCACAAGAGCAAGATGGTCAGGAAAAAGTAATTAAGTTTTACAGCAAGGCACTGACCAAACCAGAAAGAAATTATTGCGTAACAAGGAAGGAACTACTGGCAATAATCAAGGCTGTTGACCACTTCCACAAATATCTATATGGAAGAGAGTTTCTCATTAGAACAGATTATGCAGTTTTGAAGTGGTTACTCGAGATGAAGACCCCCAAAGAACAAGTTTCAAGGTGAATTGGGAACTTGAACCAGTATCACTTCAAGATAAAACATCGACCAGGACGATTATACAACAACGCAGATGAGCATTGTGAGCGAATTGAACGTCGCGAAGGAATCAACCAAGTGAGATTAATGGTTGACGACAATTGGACCACAACGAAAATGAGGCAGGACCAAGAAAGTGATCCAAACATTGCAGAGTTTCTACGATGGAAGGAAAACAGAGCGGAAAGACCCACCTGGAGGAAATCTCCTTACGATCACCAGCTTTCAAGCCATTGCGGGCCCAATGGGATTCCCTGATTTTTGAGAAAGGTCTGTTGAAGAGAGCTTGGGAATCGGCCGATGGCAGAAAAGTGATTTCTCAATTGGTTGTGCCTAGGTCGAGAACAAGTGATGTCTTGGAGGAGATTCATGGCAGCAAATCAGGTGGACATTTTGGAGTGAATAAAACCTTGGATAAAATACGGCAGAGATTTTACTGGGTCCAATGCTGTGAAGATGTAGAGCGATGGTGCCGAATATATCCGAAGTGTGAAGCAAGCAAAGGTCCCAAGACAAGATCGAGAGGAGAGATGAAACAATGTAGGCGCTCCCTTCGAACGATGTAGCAGGACCGCTTCCGATGACGAATGATGGTAACAAATACATCCTCGTTGCCATGGATTACTTTAGTAAATGGGTTGAAGCTTATGCCTTGCCTAATCAAGAAGCATCCACAGTTGCAAGAGCTCTGCTGGATAACATGTTTTCCAGGTTTGGAGTCCCAATGGAGCTACATTCTGATCAACGAAGAAATTTTGAATCGAATTTATTCAAGGAAGTTTGTGAATTGATGGGAATTAGTAAGATCAGAACAATGGCCCTCCACCCACAGTCTGATGGCATGGTTGAAAGGTTCAACAGGACTATGGAGAACATCTTTCCAAAGTAGTAGAGGAGCATCAAAAGACCTGGTATCGACATCTTCCGCTATTCTTGATGGCTTACAGGGCCTCTGTGCACGATTCCACAAAGCTCACTCCAGCCAGCATTATCTTCGGGAGAGAACTTCGTTTGCCCTGTGACTTGGTGTTCGGATCACCAAGTACTGAAGAAAAAGAGATACAGGAATATGCAGACGAACTGCGAGAGAGTTTGAATGGGATCCATGATTTTGCAAAAACAAGATTGAAGATAACCAGTGACAGAATGAAGGCTCGATACGATCTCAAGGCCAATACTGGTGGATTTAAAGAAGGAGATCGAGTATGGCTGTACAACCCTCGTCATAAGAAAGGAGTGTCTCCCGAATTAACACTATCTTGGGAAGGTAAAGAGAATAAACCACGTGGTCTATAGGATTCAACGCAGCCCGAGAGCGAAAATGAAGGTCGTTCACTTAGAAAGACTAAAAAGTTATAATGGAGACAACGACACATTGTTTGATCGGGACGATCAAAATTGAGAGGGGAATAATGTTACGAGATTGATAAAATTCCCCTAGCTACGCCGCTGAATCGACTCGCAAGCGTATCGTTGGTAATTATTGTTTCCTAGAAGAAGGCAGATAATTGCCGGTAATGAATATTCGGAATAACCAAACCATCGCGTCGCGAAGCATCTGGTGCACGGCTTGACTATATAAAGCGAGAGATATCACTGGGATGATGATGACGTTTTTATGAAGAAGTATCTAGAAGTTTTTGTACAAGTAAATAAGTTTTTGTAATATTTAGCTAGTTCTATAGTTGTTTAGATAGATCTAAGTGTTTCATTAGTCAGTGATTAAATGGTGAATTACTGCTCTGTATTTATGCGCAATGAAATTTGTTTAGATACCTGTTATTTTTAGTGAAGTGAAACCCCTCCTATGGGTGGAAGTGTTGTATGTTGTAGTGCTGTTGAGAGCATTTTTACAAAAATCTTTTCTCTTTTTAATTTTCATTCGTTATTACAACAAATAATTCATTTTTCCAAGGTAATAATTTCCAACTAGCCAGCTCGTCAGTTTGTAACAGTATCAGTGGACTAAGAAAAGGAAGTGAACAGCAACTCGGATCTGTTGAACTGAAGAATCTATTTTACCGCAGCAAAACAAAAATGTTTATCCTATAAAAGTAAGTAAATCTGTAAAAAGTGTATTCATGCATATTTTACTTTGAACTTTTCTTCGTTTTTATAAATTCTACTGAAAGTATGAGACTTCTGAATATTTTAAAAGGAAAGGCCACACAAAATGCAGAAGTGATAACGGCTATGAGAAATTCTAAGAAAGGAAATAATACCCAAGTAGATATCGATATCTCAGCTGAGTCTTACATAATAGAGTTGATAAAGTTGAATGGAAAACTTACTGAAAAACATATTAGAGATTTTATAGCATTTTTTACTCCCTTCACAAATACTTGGACGAGTGCTTGGTGCAGTATAACTAAAAAGGTAATAATTTTATTTATAGATGACAAAGCTTCTTCATGTTGGTCACATCAATGTATTAGGAGATGTATGCCTCAGTTAGTTGACGATGATGTTTTAAGGCACCTTTAGCTAGGTTGGAGGACATGGAAGGAAAAATGATCTAATCTAGACATGGCTACTTTGATCAAAGGTAAAAATATACCTCAGAGAATCTCAGATGACGTCAATTTGAATTAAAATTTACCTTCACTTAATTTATACCTTGTAGTTTAACATATTCAAAAAATAATTTTTTCTTAATGTTGACCAACTGTTCTCGAATATTTAATATTTTTTCGGTATTTCCATAATCTGCATTCCTATATGTAATAAGAGACATTGTATATAAAAATTAGACGCATGGTCATTACTTCAATTTAAATAAATTTTAGACTAACCTTACCATCGTGTTTTTACAATATTTAAATGTCAAATATTATGTATTCACTTACATCATTTTCAAGTAGTCCTCCTTTAGAAAATAGTGCTTCTATTCAAAATATATGTTGCAAAAATCAATATGCCTTATTATCAAAATAAATACCCACTCACATAGCAATTTACTGAGAAGTCGAAGAAAACATGCTATTTTCCTGCTCTAAGCTACTGAGAGTTGCAATAGGACACTGTAAGTAAATTATTGTACAATGAGATTTATTTTCTTCTAATTGTTTCTTTTTAGGATCAAGAAAAACAAAGAAAGATCCTGAAGAACTGAAAAGTGCAATGAGACCGATTTGAGTAATTTGTGTTAGTGTCAATGCAGAACTGAAGGTCTAGATAATTGCCAAGAAAGTGTATCGGAATACATACCTAAGTATGTTGTATTTTGCGTTTTTGCAATAAATAATTTCTTCTGTATTTAATTTTTTATTATTACTCAAAATAAGACTACATTTGACCTCATATTTGATATATCAAGGGTAGTTTATTCCATATTATAAACTAGATGAGTTGGATATGTTCTGCATTCATCTTCAAGAAGCATACAAAAATATATTCATGGCATATTTTTATGGTAAGAAAAAATATATATAGCATGTGCCATGAATGTGATTTAGTATATTCCTGGAATATGTTTTGAATATTCCTGGAATATGCATATCACATGTTTTGGAGGATATGAAACATTCCTGGCATATGATTTATGGTGACCTTGAATATCCATGGAATATGCCTAGCACATGTTTTGGAGGATATGGCATATCCCTAGAATATGCCAATATTCCGGAGGAATATGCCTAGGATATTCATGCAATATGGTTGTGCCGTCTGGGTATATTATCTCAATTTTATATCGTTACTTTTCATAAAATGGTACAAACCAAAGAGGTCATAATAGTGCTACCCCGCATTTAGTGCAAGCCACTGAACGTTTAGGATTTTCTGAGTGCTAAATCTCTCACATCTTCGTGAAGTTGTGTGTGTTAATTTCAACTGAATTCTCGAGAGTGACTGACCTATCATCACTTGATTTCATTTTTTTATTTCATACTTATAACGAAGATTCTTGCATTTTTTGGTAGTAGGTAATGGTCCTAACTCAAGATGCGTCTTCGGTTTGATCCTACTACATTTAGTAGGCGTTCCCGTTTTATACAAAACACATTCTTGAAATTTTGAGAACAATCTAGAACATTCTGAAGCAATTACATATTAGACAAATCTGGAATATTTTAGAAATGTTCTCAACATTGGCCCTTCCAAATCAACGGACACCAAACTCTCTCAAACGCAAAAGCAGAACCAGGGCTATCTACCACCAAAACTATGAGTGGGTGGCAATAGGTGGTTATGGAGAAAAGGCGGATTATACATTCACACACTTTCCTTTTAAATCCATGAAAGCTTGCGTTCAAGCTACGATACTGAGGTACTCCTGAAGCTTCACAAGAATAAGCCCACGCCAGGAGTCTTCTTTAAGAACATTGAAGACATTGGGTAGTATGAATAAATGCTAGCAAATGCTTCTACTATAGGTTTGTCCTTCTCTTAACTGAATACAATGAATAGGTCTGTTTCAAGAAATCAAAGTAGAAGCATTTGCTCCAAGTTTATTCATACCACCCATTGTCTCATACAAGACCTTTCAAATAATTGAAGTCGAATGAGCGTATGTTGGAAACCGAGGGATTCTTAATGGCCTACCGAGGTCGCGTGATGTCGTGTGGCCTCAGCCTACATACACAGTCATAACGTGGCGCTACGAGTGTCAACTGCTATCAACGGCACCAGGACTGCGTTATGCTCTGGGAGATATGGAGTTGAGGAACTGTCGTATCTATTGGAAATATTCATTCCCCACCCTCAGATAAATACAATCCAATAGGCTTGTTGTTGTGGTCCTCCTCGATCGTTAAGTAAGACGATATTTGTAATAGAGTTTTCAACTCCTGGCGAAACGAACATCGTCCGTAAAGAAGGGGAGAAATGGACCAAATATCAAAATTTACTATTTGAACCCCGCGGGCTTTATCCAAACCACTCTGTTCAAATGGTATTTCTGATCATCTTGGTGGAATATACTGGTTTGCCGTGACGTGACAGAAATCCAGACAATGTAAAAGACCGTGATTCACTTCATCTGCTCAGGGCATATGATTCTCGGACCTAGTTATCACTCATCCCGAGGAATTGGGGGTTGCTAGCGGTGTATATGACACCAGCGCGCCCTCTGGATGTATTGAGGATTCGAAGATATGGCCTGACTGATAAATTCTGAACGGATTTTTTCTTACAATAATGATAATAACTGAAACAGTCATACTCTGACGCAAATACTGCACAAAATGAATACTCACCTCAATATTTTTCCATATTTCACTATGGTTGACAAAACTATAGAGATTTGCTTTTATTTTGCAGTAAATATTTTTATTTTCAATACAACTCTTGTAATCATCCATTTCATATAATGATGGCAACATCTTGACTGGACTGAGGTCTTTACCGAGTGGGAATTGTTAGCTGAAAACAAATAATGAGATATTGTGAGTCCTAATAATGAGGTAACAAAAAATTTAAAAAAAATTCAGGTGACATTTTAATGTTTTAGTGACCAAAGTTTTAAACACTTCTGATGAGAATAATAATATATTAGATCCTAAGTTTTAAAAAGTAGGTATCAATACCTGCCGATATACAGTGAGTCTGCTTAAGTTGGCTACATATGGGAAACTTATTTATTATTGATCTTACGAAAAAAGTTACTCTTCATAAAAAGTCTGCATTGTCTAAAACCCATGATGCAACCATCAGATATTGAATTTTATCAACTTTATACGAGGTATGTCAAAAGATATGAATTTTACCCATGAGTAAAGTAACTTTATATTTCACAATATCGAAAATTGTTATTATGAAAAGTTGTTCGATATTAAAATCATATAAAATCATTATGCAATAGGAGACCACTGGGGAAGGTAAATTTCAGAACAAATTTGACAGGTTCGCGTTAATTATAAATATCCGTATACTACGACTGAGCCTTGTAAACCAGGTAATTGGAACAAAATATGAATTTTTGTAAAGATCATGGGTGATTGGCTGAAAGTTGTGTTGGAGCTACTGGTTTCACGTCAATAATGTCAAGTGTCAATGTGTAATGTAGGTGTTCCTATAAACATTGTGAAAGATTCACGAAAAAACAAAAAAAATCAAGCTTCGCCCGTTTCCCAAAAGAAAAAAACTTGTTAAAATGCCTCAAATGGATAAGACTGTGTGGAAATGAAAAGATAACCCCTGAGAATGTAGATAAAAATACGTATATATGCAGTAAACACTTTCTGGAAAATTTGCGTATAACTCGAATCCAAACCCCTTGTCGCCAATTAATGTGGACTCTAATGAAAATGATTTCGACCAAGACCCTGGATAGTATCTCCCCTATGATCATTCTGAAACAGATGCTCAAACCAATTTCAACCAAGACTAAAACGTTTTGGGCTGGTAGACATTTAAAGAGTTAGCCATAACCATACTGTTTTAAAAATTTTAAAGGAAGGAAGTTAACTATAGTTATTGATTGTACTGTAATAGCAATGCAAATGCCATCAAACTTTCGTCAACAATACATTCTCACGCTACAAACATTCGCAAACACAGGGAAATTTCTATTGGGGATATGCACTTCTGGAGCAAAAGTATGTCAGTGAGTGGTTTGAGGGATCAATTTCTGACAAAGAGATTTTTGAGAAAAGTGACATTACAAATTTTCTAGAGGAAGGAGATGTCATTATGGCAGATCATGGTTTTCTGATTCAAGATTTATGTGATTAACAGGGGAAGAGGAGTTGTTAACAAAAAAAAATTGCTAAAGCCAGGATACATGTTGAGAGAGCTATATATAGGTAGAATGAAAGCCTGGGGAATCTTTTCAAATTGGCCTATTCTTTTGAATCCTATCTTATCTGATATATTCAGTGTTGTTTCATTCCTGGTAAACTTTGAAGAGCGGTTAGTTAAATGAAATTGAATATTTATACATATCCCCGTTAAAACTGTACTGTAATAAGTTTGATTTATCAATAAAGCTACAATTTAGGAGTTCTACATTATTTTTTGTGAATTTTCAGATTATTTATTTTGTTTGAAGTTTTGTTCAGTGCATGTTTTGCTGTGGAATTATTTTGTTTTGAGTAAATTAACTACATCTGCACTGTTTTTTTTCCAATGACTATCATGGATGAGAAAAATCTATTTTCCAAGTATTTCATTGAAAACATTCATAAATATCCGATATCATGATTTCGACATACAGTGAGTTCCCAACAGAAGGAACAAATCTGATATAACCCCATCAGATTATTTTGCACTTGGAAGTTTATTCTTTTAATCAACCAAAGTATACGGTGCTATCCATATTTGAGTAAAAATTAAACTAATAATTTTTTTTATTATGACAACCCATACATTTTTCTATATTTCGTTGGGATTATGATTTTGGAACTTCAACTAACAAGAAACAAGAGTAACAAGTAAAGTAACATTTTCGTTAGCAGTGAAAACGTCGAAAACTACATTGACAATGACAATGACAATTGAACGTGAAACAGGAGCATCAACACAACTTTCAGCCAATCACGTACGGTCATTACATATTTCGATATTTTGAATCAATTACTTGTGTACCAGAGTCGAGTCGTAGTTTACGAATAATTATGAATAAACCTGATCATGTTAAATTTTTTCTGAAATTTCCCTTCCCCAGTGGTAGAATGTTCAAATGTTATAATATAATTGGTATTATTTCGCTCCCATCTGCCTTAACAAAACAATGTTCTAGACAAGTCTCAGATGCTGGACGTGTATATCTATTAATTTGTGAAATATATCCGGTGGTATTAAGAATATTCAAATATTCCTCGATAATATCATCTGCATTGGCAGATATAATATTGATGTTGATGTCGCCGAAGAATATTCCTAAATCATGGAATTCTAGTCTACGCAAGTAAGTGATCAAGCTATTGTTGAACTCTTCTGCATTTGATGACGGTGATCGGTATATAGCTGTAAGTGTAATTTTTTTGTTGAACATTTTGATATTAACTTTAAGAGCATTGAAGTGGTAATTTTTTTTTATTTCATAGTTGTAATTGAAAATAGATTTAATGTAGATAACAGTACCATCATTTCTGTTTTCCCTCATTATATATTAGATTGTATGCATCCAACTGATAAATCTCTAAATCATTTATTTGAAATGTTTTGCTCAAAAGAATGATATCAAACTCATTTGGAAGGCTCTCTAAAAATATTAAAAGTTCATCAAGGTTTTGGGCTATGCTACATATATTTATATGAAATATTTTCAAATAATCATTGGAATCGATTTTAGATACAATCTTTGTATAAGAATTTACATCAAAAACCTAATTGGTGTCTACAGATTCGTTTCCATAATCACGAATAAATCCATCCATTTTATATCATTAGCAAGGAAAATAAAATATTGTTAATGGTGCAGCTCACTTCTTCTTGATTGAAGAATTATGGACGTTAAAACTTAAATCATAAAAATATAAGATATGTACATATAGTATAAAGTATAAAAAATAATGCTTAAAACTATTAGTCTAATATGTCGAGAGTGAAAGTTGTTATGTTAAATACTGCATACAAATTGTATGAATAAATGTTTTAAGATTAGTCTAAAATAAAATATATATACATAAGGGGATCAAAAGATAGTTCACCTCATTGAGTTTCTTTTTTTGGATTCTCCAGTTTCTTCCCTGGGCAATACTCTTCTTTGGGGTTTCTGTCATTGAGGTTTGGGCAGGAACTCCTTTTTTGAAGGACTTTTTTGATTCTTCTTTTGTATTTTGGTTTCCGTTATAATATATTTCTTTTTCAGTGACTCTTTATGACTTTCTACTTCAGTTTTATCTTTCTGTGTCTCCTTCGCAGACTCCTTCTCACTTTCACTTGTAGGTTGGTTTTCTTCTATTTCAATTTCTCTTGGAAATGATGTAAGAGGTTTACTGACTACCCTTCTTTCCTTAATTCCTAGTCAAATTTTTTCGGGTTTTCAATATCTGCTGCTGTATATGTATTACCTTCTACTATCAACTTATTTCCTTTCAGAAATGCCGTTTTGTTGTTCGACCTAGCTTCTTTCAGCGCCCCTAATAGAATTTTTCTTTCTTTCTGTTCTTAGTTTGTTGTCTTCGGTAATGCCTATTTTGGTTCCTATCAATTTTGGTCCATTTCTCAAAATTTCTTATTTTATGATTTGAGAAACGAGCGAAACAAGTATAGGTCTATTGTGTCCTATCTTTTTTCCTAATCTGAAAATGTTATTTATTTCTGTTCTTGTTATCGTCATTTCCAATTTCGTTTCTACAAATTCGAAAAAGGTATCGATCAATATTTCTTGGTTTTCGTCTTGTTTTTCTTCAATGCCGTAAATGACTAGGTTGTTGTGAAGTCATCAGCCATATATAGCGTGGCTATAGAACTTTGATAAATGATATGGAAATAGAGAATAGGGGAAGTGAACAGATCATTTTGAGAGATAATATATCTAGAAATTATATATTATCCGTTCATCTGTATGGAACCAGTCCACACAACATAGTTATTGTCCTAACAAGACCGGAAAGGGTAACTTTCTCGCATGCGACTGTCGTTACCCGAACGAAAGAAGAGATGGTAAGTACCAACTTTGGAAAGGTTTTATAGGACTTCGTTTTGGAAGAGATAATACGACAACGTTCCTTACGAAATGAGAAATACTATGATCCACCATGGATAGAAGAAGCAATTGCATCGGGAAATAAAAATAAATAATTTTTTTCATTTGTTTCATTATTACCCACCACTTTGAATATTCTGTTACCCTACCACTACTTTTTTTTCCTAATTTTTTCAAATTTTTGTGGCATAAAAGTGATCAGCAAGTATAATGAGTCCAAAGATGTCCGTCGTGGTAATATCGGCGGAAACGGCAACAGTTGACTATAGTTTCGGTTTAATAGTACATGACCATTTATGTTGCAGTATACAATTTCCAAACAAATATTGGAGTTTTGAGTTATTCCGGAACTTATTTTCTCAACTGCGGCTCTGTTTTAATATATACATTTTTAAAATTATTTTTCATTCCGCGTTTGATGTATAACGATTTCATTATGTTCCAAATCATCTCAATTTTTTTCAATATATTCTCGAGATATTTTATCCGTAAGGACTATCCAAGTCGGGCCTGTTTCAGAAGCTGTTATACATTTGGAGGGCACGCTGTTATCATTTACCCAAATATCCGTTCCCTACATCCGTAGGGTGAGTGATTATTTGGTCCGAGATTCATGTGCCCTGAGCAGACGAAGTGAACCAAAGATGAAGGCCTTCTGCATTCATACGGCAAGGATTTCTATCGTATAAAGGCAAGCCAGTATAATGTGTGCAATGTGTCCATCATTAAACCGAGGACACCTACGATCAGAACCACAATTTTAACAGAATGCTTTGGGTGAAGCCTGCAGAGTTCAAAGAGTTATCAATATTTATTCCATTTTCACTCTTCTTTTCTGATGTTCATTTCGACAGAAGCTAAATTATTCTTATTATTATCTATTATTATCTTTGACTCACAGTGCTAGCTTGGAGTGCACACCGACCACCCGAGGTGGTGCTGTAGGTTTTTCGGGTTTTCCTACAGCTGAAAAGTGAATACATCACCTAAAACATCAGTAAGTCGCCCTGGAGCGCCACGGCAAATAATAATAATAGCCGTCCTTTACCCGCACAGGTACACAGGTACACTTATGAGGAAGTATTATTATTATTTTTTTTTTCAATCCGTTTGGCTCTGTCTCCGGAGCCCCGACACTTCCGGAGGGCGCACTGGTGTATCATTAACCCCAGTAAACACTCCCCACGTCCGTGGGGTGAGTGATTACTGGATCCGAGAGTCATGTGCTCTGAGAAGGCGGAGTGAACCAAGACTTACGGCCTTCTGCATTCTTCGGGCTAAGTTTTCTGCCGCTTCATGGCAAGCCGGTATGATTTTCAAGTTTGAGAGCAGTGTGTCCATCATTTCACCAAGGACCCCTATTATCAGAACCTCCATCTTGACAGAATGGTTTGGGTAAATCCTGCAGAGATCAAAGAGTATATCTCGATATTTAGTCCGTTTTACCACCTCTTTTCAGACGATGTTCGTTTTGCCAGGAGCTGAAAACTCAATGACGAAAATCGTCATGGAGTATTATTATTATTATTATTATTACTCACAGTATATGTGTACCTATATATTGATCGAGGCTCAACACTAGACTGTTTTTTTTTTCTCTAAATCTTTATGAAATTGTAATAGTCAAGAATTTATGGCAGACTATTTTAAAATCTCAATCAATATGCAAATTTCCTAACTCCTCGAAAGTTTCGCGTCTGCTAATAATTATTCAATCATACTGTGAATTATTCTGATGATTTATCTGTTAATGATTGTATAACTGCGAATTTTTACCTACACAAATTTTATTCAGATCTATCCTACCATTATGATTAACAGGTAAATATTTCATTATACCTATATGAAATTGAAGAGACTTATCCCTTTTATTATTAGGTATATAATTTTTTTTTTTTCAGAATAGCTCTGACACTCAATTTTTATTTCAATTTTACAATGTTCTACTGTGAAATCACTGTCCCCTCTATCAATCCATTAAAATATGCTTTAATATCTGAAGAAATACAATTATCGTTCACAAAGCTCAATGATATAACCTACCTATACAGGCCGTTTCTTTTATCATGTGGTAACATTGCAATATTCTAAACCGTAATAGATACAAAGACGATTAAAGGGGAAAAAATTTAACTATTGTGGTGAGCAGTGCATTGGTCAGAGAAAATCTACGGGGACTCATGCCCTTCCCGACTTATACAGGGAAAACTAAAAATGCTGTTTTCGGTTTTTTAAGAATAGAATAGTTATTTCAGAAAATATAAAAAAATTAAATAGGAAAGTTTCATTGTATTCAAAATGTACTAGAACTACGTAATGATAAATTTTCAATTAACCGTTTCGTGTCAACACGGCCACCATCAACTATTTTTTTCAAATACGGACCTGTCTATTTCATCACAAATATTGATAAAGCGATGAAATCACAATTCAGTTTTGTATCACACTCGACATTTTTATAGCGTTTCATATAAAATAACTGGCATCATCAGTGACAACAATTTTTAATTACGGTCCTGTCGTTAGTTTGTTTATGTTTTGTAAATTGTTTTGATTTCTTCAAAACTCATTCAACTATTAGAATACTTCAGTCATTACCCAATACTTTCGATATTTTTCCTTTTTGGGGATTTTTGTGTTACAGAAATCCTTCATTCAAGGCTGATTTCTCCTGTATCAATTTTTACAAGGATTATTTTCATAATTCTCAATCCTGGAAGTAATGAAAATATCAGTTTTTGATCAAAATACAAGTATTGTCTAATTTGGTACAATTAAATAGCATCTCACTTCTTTTACCATATTTAAACACGTAGGCATTGCTTGATTTCTATGGCAGGAAAAATAAATGAGTTGTTGATATCTGTTAAGAACTGTCAGACATTTAAGCACTCGGTTACATATTAAAGATGTATTCGAATGACGAAAGGACTGATATGCTATTTACTCATGCAAAATCAAATAGAAATCCTCTTTTGGCAAGAAATATGTATGGTGAGCTAAACCCGAATCGTCGCATTCCAAACATGCAAATGTTTAGACGATTAGGAAGAAATTTGAAAGACTTTGGTGCATTTGACAGAAATAAAACTTGAAAATGTGTTGTTACTGGAAGTATAAGGAACCAAATAAATGTTTTGGGTAAGCAAATATACCCTTATTAAGACTAAAAAATAACTTGAAAAATAACGTCTTTTTTTTTAAATCTAGGATATTTCTAATCAAGATTGTTCTTTACGAGAAATTGTCCACGCACTTGGGATATCTGTAAAATCTACCAGAAATATTTTGAAAAAGAACAAATACAAATGCTACAGGATACGCAAAGTTCATCACCTCAATGAAAGGGATTACGGAAGGAGAGTACGATTTGCGAAATGGTTAAGACGTAGAAATAGGGAAGTTCAAAATATTTGTAAAAAAATAATATGGACGGACGAATCATAATTCACCAACAATGGTTGGTTTAACAGAAACATCCAATATAGGTGGAATAATACGAATGAACATTTACATAGAGAAACCAATTTCCAGGAGAGGTTCGGAATAAATGTTTGGTTGGGAATTTTGGGAACAAACATACTAGGTCCTTTCTTTTACGATGAGCATTTGAATGGTGAAATGTATTTAAACTTTTTTATCCAATGAGTTTGATGGCTACTTAGATGAATTGCCATTAAGCACCCGCCGTGAAATACAATATTTTCAACAAGACGGTGCCCCTCCTCATAATGCAGCAATAGTAAGGGAACATTTAGATACAATATTCCCAACAAAGTGGATTGGAAACAATGGACCAATTGCCTGGCCAGCTCGATCCCCAGACCTTACTCCTTTGGATTTTTTGGTCTGCGGATACATAAAGGATAAAGTTTTTTCGACACCTAGTACCGACATCGACCATCTCAAACAGAAAATAAGAGATGCATGTAATAGCATTACAACCATCATGCTAGAAAATTGCCACAGAAATTGTATGGACAGACAACTTATGTGCATTCAACAAAGAGGTCATCAATTCGAGCATTTAATGTAGAATTCTTTTTCTGTATTGGTTTTATTTTCTTTCACGAATTCATTATGAAATAAATTGTTTTATTTCTTCTCCTCTCAAGTAAGTTTATTTCTGGGGTAAATTGCTATCGTTCGTCTCTGAAACTGCAGAAATCTTTTATGAATTTTTATCTATTTTTCACAAGATTGTATGATTACATTTTTTGCAGAGAATGTTTCCAAGGCTGTGACTACCACTTCATATTCCACTGTTAGCGTCAATAATGAATGACAAACTAAGTCCGATTTCAGTAGAACAAAGTTCTTGTATCGTTCTATCAAATTTGAGAAAATGACCTGACAAAGTTTTCACTCAATCTCTGTACTTCATGGTGAGTGGTGAGCATAGACTTCTGAAGTAGCAACTGACTAGCTATTCCTTTCATCTCGAAGCTATTGACCAATCGTTCCACAAATCAAAAGCTATATCTTTTGATCTTTTACATACATAAGTATTTTACTGTCGCGCTTCTGTCTCTCTATGCATAACGATTCTCAACACTTTTACTGGTAACCATTTTTCGGAACGACTGTCGTATGAATTTCAGCAAATCCATCTCTTCCAACGAAATTTCCATCCAAAACCTCCAGTTACTGATGTTGGTTAGGTCGAACATGAGAATCTTGTATTTTTCCGTGATCTTCTGCCATGCCTGGGCCTGGAACCTGTTGTAGTTGCAGGATTTTATTCATGGAATAATGTATTCAAATAACGTATAAACGTATCAGACATTGATGATACAATCAATAAAAAAAGATAAAGTTTAATGAATATAATAATATAGAATGTTGAATTGCATCTTTCAACTGCTATCGAGAATGTTTGCAATTAGGTATTCATTTAGATAAAACGTTTGTTTAATGTGTCATAAGCATTTGTAAAGATGATACCCAATATTGAAAACTATTCAATATTTCCGATAGACGGATTATTACGTGCCATTGCTATATACAGGATTATAATATAGGATGAAAAGGTTGTGTGATCACCGCCTAATCTTGTCAGCTCTATATTTGGTAACCTCATATGAGAAAATCTGATTAAAACTAGTATTTTCAAAACAGTCATAACATGTCGTTACGAATCACTAAAACATGTTTGTCTGCCAAATGTACCATACGAAAGCAAAGGTCAAAACCCATAGAGCGAGCACAGAAAATAATTATTTTTCGAATGTATCTCCATATGATGAAACAGCCTCAGGGTCTTGCAAGAGAATAATCAACGACATTTATTTCCATGCCGTTTATCAAATTCTACATTCTATAATTTTTTTCCATTTTACTTTGAAAAGCGAATGAATAGAAAGTATCATTTTTGGCTTTGAATGTAATGAAGTTCAGTTTTTGGATTTCATTCAGACATGTCATCTTGAAGGTTTTGTATCTATACGGAGTTTATCTGACACAAGCTCACAATGAGCTCCAAACTGAACATAAAATAAAAGTTGATTTAGTGATAGTGATGTGAGAGTTTGATTGTCCTCTAAAAGCCGTGAATTGAACCGTTTATAGCTACTGAAATCCTAACAAGTCAAGTCGGTGTGCATGGCCAAAAAAAACCTTAGTGGTTAAAATGGTAAATGGACAAGTAGGTCGGAAGGGAATCAAAATGTCCGAACTAGTGGTAACTCTGATATGAAATAACAATAAACTTACCAACGTTGCAGTAGCGAGGAAAAATTTTAACGATCGCTATCGCGTTTAAGGTGTCACCTGCATCACTGGTGGGCTTGAACTAGTCTGTGCAGTCGAAACGGTCAGATTTTTTCATCAACCAACTGAATTGAACTAAGTTCTATTTTTGGATTTCAAAGAAAAAAACTTGAAAAACTTCCTAAATTGAATGAGCGTTTACAGAACATCGTTCATAACAACAACAAAAGACAGGATTATTGTGGAATCAAAACATCGAAATTATGTGTACCATATGATTATACGGTGGCCCATTGGAGTGATACGAATATCTTGTCTGTCCTAAGGAATATACAATTTTTTTTCAAATTTACACTTCGTCAAACTTGACATGTTATGACCGAAAGTAGATTAAAAAAAACAAACCATCGCACAAATAACAACATAAAAATTTCAATAATTTAATTCAGGAATAAATATTATGCGCAACTTCAAGGGGGAGTTCAAATGTCAAATGTTACGAGATACAGAGAGTTTCATAACATCATTGACTGAACGTTTTGCGGGTAATATCACTGAATATTAAATGAGTTTCTAATCTACACCATAATGCCAACCTTGACCAGTACAACAGCATTACTCTTTTCAAATATATTATTCAGTCTTATACGCGATTTCTCAAAAAAATATAAATTTTACCCAAGATTAAGCACCTTTACATTTGACAATAACGGAATTTGTTATTAAAAAAAGTTGTTCAGAAATATAAACTTTCTTTTTGAAGTCTTGTGTTGATAGTTGAAACCAAATTCAAGACATAGTTCATGAACAATTCTACCATTTCCATCATGATTTTAAATTCGATGAAAATGCGATATATGGCATGGCAATATTTCAGGGAATATCAGTGATACTTTCTAGGTAGACGCTAATGAAATATATACATCCTATCAAAAATGATTAAAACACTGCTTTGGAGTAAAGTGAATTGGAGTTATTTTGTTTGACACCTTAAGGTAACAATTTTGAAGATTATCATCAGATGGATAACTATCATCTACACAGAAAAAAATAATGATCCAGATATGAATCAATTCTAAAGATTGGCTTATTTATTACTATGACATATTTTTCATTACAGACTGCAGTGACTGGCCAATCAATAATTTGGTTGATATAAAGAACGGTAGTCCATGATGAAAATGTAGTTATATCATAAAACTGATGAGAAAAGTTATGATTATGAAATTTACATGAGAATAGTGTAAAAAATACATAAAATCAATAACTGCATAGTGATCAATACTATGTTCCCTTGATCATTAGGACGTATTGTGATTATGCTTATTTTGATAAAGCTATGCTTAAACGTGTCAGCCCTATTGGTTGATTCATCAATAGTATTATTCCGAATGCTTGAAAACATTGACCGATTGATGATAATGCCTAGTTCATTATAAAAAAACACTGCGTCCTTCACCTAACGTGATTTGGAATTACACTGGTGAACTTTTATATATTTTTTTCAAATATTTACAGAGCGTCTAGGGGTCACACAAATAAAATAAAATTATTTCTCTGAGATAAATCCAATATATTGGATTCATTTTCAATATATTGGATTCCTTTTCAATATATTGGATTTCTTTTCAATATACTGGATTTCTTTTGAATATATTAGATTTATTTTCCTTGTACAAAGCACTCATAGAACAAACGTTTGTAGTACAAGTGACGTCAGCCCGCATAAATATGGCGCTTGAATGTTCCTCAATTCGAAACAGTTCGTGAAGTGAATCTACATGCATCATGTATACAGATATTTTTTTACAATTAAAACATTATCTTTTCTTACAGTGTAATTCCCTATTTTGTTTATTTGAATAAGAGACGACAAATAATAATCTTCTCAGGTGCTAATTCTTGATTTAATTGACAGCTGAAAGTATACGCTGATGGGGGTTTTCTTGTATTTATCTTTTTCAATTCTTAGTTTATGTAATACTATGTTTAGTTGACTATATAAATCCACGATAAAATACAAATTCACTGAAAAATGGGGTTATGGTTGTGGTTCTAGGAAGGTAATCTTTGATGTGAAACGGTTGTTTCTAGTATTAGTAATTGTGAAATTAGGTAGATTAGCGCCTGAAAATAGGTTTTACAAAAAAGTAGGGATTTTTTGAGACTTTTGAACGAATTTTTTTAAGATTTTCCCGATTCAGAAGTGCATAACTATAAAAGTAATCGAGACTCCTCGAATTATCTTGGGATTTGTGTACAGGAAACAAAACTACGTAAGTTATTTTCTTAATTCACCTAGCATTCAGATAAAATGGAAATTCCACAATCGATATCTTACTTTTTTTACTTTCAAAGTCGAACATTCATTTATGTACAAGTGTTTCAATTTCAATGCAGTTGTGTAAAGGGATTCATTTCCAAATTTCAATCCCTGATAAATATATTTCGGTGACCACTAAAAACCTTCCGAAAGTATTATGTCAACAGTGGCAACACCGAAATATTTCCAGTTGCAAACTGCACAAAATTAATTCGTGAAACGTAGATAAAACCAGTAACCGGTTATTTTAACAACTTCCGACTGCTGAGAATGTAATAAAAACCAATGAAAGAAATACCAATATTTGTTTATTTATTTGACCAATGAATAATAAGGAGCCAAATGTTTTACACACCAAACAGAATTTTACCACAACGTTGATATTAAAAATTGTTGAATTTTCGGTTAGAGTGAGGATCCAAATTTCAAAAATATTTTTTTTGCATCTTACGTAGTTTGGTCTCCTGATCAAAAATAACAAATGAAATGTTTGGCGGTCACAACTATTTTCGAAGATATTGGCCCATTTGGTTGTGAAACTTCACCATTTGATAGATTGAATTTCTGTTATTGAAAATACACAAAGTTTATTTCTTTCAGTCAAAACACCATACACATGCTATTATGTAGAGTTCAGCACCTTTTAGTGAAAAAAACAATAATTTTTTCAAAAAAGTCACTCTTTTACGGAACGTAAACCAATCATAAGAATTTGAACACTAAATGTCAGGTAGTTTTTGTTTATTAAGTGTTGGCCACGAGATTGGATTAATCAGGTTTCGTCGGGTCTAGTAGGATTTTAGCTGTCGCCGACTTTTAGAATTATAAAATGTATCAAATGAAGTATTCGAGTTTTTTTGATAACTTTTCCAATGAAATTTTTAGTCGAATACATTGAAAAAAAATGGATCTCCTGACAAAATTGAGAGAGGCCTTTGAACCAGCACATTATAAACCTTGAGGAAAAGTAATGAAAACGGCAACCTCTTCGCATTTAGAAAGAAATTTTTGGCAGATGTTTCAGGGCACATATACAACAAAAAAATCGAAAAGATTTTTTCGGAAATGTACGGAAAACGTTATTTTTAAAGTGCTGAATCGAAAAAATTGAGTTACCCTCCTGTATGAGATTTCATGGTGCTGTAGGTTATTAGTGTATCTTCCACAAATCATCATTTTAAAGTGGTATAATAAAGTGAATAAACATCTAGTTATGTGAAAACTTGAATTTTGAGTAGAAAACTATATTACGAATTAAGAAATTAGTTATCATAGACTAACAAATCAAATTACATCTAAATAGACTTGACTTAAAGGTGATATTAGCTCATTAAGCCAAAGTGCTCAGGAAAAAACGAAGTGTAGAAATCATATCAACAGCAAAGGTTGGAGGCATAAAACACCGACGGTCGCTTTTGTTAATATGACAGAAACTAAGGATTTATTGGCATTATTTAAGAACGCGAACGAAGAGCAAACGCAACAAATTGTAGAAGCAAATACCCAACAAATAAGCATACTGAAACAAGAATTGAAGATAAGTATCAAAGAAATTGATGTGAAAATTGAAAACACCAAGAAAGAGGTGATTGAACTCAAAAACAAAAGTCTACAAACAGATAGAAGAGCTAGGCGAAACAATATAATCATCTTTGGACTTGAGATTGACAGAACGAATATACTTCAAGAAAGCCTAGAAAAAATCAATCGATTATTGGAATTAAACATAAAGGAAAGCGATATCGACAATATTTATTTAAAAGGGAAGAACGAGAATACAAGAATTGTGATAGAATTCGTTTCCTATTTGAAGAAGTCTATAATATTCACAAGAACCAGAAAATTGAAAGGTACCAGGATTTTCATTAATAACGATTTAAGCAAAGACGACAGAGAAGAACAAAAACTATTACGAGCGTATATGTACAAGGCACGTAGCCAATATCCAGACGCAAAAATCAAAGGAAACAAGCTCATTCTGAAGGGCAACAGTTATACAGTGGATGACCTGAAAGAAACAGATAGACTTTCAGAGGACAGTGAAACGGAACACGGAACGGAAGAGGAGGAAATAGAAGAAAGAAGAGAAACCAAAGCGGGAAACATAACAGCAAAATCCAGTTCAGAATCCAATACACAAAAGCACCGGAAAAATAGCCAGTCGACCTTTGGCGGAAACATTTATACCCGAAGTAAAAAAAAAAACTCAACTGAATGAATTACCCCGGACAACATATTCACATTATTTTATTTCAATCAGCATTTAAATTGTTAACTCGAATAAAAGTAGTAAATAGTAAATGAAATAAAAGCATTCTTGATTCTTGATATGGATTCCTACCTAAGAGATTTCCAAATTCTTAAGATTGATAACGTCGCGATAAAAGACATATCACAATGTAAAAATGCTCTGAAATTCGAAATAGGAATTTCACTCTGTTTCATAGCAACATAAGAAGTCTTTGCAAAAACTTTGATGAACTGAATGTATATTTGACAAAACTCGATTATGATTTTGATTGCATTGTATTAACGGAAACATTCAATATTGATTACCTTCAGCTATATAATTTACCAAATTATGATATAATATATAACTCTGGCAGTATTAATAAAAACGATGGAGTAGTTATTTATTTGAAACAACATATCCATCACAGACAAGAAGTAATAAGTATTGGTCAAGTCAAGATACTAAAACTGGAATTACACTATAACAAGAAACTAATTGAAATCCTAGGTATATACCGCTCTCCTTCACTAAAACCATGACATAGAAATAATAGTAGGTGATATGAACATCGATATCTTAGATGATAGTGTCAACTGCCAGGATTATCTGAATGTTTTGTATTCACGAGGATATGTATCAGCAATAAACACTTACACTAGAGTACAAGGTGAAAGAAATTCATGTCTAGATCATATCTTTCTGAAGACAAAAACTAATTTGGATGCATTCCTTCCACTAGTAATCAACTTTGGAATCACTGATCACTATCCTGTTGTTCTACAATGTCTTTTTCCAGGGGAACAGGACAGTGAAGATAACAGTGTAAGATATAGATATTTTATTGATTATAAGAAGTTGGGGGTCATCTTGAAACAAGAGGCATGGTTGAATATTTATACAGCACCTAACGTTGATAATGCAGTTGACAATTTCATTGAGATATTGAATAACAGTATATTTCATTGCACAAATAAAATCAAATTGAAAAGAAACATGATCAAAAGAAAGCCATGGATAACCAAGGAAATCCTTAAATCTATGGAAACAAAAAACACACTGTACAGAAGAAGTAGAAGTCAACCAATTAACGAAGCCATTTCCAGGGAGTATAAAGTATATCGGAATCGATTAAATAATATAATTAAAAATGCAAAAGTAAAATATTACAAGAATCGCATATCAAAAAACTCTACTTCAAAAAACATGTGGAATACTATATGTGAATTACAAAATCCAAATCACAAAAAAAAACTCGATTAAAAAAATCAAATGTGAGGATGGTACAGAAACGAGTGATAAAAATAAAATTTCGAATATATTCTGTGATTATTTCAGTAATATTGGTAGAGAGCTTGCAAAAAAAATTGTTCCACAAAAAAATGGAAAAAATATATCCACCCCTCTAAAAAACTCAATCTACCTAAATAATATAACTAGACAGGAAGTAATAAAAACAATTGACGAATTGAAGGTAAAAAAATCACCAGGCATAGATAAAATCAAGGCAGATACAATTAAAAATATTAAAACACTAATAGCAGAACCCCTCAATTATATAATGAATAAATCCATAGATGAAGGCATTTTCCCTACAGCATTCAAGATCGCATTGATTAAGCCAATATTCAAATCGGGAGACAAACTAACCGTATCAAATTTTAGACCCATCTCGCTAATATCGAATTTGTCAAAAATATTCGAAAAAATCTTAAAAAGCAGAATTAACGATTTCGCAAAAAAGTATAACCTACTCTCAAATAAAAAATATGGATTTCGAGAGGGGCGATCCATGGAGGATGCTATTGCAGACTTGGTAAGTGATATATATATAAATCAATGGATACAGGAAAATCTGCACTATGCATAATTGTAGATTTGGCTAAAGCGTTCGATACGGTTAGTCACAAAAATCTACTAGATACTTTAGAAATGAATGGCTTTAGGGGAAATGCTTATAATCTACTAAAAAGTTATTTAACAGGTCGGAAACAATGCGTTGAAATTGATAAATGTCAAAGCGAATTCAGGACAGTCACATTTGGGGTACCCCAAGGTACTATATTAGGGCCTCTCCTCTTCACACTATACGTTAACGAGCTATTCAGTCTTAGAACGCGTGCCCAAATAAAAAGTTTTGCCGATGACACAGCCGTTTTTTATGAACTTGGAAGGAACTGAAGCAGATAGTTGAAGAAGACTTTAAAATTATCATTGAGTTTTTCAGAGGGAAGATTCTTACGATAAATGAAAAAAAGACAAATTTTCTTCCATTCTCGTTTTATTCTGGTAACTTACCCAATTAAAAGAAGATTCGAATCAAAATATCACATGGAGATGAAATTGAGATATCAACACTGAACACAACAAAATATCTAGGTATAACGGTGGACTGCCACTTGAGATGGGATGATCATATAAACACACTGGTTAAAAAATTACGTTCATTGCTATATCAATTCAGGTTCTTCAGGCAATTCTTTGGCATCCAACATTTAAAAGTCATGTATTTTTCTCTGGTCCAGCCACACCTATCATACGGCATCATAGGATGGGGAGGCGTTTCGAAGACTTGCTTGAGGAATCTGGAAATAATTCAAAAACACATCTTGAGAATCATATTCAACAAAGACAATACATACTCGAGCGATTGTTTATTAACAGATATATTATACATCAAGCCATAGATATAAAAAACATTTACTACATATAAGGCAAATACAGTGTTAAGGATATATTCTACTATGTTTAAAACGTATATACTTGTAACTTTGATCCTATGAATGATTTTTGGTATTTTCTTTTTTATTTGTTCATTTATATGCTACAACCGCGCACAAGTATTTTACTTACTGCGGTTTAACCTGTTTATTTATGAATATTTAAAATGTTTGTTTACATTTGTTTACATTGATATTTCGTAATATACGTTCTATTGTATTTTTTATTGTTATACTGTACTTTTTAAATAAACATATTATTATTATTATTATTATTATCTGAAAAACTATTGATTTGGCAACATTGTTGATATCACCATTGAATCGGGCATCATCAAAAACCACCCTGTCAAAATTTTCATAAATTTTCTCTGGGCTGTTTCTGAAATATGAGACCGTTACTTTTGAAAGACAATGTGTATTTTATTTATACTTGCAAGTTGTGCTATTTTTGTTTATATAATATACAATACAGTGCATTGCTCCGAGTGGAAAACGTTAACACTTGCACTATTATATGCATTCATGGAGTATGCATCAAAGACATCATTATTTAATTTCATATACAAATTGGTGGATAGTAGTTCATATAATATCTATTTGGGCCTGTAAAAATTAAACCAGGCATTTTTGCAGAAAGTAAAAATCAATTACAATACTGCTAGCTAGGTTATCGCAATTTTATTCCAAAAAATCTCATTGAAATTTTTTTAATACTTGAATGTTTTCTGAGAATGTACATCTAATACATACATCCAATATGTACATTCATTGTACATCCGAAATGTACATCCATAGGATGTTGAATCCAGTGAGGTTCGGACATTATCTAGACATATTATTTTATGTAATCGGACGTTCAAATGGATGTCCATAATATCCATTCTGTAGATCCAATGGACATGCAACGGGCGTACATGTGCTGTAGGGATGGAATGAAATAATGTAGTAAGTCGGAATTATGAAATTCCGAGATATCAAGTCGGAATTTGAAAAATAAAATTGGTGTGGCCCTTCTACGCCTTCGTAGATTGGTTCTTTGCGAATATTTTAAAAACTATTTGAGATCAGAAATTTAAAAAAAGATCCTGAATGAGTAGAAAATTTCCTAACCGAACTGTACCGGCAATATCTATAATTTTAATTTAGAGGTGAAAATTGAGCAAAAATCCAACGGGTGGAGGCTTAGCGGGCACGTCGACTGAATCAAAAGCCTGACAAAAAAAATCAGTTCCATCCAAACACACAAATAAAAAATAACTCATCAACAAAAAAATTTTGATTGCATTTTTTAATCACCTATGCTTTTTTTAATCAGTTGATTTTTACCAGTTGAAAGTTAACATGAAAACGCTGATTACATCTGAACTGAAATCCTAGAGTTTTTTTACTTCTTGGAGCTACTCTTGAAAGGGTTAAGAAACGATCCCTGCTGGAAAATACAGATTTTTCACTTTTTCATTAACAAAGTTAAAAAATTAAGAATCTAAATGAAGCCATCAGAGAAATGTTCTTTCAATTATTCTAATCATTTTGTTTTCTAATTACTCAATGCCATGTAATGTAATTTTATGGAAACAGCTATCTTTTTTATGTAATTTTTTTTCATCTTTTAAATAATTTTTGAATATTTTGTACTCTTGGGCTGCTTTCTTCTGTTTTTCTTCATTGTTATTAAAATAACTCACAAACTTTTTCATTCTTCAATAATCAATAAACAATTTTTTTAAATTATTTTCCTTATAATTCTCTCGAAATACAGTTTTTTCTACTTTTCAGTTCAATTTTATCAAATATAAACTATTGAAAATAAATACACTGGAATTTTATCCCAACACCAAACCACTATTTTCAACACCTCGACACGTGTTTCGGTCACCAAGTGACTATCTTCAAGAGGAGGATTGAACGTTTAATCTTCCTCCATTGTATTTGAAACTCAGCTTGGTAGAATCAGTGGCAACGAAAAATATTTGAAAAGTGGCCTTTCTCATGGTAGACAGAGGTTTTAATATTGATAATAAATTTAGTCAGGTGGACTGAGATATAAATGAATGTAGTTTCTTATGTCGAATTGAATCCTACGGTTTTAATAAGAGAAATAATATGAGAAATAGTACATGAATTGGATATAAGTCTTTCATCAGCAAAAAAAAATTCTCAAAAAGCATGGATTCTGATCAATTGCATAAACATTTAGATGAAGAACGAAGGCTTAATATCTCCAACTGGTTGCTTCACAAGTATGATCAGAATTTCATGGAATATATCATTTTCTCCAACGAATCACGATTTACGAATAATGGTATGTTCAATGGACAACATACCAGATATTGGTCTCAAAATAATCAATAACTGATGAAGCAGGGTAACTTTCGAAAAAAAATTGAAAATAATGTGTGGCCAGGAATTATTCGTACAGTTATTAATGGACCTATACTTTTTTAAGGACATCTGAATGGTCAACGATACTTAAATGTTGTTGTTGAAGTATTCCTAGAAGAAGTACCCATTGAGATTTTGAATAGACTAACTATACTTCCAACAAGATGGAACTCCTCCACATGATTCTGTTCAAGAAGTCGATTATCTAGGACATACATTTGGTTATTGCTACAAATGGTCCCATATGTTGGCTCCCACGTTCTCCGGACCTCATACCTCTAGATTTCAATATATAAAAGATTGTATAAACTCCACACCTATTGCAACATTAGCAATTTTGGAGAGCAAAATACGTCAAGCGTTCGAAACAATAATTACTATAGTAGATACTTGAGATATTTGCACAAAATTCCATCTCCAGAACTAGAAGATGCGTGGAAGACGTGGATCTGGTCAATGAGCATCTATAACATTAATTATCGATGAAATTATCATTGTGTGTTATTTTTTTGTGAATTCAATGATTGACCAATATTCTTCCAGTTTCCGAATTTAAATAATTTATTTTGATGAGGGCAATTTTCTAATAATAATAATAATAATAATAATAATACTCCCTCATAAACACTCGTTGAGTGTACCCAAAAGCATAGCCTGTGCGGGTAGAGGACGGCTATTATTATTATTTACCGTGGCGCTCCGGGGCGACTTACTGATGTTTCAGGTGATGTATTCACTTTTCAGCTGTAGGAAAACCCAGAAAACCTACAGCACCACCTCGGGTGGTCGGTGTGCACTCCAAGCTAGCACTAGACGAGATTGGCATCTAGACAACTTACCATACACTTGCTTTTCAACAAGGCATGCTGTCTCCTATCGATCCGATATAAAGTAGTTGAGAAAAATTCTCGTACCTACATCGGATTCGAACCGACTATCGCTATGCTGGAGTTTCGAACGGACTGTGCCTTAGACCGCTGATCCACCGACCACTGTCCAACATAATTAAAATTTTTATTTTGCATGGCTCACTCTCAAGATTAAAGTATTCCATAATGGATAATTGAGTTTTTTACTTTTGAGGATTCTAATTTGATCGCATCACTCTATTCAGAATTTTCTCAGGATTCTGAAAATGCAATAATACATAGGATGTTCTGTTAAAAATCAAGGATAGATATCATTTCCGGCCATACTGGACGTTTCGTTTTGATACGTTGGAAAACAAAGGGCAAAATAGGGCTGCTAGTGATATCGTTGTAACCCGGTATATGTCCTGTACCGTCTTTAGTGTTTCCTAACTGATATTATGGAAAAGAAAACAACAATCATTAGAAAAATTAGGTCGTTGCAAGTAACATCCTTCGACCTAAATTCGTAACCTCGTTTTTCGACCACGATAAAGGGTGCAACTAGCTGTTATCGACTATAATAATATGTACATAATATTTTGTAGTAGGTGAGCATTCAATGTTTTGATAATCCATTTAGTGGTTGTTATTTGGAGAACAAGGTTGATTATATCAAAATGCCAATATTCCGTATTTGTTGATTCTATCTGGAACTGGTTTTTCTTGAATACGGAATTTCCGAAGGAATTCGACAATTTTTTAATTGATTTCTTCGGGAATTTGTCAATGACGTATTTCAGCGGAAGTATCGTGTTTCTTGCATTATTTCAAAAATGAAGTTATGAGATTTATTTATTAAGTACCACAATTATGGGATCGCTACTGACAAGGACTTGTCAACTATTTTTCAGAAATTTCTTCAAGAATGTGAAATTGTTAATGTATTTTCAAGATACAATTTTTAGATCACAAGACTCACAGCTTCTGGTTGTACTAAATCTGACATCAATTTTTCATTTTTGAATTCATATACAGTGGCCGACAGATTTTTTAATACGGATACATATTTTTCACGGGTTTCATGACTTGAACTAAAACATACATATATTGGAGCCATGTGACTTACTTCTCAAAGGAAAACAATTAAACAACATTTTTTATATGAAACGGAGAAAACCCATGTAATTTGAATAAACAAGTATATTGAATATTTTGGCCCATCAAACATACTTTTCGACATATGGGCCGTGTAGTTGATTTTCCCATGAACTTCTATGAGAACTTTGTACAGTAAGCTGGTGAGCGGCATTGTTCTCATATTTCGAAAAAAAAGGTTGACTATGATGTCTTCGATCAGAATATGTTATGATTTTGAGAGCTTTTTTCTGAAATTGAAAAACTTCTAGGTGAGAAAGAAGAAGGGAGATTTACGTTATTTTCAGTCGAGTTATTTTAACTGTAACCCTTTTGTTTCATCTGTATTCAGGTTGAGTAGATTTTTCACGAACCAAGTTCCTGCATTTTTATTACAGCCACCCTGTATTTTAGAAAAGAGGAGTTTTACAATGCCATTTTGATTGACAAAAATTGTAATTGATTTTGGAATATTTCATTCAGCCGTTCTTAGTTCTTATTTCGAGGTTATCGAATCACTAGGAAGTAACGTAGTCGAGTTTGTACCAGACCTTGAAAACAAAATTACATTCGAATCGTGGAATAGTCGGTGAAAAGACCTACTCGTTTAAGAAAGATGGAAGCAAGTTGGATGATGCAGCTGTCTTCTACTTAGTAATTTGGGTAAAGGTAAGTAAGGAAGGAAAAAAATCGAAGAGATCTCAACTTCTTTTCGAGTTAGGCCCTTCTGAAATTCGCAAATGGTCCATTCTCAAACACAATTTGTTTCATAAAAAGTTAAAAGAATATAGGGGGAACCTTCTCTCTAAGCGTTTCCCACCAAGTGGAAAATAAAAGGCAAACATCTGTCAGAAAACAACTACTTCCCTGGCTAATACCACGACGGACATTGAACTACAACTGACAGATATTTGTGCAACGTTCTTCAAAGAAGACCCAATTGCAAGTGCTTGTCTCGTAATCATAATATTCTTTCAACATTGTTGATGCCTCTCTGGCACAATATATTCGAACTTGTTCGAATTTTTACATAAAAAGTTACACAAAATGCTTTTATCTTTTTAACAACACTTTTTCTAAGAAGCTAATCCACCCAATTTCACAATCACAAACACCAAAATCAACCATTTTACACAAAAATTTGACATTTTATAACAAACATAAGCTCCTTTTTCTTAATTTTTATCATTGTCAATGTGGGTTGGAATATACGCGGCCGACTATTTAAATTCAATTATGCGCAAATATTCAGTTCCTCTTGATTTATATTTTCAATTGTTTGATTTTCGCCATTGTTACGATTTATAAAAATTTTAAAAATGTAAACCTAGAAAATAATGGAAAGCAGTTGCTCACTACGCTCGCATTTTATAAATTACATTTTCGGCCATGGACATGATTTCTCAACGTAAAAGAAGCGGACAGAACCTAACCAAGCTATCCAAGCTGCTAGTAATCCGATCAATAATTAGTATGAAAAAATTTATTTCAAAATAAATTCAAAATCAAGGATTTTCATGTGGCGACCCTTATGTAAGTGGGACAACTCACTCTCGAATACGTCAAGGATGGATAAATTCAACAGAAAAAAAGAACAAGGAATCGCTCGAGTTGAAGAAAGTGCGTTGAAGGCACATAGCAAGCAAAAGAAAAAGTTTCCAGAATAATTCAACAAAGAATGTTATTTCTGTAAGAAAAGGAGATCTAGAGAAAGATTGGTATTTTTGTACAAGCAGTTAAAGAAGAACAGACAACGAGAGTCATGAAAGGGATAATGCTAAAAGCGTCATAGATGAATACTGCTTCTGGTCATCAAAATGTTCCGGAGCTTCTATATAGCCACTTGATCAACATCAACATTTTTTTTGTCAATATCCGAGATACTGACCCAAAGGAATTTATTGCAGCAAATGGTGTCAGAATGACGTGTACTGGAATCGTAGATGGAATTATAAGGTGTCAAGTCAATGAAAAATGCGAAAATTTTTGGGTAAGTGAATTGAAAGGCAATTATAACGTCCCACGGTGACAAAATCATTGCTTTGAATTTTCAAAACTAAAATAATAACCACAAAATCGAATATAAAGCTCGTTTAACCATCAAAGGTTATATTCAAAATTATGGGGAGGACTATGATAGTACATTTGCCCCAGTAAAAAAGCATATTACTTTCTTATTATCCAACGCAGCCGTCAAGATATTAAAAATTAATGATTAGACATTATATGATATAAAAACTGCTTATCGGATGGTAAACTAGAATATGAAATGTATATGGATCAAACAGAGGGTTATATTAATATGAATGATACTCATTAGGTACACAAACTTCATAAAGCAGTGTATGGTCTTAAACAATCCGCAGAAGCACGAAATAACACTATGAACATTATTTTACATGTATTTAGTTTCTTCCAAAGTAAGAATGGCCCATGTCTTTATATCAAAATTGAAAAAGGAGGCATTTTTCATCCATTACTCACTGAATTATCAGTAGAAAACGCTTTCATGATTCTATTCAAGTTCACGTGTAAAATATGGTTGATAGAAATTCGTCATAGCGGTTTGTACGACTTTTTGAATATAAAAACCCTAACTATGAATTTGGAAAAGTAATTTTATTTGTATATAAACAGGGTATTATACAATTGAATTCTGGTTGCAAAAGAAAATAATTCTTGAGTGATCGATTCTAAGAAAACATCTTCATGGGAACATAAGTCCGCAACTGCTTTATTTCCGAGGTAAAAGGTTTTTGATCACCACTGATGATTGGAACATATCCATTATCGTCTGATCATTCATCACGTTTCATTCTATCATTCCATGATGTTGAAATGTAAAGTTGAACGAAATCATAATAGAGAACAAGTTGAGTTTCCGAATTGAACTATCATTTGAGAAATATGAGTTTTTTCACCACAAATTATATTACTGACAGCAACTGTAACTCCCCAATAAGGTGACTCTTGACAGTACACTCGTGAAACAATTTTACATCAGAAACATTCCAGCGTTATTTTGTTGTCATCCAAGTAAGGAATGATTTCCTGAATTTACAGTAGTATTGGTGAATGGTACAGTCCGGAAATCATACGTGAGCAAGAAGTACAAGTGTGGGGATAGGCTAGAAACATTGCAGAGTTTTATTTATTCCAGAACCCAAAAAGTTCAGACTGCTTCCCACATTTTGGAAATAAATTTTTCTACCATACTTGCAACGGGAGTTTGCATTTTGGGCACCAAGGCAATAAAAGTACTAATTCAACATGCATTTTGGGCACCGACCAATTCAGCTGATTGAGCTGATTGAGAAAGACCGTCGACCATACAGCAAAACTGTCAAAAATCGTCTTTAGATGAAATATGGGGACCAAATCATTATTTCAGAATCAAGGAGAGGGCCTATTGTCAATGTGAAGAGGGTTGCTGACAAAATTCTGTACGATAACTGGTACTCCACCGAAAGGAAAGTAGACGCACAGGAAGAAAGACGTGGAATTGTGGAGGCAGCGGGAAAAATAATTTTGGAAGACATCCGCTCCAGAGTATTCAATACAGTTGAGTATCCTCCGATTGACAACTTCTTGGATAGTGCGCTAACTGCGGTTCCGGAGACGCTGCTTCTTCTACTCCATGTCTTGATTTTGCGGAACTTGCGGCTGCAAGAAAGCAGGTCTTCGATGCTCAGCAATGTGCAAGCACTGCACAGGCCACTTCTGCGAAAACGCCCCCACAACTGATTTGATCGAGCAAGACTCACCAGAAATATTGGACGAAAACGACGACAGCGACATCATTTACAGCCTTATCGCTCAGGAGGACGACGACGACGAGGAAATGTAATGAGTACCTACCGACTATAATTAGCTATAATATCTTTATTCCTCAATATAATATATGCCTTGAGAAAAACTTAATATTGTTGATTACATTAATTTTTCTACGTCTTTTTTCTTCCTGTCCTGGGATAATTATGTAGGGGAACGGGGGGAAAACGATCCGAAAGGTAACTGATATCAATACCAAAATGATGTGAATAGGTAGGAGAATTGGGGTTGGGTGGGGGAAGGAGGAGTGGGGTGTCCAAAGTTGGTGACTTCAACTAAGAACCATAATTACTACAACATTTCATCATAATTCGGGTATAACAGATGAAATAAGCTGTAATTTTGCATTTTTTGTCATTTCTTAGCAAATTTTGAAACAGGACCTTTTTTTTGACGTGCCATATCTTGGTAGCGAATTCACATACAAGCATGTTTTTTCAGTAGAAATTGCATAAAATTTTATGCTCTACAAAAAAGTATTAATATGTTTTTTCCGTAGGACGGAAGAGAAAAAAGTAATCAAGGAAAAACCGGGGAGAGGGCAAAAATTTTGCAGTTTCCCCCCCCCCCTACTTTTTTCGCACAGGGTCCTCGAGGTCCAAAACTTGAGAAAATGTTGATTAACCATCCCTGAAGAACCTCCTCAAGTTTCATTAACTTCCGACCTTTTTCCACCTAACCCCACTTTTTTCAACCTGTCGACTGAACTAATTACTCTTTTCTGTATCTTGAATTGTGTGTCTTCAGAGTCACTGTTGATGTTGAAAATGGACAAGTCCTAACTACCTACCCCAGAGTGAGGTGATTTATTCATAGGGTCCAATGGTTGTGGCATTATTTTTCTCTCTGGGAGTAATTCATCAACCTGTTTGGATGAGTATGGATTCCCTTTCTGCTTTTCTCCAATGGGTACCTGTTTCTCAAGGAGTTATTTGATGAGTTATGTCATTCTTCCATTTTTCCAGGGTGTTTTTATACTCTGAAGGGGTAAAATCGGAAGGTGCGGTTGGGGTAAAGAAACTCTAGGGCAGCTAGTTTCTTTCTGAGAGGGTCTTGATGCATAGTTCTATCACACTCTTCCAGGAGCTTCAGTTCCCCATCTTTGTTATAATTCGAAGTTTCATCATGGTGGTGGGGCATTCGAGCTGTTTTTCGGGATCTCTATCTGCAGCAATAGTTTCGTCCTTCCTGCAGAGTAGATTGTTGTGTTGTTGTGTTTTGTAATTAGAGTCGCTGAAGAGTCCGTTCCATATTTTATCAGGATTAACAACACTCTTTTGCGTCTTCCTGTTTTTATTGTATAGGGCTTCAGGGGTTTTCTGATGCGGGTTTCTGAATCGCTCCGCCCTGTTTCCGTATATGAGTTCATCAAGAGGGGCTTCTGGGGTTTGTTCATAGTTATACTATACTAGTTATACAAGTGGGGTCGTCTGGCTCTGTGTACTTGTGTTTTTACGTCCTACGGTAATAGGTTGACCGTTATCTCCTTGAAAAAAATGGTGATTTCTTCCTCAATTTTATTCCTATGAGCCAGACTACTCTTGCTTACGCTTGATTTATCTGAAGGCGCCACCTACCAACCAATAGCTGAAACGACAGTCAGAATGGAGTAGATTTCTATCTCAATCCGAACGTAGTAATTTTTGTGCTTTAGCTTTTCCTCGGAAGGGTTCGTCAGCATTTTCAAAACAAAAAAATGAAATTCAAGGCAATCCTGTATGAAATTAAAGGAAGAGAGTAAGCCTTTTTGAGCTCCTGAGGTGAAATGCGCACCAAGTGATATTATCTTGTTGTTATGGGTATTTTTCGAAACAAAGCTCATCCATAACTTCGCTATGGGGATGACCACCTGCAATCAATCACCAGTCATTGATTGTTCTTATCTCTCGTGAAAGTTGAGGTGGGCCTAATAATGTGTCCCAGCCCCAGCCCAATGAATTCATAGCAGTCTCAATCATTTTCAAATTTTGTTTCATTAATTCTATAATATAATAAAAAACTTTCAAATCAGCAAAACAGTTTTTTACCATTATTCAAATTATCTGAACGAATTACGTTCGGGTTTCCTCTAATAACTTTTTTTAATATCAGAAAAAATTTCAATTTTCAAAATCAAACGAACCTGCACCATCCTCATAGAAAATGGCTGTGGATTTTATAGTTTCTATCTATAGGCACAAAAATCTACCGAGTCGTTTTCGAGACAGATTATCAAATATGAAAAATGTAGCTTGGGATGAAGGCTTTCACGGTCAGAAGTACAATCAAGGAGTATGGTTTCCAGGCTCTGAGGCCGTGGTCGGTTCACTTCCGTGGAGGCGGTTTCTACGGAAGTTTCTCTCAGAACTGCGGTGAGTATCTTCAGCGTGAATTTTGTCTTCTTTAAGAGCGACGTAATACTGATGATGATGGTCACAGATAAGAGACAGAACCTCGGAACATGCATGTCGGCAGGTGCGGTCATTCCCAGCCAAATGAAGGATAATTTACTGTTTAATTACAAGATACTCACAATTGGGTATTCTTGGAAGAACGTTATTCAACTAACTGTCAGATGTAGTTCAATGTCCGTCGTGGTTATAGCCGGGAAAGTAGTTGTTTTCTGACAGATGTTGGCCGTATTCTTCCACTTAGTGGTAACGTGTGGAGAGAAAGGATACTACGACTCTGTCGATTTTATTCGTTTCATTTTTGTGATACTCTCCGGCACATATTTTCCAACTTTGTTCGGAATGGTAGGATCTATGACAATTGCCCGAAAACAATTGCCCGAAAACAATTGCCCAAAAACAATTTCCCGAAAGACAATTTCCCGAAGCACGATTAATCGAATGTACAATTGCCAGAATAGACAATTGCCCGAAAGGACAATTGATCGAAAAATTTATTTAAATATAGTTATACCAATACATTTTTAATTGCGCGTATGATCATGTTGAGTGCATTATCACTCGATATATTACGGAATATAATACCAATATAATAAAAATAAAAGTTTTAACCTAATCCTGTGGAATGTTCATCGTCGACGACCAAAAAAGACAATTTTTTATATTTTTTGACTCGATTGTTCCTGAACGAACTAACCTGGTGACAGATTCGCCTTTTTGCAAGGCTGGAAAATCTGTTGTTCCACCCCTCTGTATTGTAAAATGAATCAAATATGGTCTAGTTTCTTTAACATGACACACAGTTGAAATTTCATTACTTTTTGTGTACTGGCCATTGTTATCGCATATAGGGTTATTTTTTTCGGGGGTTTTCTTTCCGAGGATTTTTTCCGTGGGGTATTTTTTCCGTTCAATGAGTAACCTTAATTATTATAGTAGGTATTAAGGGTGTTATTGTAAATCAGAGAAGAAATAATAGTATACAGAAATTTCCGAAAATATTGGTTACAAATTTATAAAGTAGCGCTAAAATTCATTTTTCGGTCAATTGTCCTTTCGGGCAATTGTTCTTCGCGAAATTGTCTGTTCGGGCAATTGTGCATTCGATCAATTGTGTTTCGGGAAATTGTCCATTCGGGCAATTATCCATTCGGGCAACTCTTTTCGGGGAATTCTCTTTCGGGAAATTGTTTTCGGGCAATTGTCCGGAAGCCGAAATGATACAGTTAACTCTTCCTGGATTTTGTGCTTTTCGAGGTGTGTAGTTCTTGATTTTCTATGCAAATGGCGCTGTGACCAACTTAGTTGTGGGACGCAGCTTCATCCGAGAGAAAATATTATACAAACAGTTGATTATTTATTATTTATTGGGTAGGGAAAGAACAATTATGAAGTTCTCCGACCCACCCTGGTACTGCTGAGAATAATCTACCTTTTTTTTTCAAAATTCTCACTTGCAATTGGGTGTGAAGAAAAAAGGTACTTCGATGTTGTTGGTTTTATTCGTTTAATTGGCACATATTTCCGAACTTTGTTCGAAATGATACAATCATAAACTATTTTTAGCGAATTTGAGTTACCCATGGTTCATCATAAATGCAGTTCACCTCCTCAGGAATTTCCTTTTCAGCCACTCTAAAAGCGATATTACAAATGATAAAAAATCCAAATCTCTAGAAATGAAGATTGGTGTTCCCCAGGAATCGATTCTAGGCCCTCTTCTTTTTGTTATTTACACTTTTCAATTCCTAAAGGCTTTACTTCACGCTTTGATGCATTGCTGTGCTAATGACAGGCAAATAGACCATTCTGTTATACAGACACTCCAAGCTCCACAGTCCCCCCGTTGTCTGGAGAAGTATAACCGAGGAAAAGACGACTTAGAATGCAAGCTATTGTAACGATTTCGAGACCGGCCTCGAGACCGGCCCTGATCATCCAATTAACTCGAAATGTAAACAAGTTCTCCGCTGACAAACACATAAATTACGTGGAAGATACGCGAATTCTCTAACGAAGATTCTGGGGACATCTAAGAAGTCGCCCGAAAAGCTCGAATGGTCGAAAATTGTAAATACGAGTATATAAGCCACTGGGTATTAGATGGCGGGAGAGTTGTAGTCAGAGAGATAGCCACAGTAGATATAAATTTGAAATGTTTTAGTGAATAATTGTTTAAGTAGTGTTTAAATAAATTAGAAAAAATCAGTTAAGTGCAGTTTTATTACATTTGGTGTCAGAATCGGATGTTTGAAATAAATAAGTGTTTAAGTGTTCGCCGTATTGAAAAACTGATAGACGGTTATCGCGCCCAATAGACTAGTGACTCGTTGTACAGTTAAGTGTTTGCAGGACAGTTTTGCGCGTCGCGTAAATAAACTGAAAACTTTTTGTGTGAAATAAATAATAGACTGATATCTCGGTCAAGGACAATAAAAGACAAAGTGTTTCCGAGGAGAGTTCACCTAGTTGACCTTAAAGTTAGTGAATTAAAGCAAGAGTTAGAGGAGCGTGAGTTAGAAACAACTGGAAAGAAGGCCGTACTCCAGAAAAGACTTTCAGATGGACCGATTGAAGAAGGAGAAGACCCCGAAACATTTTTGTTCGAAGTTTCTGGAATAGATTTGAGCTCTATAATGAACAAACTCGACGAAAACACGAAATCATTGGAGAAGAAACTTCAACAGAATTCGTTGAGTCTGGAAGATAAGCTCCAACAAAATTCGATGAGCCTAAAGCAAGAATTTCAACAATATTCAAAGAGTCTGGAGGAAAAGCTTCTAGAAAACTCGAAAAATCTAAAAGAAAAGCTTGAAGAAAATTCGAAAAATCTATAAGCCACTGGGTATTAGATGGCGGGAGAGTCGTAGTCACAGAGAGCCACAGTAGATATAAATTTTAAATGTTTTAGTGAATAATTGTTTAAGTAGTGTTTAAATAAATTAGAAATATCAGTTAAGTGCAGTTTTACTACACTATTTTGAAGATGCATCATCATGTTTTCACGTCGAGATGTCGCAGCTCATCCTGAGTTCATTTCATCACTCGAAAGAAGTAAAGTAGAATCGGAACGTAGACATTGGTCGCAGCAACTTTGTTCCTCCACGACGGTTCTGATGATCCGATCTGTCGGAGTATGTATATGCTGTTACTTGCCGCGGAGAGAGTTCTCAACAGTGGTTACCTCAGATAATTTATTTATTCATTCATTTATTTATTCAACGGGTACTCCCAATTTCAATTTGTAAATAATTGTAAAATCCTAAACTAAATATAATTGAATACGTAATACAATACTAATACTACTAATAATATAAAACACAATACAAAATATAGTGGTAAAATACAAAGCAATATAATACTGAAATAATACTACAGAACAATGAAAGGAAGGGTTTCAGGAAATAATGCGACTCAGTTCAATTTTAATGGTTTTGTGGAGCTGCTAAAGATATCAACCTGTTGATACTTATTTCCATTTCTGATCATTCCTGTATCAGAAAAGAAAAAACCATAATTTGTGGAGTGAAACGGTATTTTATATTTTTCAGTGCTGACTCTGGTTTGTCTATTGACATTCAAAGTAATTAAAGATAAAATCTCCTCACAGTTGATGCTTCCAGATGAAATTTTGTTTAAAAAACATACATCTCTAATAATTCTCATATTCTCCAAGGATAATAGATTCATCTGATCTCTAATGTTGTTGTATGAATATTCTGCCCTTCTTAGACCTAGCTTGTATGCACAAATTGTAAGGACAGTATTTTGTACAGCTTCAATTTGGTTTTTGTGTATCTCATAATATGGACACCAGATTATTGAAGCGTACTCCAATAATGATCTCACTAATGAACAATATGATAACTTGAGAGTGTTCAAACTGAAGTCCTTACATGATCTATTAATGAAGCCTAACATTTTGAGTGATTTATAGTTATTATAAACTTATTATGTGAGTTGAAGATCAATTCACGATCAAACATCATTCCTAAGTCCTTTGTCACTGATTTTCTATCAATTGGTATATTGTTGATGCTGTAGTCATGTAGAACAGGGTGATTGTTTGGCAGTAACATTTGGATATATTAAAGTCCATGCGATGCATACCACTCCAGTCATAAAATTGTGACAAATCTTCTTGTAAGAGCGAGACATCGTTTGTAGAAGGAATTGATTTGAATATTTTTACGTAATCAGCATAAATAAGTACCTCACTAAGTTTTATAATTGTAACAAGGTCATTATTAAATAGGTTGAATAACAAAGGTCCACAGTAAGATCCCTGAGGACCACCCGAAGTTGCAGGAATTGTGAATGATACACAGCCTCCTATTTTATCTGTATAGATAGAGTTCCATAGCACATACGATATAATTTTCATGAACGAGGAGGTTCGACACAGTTGATTTATTAGCAACAAATCCATGTTGCTGTGGAGATATTAGACTTTTGCTTTGCCAAGTCATCTGCCTGTTCACTAGAAAGTCAAAAAAAATTGGTATTTCTGATTGGGTGCAAACAGCTCTATAATTGTCAATATCATCTTTTGCTCCTGATTTATGTATGGGTTTCAGAAAGCTTTGTTTCCAAAAATCTGGTAGGAGTTGCTAAAGTATCTTCAAGAAAATTGATGGATTAGTTTCTGGACCTGAGGGTATAAAGTTGACTCTCTCAGTTACTTCTACAACGCTGATCTCAACATTACTGAAATTGATACATTTATCAAATGCATAATTAGGAATATGTATATAACATCATGAGAAGTGAACGCAGAGAAGAAATTCTTTGCAAAAAGATTAACAACACCGTCTAGAGAGTTTTCTTATTGATTCTGTAAGTGCATTTTGCCTGAAAGATCATAATTTTTTCGTTTTTCATTCATAATCTCCAGAATGATTTTGGATTCGAATTTATATTGTTTTCAAAATTGGTAATACATTGATTGCGAACTCTGTAATCATCATAATCACCAGATTGCTTGAACCGTTTGTGAAGTTTTGTTCTATCTCTTACAATGATGTAGGATGTTTCCTTCTGGCAGGTGAACGTCCTCTCCGTATTCCATGTATCGTCCTCTTTTGAGATGAACCGCAATACTTTTGTCAGTGCATGCGTATACTCTTGCACCACCCTTGAGGACTGATGAAGATCCTTTTCTCGATACACGTAGTTTGTGGTCAATGGCAATGGGAGATGCAGAAGATGCAGAAGTTGAATCTCTCCCAAAAAAATGCAATTTCATGTCATTTACATATCTCTCACATTTGAGTCCATTTTCTCCAATACCAAAAAAGTTATAGAGTCGAGTCACTTTCCGCAGTCAACCGGTATATCTACTTATCGTTTTATTTTTTATTGATTGCTCAGAGGCCTCAGCGACGAAAAGAACTGCTGAAAGTACAAAATCAGCATGCCATCGGCTTCATTTCGATTTAGATCTTGTACTAAAATGATCTCAGATATAATGGGAGCAAAAACTGAATACATGCCGAAGGTCGCATTTAAATCAATTCAAATTAATCAAATGAATCTAAGAAACATACAGTTCGATTATTGTATCTTTACCCATGCGTCATCAATTTATGATCGAAGAAATCACACATCTTCTATCGAACATCTCTTTCTAACAACCGCTATGAGCGATTCAAAATTCGTTTACATTTGTCTGCTAAGCTAAGAATTATGGTATTGTGATGATGACGCACGGGTAAAGATATAATAATCGAACTGTAGTAGTTTCGGACATATATTTATGTGAATTTTTAGGTTTTAATTAATGCGAGCCGTAAGATATTTATTTCAGAAACAGGCGAAGGAATGTATGAATGAGAAAACAAAAAATGTAAAAAATAAAATATATTCTTCCAATCAAGAATGCCTTAACAATAAATAAATGCAAATATTACTTTCAATCAACTCATACTATATTCTTATTTCGATCTTTCGAGTCGAAGTGTTTCAGTAGCTGCATCAGACAAATCGATTGTAGCAATTCCCTTCTTACTACTAATTTCGGTGTTAATTTTACTCATAGACGGTATTATTTCATCAGCTTGAGACTGCAGCTCGTTCCAGGAGTAATCGACATCGGCTTTCTCTGTTAGTCTACTGCAGATAGCAAATCTGATAACAATTTTTTTGTTGAAATGACCTGCGATGACGAATATGTTCTTTCTTTGGTCGACTTTTTCAAGAAGTGCTTCAGTGAGGCTGTCATCCCCTTTTAATCTGAAGGTTACCAATCCCATACTGGAAGTACAAAGCTCGAAACGCATGTCTTGGTTAACGAGTTCTTCAAAATACTTCGCCAAACCAATCTGATGACGAATATGTTTCTGGATTCCCTCCACTCCATAAATTTTAAGTACGAACCAAAGTTTCAAAGCCCTGAATCTTCGTCCCAACGATATTTGCCAGTGACGATATTCTGGAGCGAGTCCCTTGTGATTGTCTTTGAGATATATTCTTTGAACGTTGAATGCCTCAACTAGATACTTCGCATTCTTGACCCACATAGCCGAACAATCAAAGTTAACCAACATCCACTTATGAGCATTGAAATTAAATGAATCGGCAAACTCCACACCTGCCATGAGATAGCGGTACTCCGGACAAGCAAAAGCAGTGCCTGCGTAAGCCGCATCAATATGAAGCCAAATTTCTTCTTTATTACATATTGGTCCTAATTCTGTCAAATCATCGAATGCGCAAGTGGGGGTTGTTCCCAAACATGCAACCACATAGCAGGGAATCAGACCTTCTTCCTTATCTTTGCGTATTGCTTCGAGAAGAGTGGCTCCGGTTAATTTTCCATTCTCATCGGCAGGTAGGAGTCTCATCGGCATGGATCCAAGAAGTCCACTTTTTTCTACAGATGAGTTCGATTGATCGGATGCATAAGCCACCAACTTTCCTTTTATATCCGCCTCTTTGAGTTCAGGGTTGAGTTCCATCAAATCTTTCACCTTCTTCTCTTTCGCTGCAAGCAAACCAATGAATGTTACCTCACTCGCTGATCCCTGAAATGAGAATTAGAATCAGAAAGTATTCATTATTATTGAAAAAGTCAAATAGAGTAGGAGTAACTGCGGAACATGTTGTATACTTGAATAAAAGTCGGATACTCAGACGACAGTTTTCACTTTCTACATGTTATGTTAGATAAAATATTTTTCCAATCCGATTATGCCCAAATAATTATAATTTGAAAAATATTCACTCATAATAAGTTTTGATCTCAAATATAGAATAATGTTGGATATAGTGTGGTTTGAAATGGGTATGTAAGATAAAGGTTTATCCAGTAAAGTATTACCCTTCTTGACACTGAAAATAAGTGATTTGAAAAACTCGGCCACCGAATTATATAAACATTATATTTTAGTTTTTTATCAATAGAAGTATATTCGAAAAAATTCTAAAAACTGTATGTCAAACCAATAATTCGAAGAACACCCTGATGGTTTGTAGTGTGTTTGTTATTAGCCATATATTTTCCAACATATTTCCAGTTAATGAAAATAGATTGTATGTATTTGAGAATATAAAATACAGGTTCAGAAAAATTTGAAAATATAGGTTTTGTAATATGCCAAAGGCTCGTTTTTCAATTATACATATTATGCCAGAGCCTTTTAATGATAAAATTCATGTTTTCAACTGGGTTACGTCCTGTATGTACTCTCTATCAGTATCGATATGAGAGAAGTAACGATTTTTTGTTCACACCTTTGTAAAATTATTATCATTGTTGATTCAAACATTGAATTGATTGAGGGTATTCTATTTGAAAAAAATTTCTATTTATCTGTAATGAGCAATTGAACAACCTGTAGATATAAAATTCAGGATACCGTGAAACTCAAATAGTGAAAAAAGTTCTATACTTAATATAGCTCAATGGTTTTCAATGTTTTTACATTCCATAAATGTTTTAAGCCATTGTATGAGACTAAATTTTTTCAATTGATTTATCATAAAACAACTCGTTTTGAATAACGGCAGCCAAATAGTATGAAATAAATTTGCTGTTTCTGAATATGATGATATTTTTTTAAGAAAAACCCAGTATATTTTTTATATTTGGTAGAGATTCATCATTACGAATCCAGTTATATCAAGTTGGATACCAAGATTAAACTTTCTCATATTCAATACACTCGATGAAGTTTTGTCCATATCTCCACATCCCTTTGGTATCAAACCTGGTATCCCTAACCAAATATGAATAAATATACTGGTAGGATTCAAAAACTTTACCAGTAGGAAGAGGAAATTGATAATTTTTCTAAATATTTTTCGCAAATAATGAATGTATTCCATACTATATGAACGCACTGTATAAAATAATTTTTCTTTACCTGTATGATACCTCCACCCGGACCTTCCGAGCAATTTAGGAAGTCCTCTGGCAAATCCAGTAATTTTCCTAACCAATTCATCATGACCACTTCTAATTCTGTATACGCTGGGCTAGACACCTGTTGGAAATTAATATTATTAAATTGTATCCAGAAGTCCTAATCATTAAATTGTTCATAGGGTGTTCATTTGAAGACGACTCACCAAAAGGAATTTTCAATATCAAATAGCCAAGATCATTCGGATCATGTGTATGATCAGCTCATATTTTTTTATATAAGCCCGGCGTTATTTATACTTCCGATTATTCTCATGATGCACCGGGGTGGTGCTGTAGGTTTTCTGGATTTTTCTACATCAGAAAAGTACATACGCTACCAAGAATCGCACCGGAGCGCGTCGGCAAATAATGATAATGGCCGTCCTCACAGCACAGACTATGCCTTTGGGTACACTCATTATTATTATTTTGAATTGTGTACAATTTATATTGTTGATCATGTTAGAAATGTATATGAAAAAGTCAAGTCAAGAAATTGAACAGAGTTCACGTTGAGCTTAAGTCATTGAAGAGCAACAGGGGGAAGGGCTCATCAATTTGAATAACAAAGTGTAGGTACTGTTAGTTGAGAATCTGTATTTTTGTAAAATTTTGTTGGCGTCGGAAGTAGGGTTACTGGTTACAGACGATTTCCAAATTATATGCAGGAAGACATAAAGATATTTGTGACGATTGATGTGGAAGTAGTTCTCATTGAATGAAAGATGTTTCCATGGAAATTTTCGGTGGACACAAGAAAATTTGCTATAATTGGAATCGGAGTTATTGATCGTTCAATAAGAAAAGTTTTGGTAAGACTAATAGAGATTTGCCAGAATACAGGTAATGCCATGGAATCTTTGGGAGGATCCGAAGAGATTCGTAACACATATGGCTGATACAGGAATATAGCTAACTGAAATGGAGAACATTTGTAGATTATTAGCTGGTTGTTTGTTCAATGAGTATGAAAGCACGACAAAAATATCAAGAATGGAGGCTCAATGAAAAACTAGAGAAAAACGGCGACAAAGAGAAAAACAAGCAGAGGAAAAACGACAACAGAGGGTAAAACAAATTGTGTAGGAAGGTTGGTAGAAGAATGAGAGAAAAGAAGTGATAATAAGAAAATAAGAACAAGAAAAAACAAGCTAGAAACTTCATCAAGGGCAGAAAGACGGAAGATGACTAGGTAGACAGAGCAAGCCCTGTTTGCAAAATACTACGCAGGACCTGAAAATCAACAGGGCTTAACTAAAACAAGAGCAGCATGGCTTCTAGACTCTTCATTAGAACTGAAAGAAGGACGGCTCTTGTGAGGAGATGTAGAAAAGGAGCGGTTGCCGATAATTTTGCAAGAAGATGCCAGAACTGAATGAAAACTATAGAATGTGAAGAGAAACTTCAAGAACAGACCTGCATGAAATGTTTTTGGATCAACAGAAACTCACAAAGCCCACGTTCATTAGATTCTTGAGAGAACAGTTCGAAATTCATAGTCATCAGGAAAATAAAAATTGCAAGAGTTCCGAAACACCTCGGGGTTAGAAGTCCGAGAATGAGAATCATGGAACACATACGGAAATAGATCAGAGCATAGCAAACATAATATACCTGTGTATGGAAGTCACTTGAATCAAGACCCGAAATATGTCCGGACGAGTTACTTCGACATATTATAGCCTGGTTTTCTGCATATTGTACCAACTTTATTCCAAAGTTGCCTTGTGATTTGTTCTGCTTTGCAAACCGGATTCGAACCTGCATCTCACAGTGCCCCAATTATAAAAGAATATGAAAATCATAGGGAAGAATAGTGCTGTAAGCTGGGGGCAACCAAGGCTAAGAGTGACGGTCGTATGGAACATCACCAGCACAACCGCAGGTTTATAGCTGAGATCAACGACAGATCAACAACTATAACTTGATATTGAAAACCTATTCTCAACCGCAATAGCGAACATTATCAAAGTATCTGATGTAATGACAAAGTGGCCAATATCAGACAAACGACACTGATGAAAATGACATGATGACGAAACTCTCCGTACACATTTCAAATCAGATTGATACAATTCATATTCCTATTATCAACTCTTTTAATGCATGGCTATCAGTCACCTCATACATCATAATAATGTATATCTCAAGTCAATGGCTTTATTTGAGGTCTATAAATATTTCGGATTCCTTCCTGATTTAGAACTATTACTCACCCAGCTAAGTCCAACGCATCCGAATCCTGCACTCAACATTTCACCTACAACAGCAGGGAATGAATTTGCTGTTGGGTAATAGGCATGGAATTTGGGAGAGTGCCAGTGAGTTAACCCCGGCATAATAATTCTGTCCACATCCTGAAGGACTTCCTGCCATGATTCGCCTGTTGTTGGGGGATCTTTCGGAAGAAGGTCACCAAGGTATCCTGGCTTAACTGATGGTAATACTGGTCTGCAAAATGAAAGGACATACATAAGCGTGATATTTTATATCTGCATTGGAAGGTAAATGGCTCACAAAGAATGGACAGAGAGAGCTGTATCTATATTGAAGTGTTAGAAAATATAAAAATAAGTGAATTAGTTAGTTTAGAACCATTATTGACATCTACCCGAGAATAGTAACTGCAACTTCGTTGCAGAGACGTTTGCCTGGTATAATTTTTTTCTCTTCAAGCATGATATATTTTTGCATTTGAATTACTACATCAAAGATCATAATGTTCTCAGTAGCCTCAATAAGCTGCAATGCGTGATTTTTGACTGATATGATAAACGATTTGAAGTTCTCTGGAACTTAGCACTGGGACTAGGAGAAATAGAAATGGATATCAAAATTACAAGATTTTGAATATGAGGTCAAATTTTGATTCGATGAAACAATTCTTTTCCTGAGTCACAGTGATGTGTTCTTTTGCATTTTGTTTTGACTTACGAATGGTGTTAGTTCATAAATTTTCTCTTCAATACACGTACGCTGTTATACACATACAATAAGAACCATCCACCACTTCCACATGATTTTGTTGTATTTGGATTTCTTCGTCAGTGTTGTGGCATGAAATGTTCTGTTGTTTGGTGAAGTTAACTTTTTTCCACACTAAATGACAGTATTATTTTTATGTTGGCGTATGGAAATTCACCACTTCTTTTATATAACCCCGAATGAAAAAATCTATTAGAATTTAATCGGGGGATCGCGGTGGCCATAGTTACGGGCAGTCGAATCCATATGATCATAAGAAGTATCATAAAATAATCTCTGCTTTTGAGGAGTTTCCTCAGATAACCTGGGAAATTCGTTGTATCAAATTTTACAAATTTCCATCATGTTCAAAATGATCCTTATGATTTCTAGGTACTGTTCATCTGAGATGAAATTATACTGTAGGCTTATTATTTTCAAGTATAATTTGCCTAACATATGATTCAGATCATTATATTAATACAGATACTCAATTTACCGTTCAAATTTGATAGGGCGAAATCAGCAATAATGTACAGTCAGCAATAATGGCCTCACTTGATGATCAGCTGGGTTCTATCGTCGCTAAAGAGGAGAAGGGTTGAGGTATTCCAAGGAGACCTCGAACTGAAAGCCGTGGTGGGAAGGAGGCTGCCCATTTATGGTGTTCAGTCATGGACAAACTCCTAGATACACTTACAGATGAGGGTTTCGAGGTACAAGCATGAGTTTGTCCTAGTCAGCGAACGATTCATCAGAGTCCTCTGTGATCGTATGCAGGCCGCCTACAGAATAGTTGGAAGATGGTACCGTGGCGGTAGTTCTGGACTCCATACTTCCATGGATGGCGCATGTAGATAAAAGTGACTAGAAATCCTATGGAAACTGAGGGGAATAGTAGGAAGTAACTGAGTAACCAATACAGAGAATATGTACTGACTGTACACGTGAGATCATCGGAAGATTGGTTAGGTTTAGATGTTGGCCTAACGGGCGCAATGAGAATGACTCCAACCGCAGTGTTGGAGTTACTACTAAGGCAACCGCCCTTTCCAGTCTGGATCAAGAAGGAAATAATGGTAGTACATTTGGTGAGAATGTGAAAAACGCGGAGTGGGTGGAGCAGGAGATTCCTATTTTCACCTCCAGGGGAAAGAGCGCAGAATACAGACTGCGATGGAATAGAAAATGAACTCCCACTTTCCCGTGCAAAGAAAAATGGTAAGGAAATACAGTGTAGTTCAACAGTGTGAGAGAAAGCTACGCTTCTGGAAGATATAGAACAGTTCTTCGAACTGAAGTATTCGCGATCTTAACTGTAGCTACGAGAAAAGAAGGGCCCGGGGCAGATAATTCATATCTGTTTATCTGTTCAGGTAGTCAGACACCGCTCAGAGCCATCATTCTAAAACAGCTCTTAATAAATGGGTGAAAGAAAAACTGAACGTACTTTGGAAGGACACTGCCAACTGCAGACAGTCGAAATTCTTAGTGGCCGGCTCCAGCAAGTCGAGAACCGAATGGTTTTTAGGAAATACTCATCCCAAAACAGGACGATGCAAGAAATATGGAAAGGACGTTCAGCTCTTTGAAAGAAACATTCTTCATGATTTGGATTCCAGAGAGAAGTATGCTCACCTAGTGATGGTCGAGATGGAACAACCCCATGCACGCCCAAGAGATAAAAAGTATTTAAAACTCTCTCCGCGACAAGTATCAGCATAAACTCCAACAGATCTGGTAATCAGAACTGTGGGAGAAAAAGTTGCTGCAACTGATATGCTAGCCGATCTGATTCAACTTTACTCCTTTGGAGTGATGAAATGGACTCGGGAAGAGCTGCGACAACTCGACGAAACGATGCATCTTCATAGAAGCTTGCATCCTAAATCATCTGTTCCACCGTTATACTTCCTGAGATAATGGAGAGGCCGTAGACTTTTGAGCTTGGAGTGTCTACATACTGGATGAAAACTGTAAAGTCATCAGAAGTTCAGATCCCCTTCTCTGTTTGATTTGCGATCATGAAACCGATGAATTTGGTCACGTATTCGATACTAAACGGACGAACCCAAACTCTGTCACCAAGTTGGAACCCCTTCAGCAAAAAGCCCACGTCAGCTGCGGAGGGTAAGAGTATTCTACGGCTACATAAGTATAAGCCAGTGCATGGGGTCTTCTTCAAGACTATTACAACAATTTTAAAACCAATTTAAAAAACTATTGAAGACCTTGGCGTATCCAGAAATCTGACTTTAGTATTTCTCGGGTCAGGTGGGCTAAAGTCGAAAACCAAGGAATTCATAATGGCCTGCCAATATAGTGTTTTCAACCCCCTTGTCTACCGTAGCCACGTGATGGGTATAGAGGTCCCTGATACCAGATGTCGTGGAGCAGACGAGACAATAATGCATTTGCTCTCCGCCTCTCCAGCTTATGCGGTCTCAGCCTATATCCAAAGACATAATACGGCTCTTTAAGTATTGTACTACCATCTACGACACTCGTACGATATTAACGAGACACCGGTATTGTCTTATGCTCTGGGGGATATTGAGTCCATTGTGGAGAAAAAGAAGTGCCGAATCTACTATAAGTACTCATTCCCCACCCTCAGGCAAATACAAGCAAATAAGCCTGATGGAGTCCTCCTCAACCATCAAATTAGATTTTTGTCATAGAATGTTCGGCTCCCGAAAAGAGAAGAAAAAAACGGACTGAATATCAAAATCTACTCTTTGAAGCAGGTTTTACCCAAACTATTTTGATAAAATGGTGGTTCTTGTTCTCACTTCAAAAAGTTCAATAAATGTTAGTTCATTTCAATTTCCAAACCATTATTTTTATCAATAGATTTGAAATGAATCCATAAATTTGACACCTTTTAACAGGTTGAATCGTTTAAAATTCAAGAAATAAAAACTACCTAGTGAGTGAATTTGATGTTGTTTTGGTGTTTTGGGTGGTTCTTATTTCTTGAATTTTGTTCACAACAAGGTTCCAAGAAATTTATTCAAAGATTAAATTCTGTGATGTTTCTTTTAGCTGTATCACTTCATGAAATCAGTGAATAGAAGACGGAGCTATCGGTGGCATTGAAAATAAAAATGTCAGCGTCTTATATCTGATTTGTATATCGAGACACCGAAATGTTACACGCTTGAGTGGGATCAAGCTTACTGTATATCACATTCATTTCGTGAAAGCAAAGCAAATTGATTCAATCGTTTCATAGTAGCCACAGGAATTAAAACATGAAAGGTGATTGTCAAGGATACTGCAAATGTTATTCATGAAAAAAGTAAATTTTTCAGACATTCTATTGATAATTGAATATAGCTCATGAGAAAAAGAGAATAATTGAAATATTTTTTTCAAACAAGAACAGTACATTTTATTTCAGAATAAAATGCAATGCAAAGCTTGGGAATATTTTTTTTGCTGGCTTTCTTCTGAATACAAACGCGATTTCATCACGTGTTTTTAGCAGTTTTCGCAACTATTCGTTAGAGGTTTCAACGCCTAGTGAGATGGAAATTTGGTTTCGACTTTGACGGAAATGATCTCTTTGGTAACAAAAGCCGCTTTCCATTTGAGAGTTTCAAGCAACGCGGTTTCTTATTCTATCTCAGTTATTGGCGAGAAAATGACATTTGTCAAAATTCATCGATATCAAGTATGGAATAAGAAGCCCCGGTGCTTGAAACTCTGAAATGGAATATTATTTCTCGAAGAACAAGTGAGAGAGTTGCCCAAATTAATGACTCAGTAATATGTTGCAGTAGATAACAGTTCTAAATAACATTCAGAGTAAGTAGATTATTTCTGTCAATTTCTTTCAATATTGTATAGTATGCGCTTTAGTCATAAGGCAAAAATGGTCCTTGAATGTGTTTCGTTAGATGTCTGCGATAAGATAAGTCAACCAACGCATGATGCTTACAGGTACTGTTTGTCTTCCTATAGCAATTTTGAGAAAAATGTAGCCATGGCTGAGGCTAACTATATAATAAAATTATTGAAACTGAGATGTGATAATGAAGAAGGAAACATTTTCTTTAACATTCGTCGATTTTGTGATGAAAAGGGAATCAAATTGGTTTATATATAAAATTCTTAACAAAATGGTATTGCTGAACGATTCAATAGGACATATTATGGATAAAGCAAGATGCTTGATTTTCTATTAGAATTTTGTGAAAGGTTTTGACTGCTATTTATCTATTCAATCGTGTAGCATCGACTGTATCACCTGATGGAATAACTCCTTTTGAACGATGGAATGTACAAAATACATCTTTTCGGTTGTACTGTTGGCGTTGTCGTTTCAATCGAAAAATCTGTCACTTGTTGGGTACTGTACCAATGGTTATACCACCTCTGGGATGCTGATCAGAGAAAGGTTGTTACTGCCGATTCAGTGGTATTCGATGAATATATGAATTGAATCAATCCAGTTGAAGTTTATTATCAATGGATGAAAATTATATTGCATTGACCCCAAGGAAATTCTACCACAGATTCGGACAACAAGGTTCATTGAATAAAAGTGGTTTTGAACAAGTTGATTGTCGATAGGAAATGAACCTGACATTCTCTCATCCTTCTGAAGATTATGAAATTATTGTAATCTAGTTTGCTTGTACTTTCATAGGTTCCGTTTTCCTACAATGATGCGATGAAGAGTGATGCAGGCTAAAAAGCTCCTATAGATAATAAATTGAGTTCCACGAAAACTAACAGAAGTTGAAAGATTGTGGATCGAATTGCGCTCTCTCATATTTATGACGTCATTCTTGAAGTTGAAAATACTCCACAGAGTGCTCATAACAAAATGACCTTAAAAAGTTTTCTGTTGTGAATGATTGTAGGGGGGTCGTGCAGGCTCTGCAGCCTCACAAGCACCTCAACCTATAAGGTCTTTTGTGCGTGACCCTTTGTCTATTCGAGGCCCGAGATTCTGACACTTCGTGCGAAGTTTATCAGTTTCCTGGGAGCTAAGTTACTGATATCGGAGGGCTTTGAGAATGTCCCTTCCAGGAATTTAAGCCTCTTGCGGAAGATCGCTTGGCATTCGCAAAGCAGATGTTCTGCAGTTCTCGCACAAATTTCAACTCATTTTTGTCCAACTCGAGAAGCTGTTTAGCTTTCCTTGGCGATAGCCATTTCGCTTGTCTTTGTCCTGACACTTTATTCCAGTGATATTTCATTTCATCGGGTTTCGAGCGACGGAACTCTTTCTTTAGGTGGACTTTGGAGAGTCCACAGAAGGGTCTGGGCCGGAAAATGGTATGTTTGCCCCTTTAGCAGTTTAAAGTTTGAGACTCACATACCATCTCTAAGAAAAATGTTATCTTTAGGTTGGTACATTACTAATGTTATTTCCCGCGAACTTGGACTTTCAGCCTCACTCACTGCATACCAATCATATTTTGAGTCCCACTTACGGCATGGAATTCCATTCTGGGGTACTTGTAGCCAGGTTCTCGTGCAAAGTATATTTGTGTTTCAAAAACGAGCTCTGCGTATTTTTTTTGAAAGTTAAGAGGCCAATTTTTTCCGGATACAAAATATTAACTCTATTTGAGTTATTTAATTTAGAGACAGTCTATCTGTTACACAAATACAGAGATAGGTTCGTGAATGCCCACGTAGAAAGACACACTCGTCAGGAGAAAAAACTTGTTCTTCCGTTTCCCACTTCCACCCTGATGAAACAATCCTTGATTTACAGGAGCAAACAAATTAACAATCATCTACCCAAGGTGATGACAGATATAAATAACGTAAAGCAATTCAGAAAACATGTCAAGAAACTTCTCATGGGAAAATGATTCTATACTCTATAGAGGAATACTTGGCATATGAGTTTTAGTCTTTCTATGAATTATTGTGAGATGCGGAGAACGATCTATTTTTACTTTTATACTTTTAATGTGTGTTGTTTGTAAATTTTTAATGTGTACATAGTACGACTTTATCAGTTATATATTTTAACGTGTGACTTTATACAATAACGTGAATTTTTTAAGTGTAAGATAATGTCGTTTTTTTTTTGTACATACCACAAATGTAAAAACGAACTTTTGGCTGAACTTCGTCGACAAAATGTAAAATTTTAAACAATAAAGCTCATCTATTTATCTATCTTGGCAAGGCAGTCTGCTTCCTTGTTGCCTTTGATGCACTTGTGACCTGGCACCCACATCAGGGTTACCTGATTGTTTACTTCCTGTTGTTTCAGTTTTACAGTCCTAAGTCAGCTTAGACTCACAAGTGTGTGACTTCAGAGCTTTTAATGCTACTTGGCAATCTGATAGTATAAAGATTTCAGCCCTTCGGGTGCCCCTTTCGAAGCATTCCTGGGCACATATCTCTATAGCATGAACTTCTGCTTGGAAGATGGTTGTGGTCTTGCCAAGGGATTTTGAGAGCCTGAAATTTGGCCCTGTAACGCCTACTCCAACCCCTTCATCCATCTTGGATCCATCTGTGTACCACACTGAGGCATCCGGTACCAATTGAGGTCCGTTCTGTGTGCAAACCTGGTGGTTGTTTATGACCACTTCAAACTGCACTTCGAAGTCGTACCTGATCGGCAAGATATCTGTCGGTTTAGACATGGCTTCTTGGCAAATTTGTTCCAAAATCTTCAGATGTTTGATCAGATCTCCTGCTTTCAAGTTTTTTGTCTGGCTCATTCTGAAGGCACTATTTACTGCTTCTTTCTACACATAGGTGTAATGGTGGTTAGCATTGCCTCTGAGGCTGCAGTAGGGCATGTAAATATTGCCCCTGTGATTCCCAGATAGGCTAGCCGCTGCACTTTCTGCAGCTTGACTTGTTCCGAAAATTGTTGAATTTTTGGCCACCACACCAGTGAGGCGTAGGTGACCATGGGTACAATGATTGTTTGGTATGACCATTGAATCATTTTTGGTTTCAGACCCCATATCTTACCAAAGACTTTGCGGCATGTCCAGCTGGCCGTTATAGCTTTGGAAAGAATGTGGTTGATTTGGCTGTTCCAAGTCAGTTTTTAGTCTATTGTAACTCCCAAATATTCCACCTCTTTGGAAAATGTTAGCTGGGTTTCCTTCAGAGTTGGGGATTTATGTTCGTATATTCGTCTCTTGTTGAATGGAACCGCACTGTTTTGTTGAGTCCATCCTTAGCGCACCAGCTTCTGATTGTGTTTAGGGCTAATTGCATGCGATCGGAGATTACTCCGCTATGTTTGCCCCTAATGGTGACGACTAGGTCATCGGCATAACCTTGAGTCGTGAAACCAGATTCGTGTAGCTTTACTAGCAGGTCGTCGACAACCAGTGACCATAAAGACGATAGAAGTTCCCCTTGGGGGCAACCTTTTTCCACTGTCATCCTGATTGTCTCTCTCCCCCCAGGGTCGCTACAATAATTCTGCTTTTCAGCATTGCTTGTATCCATCTAATCAGTGAGGCATTGATATTCCTTACCTCTAGTGATATAGTTATGGAGACGTGTGAGGTGTTATCGAAAGCACCCTCTACGAATGTCTTTTTAATGCTTTAAATCAAGCATGGTATAGCATTAATCATGGCTTTACCTGCATGGTAAGTAAATTGTTTCTTGTGGAGTGGTCTTAACTCGAAGAGTCCGCTTTTTATGTAACAGTCTATTATTTTCTCCATTGCTTTGAAAGGGGGTGAGACTGATGGTGCGGTAAGACTTTGGCTCGTCCGTCTGTTGTGTATGAGTCGACGAACAAATATAGTCCCTATCAATTTTTTCATATCTTTTACCGTTTGTAAGTTATGGGCAATTAAATATGTCACCATCGGTATGTTACCATCAGTTATTTATTAATGCTTGAAAAATAATGATTCTGCTGTTATTTACTCGCAATAATATAACGAACATTACAGTCATGAACAATGGTATGAAATATTTCACTTTCATCAGTTCATTAGTTTTGATTTATTGGAACATCTATTGATTGGGAAACAACAGAAAATTCATAAGTACCTAGTGACTCTCAAATTGATATCAGGTCGACTTTTTGACACAACCAGCAAACAAGTAAACAAAGATCGATCTGCCTTCATTGTAAAATTGTTCCATTCGGTTTTCTTGGTAGGTTATTGAAAGCAGTTTTACACAATTTCAATTCAACTTGCTTTATTTACGTCCAAGAATACGTTTGGTCAGACATAATTCGCTCAGGTTTGAAGCCAACGTTGACGTACAACTCTTTCCCAAATGGTGGAATTATTGTTGCATCAATGTGAATACCTTCCCCAGAAAATTCTTTGTATTCATATTGATGGGATCGTTGCCAATGACATCGGGTCCGTTGAATTTTTCACGACTGGGGACATGTCAAAAATTTGGCTTTACTGCTCTGATGTGAGATGGTGATGTTGTAAAGAAGCATATTCTGTTACTCTTGTCAATTCTTTAACTTCTTGTGACTAGCCTTGACAGTTCAGCAAATAAAAAACTTTTTTGGTACTTTTCTCATTGGGGTAATATTTACAAGACCTCCTACTAACCTCTTCATTCCTCGACTGCACATAATGTTATCTCACCCTTGTTTACCACTCAGGTTACGTTTTATACACTTTTTCAGTATATGTACTCTGTAAATGTCTGGATAAACGAAAACAAGTTGTTTTAGTGCGTTTTGACTATCAAATGGCTTTCGATCAAATAGATTCCATCATTCTTAGTAATGAAAAAATGAGTTTCTCTAGACAACTACTTACTTCAATTGAATCAGATCTAGTTGAAAAAAACGATTTATAAAATACGAATCCCTCAAATCTGTTACATATACAGCTATGTCGGAAGTGCCTCAAGGTTCCAATCTAGGGCCTCTTCTATTTTACATTTTTTCAACAACTGGCTACATCGTTGAATATTCCTAGCCTACTATTCGCTGACGACCTCAAATTATATTATGAAATCGATGACATTACCGATTGTCAGTGAGTATAATCCGAATTAGATTTAATGAAGATAATTGTCAACAATTCATTGTGACGAAATTAACATATCATTTACAAAACATTACCCACATTGATATGCAATCGACAACAATCTAACCAACCGTGTATATGAGATTCAATACATTGGTGTCACAAATGAAAATAAATTTACATTTAACACATACCGGGTGGCTACGGAAGTATTGCCTACGGAATATCTCAGTTATTGTATGAAGTAGGTTTGTGAAATTTAGAGCGTCGATATAATGACATAAGAGCTAGAATTTGAGCATATTGACATGTCGAAGTTAACTTCCGGTCTGACCGGAAGTAACATCAACTTTCTTATTTCAAATGGAAACCCTATTTATTTTTCTTTTTGCTTTATTCAGCATTCAATTCCCTTTCTAATGACATATCACAAGTTGGTATCTAACCAGAAACTGGATCAGAAAAAAATTATTATTGAAATTCAACGAGTAGGCCGTGGAAGCAAAATGAAAGCCAAAAATTGAATAGTTGGCTATGGAAACCATACGTCACTTGATAACAGTTGCTACAACTGTGATATTTTATTTTCATTCGTCGGCGTTATAAAAAGCCGCCAAAAAAAATATTGGAAAAATTGGGAAAAAAACAGTACTCTGTAGGTCCATAACTTAAATAGGAACATAAAACTTTTTCTTGCCTATACTATTCAGCATAACCATTCCTTTCTAATGATATAATAGAAAGTAATTTTTTGTAATGAAATACCAAAAAATCCAATTATTATTATTCAAATAACAAAAAAACAGATTTATCGAAAAAAAAAATTCGAATTGATGGGATTGAAGATTAAATAAATTCAAAACAAATGTTCGAAATGCATTCCCTCAGCGTCAATACATTTATTGACTCTGATATTGTCATGTAAAACGTTTCTCAACATTTGGGGCGTGATATCTTGGAAAGCTCTACGAATTTTTACTTCTAGCTCATGTAGAGTTGTAGGCTGTGTGGAATACACCCTATTTTTAAGATGCCCCCATAGAAAAAAGTCGCACGAAGTAAGATCAGGTGACCTTGGTGGCCACCTGACTGGACCATGGGTTGTTATAAGTCTCTCTTGAAAGCGATTTTGAAGATAATTTCTCGCTATTCTTGAATTATGCGGAGGGGCGCCATCTTGCTGGATGTACATTCTCTCAGTTATTTCCGCTGGTAGGTTGTTAATGAATTCCGAAATTTCATTCGTTAAAAAATTAAAGTATCTCTCTCCGGTTAGTTGGCCTTGAAAAAGAATGGGGCCAACAATATGAGTTCCAACTATTCCTGCCCAAATATTCACACCAAATCTCTCCTGGAAGCCACCTTGTCGAAACCGGTGCTCGTTTTCTATCGCCCAGTACCTGAAACAAAAGACCGTTCACACTTTTAGCACTTTACACTTCGACTATCGACAATAATCCAAATAAAGTACAGTACATACCTTGTATTATTCCTGTTAAATAATCCATTGTTGGTAAATCTTGACTCGTCCGTAAACAAGATATAATAGTTTAATAGGTGATTCTCAGCCTTTTGTCGAAGAAACCAATTACAATATTCCAGGCGCCTTTCACCGTCATTTTCATACAAATGTTGATGCAACTGATTTAAATCGATGTTTTTTCAAAATTTTCCTAGCAGAGTCCTTACTTATAGCTAATTCGGCGCCAATCTGCCTTGAGGAAATTGTGCAATCATATTGTACTAAAGCTAATACATTAATTTCAGTTTCCTCATTAATAACAAATGCTTCTTGGTCTTCGTGAACATCAGGCTCAGTTCTTAATTTTTCTTCAAGCCACTGGAAATACCTTCTTGACGGTTGCTGCCTCCCTGGATATCGCTCTAAATACAATCGTTCAGCGGCATAAAAATTTTTTAAACATTCACCATAAATGAGAAGCATGTCAATTTGTTCGGTTCGTGAATAACGGGGCATTTTTTGAATATTCCACTAACTGATTTCGATTTCCAAACCCTTTCAAAATGGCAGAATCAAAAACACTACCTCGAACGTCAAAATAATATGGATAGCAGCGTTCGTGAGAGCTCTCGTTTCTTTTTTGTTTCATTCCAAAATACATCTTAATCAGCCTACTTGTTAATATTTTGGTTCGAATGATTATTGCAATGGAATGATTATTCTGAATAGCACAAACATCGTCCATAGGTAGATATTAGAATATCTATGGACGATGGCACAGACCAAGTACGTTTATGTTCCTATTTAACCTAGAACCTACAGGATATAATTTATCATTCCACATTATTTTTAATGTTATTTTTGCGTATGGCGATAATCTGTTTTGTTATATGAAGAATAATAATTGGATTTTTTGGTATTTCATTTCAAAAAATTACTTTCTATTATATCATTAGAAAGGAATGGTTATGCTGAATAGTACAGGCAAGAAAAAGTTGTATGTTCCTATTTAAGTTATGGATCTACAGAGTATTGTTTTTTTCCCAATTTTTCCAATATTTTTTTTGGCGGCTTTTTATATCGCCGACGAATGAAAATAAAATATCACAGTAGTAGCTACTGTTATCAAGTAACGTATGGTTTCCATAGCCAACTTTTCAATTTTTGGCTTTCATTTTGCTTCCACGGCCTATAATTTTTTTCTGATCTAGTTTCTGGTTAGATACCAACTTATGATATGTCATTGGAAAGGGAATTGAATGCTGAATAAAGCGAAAAGAAAAAAAAATAGGGTTTCCATTTAAAATAAGAAAGTTGATGTTACTTCCGGTCAGACCGGAAGTTAACTTCGACATGTCAATATGTTCAAATTCTAGCTCTTATGTCATTATATCGACGCTCCAAATTTCACAAACCTACTTCATACAATAACTGAGATATTCCGTAGGCAATACTTCCGTGGCCACCCGGTATATGAAATATAGTGTGTTTCACTTCTCATAGAAACACCCCCGTATCTTCTGTAACATTCAACTGAGAACCAGGAAATTTTCAGCATCGATAGATACACTATAAATGAACTCACTGCACAAGAGGTGTAATCCTACGTGATATACACTGCATGCCAACAGCGATGGAACCACCCATTTTTCAGGAAAGTTATATTAGGATTCGTATTTAGAATCCCCAAATTACAACTAATACACCTGTCTCCTGGAAAATTTTCAGCCCTGAAAAATTCTGATTTGTTTCGCTTCTCATGGAAACGCCACCGTATCTTCCGTAATTTTTGACTTAGAATCATTAAATTTTCAGGCTAGTTAGATACAAAAGAAATGCAGAAAAAGGGTTATCATACGTGCTATACACGGGAGCATTCCTACTTTTTCATGAAAATATTACAGATAAAAGTTTCAAAATGCTGGCTGAGCGCCTTCTTCAATTATTTTTTAATGTAATTTCCCGAATATTATTCCATTTTCGAAATGTATTAATTATTCTGAACAGTTTTTCCTAATACACTTCACTCCTACATTCGATTGGGTTCGAAAAATTTACTTGAAAAGTAACATTTTGGCATTTCAAATCCAACCAAAAACCCTACTGTTGCTTTCAATCAAGTAAGCATTAGAAAAAAATCATTATCTTGTTTAGTGTCGAGCGGAACTGTTATCTATCAAATAGTTCGTTGAGCGTCTGATAATTTTATGAAAAGTGTGACCATAGCTCTTAGTTTAGACGATAAATTTGAAGCAGCTATGAAGAAGCTGAAAGAAATTTTCCGTATGTTTAATGATAGATTTCCCGAGAATCCTATTACGAGATCATATTTGCGCAAGCAACTGGTTTGCTGAAAGATGCTCCCAGATCAGGAATACCGTCTCTTTCAGAAGACAAAAATAGGAGTTCTTCACAAATATCTTTTAGAAACTGAAATTAACCCCGAATAAGACAATCAAGAAAATCGGGAAGTAATATTTCAGCAGGATGGGACACCTTCCAATTTCGATAGCATTGCTAGAGATTTAACTTCAAATAACAACATTTAATTGTTGGGGTTGAATAAAAGTGCTTTCTATCAATATAAATATAAATTATAATTTTTTAGCCAACTGATTCCTTTTGATTGTGAATTTCCAGAACACATTCGTAGGATTCGTAGGCTTCGAGATTATCCAATAAGCGTTACTGTTTATTCTCTCATTAGTCGAATTCATTAAGCGATTCAACTACAAATTATTAACGTTTAGTAAGTAAAATGATTTCCGGAAGTAACCAAAATCCATACTTCATTTTGAAATGGAATGTCATTTTTGGAACGTTAATATTTTGAAAACAATCCTTTAGGAGTTTGTAGTTTACCGTTCAACCGGACAACTAACTATATTGTTGTCCGACCCACTCCAGCACTGATGAGACGCAAAACCTCGAAACATACATGTCTGCAGGTGGTCATCGCCAGCCGAATGAAGTGAAATCTACTGTTTAATTACAAGTCAAGCACTTGCAATTCGATCTTCTTGAAATAACGTTGCACAAATATCTGTCAGATGTAGTTCAATATCCGTCGTGGTATCAGCCAAGGAGGTAGTTGTTTTCTGTTAAATGTTTGCCTCATTTTTCCATTTCGTGTTAACGTGTGGAGAGAAGGGTACTTCGACTATGTCGATTCCATTCGTTTTATTTTGTTGATACTCTCCGCCACAAATTTTTGAACTCTTTTCGAAATATTATAACGATAAATAATTTCAAAGAAATTAGGAGAAAACCATTTCACAAAAAAAATGCGCTGGGTCCTTCGCTCAGTTTCAAATGAATAAGATTTCATATAAGGTACCAAAACAGACTTACGTAATATGAACCAATGTAAAAGTTTGAAAAGGTGCTGCCGATCGTTAAATTAAATTTTACATAACATCCGAGACAGCATGTTATTATGAAATACTAGTTCACGTAATACATTTAAGTGTCACTCAACGATGAGAGTAAAATCATCTTAACTTTCTTTCTGGACTTTGAACTTGAACATATCGATGGTTAAATAATCAAGTGGGCATATCTTACCTTGGAACAGTTCAGAAAGTCGGTTATTTGATAATGAATTGAGGTTCTTCGTCCATTGCAAATTGATGGATTTTCCAGTATAGAACCGTCAGATTCACTACACTTCTTTCAGAAACTTCTTTCATCAAAATTTATCAGGTACATCTGTATCTAGATTCCAATAACAAGATTTCCTGCACTTAGCAAATTGGTGTAAATTGTTTTCACTACTACTACTACGAGATCGAAACTACCTACTTCACTCTCATATGTATGACTTCCACTTCTCCCTAAGACATTTCTTCATCTTCAAGTAGTTGTGTCGTATGATAACCTTCAAATTTTCTATCGAATGGAATCATAACTAAGAATTTTATTTTTGGAACTTGGTTGAGATGAGTTTGATATAATACTTTGGGAGGTTATTAGAGATGTGAAAGTCAATTAAATTTCTACAATAGATATTTTGAATGTTTAAAATGCTTTTTGGATATGGCGGATACATTGATCATGTAAATAATAATCATTATTGCAATCAAGGAACTGACGGGCATAGAGTTTCGAGATCAAGTTATTCGAGCTTTTGAAAACGAAACGATGAATAAAATGTTCATTCCAACATCAATTCATCCCAATGGATAGCCTAACATTTTATACCAACCACATCAAAGAAATCACAGCTTCATTGTGAATTCAAGTCGATACAAACACCCAAAGATTAATGATAAAAATTATTTGAAATCCTCAGTAACATCGGCGGAAATTGATTATCAATAAAATTGCCACTAACTATATAGGAGTTATTACAAATTCATACTGCAAAATATAAAATTCTTATGCAACATGTAATTATATAAATAATGAACGAAATATTATATAGCATTTACTGGAGAATTGAAACTGAAGTTTCCCACAGGATAACTCAAGGTAAAAACTCTTGATTACATCTTACAGCATAATCCACATGAAGCGTGGAGCTTGAAATATGTTTTTGTTCGTTATTAGCCTATCAATTATGTCTGATTTCTTTTTTCACATTCATATATCAATCTACACAGAAAATCTAACTATAAACAGTCCTGAACCTGAGCTTCGTGAAGTTGTTATGAAGTTGACAAGGATAACTTGGGGAACAACATATAATATTGGGTTACTGGACTAATTGATATATAACGGGTATATTTTTCTGATAATACATTTAGGTTTCAAACCTAACAATCAGAGTCTTAGTTTAATACATTTTTTTGTATTGCTACGATAAAAACTTAGTTTCAACAATTTGGACGTACAGATTTTCACATCGTTTTCCATTTTGTTAATACGTATTACGAAACATGTTTTTTTCATTTATGGTTTTATAAATCATGACTTATCCTGACTTCAACAAAATAAAAAATAACACGGCTGATGGTACGCTTATGGTATGGACGAGATATTTGTGTTGCAGAAAGCATACTGAGGATACTGAATGAATCGTGGAAAAGGGGAAATTTTTAATGAATTTATCAGTACAAATTATTTCTCAGTCCAAGCAATTACAAGCAGAAATTCCAGGTAATTTCAGTTCCCGTCAAAAGACTGAGGGAACACGTGTACACATTCAGAATTATTCATATGGAACATTTCATGTTATTTGCAGAAATAATGGAAATAATGTGTATTGAGTTCAGACACTATGGAGGAGAAATTAGGAAGAAATCTTATTGAACAAACACATTGAGAATATCCAGTCGATGAAGATTCATGATGAAAGGTAAGACCTCGTCAATCATTGGCCCGCACAAGTTTCGACTTCTGAATTTTGTGTTGTTCGTAGGGGGCGACAGCTGGTTAATGGAAAAAAAATTAAAAACAACAACAATTCAATTAATAGAGTTACTCACCATTTACATTGAAAAACTTTGCAAGGAAATGCTACAAACTACCACCGTAAGAGTTTGAAGAATCTGATGTATGTACTATAGAAGAAATAAGAATGAGTCAAATGAAAGATAACAACTTGAAGTTGGTCCGAAGCTGGCTGCAGGATGGAGTGCCACCTGAGAGGCAGGAAGTATCCAAGTTTGGTGCAGTTGCCAAAGGATACTGAACTCAATGCATTTTTGACGTCCTTATGCATAGCAACTGGAAAAACCCAGATATAGAGAAGCTATGGTGTACCAACTAGTCCTGCGAAGGCATACGTGAGCGATGTACTCGAACAAATTCAGGGTAGTCATACAGGTGGATATTTCCAAGAGGGTTTGAATTCGAAAACGATTCTATTGAGTGAATAAACGTCAAGATTTTGAAGAAGAGAAATGTATAATTTCTTGATATAACATTTCACATTTACATTACTTCATTCTTGATATTTCTTGATATAACATATCAAGAATGAAGTTCTTCCAAAATACGTCGATGAAGTTCATGAGTTCTGCAGACGTCGTTATCAAATCTCCAGTTACACAATGAGTATGAAGTTTTACACTTCAAGACTGTGATCGAAGCAGGTGATATCGTTTTACTCTACCAACCTCGGACAGCCCAAAGCTAAAGAAAAATTGTATAAGGAATTGTTATACAGCATCCAGTTCACCCCAAGAGGCAAACCTACAGTTCATGTGGAGAGGTTAGCGGAATATCGAGGCCACGTTCGGCCAAATTGGTTCCAAAAGGGGAACCATAATGTTGGTGTTATCCGAAACGCATTAATCTAGAGAAAGAGGCAGTGTTAAGAACCTTCCTTCAGATGAAAAAGTCATTTAAACTTTTAAAACCTGAGAAGTTCAGTGAATGACCTGAACACTTATTTTTGTTCTAGTTCATAATGTCGAGTATTTTTAGTGTATTCTACAAATATTTGAGATTCACCAACTCATATATAATTTTACGAAGAATGAGATTTGACAGGAGAGTAGTAATATCTGAAGTTGGTTCATAATAGTTAAGTAATCAAGTATTGAAGTGTTGTCAAACTGAACTCTTGGTATTAGTCAATGAAGGCAGTTACCGCAACAGCATATTATTTGACCCATAGATCAATAAGTGAAATAGCTCTTAGTTCTTGGTGAAAAAGAAAATCAAGTGATTAAGAATCATTAGACCACACATGATTTCTCCAAGCTATTACACTTTCTTTCAAACTCAAGCTTATTTGTGAATATAAAAAAAAATCATTTTCGGTTTCTTCCAAAAAGTAACATTCAGTAATGTTTCATCTAAAACACCAATATCAATAATAACGGACTATTGAACACCAAAAAAAATATTGATATTACATCCGAATTGAGTACCGCCATTTGATAGTTGTAAGTTACTTTGATACCATGATCAAATTTCAATAATATTGTACAGACAGAACTTACTCAATTATGTTTTCCCAACAAACCATTACTTATTTTTGGGATCAGTTCGTCATTAGATTCAAGTTACTACTAATTAGGTTTTTTTGAAACTGTTTCAGATGATTTTCAACTTCAGTTCCACATGATTATCACTGATGCCATTCAGAGATATATTATAATGAGTCTACAAATACTCATTTATAAGTCATCAAACCCTTGATATTTTTTCAGGAATTATGGTGGAATTATAACGAGTGGAATAAAAATATCGGTGTTGAGTAATTAACCAGTAACTAGCTACAAATTCCGACTCTACGATGGAGGTATTAGTCAAATTTAATATCTAAATAACTCTGGATATCAAAATTACAAAATTGGTAATTTTTTCAGAGAACCCAATGATTGAAGTGAAGTTTCATTTGCACAAAAAGAGTTCTTATGATTTCAGTAACTCTTTACGCTTATCAAATGTTCAAGAAAAAATTGTTTTTCAGCTTGGTACATACAAGCAAAATTACTTTGTAGATCTAGTAGTCTCTTGAAATAATGTAAAAGCTGAAACCGGCCCTGAAAAAAAAAATTAACTGAGTATCAGAGAGTAGAGTTATTTTTTCAAACAAGTATTTAATTATCTTTCTGTTAGTAATCTTCCATGAGATGAACAATTTGAATCAGTTTGGTAGTTTGTCATGCACGTGGCCCGGAGAGCAAACTAGAATCAAATACGAAACTACTTTCCAATAAATACATTTTTCCTTCGTTCATTTATTTTATTTTTATTTATAACTTCGTTTAGTGCACATTTCAAGAAATTATCATTCAGTACATAAAAAACATAGATTGCAGTTTTGACTTCGAAATTCAATTAATTTAGGAAAATCATCAATTTGCATTAAAATATTGACGCGTGTGTTATTTATTGCAACATTTCCTTACATTATCAATTCATTCGCGGGTCAATGGCAATCAGGGGTGTTATTTTTGTATCGGTCAAAATATCCGACTTTCAAATATCGACATAGGAAAACCAATTAATAGATTATACTATAAAGTCAGAAGGTTTGTGAGTATCAGGGTTCAGACAAATTCAGATCATGACCTGGTCAGTATTGACTATATGGCTGATCTTCTGACAGAGCTTCCCTTAGGGATATTTTGATTGTAAGTTCAATTACTTTTGTTGTGATAGAACCTTTTTTTCCGCAGCCAACTATGGAAATAGCCCATACGAAACATGTAGGTAAATTGTTGTTAAAGTTGTTATATCCGTCAACCGGCTGCAACATTTCGAGCACAACCCTCAGAAAAATCAGAGAGGTTTGTGCTAGCAATTCGATTACTAATTAATGTTGCATTGGAAAATGATGACAGTGAATCAAAAAGACTTCCATTCGGATTTTTTTTTAATATTATTACTTGTACTTATTTTTAGTCTGCTTATTCAGTAACCTCGTTACTCGCGATAATTTAGTTACGAACACATGCAACTTAGAATGGAACAATCAGTACAAATATTTATCGCTGGTAACAATGAACCCTTATATTCCACAACAGAGTGATCACTGTGATAAAACTAGAAACAGTTCAGGAGCCTAACGAACAGCGTAACAAACAATACTAGGGTCAATATTCTGAAAATGTGAATAAAAACTGAAAAATTCTCATTCCATAAAAAATTTGGCATCAAAATGGATTGTTACTAACCAATATGAACATAACTTTTATTTAAAATTGTGGCATTCTTCTCTTTCAGTTAGGTTTGATTTCTGAGAGAACCATTTGAGGTTAGTGGCTTTTGTGTTGTGTGAGCCACAGCATCGATTTGTCTCCTGTCTCCTTGCATGAGTAATAATCCCAAAAATGCTTCTATCGTAATCTTTTTCTTTTCTTTACAACGGAAATTTGAAACCTAAGAGTGTGCAGTATCAAATTAATCGTAATAAAATTCACTTTTGTTAAAACAATTCGTAAATTAAATTTTCCATAGCAGATACATTTTGAACAAAAACAGTGTTGTATTTTTCCAAAAGTTTTAGGACTGAAATTGGTGATTTGAACGTTTCCATAGCCATTTAGATTTAAAGGAGAATTAATAATTAGAAGGAATGTCCTCGAAAAGTGAAAGGTGTCATATGGTTGTATTCAGAAGACAAAATAAGTTGAAATATTCCAGGTGTCACATTTAAAAATCTATAGTTTATCTTCGTTAAACCGGAAGTTGCATGAAAATGAGTCACCTGTCAAAAAAATGCAGTATCATTTCGCATACAGATCCTTCAAATTTCATATTATTCTGCTAAAACAAACAAGTCATATGAGCAAGCCACTTTCCGCGAACACCCGGTATTTAGTGAAACAAGTAATAACTTTTGATTTGCTGTTTATTATTTAACAAGTTCACTAATGTGTTTTGTGTGTATCTGAATCATTGCTTATTGGTATAATTTTTAATATTACTCAGAATGTTGAGGAGGTAAAGTATGGAAAAACGCATCTTGGATCAAAACAAGATTCTGTACTACTGATCAATTAATACTGATTCGTATATGATGTAACAATTATTTCGTTATTTAAAAAATCTGAAGTGATAAACAGCAAGTTGTATGTTTGTATACTGTTTAAGTGTACCAAGTCTTACAAGATGTCGCAGAGAAGAAACCTTGAAAGTTGTAGTTTTCTTTGTCGTCAAATCGACATCTACGGAGCGTCGGACTGCTGAAGATCCTTATTAATTTTGTCGGACGATGGTGCCATTGAAAATCTCATTCAAATTTCGTATTTTCCTAGAAAAAACAGATTGCTGCCTGTCGCCCACCTAAGTAGTGATATAGACACGTTTAGAGTGGGGGACAACCTAGAAGTACCGAATATTTTTGTCTGATTTTTCTAGGAGAATATAATAATTTCATTAAATTTTTAATTACACCATTTTCCGACAAGATTAATAAGGACATCTAGTCAGACTCGTCACACTTAAACAGTATACAAAGTTACAACTTGCTGGTTATCATTTTCGATTTTGTACGAGGGCTCGCGTACTAGTAAGTATGCCACAAAGTAAAAAACAAATCTTATTGACCATGAAAAAAAATTAAGGACTATTTTTTATTCCACATTATACAAATAAAAATTAGGTTATACTTTAAAATAATATAATTTTCTGATAAATTAATAAAATACAAATTTCTGTATAGAAATGTTGTTTCCAATAAAGATCCAAGGTACACTAGGGCATAGCTCCGATCAAATAACACAACCTAAATGAGTAACTCGCCGTGTAAGGAACGTCAGTATCATGCGTTGTTAACAGAAACATTGAGGTTCAATGAAATAGAAATAAGTAATGGAAACCCAAAATGGAATGGAAACTTGAAATTATGATGGAATAATCTCCACAGGATTTTGAGAACAGCCGTTGCTCTAATTGACATGTTTTTTCATAATTCATTAATTTTTCTCGTTTCCAATTTGATTTCCCTTTCTCAATAGTTACGACACTGGTAGCTTACCTATGAAAAGACATATCGTGATTTCCAGCTTCAAATGGTCTTTTACACATTTCACAATGCTTCACCATTGCTTAATAATAAAAACTAACGATAGTTTAACACAAATTAACCCAGAATTTGCCCTTTATTCACGAAAAAACACTCCAATAAGCCAAAGACGAAAACAAACAAAGATGTTTTGTTGTTGTTTTCTCATATTTGACATTCAATATTCCATATGCAGCGTTGCCGTACTGGCCAGACTATATCGACAACGAATAATCTCCATTCGGCGAAGGAAATACTATCGTTTTTACATGCTCCCAACAAGCTTCAATGAACGTTTCAATTGCCCTTTTATTGCTATATATTTCATCTAAGACAGTATTTTTGGGTCTTCGTTGCCATGAATATATTCGACAGATATCAAAATCTAGCTGACGTGCTTATTGTATCCTTAAAAAATTGCGACAATGCAATAATGTCATGATTTGAGGGATAACATTATGAAAAGATGTGACCATCAGTTCTATTTGAGTATTAGGTACTCATCTAGGTTGTGTTACTTGATCGGAGGGGCATACATTATGGTCTAGTACATATCAATAAAATGTTAATAATTTTTTTTTCTTTTCAAGTGTTTGATATTCGAATTCACAAAAACACATTGAGTGTAGGAATGATCGTGCTTATGAGGAGAGACTTCCCACTAAGCAAGAAACATCCCAGGGAGGTTTCTTCACATTTTTTTCATGAACTCATGACGACGTAGCTGAGCATACATAGTTTATACGTCATGAAGAGGTAATATTATGACGTTATAATTTGTGTCCACATTGTTAAGGCCTCAAACATTATCGCAACGTCATTTCATTCTCAACGAATTTTAAGACATCTTCCTAACGTTTCGGCGATTCAAATAATTGTCACGTCTCATGCACTTCCTTTATTTGTTTCAGTACCAAAAAGCTTGCTTACAACAATGTTATTGAGCAAGTCGGATGTAAAGGTTGTTGTTGTATCATCGTCAAGTGCTCTTTATCGTAGAAATGAATTGGATTGAAAATGAAACTACCAAGTGAATGGTAACGGATTAGTTCTACGGATTAGTTCCGTGAAGATTACAAGCGAATGAGATCTGATCTCTGAGTTGAGCGTTTGTCCGGTTTATCATAGTTGTGTGTGTTTGAATCGAAATTTATTGTAATTTTTATAAAGTATTAATGTATTTATTTCCTATTATAAGTTATTTAAATAACAGAATCATCTCAAGATTTTTTCGAGTGGATGGCTTGCAGAAAAGCATTATTTTCAATTATCGCCAAAAATGATGCATTACACCATTTATTTCAATATCGAATACATCTCTACAATGAAATTGTTACAACATTAAAATTTTTTGTCTTGGTAACTATTGGTATATTTTCAAACTATTTCATCCTGATATCAAAGAAAAATTACACGATTTTCAGATAGGTATATTTTTGAATCCAACAAATGACAAGAAGATTTGTGTTTATACTGTGTCGTATTCAATTACTGAGTATCCGATATGTAGGTCCAAGAGTTTTGTGGAATCCTGACCCATTACACTTCATGTTCGCTTATCACCTCTATCAAAATCATGAATCAGTATGATAAGGTAAACTTTTCAATTGCATAACTTTAGTTTTTGTTCATGCCATTTCCATACATTCATATTGAAAAATATAGGCATTTGTTTTTTCATTATCGCCAATACGACATAATATTTTCAGGTATATACAAAAAGAGAGAATCAGACTGATTTTTTGTTATTATCCTTGATCATGACCAGCAACTCGCTAGCTATAGAATAATTCCTGAGTTGAGGATGATTGGACATATATTTCTGACAACATTATCATGAATTTTTAATTTGGGGTGTAGTCCAAGAAGATTTGCCCTCATTTTTAGTTTATTTATTTGATAGAATAGCCATGGAATAGTTGGGACATTCCAAGCAAATGTTACTACAATAATCCAAAAACTATACTTATAGCCATCATACAAAAACTGTGAGTTCAGATTTAAATGATTTCCTAAATTTTTTGTAGGTTCCTATATTTTTCGCCACAAGAATTATGGCGAAGCATTCACCCATTATTTTTTCGATTTTTTTTAAATATTTTATTTTGAAATTTTGAAGTAATTTTAATGTTTGTAGATGAAGGTACCTGATTGTTGAGAATATTTTCTATTTATGACTGAATTTTCTTGCAGACCCAATGGAAATTTAAGGGGTATTTATAAATTGTGAAATAGCAATATTCAACGACTGATATTTTCTTCGAATTTAATAATCATTTCAGTTTTCTGCCATCTCTAGACTCTTTGGAAGAGTTCGTGCACAACATTATTTCGGGATGAATAAAACGAAATAACAAAGTTTCACACATAACTACATTTTAGAATGACATGAATATTCAGAAAACTTCATTACCCGGCAAGAACTTCAACAATTTGTTCCAGATAGTCTTTGTTTACAAATGGGAATTTCATTTGTTTCTGAGTTCATGATAGGCATCACTCATAAATATTCACAATGAGCTAGGAATCACACTGACCGACCAGCATCGACCGTCCGCGACCGTCCAGCAACGACCAAAAATTGAAAGGGGTCAATAAAAACTTTCAAACTCACACTGATCGACCAAAATTTTCAGCAGATTGCAGTTTTAAACATGGTCTTCGAAAAATGTTGAAGAGATCATTCAATGTGAGTTATCCGATAAGAATACACGTTTCGGAAATTTTGGTCGTAGTTGGACGCTCGCGGACGGTCGGTCATGGTTGCTCATTGTGCATGCTGCCTTAGAGTCGGCAACATATAAGAATATTTTTTTATCAATAAACTTCTATGAAATTGGACTTTGGCACTGGTCTTCGCTTCGATTAAACCAAGAATATCATAAATACTTGTCACTTTCATTCGTTTCCTGTCAAAATTGACATTAAAAAAAAATGCAGAAATTCTGAACAATTCATTGCCCTACATTTTAGTATGTCGTCCTTCGCCCTCAATACAAACGACGGTTCTTCAGCATCGAATTCTATTCTTCAAATGATGACTGTCTGTAAGACATCACTTGTCATAAACTTCTCGTTTCAAATAACCCCATAGGAAAAATTCCGTTGAATCTGGCGATCGAGGTGGTTGATAAAACTCCCAATCTCATCCTAGAACTTTGCCTCTGAATATCCGATTGATGCACTGCTTTACTGCAACAGTGTGGTGTATTGGTGCGCTATCAAGCTGGTACCATTACTTTTGTGTTTCAGGACAAAATGGAGATTTGTTACTAGCGGTTTGCGAATCAAATCCTTACTTTCAAAGCGACTTAACTGGCTCGACTTAAATCTTCTTCAACCTTCTGAACCTTTTTCCTTGAGTTATTTTCGAAGAAAGGTCCCCTTGAAAGTATATGGTTAAAATGTACTCTGAATATATTACTGGTGATTTTATTTGAATTGCTTTGAGTTTTTCAGTTGTATTCAGAGAATGAAAAATGAATTTTTCAAAAAAAAAGTAAAACTATCAATTTCTGTTTAAATGAGGTTCCAAATAATGAATAATAATATCAAAACTGATTAGTTTGATATGCTGATGATGAAATTTGGTATCTGTCACAAAATTGCATAAGAAATATCATTTTTTTGGTAAAAAAATACCATTTCTTCTTTTTTCTAGATGTCGAATTTTACAGGAAACGAAAGAAAGTTAGTGGCAAGCGTTCATATGATATTTTTAATCTAACGAAGTACAATGCCAAAGTCCTATATCATGCAACTCTATTAATGAAAAAAAATCCCATTTTTTGTCGACTTCAATCGTGTCACTGTATATTATACTAAGAAATGACGACAATAAAAATATTTGTCCAATAGTACTGCTATCCCTCACCCTTATGGTTTCTAACGTAAACTCGAACACAAATGGAATTTTTTCCACTGTATACAATTTTTTGATATTGTTGTCTAGCAACGGATGCTTCTAATTATTAAAATAATAATGTTCTGAAGTGAATGCTGGAGGAATTGATGATGAACATCCCAAAAACCTAATTAACAAATACTTGTAGTTGCTCGTTCAGAAAGTAAGTTTGCTGTAACAAAGCAGTATTTGACTGGACTCTCATTTAACGTATATGCAATTTTGTTACGTTGGTGGACATTTAACTTCTCTAAAATGGTCAATTTGAGGTTATTGGGACAAGAATCACAACGTAACAATATAATAACATTCTCTGCGAGTTTTTGCACATTGAGTTTTTTTGTTCTTATATTTCTAAAAATGTCTAGGACTGAAATATGAATGGTAATTTTGATCCAAGAAGAAACGTCTCCTTTACCTTTAAATAAAGGCTGTATGAATGGGTTTCCACTGAACGTTTTCACGCGTTCGAAGAACTGGTTACTAGCAAGTCATTATTGAAATTGTATTTGATACGTGCTAGATAGAAGATTTTCTTCCAAAAAATATCACGTAATCTCATAGGAAGTGAATATGATTAAAATCAACTTAACAAATTTTTGAGATATTTTGAAATTATGACCGTTAAGACTCACCTATCTCTGATTGTTTCTATATAATCTGCAATATAATCCACAGCGGCTTTGCCAAACTCCCGAAATTCTTGTGCATCCATAACGATGAAATCACTTTCTCTTAAGGTCGAAATTAAATAAAACCTTGTCCACTTTCACACGCACTCGGATATTACGATGCCGTTACTATAACTAATAACTCGTTCGTGTGGTACTTGGAGGAGGATTTAAATAAAAGTGAGAATAAAAGTGGAAGTCGTTCCGATTTTCTTTTTATACGTCGTTTGCGCGACGCTTTACGCTGCCCTTCAGGAATAATTTCAAGCGCAACTTGGTGTATTGTGTCTGTCACTATTTCCTGATGAATAGACGCTACGCTGAGAGGGTATTTATATATTTTTGTGAGTGGCCTGTTAAACCATCCCAAATGATTTGTCTTGTCACGCTCGGTAGGTAAATGAGAGGACTATCCTTGGCATTGGCAAAAAGTTGACGCCTCATTGCGGCATTGGCGGTTTCTGGTTATCCAGAAGTGCTTTTTTTATTAAAATTTGAAGCAATGCCGAACTTTCGCCCAGGAAATAATTTGTTATTATTACCTGAACAAAAACTATGAGTATGAGTTTGAAATTGACTATGATTGGATCCATATTGGGAAGTCAGTAATGCAAGACAGTATAACACTATTGCCGGAGTTCATACATCAGAAAGAGGCGTTAATATGATTTAATAATATACAGGCTAGGGCACCCCATACGACACGGTCCCTGTGAACCAAAGCATTACTTTTTTCGTGAATTCCTCCATTTCATTATATATATATTGATTAAGGATACCAGAGGAATTTATTTTGGAGTCTACAGGGTGGCTCAAAAAAGTGTGACATATCAAAGTTGTACTTTTTAAAATGAAACACCCTGTATTTCGTTACACTCTTGAATAGCTCAGGAAAAAATAATATGATTTCATATGAGGTTTCATGTACCTATCTATAACCGTTCTTGAGTTATTGAATTTTTTATAAAAATGCTTGCTAGGTACTAAATATCATCGAAATATTTAGAAATCATCCCTTCGAATTCTGACCATGCATGAAAGAGGTTGTGGGTTATTGATTTCGATAAAACCCGTTTTTCAATATTATACAGAATGTTCAAAAATCATTGTCACTTTTTTATAATTTCGGACAAAGATATCTTTGTTATTTCAAATAGAACACCCTGTATTTTTTGGTCTGAATAACATAAAATTCAATTATCTTTCATTTCATAATGGGGTTCCCTATACCAAACCTAAATAGTATTTCAGATATTGGCTTTTTCAAATAGTAGTTCTTATTTCAATGCATTTTTTGAATCAAGATAGCTTTGGAACGACATTCGTTCAACTTGTTGAAAGAATTCTTATCGACAGTTGTTGTGTTTTATGTTATTCAAAACATTCACTGAATTATTACCATTGAAAATGAAAACCTATCCCATTCAAGAGCGGATAAATATGATTTTAGCGATTGGTGAGTGTGAAGAGAATTGCTTTTTGGCATCGAGGGTGTATGCCCAAAAATATCCAGACCGGAATCATCCAAACAAGTTGGTTTTCAACCGATTGCTACAAACATTTCGTAAGACTGGAAGTGTAGCTTATGAAAAGGCAAATAGACCAAAACCTATCATTGGAAATGAGGAGAATACATTTCTTATTATATTATGGGATCTATCATAGAAAACCCTAATACGAGCCAACGTAAGATCGAGAAAGATACAGGGATAAGCAGGCGGATCATTTCTAGGGTAATGAATTAATACCAATTGCACCGGTATATATCGTATTCAGATGCATCAGGAATTATATGGAATAGACTTCCATCGACGAATCGAGTTTTGTCTATGGGTTCTGGACAAGTTTACTGAGGTTGAAAATTTTTTGGATTTCATTTTATTTTCTGATGAATTTACATTTCATAACAATGGCTTAGTGACTAGACATAACTTCATTATTATAGTGATGTGAATCATCATTTTTTCCTCATTCTGGATCACCAGAATAGATGGTCTGTTAACGTGTGGGAAGAAATTATAAGTACAAAAGTTATAGGACCATACTTTTTTGATGGACACTTGAATAGTAAAAAATGTTTACAATTTTTACGAGATGATCTGCCTGAGCTTCTGGAGAGTGTGCCGCTAAATATCAGACAACGGATGTGTTTCTAATTGGATGGAGCTCCGACACATTTCAAATCCAGTGTCAGACAGTTTTTGAATATGTGCTTTCCGAATAAATGGATTGGTAGGGTAGGACCACAAAAAAGGCCAGCGAGATCACCAGATTTGACTGGGCTCGATTTTTTCCTATGGGAATACTTGAAGAATGATATTTACGACACTCCTCCAACCACATTGGAAAATATGAAGAAGAAAATAAGGGCTGCTTTTCAACGAGTGACGCCTCAAATGCTATTAAATCTTAAGCAGTCTTTCAAAAGGATGGTCGTCATTTCGAGCACCTACTTTGAATTAAATACACTTGTGTTTCATATTTTGTTATTGTTTCAATTGAATAATAAACAAAATTGTATAGTCTGTTCGATGAACTACTGTCACAATATGAATGTGAATGACTTACTTACTTAATTTTAGTGAACAGTAACTATTTTTGATGAAGTGAAGTATAACAACTGTCAGTAAGTATTTTGTGAGCAAATCAAATAAATATCGTTTCATAGCTATCTTGCTAAAAATGCATTGAAATAAGAACTACTATTATTTTGAAAAATCCAATATCTGAAAAACTATTTAGGTTAGGTATAGGGAACCACAATATGAAATGAAAGAATCAAATTTGAAATAAAAAAGTTATCTTTGTCCGAAATTATAAAAAGTGACAATGGTTTTTGAAATTTCTGTATACCTAATATTTATAATATTGAGAAACGGGTTTTATCTTCATACATGGTCAGAATTCGAAGAGATGATTTCTATACATTTCGATGTTATTTTGTTTCTAATTGTATCTAGCATTTTCATAAAAAAAACAATAACTCGAGAACGGTTATAGTTAGGTACATAGTATCTTATATGAAATCATATTATTTTTTCCTGACCTATTCAAAAGTGTTACGAAACACAGCGTGTTGTATTCAAAAAAACAAACAAATTTGATATGTCACACTTTTTTGAGGTAGACTACAAAATAATTTCCTTTTGTAGCCTTAATCAATATACATATGATGAAATGGAGAGATACCCGAAAAAATAAATGATGTTGCTTACAGGGACCGTGTTGTATGGGGTGCCCCATCACCCTGTATAATTAATTCTATTTAATGAAAGCAGAACAACGGAAGATATTGAGCTGAAAATGGACAATAATACTTGTACTCGTTGTGATTAAAAAATAGAGAAATGGTAGAATTGTCATATATTTAAATGAATAAAAATTTTGCGTTTTGTATTTACTTATAAGAAATTCTTACTGGATTCGAACTACTGGTGTAAAATTGTGAAAATTAACTTCAAATCTTCAATATGGTTGATTGGATGTTCATATAATTCTCCTTTTAGTTCTCATGCAACATTTTGGAATATTTTGTGGATATTTGTGACAAGTATACATCAAACAGTCGTTTCATTCTGGTAGGTGATTTTAATTTGAACTCATTAGATGGACGTTTTTATACTAAACAAATTAAGAATCTTTTAACTAATTATGGCATAAATCAAACAATAACTGAGCCTATCAGAAATACAATAGATTCACAATCACCCACGCGCTTCTGAAGGGTTTCTCTCTCTAGAAACCTGGAAGATTCGTACAGATAATAAAATCATTGATATAGATTTCGTTTTGACTAATAACGATCATAAGTTTCAGTTGATACGTCTAGAAAAGTACTTCGACCACGCCACTGAAGATGACTGCCGCAGTTGCAGTCGAAACGTTTGGAGATTTAAACCAAAGAGGAACACGGCAAAACCCGGAAAGCAACCAAAATATAACTATAATATGGTTTTAAAGGTTCATTTGACCCCAAAATTTACTAATGACTTGATCATTTCTGTCAATTTCTTCTTAAGTCAATTTACCAAAAAAAGCTCAATGAGAAAATACAGAAATCTATGTGATGATAATTTGACTATAATGAAGAATGAGCTCATTCCATGTAATTGGTCTTTGAATTCTGTGGATGTGAATTTACTTTATGGAGAATTTTTTGAAAAACAATTTTCCATGGTTTGACAATGAAGTTTTCATTAAAATCAAGAAACGGGATAAAAAATATTTGTCAATACGGTGGGCGATGATGGGAAATTTAAAAAAAAAGAGAAATGATGTGGTAAACACGTAGAAAATAAAGAAAGTTCAATATTATAACAATAAAATAGACAGATACAAGAATAATTCTCATTTGATGTGGATGATCTTACAAATCCTTGTTTATCTTTCAGTGGTCGCGTATCTACCTGTCTATGAGACCGGGTTTTTCCCTTCTTGGACAAAACTTTAATGAAAGTAAAGATAGTAAGCTGTCTCTATCAGTAGCTGCAAGGACTGGCCGTACCTATCGATAGTACAAATTGGACTATTGTGGGTGGTTTCAATTCTCTTTCACAAAATAAACCGGTGTGGGAAACCGGTGCGACTAATCATGTTATAGTTTTTTCTTAGGGTGCGGATAGTAAATAAATAAGACAGAGGAGCGACAATACGGAATCTAGATCTACCAGAATAGCAAAGACTAAAATGAGATAAGACACAATCTCCATCTGCAGAAGAAGAGGATGTCCACAAGAGGAAGTAGCGTCCCAACTCATGTGAAGCATATACTGACCGAGATCAGTATACCTATCGTGTCAAGACTATATGGAGATGACATAACTATAATCGCGGGAGGCAAGTTTTGGAGTAATAATGCCCCCACAGGCACCTGCCTGAAATCAAGGTTACGCTGTTGCATTATGTTCAAGTTACAAAATAACTCCGACGAAAACAAAACATCTGTACGAGGCTAACTCTTTGATGATCATGTCCACATCGTTCTCTGGAATATAACTAAGTTTTTCTCACGTTCAAAACGCATTCTCATTTCGCTGTCTCCCCGAAGTTGTTCTTCTGCATATTGCTGCCTAGTTTATGGACTTTTGATTTCCAAATATCAGTTTCTTCCTTCAAGACTGTTGTCTGATAGAAAAAATTCGATTTTTTTTCATTTTGAGCAAGCCAAAAATTTCGAATTTCTGTTTGAGCTTTGAGCTAAAACATTCAGCTGCTGGAAAATGAATCGTAGTGATTCATCATTAGTGATGCTTGTTTCTGTGGGGAGTAACCTCAATTTTTACAAACATACAAAATAACTCCTGGACTATTATTCAACTGGCTTGACGAGGTTGATCACCTCCTCGTGGGCACCAAGAAAAAAAACATGGGCCACAAAAAGATGTATTCTGGTACTCGGAATTCGAGAGGTCCCAATAACCTTTTTAGATAAAACGCAACAACGCGAATGGTTAGCGAACAAGAATTTCAACAGTTTCAGTGAACTTTTATAGTTTTCGCACAGAGATGAATTTTGATTGAAAATGGTTCGTATAGCTACCGCAGATAGCATTTCAAGATTCACAATCGCGTATGTACCGGTTTCGTACCAGATTCCAGAAAATATTCGGTTAATCGTCCAATAACACATAATACAGCATAATATTCCAAAAGAATGTAAAATTATTATTCTTGAAATATTTTCATTCTCGACAAACATTCTTAGATTATTGAGAGGGAAAAATTGAAAGAAACAGAATATCATAATACTCTTATGTTATCTGTTTCTTTGCACAGAATTGTTCAAAAAATATTGTTCTGCAATGAATGTTATAATCAGCACATTTCTACATAACACAGAACAAGTGGAGAATATCAAAAAAATGTATTTCTGGTGAGAATTTGTTTTTTACGAAGGCGTAGCAGGGCCATACCTACTTTATTTTCGAATTCTGATTTGGTCATCTGGGAATTCCGACTTGGTAACTCACAATTTCATAATTCCGACTTCGTATCTCGGAATTCCGACTTACTAACTCGGAATGTTTTAATTCTGAGTTTGTTTCTCGGAATTCCGACTTGGTAACTCAGAATTTTATAATTCCGACTTTGTATCTCAGAATTCCGACTTGGTAACTCCGAATTTTGTAACTCCGACTTCATAAGACGGAATTCCGACTTACTAACTCGGAATTTTATAATTCCGACTTGGTATCTCGGAATTCTGACTTGGTAACTCGGAATTTCATAATTTCGACTTACTATCTTATTTCATTCCATCCCATCCAGCACATGTACGCCCATTGCATGTCCAGTGGATGTACAAAATACATATTATGGACGTCAATTGAACGTCCGGTTACATACAAAGATAAGTCTAGATAATGTTCGAACCTCACTGGATTCAACATCTTATGGATGAAAATTTCGGATGTACAATGGATGTACATATTGGATGTACGTATTAGATGTACAATGGATGTACATACAGACATTCCCATGGACGTACATATAGGGTGTACAGTGGACGTACATACAAGATGTAGAATGGACGTATAAAGAGGATGTACAATTGACGTACAGATAGAATGAACTTGAGAAACGTTCATTGGATGTACATGAAATGAGTAAAATGGTTCACTGAATTTTCAGAAAATGTACTCCAAGGTTCAGATTACCACATCCAAAGGATGACTATCAAAATCGCCCAATTGATGTCGTCATAAACATTCTCGGAGTATTCATAATTTTTGAATGACATATTTTGGAATAAAGTTGCGATAACCTATGCTAGCAGTTTTTCAATTGATTTTTACTTTCTGAAAAAAACGGCTTGTTCAATTTTCAAAGTCCCAAATAGGATATTATATCAACTACTACCCACTAACAAATTTGTATTTGAAATTGAACTCAATATAGAGTAATGGTGGCTTTAATACATACTTCATGAATGCAAAATTTATAGTACATAACATAATATGTATATTACAAAAACTATATATATATATAATAATTGCTCAAATAAAAAAATAGATCTCAATCATTTAAGTGAAATTTATTCATACCTATTACTTCTTGATAAAAAACCCCCAGAACAAATTTAATTACTGTTCAAATAAAATTAAAAAACATTTCTAAAGGAATGTGATCGCTCTTTTGAATAGATAATATTGGCTGTCTACCTCTCTAAGCACAGGCCAAATCGTGTGTTATACTGTCATATGTCAAATAATATTTTCTTCTTTAAATTTCACTTGTCATTTGTCTGGTTTACTAACCAAATTGTAGGTTCATGGTGTGCACATGGTCCACACTTGAAAATATTTCATATAATTTTAAAATGTTTTTAAATCTTTCACTAAAATTTTAATTGTTTTCAACTTGTTACTTCATCATCAACGTCATGTTGTACACTCGATATTGTTTATATCTCATTTATTACATCATTAGCATTCAACCTCAATAACACAGTAAGTATAGCTTTTATTGGGCTTCACTCCATTTAGTTTACAATCCTGCTTATTAATTGTAGCTTCCCTGAAGATGACAGTAACCACTGTCGAAATATCGGAATTATAGTGTTAAAAGAGTACACGTTTTGCTTGCTGCTTTTACCCAAAAAATCTCCCCCATTTGCATCCTAACTAGTCTCTCTACTATATATATATATATATATATATATATATATATATATATATATATATACAGAAAACAACTACTTCTCTGGCTGATACCCCGACAGATATTGAATTATATCTGTCAGACATATGTGCAAAGATCCTTACTTTGAAGGAACAACTTTGCAAGAGCTCTCTGAAACAAACAGCAGGACTTTGCCTGATTCAAACGGAGAGCCAACTACAGACCGGTTTCGGAATATCGTACCTCATCAGTGCAGTCAAGGTTATCACGGTTGTATACACGCGAGGTCCCGATGTTCATCATCGTCCTCCGAGAGGAATACTGCAATTGCTCACAGGATCCACCTCGGTGACAGATTAGAGAGCACCCCAGAAAGACATTTCGGATACGAAATGGTATATGCAATATACTTGTTTCAAGGAGCAAATAATGTTCCAGTGACTGTGAAACAGTCGATAACAATCCTTCAAGAAGTGACTATAACTTTGTATAGTATGTATGGCATATGTCCAGCAGAAAACAACTACTTCTCTGGCTGATACCCCGACAGATATTGAATTATATCTGTCAGACATATGTGCAAAGATCCTTACTTTGAAGGAACAACTTTGCAAGAGCTCTCTGAAACAAACAGCAGGACTTTGCCTGATTCAAACGGAGAGCCAACTACAGACCGGTTTCGGAATATCGTACCTCATCAGTGCAGTCAAGGTTATCACGGTTGTATACACGCGAGGTCCCGATGTTCATCATCGTCCTCCGAGAGGAATACTGCAATTGCTCACAGGATCCACCTATATATATATATATATATATATATATATATATATATATATATATATATATATATATATATATATATATATATATATATATATATATATATATATATATATATATATATATATATATATATATATATATATATATATATATATATATATATATATATATATATATATATATATATATATATATATATATATATATATATATATATACAGTGAGGACCAAAAGTCCGTCGCCCCTCCCGTAACTTCTTCATTTTCCATATTACAAAAAAATGTTAAATACATAAGTTGTAGGGTTTCATTCGATCTCATTAATGGTTTAAGTTTCATTCACACAGAGTGTCTCAAAAAAGCACGGTGACTTAGAAGTTAAATTTTTTAAATGGGACACCCTGTATTTCATTGCAATATTACATTCTACGTTGAATTCTGAACAAGTTTGATTGATGGTTTTCTATCAAAAAAGTTAATAGTTTTGGACTTATGAACACTTGTAAATAATTATTTCGACTACTTTTGCGCCAGTTCAATGAGAAAATCGTAACAAATGGATCACAATGTTTTCCTCTTTCCTATCCTAACTTTTTGAAAGCTATCCAATGTTGCAAACTGCTGATGGCACCATGTGTAACTTACCTCGTCGTACCATTTTACAATTGTTAGAGTTGTTGAGTCTCACGAAAAACTAGTACAAATGAAGTTGAAACATTTTATTAACAAATAAGGTAGTCCATAAATACAGATCAAGAATCATTAAAAACTGAAGAGATATTTTAATTTATAACTAAAAACGGTGAGTTTTTATCTATTTCAGAAGATGTTCGACATGTCCACCATGCATTTCTTGACACATAAATAGTCGGTTTGTAAAGTCTTCCCTAACATTAATCAAGGTTTGAGGTGTTATTTCTGAACACACTTCAATAATTCGACGGCGCAGTTCATCTAACGACCCACAAACTGTCTTAAAAAATACGGATTTCACATAGCCCCTGAGAAAGAAATCAAGCGGTGAGAGGTCCGGTGAGCGAGCTGGCCACTCTGTTGTACCTCGACGTCCAATCCACCTACCTGGATACCTTTCATCGGAGTAATTTCTCACCTCCAGAAAATAGTGTGGTGGCGCTCCATCTTGCTGAAATGTTACATCCAAGTAAAATTCATGTGGGTTTTGCGCAACGATCTCATCGATACTGGGACTTATTGTGTCTTGCAGCATTTGCAGGTATCTGGGACCATTTAAATTTTCTCCCAAGAAAATGGGACCTACAATGTGGTTACCTGAAATACCAGCCCAAACATTAATTTTCTGGGGAAATTGAGTATGCCCCTCGCGGAATTCATGGGGATTCTCATCACTTCAATATCTACAATTCTGGGTATTCACATTTCCATTTAGGTAAAAAGTGCTTTCATCACTAAAGCAGATGTGATGCAAATAAAGTCGATTTGCAACAATTATTTCTGCCATGGTCCCGCAAAATTCAAGTCGCCGGTCTAGATCATCTTCAACCAATTGGTGCAAAATTTTTATTTTGTAAGGATGCAATTTATTTTGTTTTAAAACCCTCTTTACTGCTGTTTTAGAAACATCACATGTCTCAGCTACTTGCTTAGTTGATTGTTGTGGGTTATTTACCATTTCGGCTAGTACTTGAATTTCAACATCTTCCATAATTATTTTCGGCCTCCCAGATCTCGGAGCATCTTTCACGGTGCCAGTTTGGTTAAATTTTGCCACCAATTTCTGCAGATATTTTCGACACATCGGACGTTCTGGAAACCGTTCATTGAAAATGCGAATAGCAGCGTAGTAATTTCGGTTAGCTTCACCAAATATAATAACGGCTTCAACTTTGTCTGCTACTGAACGAGCCATATTAATCAACAAGAGAAATTGAAAACCGTTTGAAACAAAGTTTTGAAAACCTACAAAATGTCAATGACATTTGGCAAAAACAGATAAGAGTTTTTTTTCGTTGCCATGGATAAAATAAACGCGCCTAGCGTGCATAGCCTACCTCATTAATTTATTCGTGAACTGGTGCAAAAGTAGTCGAAATAATTATTTACAAGTGTTCATAAGTCCAAAACTATTATTTTTTTCGATAGAAAACCATTTATCAAACTTGTTCAGAATTCACCGTAGACTGTAATAATGCAATGAAATACAGGGTATCCCATTTAAAAAAATTAACTTCTAAATCACCGTGCTTTTTTGAGACACTCTGTTTGAATGAAACTTAAACCATTAAAGAGATCGAATGAAACCCTACAACTTATATATTTAACATTTTTTTGTAATATGTAGAATAAAGAAGTTACAGGGGGGGCGACGGACTTTTGGTCCTCACTGTATATATATATATATATATCAAGACGGAAACTATGACATCTACAGTCATTAGTTGAAACGATCGTAGGCAGATGGTGGAACTCTCGGAATTAAATCGAAAACACTCTATTCCACTCTATTCCTCTCTCTATATATCTATATATATATATATATATATATATATATATATATATATATATATATATATATATATATATATATATATATATATATATATATATATAAACAAAAATAGCACAACTTGTAAGTATATATGGTGTATAGTGAATAGTCGAGAATCTAAGCGCTCCCAATAAAACGAGTTAAAACAGTATGAAAATACCAAATTTTTGCTTGAAACTTTGTAAACCAACAAATCGCTACCACAAATTCTGTAAGATTATTATAACAAAATCGTCTTGACTGGAGAGGTTAGTGAAGAAATTAGATCTTCGATAAATGCAGCAATGGGTAAATGCCTGATGAAGGATGCCACTTTTATAAAAACCTTATCTGATATGGTATCGGCCGCCGTATCGATATCGTTAAATAAAAAGCTATCCGAAATTGAAAAAAAATTGGCTGATATTGAAAACCAACATCAACAAGATAAAAAGGCAAATGAAACAAAAACAAACAAATTAGAAGACATCATCAACAATCTACAGAAGAATGATAAAATTATGGAAGCCAAATACGACATTATATTTAATTTTACAGAAAAACCAAGCAAAAATCTGAGAGATGAAATTATAAAGTTACTTAATTCGAAATTACTGTTGACGGATATCAAGGATATCGATATAGTACAATGCTACAGAATAGGGAAAGAAATGATTAACCAGAATCTTCATCAAGTTCAACACAAACGAAATAAGACAAGAAATTTACAAGAAAAAAAATTATTTAAAAGGAACAGGAATAGTTATTCGGGAAGATCTGACTAATCTCAGAGTGGAACTATTACCTGAAGCTATAAAAAGTAACTCAATGAAAGACGTATGGACCGACGCAGGGAGAATATACGTTAAGAAGGGGGAAGAAATTTTCATTGGCAGAAACAAAGAAGAGTTCAAGAAAATTGTCATAATGAATCAATATCAAACTGTTTATTAGCTATGTAATTATCGATTAGAATTAAAATATTATCTTTTGGGTTACTAGATATACACAGTACACTTTGCGGACAGTTCAATTATTAATTACTATTTTTACTGCTTATCATTCAATTAATTTTCCGCTGATTTGAAACTAATGCAAGAATTATTCGATCAAATTGATAATGAAGGTGAAATTGAAACTAAAGGATATGATTATCTAAATCAGTTTTTGAAGGAAATGGAAAATTGAGAAAAAACTGAAAATATGTCAATCTTACATTTAAATATACGAAGTATCTGAAAAAAATTTGATGAATTATGTGTATATCTTGAAGATTTGAAAATTACTTGGAATATTAATGAGGTGAGTGACTATGACATTCAAGGCTATACGTCGTTTTACAATGAACCTAAAATCAATCAGAATGATGGCCTACTCGTTTATGTGAAAAACATGTAGAATTCAACGATCTTCTTAGAAGAAACAAAATTAATCAGAATCAACTTGAATATCGGGAATATTGACACTGGAATAACTGCTTTATATCGGCCACCTCCAATAAACATAAAAACATATTTAGATGACTTGGATATTTTTTGATGATCTCAATAAAAAACCACTAGAATTTTTCATAGGAGGTATTAACCTAAACACATTAGATACACAGGACAATTCAGTTAATGAATACTTTAATATATTATCTCAACATGGATTTTGTTCATATATAAACAAACCTACCAGAGTAACTGAAAATACTTCCAGTCTAATTAATTATATATTCATAAGGAAGTCAATCAATTCAAACAATACAAATTTCCATCCGGCTATCTTTCATTCACATATTACAGATCATTATCCAATTTATATAGCAATCTCACAAAAAAAAGAAAAGCAAAAGCTACCAAACAAAATCAAATCAATAAAGGATATCAATTTCTCTAAGCTAGAAGCTTTTTTAAGAAACGATGACTGGGAAGAGGTCTTTAGAAATATAAATGTACAAATTTGTTAAAATAAATTCATGAATAATCTTCACAACTATATTGAAATAATGTCATCTTATACTAGAAATTTCACACAGAATGAATATAAAATCAAACCTTGGATTACAAAAGCCCTAATAAAATCCATTAGGCATAGGGACATGCTTAAAAAAGAGTAATGCACAATCTTTCACCAGAACACGACAGGGAATACAAACTTTATAGAAATAAACTCAATAACTTATTGAAAAAAACAATAAATGAATACTGTAAAAATAAATTTGAATCTGTAAAAGGTGATAGCAGAAAAACGTGGCAAATAATCAATGAGACAATTAACTGAAATCAAAGTTAATATTCTTTAACAAGCTTACCAATAAAGAATACTGATAATGTTGTTATCACAGAAAATGAACAAAAATCAAATATTTTTAATAAATATTTTGTTGAAATAGGAGCTAAAATGCAAAAATATATGAATAAACCCAGTTCAAACATCCCCAAAAACTTTCAAATGACCCAATCCACAATGGTTCTTGAACCCACGACAAGAAATGAGATCATTAATATTATATCCGCGCTCGAATGCAATTGTTCACCAGGTCCAGGTAAAATTTCAACAAAACTTATAAAACAATTTCTCGACAACCTAGTAGGACCACTGGTTCATACCATGAACCTCTTTCCAACACAGAAAAAGCTATTCTTGATTTTGTGGAAAAAACATTAAACGCCTTGGATAAATCAGACAAATGCCTCGCAATCTTCCTTGATCTTGCCAAGGCATTTGATACTATATCTCATGAATTACTCTTGGACAAACTTTACGATTATGGCATTAGAGGACCTGCGATAGATATTTTACAGAATTACCTATATAAGAGGTCTCAGAGAGTAAAGCTGGGAGAATATCATAGTAATCCATTAGAAGTAACAATTGGTGTACCGCAAGGAACAGTATTGGGCCAGGTATTATTTCTTATTTATATAAATAGTATCGGATATTTGGTAAACTGTAAAGGCCCTATTATCCCGTATGCCGATGATACCACCTTGATTTTCTCTGCAAAAATTTGGGACAAGGTTATTAATGACGCAAATAATGGACTAGGACAAGTTAAGAAATGGCTAGACCAAAACTTACTGAGCTTAAATGTTAAGAAAACTAAGTACATTTCATTTTCTCTATGATCGAGTGATCAACCGATGAGTCAAAATACCATTTTTGTACACGAAAATAATTAACAAAAAATCTATCCACATGCAATTGCCCGAAAATAGAAAAATGTAATGACATCAAGTACTTGGATGTCATGATAGACGAATTGAGAGATACTCTGAACAATAAAACACTAAGAATAATTTACTGTAACTTAGCTGAATCCATTTTAGGTTATTGTATCAAGGTATGGGGCGGCCTATTCCGCAATAACTCAATACAACTGCGGTCGATGCAAAACAAAATTCTAAAAATTTTATTCAAGAAACCAAAACTTTTTTCCACTGTAAAACTATATGAGCATCTGCAAATACTTGATATCAGAAGCTTGTACGCCTACCAGTGCCTAGAATGGATGTTCCATAACGTGAATCGTTTCAATCGTTCCACAGAAGTAGTAAACAATACTAGATCTCTATATAAACTCGCAATATACATACCAAAATTTAAAAAGAGCCATACACAAAGATTTATTTTCTTCTTCGGGCCAAAATTATACAATATCCTACCTCCTGAACTAAAGACAATAACAAAACTCCATGAATACAAAAAACAGATGAAACAGTTTGTTCAAAAAAATCAATCAATAATTCAAAAAATAATATATTGATTGACGTGTTTTCAGTACTCACCGATTCTTTAAAATATCGCACTCACCAATACATTAATGTTACCTTCATTGTAAATACACTAATTATAAACTTTTTGTATTGAACTATCACCACTAATGAATTTCTGTACAATAACCAATGTTTTTGGAGGATTGCAGACAGGCACAACGCAAGCATTCAGTTTGCTTAGGTGCAGTCTTGTGATCCAATAGAAACATTTTAACCATTCATTATACGTATCTTGATCTGTATGTACACTTCACTAAAATAAATTAAAATTAAAATAAAATATGTAATGAACATTCTGAGAAAACTAAAAACTCGCATAAAACATTAAATAAACACAAATAACACTAATACCACTAAGTGGGCATAGAAAAACTCGAAATCTTGAAATACACACTAATTTTCTTTCCTTTTATTGGCCATTTCGAAATTACTTCTTCAACCTCCTTTTGATCTACTCTTTTGGAATGTAGAACAGTTTCTGAAAATTTTGTTCAGTAAAATTGTGCAACATAATTACCTTACTAAAATTTACAGCCATATATCATATGCAGATAACTAATAAAATAAATGAATTAAAGTACTAAACTGAACTAAAACTTTTGTACAACTCTAGATTTAACAAGGGTTTACTTTCGATCATGTACCTACTGTAGTGGACTAATTCTTTCCACTTTTGACTTATTTTGAATTTACTATGCATAAGTTAGTTAGTCATGTATTGTCAGATAGACAGAAAAAATAAATAGAAAAAGCGTCAAACAGAAACTAGTTTTTTGCCGTAAAATCAGTGTTTTGCCAAAACACCTACTATGACGAAATGCCTATTTATTGTGGTATTGTGTCATGGAATCGTTTCAAAGCCTACTTAGCTTTTTGAATATTCAAAAAATGTGCCCACGCCTGGTTCTCTGGTTGCCCATCTTAGATACAGATACAGAACAGAACCAACTATTGAAATAATTATAAATTAACAATTTCAAAAATAGCTGAATTTTCTTTTAATAAAATGAAAATACAAGAAATATCGTATTTAGATTAATGTAAATCGACTCACGAGATGTACATATCTCCGACAACGACAATTCAGTCTAAATTAGCTCAGTTGGAAGAGTATCCGGTAAGATGACTATGTTGTGAGGGTTATACATTTTTATTGTAATTTTGATTCTATATATATTTTTGAACTTGAATTTTGGTAAGATGACCGCAGGGTTGTGGGTTCGATTCTTGGCGCAAACATTTTAAATTTTTTTGTCTTTTCTTTTTTTTATAAATAATTAGATTTTAGAGGGCGGGGATTAGCACAGTGGATGAGCGCCAGCCTGGTAACCGAGAGGTTCCAGGTTCGGTTCCCGACCGGGGCGGGCTTTTTTCATTTTCAGATGTGAAATTCTGAGTGATTGAAACTCGTGTCGGCTGGGAATAATCCTCCACGATTCACTGTTGCGTTAATAATTTACAGTGCTGCTCCTAAGGTGGCGTATGGAGTTAGTAACAAGGCCTATCTAGAACACACGGCTAATGACCATAGCAGTCGATGCCAAAAAACCACGAAAAAAAAAAAAATTAAAAAAAATTGATTAGTCGTTTTCACGTAAATAATACCAAAAAAGAAGAGCAATTGATAATGATACTTGAATCTTACAGGATTCATGGGTTTGACGGCTTATTGACAGCCGAGCAAAAGAGTTACTTTCCGCACTAGTGCGGAAACTATTTTCCGCACACGTGAGAATGATGGTCACTTTCCATGGAAGGAGAGAGTGCAATTTGTGTTACTTTCCTATGTGGTAGTAGGAAATAGTTATTATCCTAACAAGTACGGAAAGAGTACCTTTCCCGCATGAGACTGCCGTTACCCGAACGACGCAAAGCGGAGTTCGGGTAAGTAGTCGAGTGCGGGAGAGTACCTTTCCGTATGAGTTAGGATCAATATTTTTTCTACAAGCGCATTGAAACATCTTATGTTGCTCTCTTGAACAAACTTTTGCGTACGGGAAAAATTATTCCCGCACTAGTGCGGGAAAAACTTACTTAAAGTGACAGTAGCGTGCGGGAAAATTTTTCCCGCACTAGTGCGGGAAAATGACACCTCTCAAACTAAATTGCGTGCGGGAATAGGGCGGAACACGCACGCTTGTAGGAAAAATTACTAACATATCTCCTTGCACAAATAACATTATTGTGTTTTGTGTTATCAGTTGCGTTGGTCTTTACTTGATGCATTCAAATCTTATTTTTAACTAAAAAGATACTTCATTTTAGGAAATATCTAACCTATTGTTATTAAGATTTTTAACGGGAAACTGAAACTCAGGGCCGATTCCACCACTTTCGCTTAGTGCTTCAAGCAAAGTTTAAATTTATGAGTCATAATGTGATAGTATTGACATACCATTTGACATAATCTATCTGATTTTTTAAACGTTAAGTTTAACCTGTGGAACTGGCGCTCAATAAGTGCGATATTAAATTAATAATAATGAAATTCTCTTTCTTCTCAACTTGATGAACCACCATGTTGCCATTTGAAAAAATGTTGCCATGCCAGTGTTTTCTTAAAAACTGTACCACATTTACTGATACCGAACTCCATTCTGATATCACGAGTGAACTCTTGAAGAGACTCTTAAACTACCCTTGAGGTCTGATGGGATACAGGTTGAGGTCATCCATGTAAAACATTATGATACCAGTTGTTATAACCACAGGTTTTCCTGAGTGCAAGGGACTTTGACATTAGTGAGACGCAGAAAATAAGATGGTTGAAGAAGTATTTCTGAAGCACGGCCCTTCTGAAAATCAACTTTTTTTTTCTGTTGGGATAATCCCAGTCGGACCCAGTCTTCGGAGCTCCGATAGAGCGCTCTGGGGTCATCAACCTCGATAGTCACTTCCCACGTCCGTGGGTTCGAAAATCATATGCCTTGAGTAGACGAAGTGAACTGACTATGACGGCATTCTGAATCCGTCCGGCAGGAGTTTTTGCTGCATCAAGGCAAGCCGGTATAATTTTCAGATTCGGGAGCAGCTTGACCATGGCAACAAAAATCGTCTCACTTTGATGATCAAGGAGGACTACATCAAGCTCATTGGCTTGTACTTGGCTGAGGGTGGGTAATGAGTAGTTCCAAAAGATTCGTCACTTATCGTTTTACACAATATTTCCCAGAGTATAAGTCAACAATGGGTTCTCGTCTATACCATACGAGTGTCGTAGTAGGTTGTATAATACTCTCAGCTTCGCGTTATTACTGCGGATACAGACTGAGACCACAATAGTTCGATAAGCTGACAGCAGATGCATTATGATTACAGGCGTCCCACATCACCATCAGTACCTAGTACCCATCAGACCAGTCAAAACACCATAATGGAGTTTGGGTCACTCCGTTCATCGACTAAACCGGTGTATGCCTTGAAAATAATTGATCTCCGCTTCCCCATGGTCGTAGACCATGCAGAGCAAGGAAATTTAAACTTCTTCACCCAGGACCATTATATCATACATATAGACTCTCTAATCTCAAAAGTGCACGGCTTCCCTGTTTGGGGAAGTATAATTTTGGAACGGACGATTGAGGATGTGAGCTCCTTGAAGATGCATTTTTTGGCAAGATTTCACGTCGAGTTGTCTCAGTTCTTCTCGATACCACTTCATAAAGAGATATAGAAAAGAAGAGGGTATTTTATGGAAACACGCTTCTTCTGAAGATCACGGACTCTTATTCGACCAGATCTTATTGTGGAACGAGTCCTCCAGAGCGGCATCAGTTGCTCAAGCATCTCACTCCCAGTAGAACAGAAACTACCCTAAGATCAAAACTATATACCCTTCTAGTGAAATTGACGTATTGTTGGAATTTGGTAATTTGCTATTTCTCGAATGATATTTAACTAAAAATTCTAAATATTCATTCAATCTGTTGTAATTGATGACAAACTGACGTGGTCAGTCCATATAAGTCAACTATGTAACGGAGTATCGAGTTCGATATATTTCTTATCCAATATGAAAAACCAACTGTTCTAACGCTGATCGAACATGTTACTTTTTATTTCTCTATGCTCCCATAATAGTTATTATCCTAACAAGTACGAAAATAGTACCTTTACCGCCGTTACCCGAACGATGCAAAGCGGAGTTCGGGTAAGCAGTCGAGTGCGGGAGAGTACCTTTCCGTATGAGTTAGGATCAATATTTTTTCTACAAGCGAATCAAAAAAAATTATGTTGCATTCTTGAACAAAATTTCGCGTTCGGGATAAATTTTACCCACACTAGCGACTTAGGTGTGCGGGGTAAATGACACCTCTCAAACTAAATTGCGTGCGGGTATGGGGTGAATCACGCACGCTTGCAGGAAATAGTTATCATCCTAACAAGTACGGAAAGAGTCCCTTTTCCGCTTGGGACTGCCCGAACGATGCAAAGCGGAGTTCGGGTAAGTAGTCGAGTACGGAAGAGTACCTTTCCGTATGAGTTAGGATCAAGATTTTTTCTACAAGCGTATTATAACATTTTATGTAGTGCGGGCGGGAAAAATTTTTTCCGCACTAGTGCGGGAATAAACCCACTTGAAGTGACTTTAACGTGCGGAAAATTTTATCCCGCACTAGTACGGGAAAACGACACCTCTCAAACTAAATTGCGTGCAGGAATAGGGTAAATAACGCACGCTTGTAGGAAAATTATATCATTCTTGTACAGGGATCACTGTTAACAAATCTTCAGAGATCCGTATGTCAGGCCTGTTTTCGCATTGTCTATTCTCTATCCTGCAGTGTTAGAGGTAGGTACACAAAAATACATCATTTTTGGCCACTACTGATTTGCAGCGAACATAATTACACAAATATGAAAATGTTTTGTCTTCACCACTCTCCGAATCGAGCTCGTTTAATTGATTTCAATTATATTGCTTGTTCAATTGATTTCAATCATTGTGAAGTACTTGTCTGTGTATCTTGTTTAAAAGTGATTGATATTTAATGAATTGATAAAGTGGTGAGATCATGCATTAGGTATGACGATAACACTAGACGAAATGACATGGACATGAGTTGGAAGAGGCCAAATAACTCAATATCTGTGCAAGGCGTAATCAATAATGCCATTTTAAACAATTAATATAAAGATACGATTGGTCGTCGGCTGGCTGTAGTATATAGGTAGGTATCCCTCACTTCGCTGCTGTACCGTTGAGTACACTAAGGTACTGTTTTACATGATTGTCTGTAACCTTCGCACTAAACGGCAACTCCACCATGGTAAACCACATCTCTGGATCAGACGGATTGAGTTCAGGCAGTGAACTTGAAATAGTGACTGCCATCGAGCTGGTGGGTTCATATTTGCTGTAGGTCACTTAATAACACAAAAGTAAAAATGTACCTATGATTTGAAAAAAATCACATTGGATTTCAGAAGAATGTCCTTTACGAAAATAATCACGTCGGGTCATCACTTTGGTGTATAAGGATTAGTTACCGGTGACACCTTCCTTTCGTATACAAATGATTCTTTGGAGAAACACTGGTGTTGATGGTTGACGGAACATTTACTGATTTATGTTATTGATACAACTGTTCCTACTTTACCCAGATGGCACAATCATTTTGAATTAATATCCTAGGCATATTCCACACATCATTCCATACATCTTCCACCGGCATAATGGCATATGCCAGGAATATTCCATATCCTCCAAAACATGTGATACGCATATTCTAAACATATTCCAGGAATATCACATTCATGGCACATGCTATATATATGTTTTCTTACCATAAAATCATGCCCGAAATATATTTTGTATGCTTCTTGAAGATGAATGCAGAGCATATCCAGGGTGTCTAGTTTATATATGGAATAAACTACCCTTGATATATTAAATATGAGGTCCAATGTTGAATAAGAATAAAAAATTAAATACACAAAAAATTATTCATTGCAAAAACGACAAAAACAACATACATATGTATTCTGATACACTCTCTTGGCAATTATCAAGACCTTTAGAAATTCAGTTCACTAATACAAATTACTCAAATCGGTCTCATTGCACTTTTCAGATCTTCAAGATCTTTCTTTGTTTTTCTTGATCCTAAAAAAACAATTAGAAGAAATAAATAAGCCTCATTGTACAATAATTTACTTACAGTGTCCTATTGCAACTCTCAGTTGCTTAGAGCCGGAAAATAGCATGTTTTTCTTCGACTTCTCAGTAAATTGCTATGCGAGTGGGATTTTCTTACATGCCCCTGAAATATCATCAATATATTATCGAAAAGAATTGATGAATTATATTTATTTTGATAATTAAGCATATTGATATTTGCAACATTTATATATTGAATAGAAGCGATATTTTGACATTAAAATATTGTAAAAACACTATGGTAAGGTTAGTCTAAAATTTAATTAAATTGAAGTAATGACCAAGCCTCTAATTTTTATATACAATATCTCTTATTACATATAGGAATGCAGATTATGGAAATACCGAAAAAATATTAAATATTCGAGAACAGTTGGTCAACATTGAGAAAAAACGTTATATTTTTTTAATATGTTAAACTACATATGGTATAAATTAGGTGAAGGTAAATTTTAATACAAATTGACGTCATTTGAGATTCTCTGTGGTATATTTTTACCATTGATCAAAGTAGCCCTGTCTAGATTAGATAATTTTTTCCTTCCATTTCCTCCAACCTAGCTAAAGGTACCTTAAAACATCATCGTCAATTAACTGAGGCATACATCTCACAATACATTGATGCGACCAACATGAAGAAGCTTTGTCATCTATAAATAAAATTATTACATCTTTTCAGTTATACTGCACCAAGCACTCGTCCAAGTATTTGTGAAGGGAGTAAAAAATACTATAAAATCTCTGATGTTTTTGTCAGTAAGTTTTCCATCAAACTTTATCAACTCCATTATGTAAGACTCAGCTGGGATATCGATATCTACTGATTTTGGATTATTTTGGATATTATTTCCTTTCTTAGAATTTCATATAGCCGTTATCGCTTCTGCATTTAGTGTGGCCTTTCTTTTTAAAATATTCAGAAGTTTCATACTTTCAGTAGAGTCTATAAAAACAAAGGAAAGTTCAAAGTAAAATATGCATGAATATACTTTTTAGAGATTTACTTACTTTTATAGGATAAACATTTTTGTTTTGCTGCGGTAAAATAGATTCTTGAGTTCAACAGATCCGAGTTGCTGTTCCCTCCCTTTCTTAGTTCACTGATAATGTTACAAACTGACGAGCTGGCTAGTTGCAAATTATTACCTGGAAAAATATATTATTTGTTAAAATAACGAATGAAAATTTAAAACAGAAATTATTTTGGAACTTTTGATAAGGAGATTCGGAGAATGAGTCAAATTCCGAATTATCTTACCAGGAGTCGTTGGTAATTTCAACTGCGGAACTTTTTCTGGAATATGTAATAATACTCTCAACAGCACTACAACACTTCCACCCATACGAGGGCTTTCACTTTCACTAAAAACAATAGGTATCTAAACAAATTTCATTGCGCATAAATACAGAGCAGTAATTCACCATTTAATCAAGGTATAATCGATTCAATTCGCTTCAAAACGTTAAAATGTATGTTATGTTAAATATTTGTAATAATTTCCACGATTGACAAATGACATGACAATTACAGCTGACATTTGCTGACAATGTCAAATGCCAAATATCTATAAACTAATCGCATTGCCAGTCAGCATTTGATTTGTCAGTCTCCGGCGTCGAGCGTAGATGACTGAAAGATTTGATTGGTTGAAATTCCACTTCAAACGTACTACTTCATAAACTAAACAATTAAATGCTTCATTTTGGCTACGAAATATGAAAAGTTTTTATAAATGCTTGTGGTTTTTCAGTTTCAATTAAATATATATTCGAGATACTTTTCATATTTTTCTAACAAAATGTTCCTTCAAATTTACATGCCTTTTGAATATTCCCAGAATATTCAAAAAATTACGTTATTGCTTGATATGCCTTTCGAATATACCAGCAATATTCAAGGAGAATATCTCATGAATGTACGTGAAAATATATTCCAAGAGTATTCTCCATGTGTATAAGATCAAATACATATTCATAGAATATTCCAATATCTGTTGGAAAATAGGATGTTGTAGGCATATTCCAGGAATATTGGGTGCCGTCTGGGAAACTCGATACGGTAAACTGAACTGGTGCACACTTGTTTGTGCTAACTGGTGGTTCTGACTGAATGAGTATTGTTTATATCCAGTCGTTACATACAGGGTCCTGCAACAGTGCGTCAGTCTTTCATAGCCCTCATACCATACAAGTTACCGATTTTGTTCGAGTGTAAACTCAAACTGTTGACAAAGGAACATTATATGAAAATATTTTCAGATGTACAAAGTATTTCAAAAGTGTGCGGCAAATTGAAGCTGAAATTTTTCAAATGGAATACTTTCTATTTTTTCCATATTCAGAATCCCCCTAATGACCTTAACTCATGACCGCAATATTAGCACCAGTCTTTGGCAGGTTCGGGGATGAATAATAAAAAAAAATTGTACTCTACACCTCCCAATTGAAAAATTCATATGTTCTGTGAATGAACCATTTCACAGTGCTACCGTATCATATTTGAAGGTCGGCGTAATACAGGGTCTTCAGAATAAATATTTGAACGAATTTTCTCAGATTTTGCAAATGGAACACTCTGTATATTTTTCGATAGATCGACGTAGAATTGAAATACAAATATTTTTTGTATTTTGATATAGTGTTCATTTCTGGCCGTTTTTAAGATATTTATGAAAACTTAAACTCGGGTGGTGTGAAATCATTATTTATTTAAAATAAATCGAAAAAAACAAACTATGACGAAATATAAACTAAAGTAAATGTTCAAAATGTCTTCCACCCTGTTCTATATGAAATCTGATTCGTTTTCGGAAATACATTTCAACTTCTGCCAACGTATCAGGTGTAATAGTGGCAAATACATTTTTTATTCTTTGTTGCATATTCATAAGAGTTTTTAATGGATCAATGTAGACTGTTAGCTTCACATGTTTCCACAAGAAGAAGTCGAGATTGGTTAGAACAGGTGATCTAGCCGGCCACCTGGTGGGTCCATTTCTTCCAATTAATCTGTTGGGGAAAGTATCTTGGAGGTGATTTTGTACAGTCTCTGAAAAATGTGCTGGAGCTCCATCTTGCTAAAGCCTCATTCTGTTTCTAGTATATTTGGGTAAATCCACCAGTAACGCATGCAGTATATTCCATAGGAAATCCAGGTACATTGGTCTATTGAGATGCCCGTTGAAAGAATGTGGCCCTATAACACTATTGCCAATTATTCAACCCCACAAATTAAATGACCATTGGTGCTGGTGGTCTATTTGCTTAAAAAATCATGGATTTTCCGTAGAATAAAAATGAAAATTGTGTCGATTCACACACCGACAACTATGAAAAGATGCATCATCAGAAAATAAAACATAGTTGAAAAACATGGGATCTTCTTATATTTTATATCTTGCCCAATCGCAAAATTCAATGCGACGTTGAAATTCAGTGTCGTTTAGCGTTTAATGCAACTGATTGTGGTAGGGGCGAAAACGACGTTTTTTCAGACTACGTTATACAGATCTCCCACTAATACCTAATTCCTTTCCGATATTTTTTTAGCTGATATGGGGATATTTCGGAATATTCAGTAACAGTCACAGTCAGTAACACCGCCAAATCGTTTTTCTCGTTGGTGACAGGCTTACTTCTTCCTTCCTTTCTATACATCACATTGCCAGTTTCAACAAATCTTTCAAGCAATCTCTTGAAGCTTTCTTCTTCCGGATGTCTTCTCTCAGGATAAAGGGTAGCATATATTTTACTAGATCGGAAACAATTTCTTCCACTTTCTCCTAATACAATAAAAAAAAAATAATGATAAATTGAAAATACATACTGTTTCCTGTATAAAAAATGCAAACCAGTGTAACTGTAATGAACATATTTCAAAGGCTGATGAAGTAAAGTATCTAGGAATTCACTTAGATTGCAATATCAAGTGGCAAAAACAAATCAATGAATTGATAAAAAAACTAAGGAAAACTCTTTACAAATTCAGGTTGTTAAGAAACATTGTAAGTCGTAAATTAATCATAAATTTTTATTATAGTCTCTTTCAGTCTATCTTACCACTTACATCAATTCAAAAGAAGATTATTTTCAAGAAGCCTTTTGATTATTCTTCTAAAATTATTTTTGAACAATATGAAATTTTAACTGTTGAACAATTGATTTATAAAGCATCGACAGCTTACAAAAGAAAAAATCTACAAGTTGAAAATCGTATACAACATATATATGAAACAAAGAATAAAATGGATGGCTGGATATCAACCGAAAAATTTTCTACAACTTTAATGCAACAACATGCCATTTATATAGGTAGAAAAATTAATAATAAATTACCTATTTCTTTAAAAAATAATAGTTATTCTGGATTTAAAAGTAAAATCAAACTCTGGTTGAATGAGAATTCCGAAAATTTGAAAAATAATTTGTATGTGAAATAATATCATTATTATTATTTTTATTACTAATATTATTTTAAAATGTACCTATTTAAATTTTTTTGTCATTGTTTTTATATATTCAAGATGTGACCAATTATTAATTTTTACTATTTTTCTTTCTTTGTATGTATATATATTATGATTTTTCAGTATTTTTATATATTATGATATATAATTAATTACCTTTATTAATTTTACATGATCATGGACAAGTTTTAAAACTTATTTGATCATGTTTTCATGAAATATTAATGACTTTTATTATATTTGAAACTATGTATTTGTCATTTTCAAACAAATAAATAATAAAATATCAATAGGATCATCTTCATCAAAATTCATTTTGGTAACTTCAAATTGAAACCAAACCGTACACTGACAACTTATCAAATTCAGTAAACAGAAGAATCCTCAAATTATGTGAATAGCATTGACACTCTAGATGCATTAGACAATCATGAGGATTAAAATCCGAAAAGAAAAAAAAATATTTTCTTGTAATGCGCCTTCGTCAACAGTTTGAGTTTACACTCGAACAAAATCGGTATCTTGTATGGTATGAGTGCTATGAAAATCTGACGCAATGTTGCAGGACCCTGTATATGTATGTATATCCCGTATCCCGTTCCGATGACCAAATCCCTTAGGCCTGAGTATACCCAATGGAAATAATAATGTATACACACTGTTGCCACTGCACTTGGCGGATTTGAGGAGGGGGAGGCATGGGGGACATGGCCCTCCCTAAAGGTCTGAATATAAGTACTTTATATTGGTTCAACAACCAGTGTGGATATGCAACTAAATCTGGATTGATTTTTAACAAGAAGAAAAGACACGTTATGCATACCAAAATTATTCGTATTCGTGTTTTTCGTATTAAATGTTTCCTCAAACACTCAAACATCCGTTTTTGAATTTATATGAGTCATTCATCATCCAATGCAACCATGAAACAGAAATATTCTTTTATGCAGTGCGAATATGTGAAAAGAACAAAGGCGGCCAAATCAAAGGGCGGCAAAACAGATTGCCATAAAAGAAAAATAATTACTTTCGGGTACTGGGTGCACAAACATGACATATGATTCAATTTAAAAAAATGCCGATTACGTCACTTTTCCACCAATAGCATATCTAAAAATGATTTGAAATCCTACAAAAGTGTAGACCAAAATACCCTTCAACTTTCATGCGAAGTTTTTTTCGATTATTCTCATATTAACTGAGATAAATGAGCGGGTCCATACTTTTGACTAACTCTGTAAAGGTATACTATGTCCATAAAGTAACCCCCCATGTTAATTTTTGAACGGACTGAATTTTTTTTATCAAATTTCTTTTGACCACAATAAAAAATATAAATGACATGGGGATCGAATGATACCACATTCGAAACATCTTTCAATTATCTATACAACAGAAAAATTTCAGGCAAAAATATTAATACTGTTGAGATAAAACATTGAAATATATTTCATTCTTATCAGATTACCTACTTTCTAAATGTTTTTTCTTCCGTTGTTACTTGGCTTGATTATGTTGTTAGTTACTGTCAGATTTGTTTAGTTGTATATCTGTAATTTTCTATTGAATGAAAACCAGATTATGAATTTAAATTATTCATATTGATTGATGTGTGTCTGCACCTACATTACATCAACAGATACGAAACAAAGTGGCTGGAATATACAAAAGTACTTTGTCTCTCAATTGACAGATAATTGCCATCTCCGAAAGAAATTGAAATGACAAGACAGGTAGAGTAATACCTCGTTTTATTGAATATCAGCAGAATTGAAAATCTTGTATCCCATATGTTGTTCTGACAGACAGAGAATTTCATAAATACCAAAAAATATTATTTTATTTAAATAGAGCTTGTTAGGAATATATTTCAAATAATCTTCTCATGAAAATTCTGACATTATGTACCGCCATTTTTTTATCTGAAATTTTGCTGTTGTTGAAAGATGTTTCGGATCACTCGACCTACAGCCATATCAAAAAATACCTCAACATGGCGGCTCGACACCATTTCGAAAGACAGACATTTTTACTATGGTATGGAAGCCAAAAAAATGCCAATGAAAAATGACAATCAATTCAAAAGATAACAGCGGGGGTTACTTTATGAACAGAATGTATGATTTCATAAAGCATAGAAAAATGGTATTGGGAAAAAATGCCAAGGTTTACAATAAGTCAAATTTTAATATTATATTATGTTTTGTATAAGATGAATCATTTATTTCGAAACTTCAGTCGATATCGTCTAGTTTCTTGACCATGTGCAGCCTTCAGTATGAGCGTTTCTCCATAGGGGCATTCTTTGGCATCCCAATGAATTGATATTTTATGTCCTGATTCACGTGTTACATCATTTATCAGAATAGATTTAGCCACGGAAAATTTTTCCTCCTTTACTGTCGTGTAGAACGAGACTGTTGGGTGCATTATATTTTTGAAACTGATTAGGGTTTCATCGAAAGTATTTTCCAGATAACTTCCTAAAACGCGGAATCCTTTAGGAAAAACTGAAAATAAAAATATAATATATTCAGAAATTTCTAGATTTTCCCAGATGAATTCACTCCAAAAAACATGAGGAAGTGGATTTTGATTCCTGTTTTAGTACGCCAGCCCTCGTACAAAATTGAAAGTGATAACCAGCAAGTTGTAACTTTGTATAGGTACTATTGAAGTGTGACAAGTCTGACAAGATGTCGCTGAGAGAAAACCTTGAAAGTGGTGAGTTTTCCTTTGTCGCTAAATCGACATCTTTGGAGCGTCGGACTGTTGAAGATCCTTATAAATTTTGTCGGACAATGGTGCCATTGAAAATATCATTAAATTTTTGTTTTCATCTAAAAAAATCACATTGCTGCCTGTCGCCAATCTAAGTAGTGATATCGACAAGTTTAGAGTGGTGGACAACCTAGAAGTACCGAACTTTGTTGACTGATCTTTCTAGGAGAATACAAAAATTTAATGAGATTTTCGATGGCACCATTTTCCGACATCATTAATAAGGATCTTCAGCAGTGCGACGCTCCAAAGATGTTGTTTTGCGACAAAGGAAAACTCACCACTTTCAAGGTTTTCTCTCTGCGACATCTTGTCAGACTCGTCACACTTACGATGGGAGTTCCAACATCCTTGGTATAGCAACAATTCACTGCCCTACGAAAATAAAATTGTATGCAACAAGCTTTACAGGAAATATTGTTTTTTTGGTCACTTGTCATTCATGAATGTCAATGGATGAAAAGGTCGGGATTCCGCTCGTGACTCCGTCAGGCTAGCAAGACGCGACGTTGCCCATTTCAGGGGGGCTATTCTCGAATCGTTCGACATCCAATTCGTATAAGAATAAGAGAGACACAAATTTCATGTGTATTGGCTCTCATTGCTTCTTCAGTTTTATTGAGTTCGTCTTGGAAGTAAGATTTTCCAAGTCCGCAAAATGGTTCTGGCCCGATCAGTGGCGTTGATGCCCCTTTTCGTGCCAGAGTATCTGCTTGTTCATTGCCCTCCACTCCGACGTGCATCGGCACCCAGAGGAGGATCACCGTTGTTGTTCCTGCCTAGATCATTAAGTTTGTCTAGGCATTCCCAAACCATCTTTGAGTTGATATTATATGAGCTCAACGCTTTGATGGCTGCTTGACTATTTATTGGAGAGGATTGCGATTTCCTTGTTCCGGTATTTCCTGTCGAGGTTGAATTGAATGCACTTTCTATGGAGTGAATTTCCGCTTGAAAAATACTGGGGAATAGATGTATATAAGTTAGCAAGGTCACTTGCCTGAAAATCCATGAAACCAATTCCAGTAATTGTCGAATAATTGTAACGAAAAAAATTTGTCGCGCTTATAGTTTTTTTTCATATGGGGTGGCTGTGATCACTTTATATTAAGTGAGCACTGCCACTAATATAACTTGACAAATTTGATATGGTTAGTCGACAATTGATGACTTAGTTTTCAGGGGCAGAAAAAATAATCTAAGCAAATTATGTGTGTGTATTACTAAGAAATTGGAATTTTTATTATTTTGCGTTTGATAATAATTTTCCGGTTTTTTAAGAATGAAAATTTCCACGACAAATATGTTTTCGTCGTTCGACAATTATTCCTTGAATTTCCACACAAAAAAATATATTTAATCATCACACAGTGCGTAGGTAATATCGAGAGACTGGAAATAATTGAATTTTACCAATTACAGATAGTTTTTCTGCTTCCGGAAATTTCAACGTTCCACGACAAATTTCATTCAGCTTTTCGACAATTGATGAGTTAGTTTTCAGAAACAGACAAAATAATACAACCAAATTATGTGTGTGTATTACTAAGAAATGAGAATTTCTCCATTATTTAGCGTTTAAAAATAATTTTCCCGCTTTTCAAGAATGAAAATGTTCACGACAAATATGTTTTCGTCGTTCGACAATTGTTCCTTAAATTTTCGCCTAAAAAACTTATATTTAATCATCATACAGTGCGTAGGTAATATCGAGAGACTGGAAATAATTGAATTTTACCAATTACAGGTAGTTTTTCTGCTTCCGGAAATTTCAACGTTCCACGACAAATTTCATTCAGCTTTTCGACAATTGATGAGTTAGTTTTCAGAAACAGACAAAATAATACAACCAAATTATGTGTGTGTATTACTAAGAAATGAGAATTTCTCCATTATTTAGCGTTTAAAAATAATTTTCCCGCTTTTCAAGAATGAAAATGTTCACGACAAATATGTTTTCGTCGTTCGACAATTGTTCCTTAAATTTTCGCCTAAAAAACTTATATTTAATCATCATACAGTGCGTAGGTAATATCGAGAGACTGGAAATAATTGAATTTTACCAATTACAGGTAGTTTTTCTGCTTCCGGAAATTTCAACGTTCCACGACAAATTTCATTCAGCTTTTCGACAATTGATGAGTTAGTTTTCAGAAACAGACAAAATAATACAACCAAATTATGTGTGTGTATTACTAAGAAATGAGAATTTCTCCATTATTTAGCGTTTAAAAATAATTTTCCCGCTTTTCAAGAATGAAAATGTTCACGACAAATATGTTTTCGTCGTTCGACAATTGTTCCTTAAATTTTCGCCTAAAAAACTTATATTTAATCATCATACAGTGCGTAGGTAATATCGAGAGACTGGAAATAATTGAATTTTACCAATTACAGGTAGTTTTTCTGCTTCCGGAAATTTCAACGTTCCACGACAAATTTGATTTAGTGATTCGACAATTGATGATTTAGTTATCAGGAGCAGAAACAATTATTCAACTAAATTATGTGTTTCTAAGAAAAGGGAATAATTTCTCCATTATTTAGCGTTTGAAAGGAATTTTCTGGCTTTTCAAGAATGAAAATTTTCACGACAAATATGTTCTCGTAGTTCGACAAATGTTCTATAAATTTCCGACCGAAAAAATTATATTTAATCATCATACAATACGTAGGTGATACCGAGATACTGCAAGTATTAGAATTCCACCAATTATAGGTAATTTTTCTGCTTCCGAAAATTTCAAACTTTTATGACAAATATGATTTATTCATTCGACAACTGACTGACGAGTTGATTTTCAGACACAGAAAAGACAGACCAAGCAAATTATGTGAGTACATCACTGAGAAAAAGGAATATCTCTTTTTTCCACCTTTTGTATTTAGTTTTTCAGTTATAAAAAAGTAAGAGTTTTTCGGGAAATATGTTATAATTATTCGCCAATCGTTCAGTGAATTTTTGAGGCTACAAAAAAAATAAACAAGTTTGATGAGTTTTTTCATTGAACATCGAGTTTCCCTATTTTCCACAATAAATTTTTTATTTGTTTCAAAAATAATGCCTAATCAATACATATTTGAAAATAGTTTAATGAAAAGAGCCAAATTATCCTTATAGGCATGCAGTGTTGCTAATTACTATATACATATATATATATATATACAGGGTTATGATAAAGTAATGCACAAAATTCATAAAATGTACAACGATCACTTTTGAAAAAAATGCAAAAACACGTCAAAGTTGTCAAAGTTATGACGTTATCAACAAATTTTTTTAATAGGAAGCTAAGATTTTTATCACATTATGTGATAGAGCTTGTGTTTGTACACAAGGGAAAAATAGTTGCAGTAGGGCTCACATAAGAAAAAAAACGAGAAAATGAATAAAAAACGAAATAAACGTAAGTTTCATAATAACATTTCAATTAACTAAACAGTCCATTAAACCAAAACTATTTCTTATAGGAATTGTTCAAACTGTGTCCCGTTTACTAACTGACATAGGCCAAGACGATGGTAGACCGCATTTATAGAGTTTTCGATCATCTGCGGAGTTATACGAGTCATTTCGTGTCTAATTCTTTCCATTAAGTCTTCTAAATTGTCTGGCCGGTTGATGTAGACCCGACTTTTCAAATGTCCCACAGAAAAAAATCAAGGGGGGTTAAATCAGGTGACCTAGGTGGCCACTCCATTGGTCCACGTCTTCCAATCCACCGTCCTTCAAACTGGTTATCCAGAAACCTTCGAACAGTATGACCATAATGTGGTGGTGCGCCATCTTGTTGGAACCAAATACTGTGATCCAGGTTGTCCCCATTATTTGGATCCGGAAATGCCGCAAGTAGATCCGGAAGCACTGCCATACGAAGATGTTCCAAATATCGTTCAGCTGTTAAATTCCCGTGAAAGTAATAGGGACCAATAAATCTTCCCCGGACGATTCCTACCCGAACAATAATTTTTTGGGGACGCTGGGTGTGTTTTGTCTGCATCCAGTGGGGATTTTCCCGAGCCCAGTAGCGAGAATTGTGTCGATTTACAGAACCACTTAGACAAAACGTTGCCTCATCGGAAAATACTACACTATTAAGCATGAAGATTTCACAAAATTCCAAACGTCTGTCCGGATCATCTTCTGAGAGTTCGTGAACAAGATGAACTTTGTATGAGTGTAGTGTTTCTTTTTTTAACATCTTTACTACAAACGACTGACTAACATTTTCTTGTAAGGCAATTTCTGTTGTAGTTGCGTGAGGGTGTTCTTCTACTGACAGCAAAATATCTAACTTCACATCGTCGCTTATTCCTGGTCGTCCAGATTTTGGAGCATCCCTCACGCTTCCCGTTGCATCAAATTTTGCAACAATTCTGCTTACTCTTTCAAAATGTGTTGCGTTAAATAAAGCACATACTTCTTCATGACTTCGAAGGCGATCGCCGTAACCTACCATCATTAGAATTTCTATCCTTTCTCTTTCGGTTAAACGAGCCATAATAATAAAACTGTGGTGACACTAATTGTACGACTGACACTGACAAACCGTTGTTTTAGTAAAACAATTGAAAAAATTTATAAGAACACATGTTCTTACTAGATAAGTTTAAGTTTGACCTCTTTTTATCTTTTTTTTCGTCAAAAGATGCGGAATAAGAAAAACAGTTTGACATGTTTTTGCATTTTTTTCAAAAGTGATCGTTGTACGTTTTATAAATTTTTTACATTACTTTATCATAACCCTGTATATAAACATATTTACTGAAAAAACAAAGAAAATATCTCACCTTGTCCTCCTTAAATTGATTATTTATATATTTATACCTACCGTTATACAATTTATATTTTCTTACTATATCTCTATTTTGGAATACTGAAAATATGATCGAGTAATCATAATTTGTTGTCAACTTGTCCTTTTAAATTCTGTCACTATATGTTTCTGTTTGTATCTAATTTCGTCCGGAGGAAGAAAATAAATATTTTCGAAAGCTCGACATAAAAACGAAGAAATCTTGTTAATTGGTCTACCATTGACTGCTTCCCACTAATTCGTAACTATATTTTTGAACAGTCACGATAACAACCCCTTATATATATATATATATATATATATATATATATATATATATATATATATATATATATATATATATATATATATATATATATATATATATATACAGTGTGTCCCGCTTTTCATGAATACACCCTAATATCTCAATTATTAATAATGCGATTTTCTTGAAATTTTGGTGGTGATTATATGTTAGGTAAATGAAGTATTTTGGTATAGTGAACATTTTTATCGACCATAGGAGTGCGGTGTGGAGGGGTAAAAAAAAGCTGTTTTTTGGTAAAAGGATATTAGGGCTCATTTTAGATAACTTTTTTATCAGAATTAGAATCAGCATCCCCAAAAACACCCAATCCATATTTTCGAAATCTCAAGAGCTGATTTGAGGAGAAAAAAAAAATAAATTCACTTTTTTCGTCAATGCACCCGAATATCTGTTATTAGCGATTTTCTTGAGATTTTGGTGGTGATTTTATGTTAGAAAAATGAAGCATTTGGCATAGTGATCATATTCATTCACCATTGGCGTGCGAAGTTGTGGAGAGAAAAAAGGCATTTTTTGAGAAATTAATATTATTGCTTATTTAAGACAACTTTTCTTATCAGATTCGGAATCAGCTTCCCCAAAAACCCTTTAATTCACATTTTCAACATCTCAAGAGCTGATTTGAACAAAAAAAAAAGTTTAAGTCTTCTTCTTTTCTTTAATAAGTTCTTTTTTTGTAACAGTGGTAACAAAATTACGAATTACTTTATTTTAGATTCTTGTGTTTTCAACATAACTACCTTCTGAAACAATACACTTTTCAACAATTCTTCTCAAACGTACATTCACTTTTCTTAAAGTTTGGGGAGTTATTTTCTAACACGCTTGCCTAATTGCAAAGCAAAGTTCCTCTCTATTACGCAGCCGAGTAGCATACACTTTATTCTTCGAATGCCCCCACAGAAAAAAGTCACAAGGGGTAATATCTGGCGATCTAGGGGGCCATGGTTCCAAAGGAGAATTTCTACCTATCCACTTATAGGGAAAATTGCCTTTAAAAAGTTCCGAACTATCCCAGAATTGTGTGCGGGGGCCCCATCTGATTGAAAGATTAAGTTTTGTCTTTGTGCTAATGGCAATTCCATGAGAAAATCATAGAGACCATTTTGTAAAAAATTTAGAAAATTTTGTCCGGTCAGGTTATCCAGGAAATAAGGGCCAACAATCCGTTCGTTGAATATGCCACACCACACGTTAACTTTTTCACTGTATTGGTTTTTACAATGAATTACCCAATTCGGATTTTCAGCTGCCCAAAACCTACAATTTTGACTAGACACCACACCGTTTGTTGTAAACGTTGCCTCGTCAGTAAACATCATGTTCTTCAGAAAAAGTCTGTCGTTAAGATAGTTACCCTGCAACCATAAGCAAAATTCAAACCGTCGTTCAAAATCACCATTTAACAGAGTATGTAGAAATTTTGGTTTAAATGCCCTAATCCTGTTGCGTTTCAAACATCTCCATACTTTGTTTTTCGTTAAATTCATTGTCCTCGCAACTGCCCTTATAGTACCATTTGGGTTGTTTCGAAATTCTGCTAAGATACGTTCGTCGTCTGGATAGTGTCTTTGATTTAAATTGTACCTCCCTGGTCTTATTTTGAAAACCGCTCCAGTCCTTGCGTACAATCTGTTGATTTTGGCAACGGTATCGTGAGAAATTGGTTCTCGATCATGATGCCTTCCATTGAATATTCCAGCAACTTGACGCGTAGATCTTTCATTATTACCAAATAAGCGGATAATCTCTACTTTTTCTCCAATTGTAAGAACTACTCTTCGGTTGTGTGCCATCTTATTAACAGTTAAGTAACACTGCTTGACTTATTGACATTTCGTACTGATTACCGATGTCAAACAAAAACTTTTGTTTCAAAGCACTCTTTCATTAATTTGCATGAAAACTCAAATCGGCAAGCCAACGGTAACAAAGTGTGCGTATCTTCGGAAATACCTAAATTGTAGTATAAGGGCAGTTGCAAACGATACAGAATATAAGGAAACGAAGGTGTTTGAAATTTAATATAGGATTAGGGCACTTGAAATAAAAAGTTAGAAATAAACAATCTATTGAAAAAAAGCGAATTTAATTTTGTTTTCCACATACCGTGTTAAATGGTTATTTTCAAAGACGGTTTGAATTTTGCTTACAAGGACTTATTGAAAAAAGAGTTGAATAATTTTTTATTCAAATCAGCTCTTGAGATGTTGAAAATATGAATTAAAGGGTTTTTGGGGATGCTGATTCCGAGACAAAAAAAGTGAATTTATTTTTTTTTTCTCCTCAAATCAGCTCTTGAGATTTCGAAAATATGGATTGGAGGGTTTTTGGGGATGCTGATTCTAATTCTGATAAAAAAAGTTATCTAAAATGAGCCCTAATATCCTTTTCCCAAAAAACAGCTTTATTTTACCCCCCCACACCGCACGCCTATGGTCGATGAAAATGTTCACTATGCCAAAATACTTCATTTACCTAACATATAATCACCACCAAAATTTCAAGAAAATCGCATTATTAATAACTGAGATTTTAGGGTGTATTCATGAAAAGCGGGACACACTGTATATGACCAAGTGACTGTAAAACCGTCAATAACAATCCTTTAGGAAGTAACTATAACTTTGTATAGTATGTATGGCATATGTATGACAGAAAACAACTACTTCGCTGGCTAATACAGCGACAGATATTGAATTATATCTGTCCGACAAATGTGCAAAGATCTTTACTTTGAAGGAACAACTTTGCAAGAGCTCTTGAACAAACAGTAGGACTTCACCAGATTCAAACGGAGAACCAACTACAGACCGGTTTCGGAATGTTGTCCCTCATCAGTGCAGTCTAGGTTATCACAATTGTATACACGCGAGGTCTCGCTGTCCGTCACCGTCCGCCGAGATAAATAGTGCAATTGCTTACAGGATCCACCTTGACGACAGATTAGAGAGCACTCCATAAGGACATTTATATATATTTATATATTATATATAAGCTGTAAAGAAAAGATTTTTCGCATTTTTTTACTTCAAATTGACTTCGACAATTACTCGACAATTGTTGGTTACCACATTGATACAATTTGATGTTTATTTGTCAAGTTATATTAGTGGCATTGCTAACTTAATATAAAGTTAGCACAACCACCCCCTATAAAAAAAACTATAAGCGCGACAAATTTTTTTCGTCACGACAAATTCTAGACAATTACTGGAATTAGTTTCATCGATTTTCCGGCAAGTGGCCTTACTAACTTTATATACATAGGGAATAGGCCCATAGATTCAGAGACAATAATTCATGAAAATAACTGTCATGTATTAAAATTGCTACTAAGCCTATGATGCATCAGAGATTATATCATATAGATGTGAAATATCAGTTCATTCGGGAGGATCTAAATTCAGGCCGAATGTCTTTGGAATATATTTCGTCACAAAACTTGCTGACATTTTCACTAAGGGTCTATCTTAACATTTATTCAATTTTTATTGGTGTCAATTAGGTTTATCATGAACATAGATCAAGTAGGAGAGTTAATATATGTCTACGTATTATGTAATCTATTTTCATGACTTGTTAGTATGACAGTTAACAAAATGTTACTGCAACAACGATTTTTTCCAATGCAAACTTAATTGAAAGAAACAGTAGTGTGTTTGGTTGCGTTTGAAATGACCAAAATGTCACTTTTAAATCGTTATTATTGAGAAAACAATTGAATTCAGGACTAAAGTGTATTGGAGAACGAACACGTTGAGAATTAGGAACTGATTTTAAAAATAGGATAACATACAAGTAATACTGTTCAAAAAAATTATTGAAGATGGCGCTCAGCCGCCATTTTAAAACTTCTAGCTGTGATTTTCTCATTTGAGCTCTCTTAATTTCGTTGCGATATACTGGGTGGTTCAAAAATTAGTATGTGTGAACGGACTTCAGACGAGCACTGTATATGATCGTTTTGTTTCAATATTGTTGACTGTCAGAGTTTGGAAGATTCCAAAAAAAATAATTAGATATTCTTCAGCTTACCATCTTTCCTAGTCATTTAACAATTTTTACTTCGAAAAATGGCACTTACACTAATATACTATCGAATTCTACGTAAAAAACTGACATGGAAATGTTCGCACGCCTCTAAGACGACATTAAAATACAACGGAACGCGCTGTATGATTTGTCACTGTAATCTCATGCAAATTAAGTTGAAAATGTGTAAATTATTAGCCAACCTAAACTGATATATAGTAACCATACAAAATTGAAAAGGAACAGAAATAACACCCGTGAAATTTCAACAAAGTTAACTAATTTGTGCCTATAGTCGGTGTATGAGAACAAAGCGGCAAATCCTGTTATATTCCTTTAATTTTTTTCAGTTCATTCATTGCCATTGTTATGCCAATGTAATTTTTGATAAATTTCAACAACCTTTATCTCAGAAATAAAACGATTGAGGTCCAATATTCATCAAAAGAATTTTTTTGATATCTTTCAAGGATTATCGTTTTTCAGGGTCAGCATTCAGTTATGAAACATCCTGTATACAGACTGATTCACGGTAGATGTCATATGACACCGGATCACTTTGAGAATTTAATAGAGAGCATATTCGGACATTCTCTAATCAACTATAATATTTTCAATAATAAATCGAACAAAATTCGAAATGTGTGTTCGAAGAGGATCAACAAAATCAAAAACAAATAATTCCGACTTCAGCCGAAAATACCCTTCTCTCCACACACATTTCCACAAAATGGAAAAATTAGGCAAACATCTGACAGAATACAGCTACTTCCCCCTACGGACATTGAATTACATCTGTCATCCATTTGTGCAATGGTCCTCAACGAAGACACCAATTGCAAGTGTTGATTGTAATAAAATCATTCTTCATTTTGTTGGAAATTACCACCTGCAAACATGCATGTTTCGTGGTTATTTCATCTCATCAGTGCAAGGATAGGTCAGACGACAATAGAGTTGTCTTGTTCCACAAAATCAACGATAACATTCAAGAGCCTTATATTATTCCCCCACGAATGAAGCGATGAAAAGAAATAATCTCGATACATGCATGTATGCAGGTGATCATTTCCAGCCAAATGAAGGATGATATTACCGTTTTCGAAATGAAAATCAAGACTTCTAAAAATACTGATATCTTTGAGTTGAGAAATACTATCGTATCAAAATTTGGTTGGGAGTGAGGTGATACTTGGAGGCTTCTCTCACTTCAGCCAATATCCGTTACTTCAATACAAGGTGATTTTCATTTTATTGAAAAAGTCACTAAAAGTTTATTATTTCAAATGGAACACCCTGTATATTATTGATGATCCGAAAAGCTGTTGAAATTTGCTTTATTTCTATGTATATCATACCTACCTACCTCTAGTAAAATTTCGGACTTGTCAACATTTATTTTTGAAAATGTCTCTTCAGACTAGTATTCTCCCATTCGGTATTTGGTGAGCAAGCCATGATTACTTTTTGATAGTAACGTCGTCACATTGTCCTAATAATGTCGATATTTTTGTCAATTCAGAAGTTGTAAATACCTGCAAAACGATAGAACAAAACTATTCAAACGAAGTTCTTATGAATTTGATTATTATTTTTGTACAGTGTCATGAAATTATCAGCAGGACATGTAGAAAGTTCAATAAAATGAATCCGAATCTACAGCCAATAAATCTCAAGAAATGTATACGAATTTTGAACAATTTCAATGAATTTAGATCAACCTTACAAGCACCAAGAAATTGGCTCCGAACCGTAACTTCTGAAGATAACCAGATTAATGTCTCAGCATATTTCCAATCGCATTTCCCCAGTTATCGATAAGAATTGCTAAAGACGATTTGGTTATAAAATATTCATCGGTTCCAATAATCGACAAAATGCATTAATGAATGTAAGTACCAAAATTCAAGCAATGAAACTTCGAAACCCCCAACAGAGAGTTGAATTCAAGATCAATATAAAAAATTGTCAATATTGGTCCAGTGAAAATCCTCACGTCACGGAAAAACCGTATTTCAAGGAAATAGTATATTACGTTACTAGTGCGGAAAGTGACATTTTTCACACGAGTGGGAAATATTGTGGCACGAGTTTGAAAAATCACTTTCGCACGTGTAATGTATACTATTTTTGACGTTTCACACAAATTTTCCGAAAACTGCTTCTTATATACAATAATAAGTAACAAGACGATTACAAGATTGCCTGACTAAAGTAGAGATTTGATATAAGAAACTATTTAACGAAAATAAACATGAATTTTGAAAATTCCTTGCTTCATTTAGATGATTCAGAATGATTTTAAATGGATATTTGTTTAAATCAAACTCCAAGTACCTACTATAGATGATATTGACATGTGTCCAAGAAAATCGAATGAATAGTCCGTCTGAGAACAATTTATTTTTAAAAATTAATTTTAATACAAAATTAGACATCTTTTATATTTGGTAATAATTATTAAACAAGATACACTCTAATGCAATATATTTTCTTGTCATAATATGTGTCCAATAGCTCAGTTGGTAGGTAGTAACGTTCGATCCTCGTCCGCGGAAACTTTTTTTAAGAATATGAAAAAAATTATTCTTCTCAAATAGATTGCTTCAAGAATTTGTTGGTAGGATTTTTAGGGAGAATATTTTTGCTGTCTCCACGCACAGTGCACCAAACATTCACTACATACTCAAAATAACTTTTGACATAAATTGTTCACAGCCTACATCACTTGCTAAGATTAAATACTTTGCAAGATGATTACGTGATTGAATGACTAGGTACAGGAAATTGATATATGAAATTATTTAACGAAAAGGAACATATATACATTTCGAAGATGAATCAGAATATTTTGAAGTGGATATTTCGTCGGCTTAGTGCAAGAAGTTACTATCTTACAATCTATAATGTCCAAGAAAATTTAATGAATAGTCCGACTGAGATTCATTAATTTTTAATAATTACTTTTAAATACAAAATATTTGAAGCAATCTATTTGAAAAGTGTAATTTTTTTCAATATCATAATGAAAAAAAAAAGTATCCGCGGGCGAGGATAAAACCCTTAAACTCGTCGTCAGAAGTAAATAAATAAAGGTTTATTTTACACAGTTTTCAGATTTTTTCTACAGTATGCATTGTATATTCATAACTCCAACACTCAACCAACACTTCGCCCAAGAGGGCCCAGGAGGGGAGAGGTCGGGAGGATGCACTGAAGGCCGCCTCCCTTACTCCGCATACATTGCTAGCTGCGGGGCGAGGGAGCGCCTGTGCCAAGGGGTACACAGGGTCCCGGCAAGGGGCGCTGGTATCCGCCTCCGCTGATGTTGACGGTAGGTCGAATATTCAATGATAGTGGTGGTGGTTCGCTAATACATGCCTCCTGCAAAGCTTATGCATGTCGTCGTTCGTGAGCATTCAATATGTAGATACTGCATTGCTGTCTAATTTTGCTCAGAGGTGATTGTATCGTTCTAAACCCCGGAAAAGGCTAGAGCAAAAAATCGGGTTCGTCAGAAGTCATTATGTTCCACTGCTTTACGAACTCAGCCAACGGAGCGTTTGGTTTTCGCACCTGTGTGGAAAATATTTCGCACGCTTATGATATAAGCCTCTTTCCTTGTATCTATACAGTGCGATATACGTTACTTTCCCATGTGGTCGTAGGAAATAGTTATTATCCTAACAAGTACGGAAAGAGTACTATTCCCGCATGAGACTGCCGTTACCCGAACGACGCAAAGCGGAGTTCGGGTAAGCAGTCGAGTGCGGGATAGTACCTTTCCGTATGAGTAAGGATCAAGATTTTTTCTACAAGAGCATTGAAACATCTTATGTGATGCTCTTGAACAAACTTTCACGTGCGGGAAAAATTATTACCGCACTAGTGCGGGAAAAACTCACTTGAAGTGACATTAGCGTGCGGGAAAATTTTTCCCGCACTAGTGCGGGAATATGACACCTCTCAAACTAAATTGCGTGCGGGAATAGGGCGGAACACGCGAAATAATTTTTCTACAAGCGTGCGTGTTCCGCCCTATTCCCGCACGCAATTTAGTTTGAGAGTTGTCATTTACAGTGTTGGCAGCGGGAAAATAGTTATTATCCTAACAAGTACGGAAAGAGTACCATTCCCGCATGAGACTGCCGTTACCCGAACTCCGCTTTGCGTATTTCGGGTAAGCAGTCGAGTGCGGGAGAGTACCTTTCCGTATGAGTTAGGATCAATATTTTTTCTACAAGCGCATTGAAACATCTTATGTTGCTCTCTTGAACAAACTTTTACGTGCGGGAAAAATTTTCCCGCACGCTACTGTCACTTTAAGTGAATTTTTCCCGCACTAGCGGAGTTCGGGTAACGGCAGTCTCATGCGGGAATGGTACTCTTTCCGTACTTGTTAGGATAATAACTATTTTCCCGCTGCCAACACTGTAAACAGTCCGTACATGCTTAGCAACAAAACAGGTAAATTTCATCTATATCATTCGTTTACTGATTCATCTTGACAACGGAATGTAACATGCCTAGGATAAAAATGACCTTGACAAGTAATACTTTCAGCTCCATTCATATCAATTTTTAGATTATGAGACTTTTGTTGTCTATGTTTATTCGGTAACTTAGTACGCGCACAAGCAACTTAGAATGAAATAGCGGAACGAATAATCATGAAGGAATGGTAAGAAAACAAATTTGAATCCAGGCAAATTTTGAGAAAATAAATGTCAACAAGCCAGCGGGAAAAACGTAATAACTAACACGGAATGTATCGACTGTTAACATCTTCGGCAAGCGACAAGCCTCGGCTCGTATTCGCTCACCTCGAATGTTAACACGTCTTCACATTCCTTGTTACTTAAATAACTATTTAATGTCTTCTGCATGTTAATGGTCAACAAATTGAGGTACGTGATATACGAGAAATAATTAACACCAGAAGCTACCTGTATATTTTGGAGAATAGTGAGAGAGCTCTGTCAATAATCTGCCGCTCGAAGAATATCTAAACTTTTCTAAATACAAAATTACAACAGCTTTCGCAGGTAATAATAATTTAGGCAGAATTCTATTCAATACAAAACCCAAACAAGATAAAATGAAAAAAATCAGGAATATATAAAATAGAATGCGGGGAATGCTCGGTAGTATACCTATACAGGCTAGACCGGTAGAAATTTTGAAGTAAGGCTCCGTGAACACGTCTGTTTGGAAAAAAAAATCTACAATGCATGAACTCTTGCAAGAATCAAAACAAAATATGAATAAAGATAATCTCAAAATTCTACACACATGTAATAAAGGGAAGAAAATGAATTTGTTGGAAGCCTTGGAAATTAATAAATCAATTAAAAACCTGGAATATAGAACCCTAAACGAGCAACTCGATTTATGTAGGTCTCCACATTTGAATTAATGGGTTTGACAACCTCGGTAATTTCTGTAATATCCAGTGTTGAATTTATACCTATAGTTGGAACGCCTGTTCATTTAATTACCTGTCCACCCAGCTCATCTACAAACTCCCCATACAACCACGTTTTGGATTTCAAATGTATTAGTTAGTTTTATACTTGATAATGGGAAAAAACCCGAAACCGGTCGTAAAAATAAAATATCCAGTGGAAATTAGACAAAAAGTGTTTTTCATTCATTTCATCAAAGTGATCATGAATTTCCTCAAAATAAACAGGTCATCAATTACCCAAATTGGATTCATTATTATTGCGAAAACGGTAACAAACAGGTATAGAGAAATATCAAGAAAGGTTTTCAGGAAATTCTTGGAGATTCCAAAAGTAATTATTATTATATGCAAGGTGTTTCATATGAAAAATTAAAGTTGCTACTACTTTCTGATAGAACTGGCAATACCACATTGTCGCAAATATTTTTGTTTTGTAGAAAATATCCGAATATGCTCTCCATGGAATTTTCAAAGTGATCCAGTGTCTGGTTCATCAGACACGTCTAATGTGTCATCCATCGTGGATCAGCCTGTATACCTAACTCTTTTTTAACATTGATTCATAATAATTACCTAAGTGCTCATCCCAAAACTCAAACTCGTTCGCATCTGCGTAGGCTTCGATCATTCTTCTTAGTCCCTCGAGAAGGAAATAGTTACGGCAAGGAATTTCGAAATTGATGATTCTGGGACAAAGATAATTCAAAACTCCATTCTTGCACTTGCAAATCTCGCATGCAATTATAGGATGACGAATAATTAATTCTTCGCAAGTTTTTTCAGATAACTTTGAACTAATTGTCAGTTCAATGCAGAACACTCCGACATCTTTGTTCAAGAAATACACATAATATTTGAAAAGTCCACAGGTAACCATACATATATTCAATTTCAATGTGTGACTTCCCTCAGCATCGAAAACACAACAATTTTCTAAACATATTTGTCTTGGTACTTTATTTTCTATCAGGGAGCTTACTGATACGAAATCATTATCATTACTTGACCCATCTTCCCTTTTGATGTAGATGTACGTATCCGCTACGTAACTCATAGCATAAGGTGAAGTAATTACTAACTCGTGTGAGATGGGGTGATACATGTTGGCTTTGATTTTGTATTCTTCTGTGAAGTTAAAGATACCTGGTATTCCAATCAAGTTAAATGCCTTACTTTTTGCAAATCTGAAACCAATCGTTTCTCCCGAAAGTACCAAGACTGCTTTGGATTCCAGGAAACTTTTAGCGGTGTAGGATACCTTGAGCTTTTTGACTTTCTTTGGAGGAATTGATATGGTATTGCAACTGATTTCGAATTCTTCAGACTCGTTCAGGAATAATGTTATCGTATATGCTATTGGCAAATCTCCGCAATTCTTCAGTTCTATTTCGTTGCTAGTGGTTTCTCCAAGGGGTGAGTTTATCGGTATTGTTTCAGAAGGATAAAAATTTGGAAGAACTTCATATAAATAAGTCAGCAGCATTGTGATTCCAACATCAATTGGTTCAAAAATGCTCTGAGGTCTCACTGTATATGATAAATTCAGTTTACTCCATGAATCTGACGCGACACAGGCATTGTGGAAAAGCAAACTTGTTGACGTTGAATCGTTGTATGCATTCTTCAACTCATCGATTATGTATGGGCAGTATGCAGCCATTAGTGTAACGAAAGGCATACTGTCTTTTACATCTTCATCAAATGATCTGATTTTACGCGGCTTGATATTTTCGTTCGGCCATAATACGGTTTTTTGATTGTTGAAATGGAACTCTAGCCAGAGCATAAGTTTTGCCTCATTTTTGTTGCAGTTCTGAAAATAACTCAAATGTTCTTTAAAGTATTCAGAAAATTCACTTTCATATATGCAAGTCCTAGGTGGTGAACATTCCATGGTCTCAGCCTTTTCGTATTGAAGAGTTCTATCAAAAACGAATACTTTATAAATGCTCAGTAGGAGGTCCAACCAACATTGTTTACTTAGTAAGTAGAAATTTTCTTTGGATAGGAGGGTTTCATTCATACCCACCTCGTTGTCTTTATCAGTTAAATGTTGTTTGAATACAACATACCTCTCATATGTTAACAAAAGTTCAGGCCTCAACTGTTGGATGAAAATTTCATTGACATCAAGAAATTTGATAACATTCTTATAGACTCCATAGTCATATACTGTTCCTTGAAGATCATCCAGAGAAGGTTTCGATTTTCTGTAAAATAAATTATATGTAAACAGGGTCTTCTGTAAAAAACGGTGTTAGTTCACTACAAGACCGATTGCCATTTTATTCAGGTAGTCATGTTGACCATACCACAAATGTTGTTACCGACCCTTATCTCCTTGTTAATAACAACCTGATTTTTACACTATAGATTGATAATACCATAAAATTTGAGAACCCTTTCAAAAAACTTAGTGCATTTTAGATGACAATCGAAAATATGCAAATATTTATCAAGAGATTTTAGAAGTTCTCTTGGGTGATTCCAAACTTCAGGACTAGAATAGTTTTGATACTGCTCCAAATTATACATCAAACTCACTTTCAAGTATATCAAGTGCTCCTACAAATTAGTTTTATCAAGATAATTTTCCAGATGATGAAAGCGATCCGAATCATGCTTGTACAAACAGAGAAAAAAATGTTATTATTCATATCGCCTTTCACTATTCGTAAAATAATTTTCAATGATTTTGCTGATTTTATGTTTCCGTTGCTTGAATTATTTCAAAATATCGCGAAAATATTGAATTTTGGCTCTTAATGACCAAACTTGAATATATTTTTGAACAATGTTCAATAATTGCTGGTCAAGTTTTATTTGAGGAATTTGTGTGCGCAATTTTGATCAGTACATTTGTCGAAATGTAACAAAAAATAATTGAAATGGGTTCAAGATATAGAATGTTTGATAGAACAGCACAAATCTTGAAAAATTTTTGTAACACCTGATCTTAAGACGATCTAGCTGATCGAAATATACCATTGCTACACTTATCTAAAGACAATTTTGTCGTTTATTCATTTCGATGAGTCTCGGCTGTTCCATTATCAAATAAAACAGAATTGTGTAGGAATGTAATGTAGGCTTTCACGGCTGGCGTCAATGTTTTGGTTGTTTTTCAGGTTGTGCCGTGTTCGTCTTTGTTTTAAATCTCCAAAAGTTTAGACTGCAACTGCGGCAGTCATCTTCAGTGGCGTGGTCGAAGTACTCGAAACACTTCTGAGCAACTAGGAATGATACAGTCCAACTATTCCACGTTTAGATATGAACCATAATCAACTGATTCTTTTAAATACTGCTCTGTTTTGATGATGAAGAATATCACCAAATTTTGATTCTTGTCTCACAATACACTCTATTGAAAATGGAAAAATACAGAACGATTTTTTTTATTCGTCTTATATTGTTCGGGATATTTAATTGATTAGCTAGGCTTGCGAAGACGCGGACTTATCGGCCGCTGTGACGTCACTCTACAACAGTTGCTCGTTGCGTGCTCTGCTCTCGTCATGTGTCTATGAAGTTTGCGTCGAAAATTGATAAAAATGTCGAATCTAGAAACTAGAAAATCGTTTATATGTTAAGTGTTCAAATACAACTACTAATGCACCCAAAAAATTGGTTTTTATTGTTCCTTTCGAACCTAGAAGTCGAAATATATTGCAAATCATGAAGAGGGCTGATGCACTCGGAGCCAAAAATTTTGTCTATTGTTCTTCAACTCCTCCTATACAAATAAAACACAAGTCTGATCCACGAGATGTAGACGCCATCTCAAAAAATTACCCAAAAATCAAAACTGTCACTAACACTCGATGCTCCTTTCGCTAACAAAGTTATTCACTTCAAGAGCTGAAGGTTTCTAATGTTACTTATCTAACTTAATCTTATATATACTCTGAGTGGTTAAGCACTCTCTGTCCCATTTTTACCAATCCCTAATTTTAATTTTCTTATTACCTAATTTGACAATTCTACCTGAGGTACTTATACCCTTCTATAATTACTATTTTTCGATTTCTTCTTGGAATTAATGAATAATAGAGTCTTGTTGAAAGAATAAAATGAAAAGTGATCTAATATGACCTCAAAAATCGAAAACAAATAGGTCTAGGTAGCGCAGGTAGAATAGACAAATTTCAGCCTTCTATGTTGAATATTGGCTCATCGTTTGCATTCTGCAGTTCCATTGGAGCAGTGTTCTAACATCTATTGTTTTCCAGCTTTTTACTGCTGTAGCTGATCACACACTCCCCTCGGCCCGACACTCTCTTGTCCTTGGGAGGAACGACTTGACACCTGCTGAGCAAGCAGGAGTGAGGATTATCTAAAGTTGGTGATTTCAAGTAGGAATTGTAATAGCAACTACATTTCATCATAATTCTTGTATAACAGAAGAAATAGCGTGGAATTCTGCATTTTGTGGCGAAATTTGAAAAATTACCTATTCTTCGAAGCGCCATATCTCGGTAACAAATTGACACACAAACATGTTTGAGGCAACAAATTCGTAGGGAATTTGACGATCTACAAAAAAGTTAAACGACGTTTTTGCTGTAGAACGTTTCCATGGCGACAGATGTTTAAAGGTACGTCTTCCTCAGCTAGAACGAGCTGCGAGTTGCATGTAAAGGTGCAGCCGGTTGACAAAAATAACAAATTTAACATTGTTTTTTAACAGATTATTGGCTGATGGTAAACAGTTGATGACCCCAAATGCTAGTGATTATGGCCACCGTAGTATTTGTGAATGATTTTTGGGTATATTTGAAAACCAAATCTCTGCAGTACACGTAAGTAATAAACATGAGTCTAAGTAATATTTGATAATGGATGAATTTTTTGTAATTCATCTATGTATGTCAAAGGTTGTTCCACATAAGTTTGAATACCAAGAACCAACTAACGTGAAGCCTGAAAGGTCTGCAGTAAATAAACGAAACCCAATTGAGTTTTTTGAAAAACTCTTACACAAAGATAATCCTTCAACATCAGTCACGCGCTAGAAAGTATTTGTTGCTTATATAAATCATTAAGCTGTACGAGTAAAATAGAAAAATAAAGTTGGCTATGAAACAACATAATCACCAAAGCTTCTTCACTGAAGTCACTCATTCATATCTAATATTGTACGTAGGTATGTATCTATTATTTCGCTGATCCACATTAAAACTTGAGTTATTGTGCTCGAACATAGGGAACGTCCGAGCAAAGTAATGAATGGGTGTACGGTGAGAACGTTGCGTTGTAAAATGACGTCACGTGAGCATGGCGCGCTCGCCGAAATATTTGAAAAGAACGGAAACTTAAATTGTCATAACTTCAACACTACTCGCTTGATTTGAATGTATTTCTCAACATTTTTTGCTATACGGTCATAAAGTTTCAAGTCATTTAACAGACCCAGTGACATTCTTCATTACAGTTTTCTTTTTATATTATTTATTAGTCTCAATTTGGTGAAATATTGCTCACGATGCTTTTATTACGAACTTTTGATTCAACATAATTAATTTTTTTTTGTAGTATACAATGCATTTTTGTATGGCAGGCATTCATTCATACTTTCAATAGTTTCAAAACTTCCCCAACAACCCAGAAAACTCCGATGTGCTAATATCCATCATATTTACTGCCCTAACTTATGCAGCTCCACTAGGACAGCTTGGCCTCTGAGATTTGATTGCGTACTTGACAAAACCACTCTTATTTCCTCTCATTCATTTGAATTATGGTTGATTCTTGTCCTACAATTACTTTCTTCGTTCATTATTTGCTAATCACAGAAATCAAGCTGTCCTGGCTAAGCTCCATTTGCCACCTTTTTTTTCCTTCTCTCTAATTCATGTATTGTACGGTAAAAACTTACTGATCAGTGAAGTATTTCAATACAGAATCATCTAACAAATTCGTCAATAGCTGAACCAAGGGGAGATTGGGTGATTCCTTCTTAGTCTTCTCGTTCTTCTTAGCTTTGCTATTCCTATCCTCCTTATAAGTTCCGAATGGATATGTTGATATTGTATCAGGTATTTTAAAGAAGTCCGTATAGAAAAATCCTTGGTTATATAGGAACTTCTCGATTGTTTCAACTATTGCATTCATTCCATCCAGGTATCTACTACTGCTTGTATCAGTAGGAAAATATGGAAAGCTCTCGTCCTTCTCCTGAACGTTTTCTTCAAGATAGTAGCCATACGATTTGAGTTTACAGTTATCAGCAGCACATTTCACAGGTAACTCGCAAACTGCCCCACACGTACAACGAATCGTTAATTTGGCAGATACATAGCATTCTTCCTGGGAGCTGAAACAAATACGTACAACTATATCACAATCATCGGCAGTGAAATTCTTCTCCAATGTCGAAATCAAACTTGTGTGATCGGTCTCAGTCATTATTGAACAATCTTCTTTGTGATCAGATAATTTGAAACTGATTCTCTTTGATGATTGTTTGTCAACTGGTATTGTTTTCAAGTACAATATCGTCATTTCGCAAACTATTTTCGGGGCATTATATGATCCTGTTAGCCTCAGATAATTGAATATATCATTTCTTACGTTAACGTCCACTAAAATCGGCAAAAGTACTTCAGATTGTCCGTACTCGGTAGGGTCGTATGTCAAGAACCAACTGATTTTGTCGTCAGGCAATAACTCCACTTCAAAATGACTTTTATGTATTCCATAATGTCCGTCGAATTCTTCCATCGTGATGCTGAAAGGTTTTTTCAACTCGGCCACTGACAGTATTAGAGTGTGTGCAGTGTTCGATACATTCGTAATTTCAAATCGGTTATGACAACCTCGTGTATAATTGAATTTTAAATGGAGTGACGAGAATGTGAACCATGCAGCTCCTGCAGCACATCTCACTCTCACAATGGGCATAGTGTCAGGGCATTCAGTTGTGATATCAAATCCATTGGTGTTATTGAAGTAATTCCGGGGATTCAAAGTTGCTCGATTATTCAAAGCAGCAGGTCCTATCAGACCATTCAAAACGTATGGCAAGAACAGTGAATAAGCGGTTGGTTCGTGTGGCTTGAACTCAAGGAAAAGATCTCTTGATTCATTAGGTTCGAGTACTATCTCATTTCCAATGGAATTTGTATTTGGGTCAGTAACAGAAAATTCAGGATAACTCTCGAAAGGGAAATATATTGAGTTTTTCGTTACACCGTCATTAATAATTCTGAAACTACGCCTATGCAGTGCCCCTGTTTCTATTTTACGTATCTGTATGAATTTTGGCTCAATAGATATTTTCGGGTATCGGATGTTTCCGGTTACCCTAATTTCGTGAAAATATTCGTCCTGTATCATGAATGTCAGTACACAGCCGAAATTAACCACAGCTTCGAAAATGACGGAGACTCTAAAGAAAATATCTGAACATGCTGGCAATACACCTTCTGTTGGGAATACTTTAATTTCCTTGAGCGGACTGGAATTTGATAACAAAACTACTACAGTTTGCTCTGAGAAATTTCTCAAAATAAGGTACTTAGTTACTTCTGTATTCAAAGGAATATCGCCAAAATCTAGAATCTGAGTATGGAATGACACTTCCGCCTTTTTATTCTCATTTACGACTCTGATGATTTCTTTAGCGCCACTTTGAGATAATAAGTAAATTTCAGTAGTGAAAATAGCGTCTATTTGTGGTGTGAACATTACTTCACAAAACATTTTCCTTCTTGGTGGAATTTTGCCTTTTCTAGGTATAATTTCATAATTTGCATCCTGAACTTCCCAAGCAAAATCTATGTCACAATTTACTGGATTGAACATCTCAATATAAGTTGAATGACTCCTTGGGCATATTACTCCTTCTTTCTGGAAACACTTGACGGTAGTGGGGACAACCTCTGCGAAAACAGTTGCGTCAAATACGTGACAGTCATTTACAATTATGTAAACTGGAACATAGTACTTTCCTAGTCCATGAGAATAGCAATCAAAGAAAATGTTTTCTATCTTATGAGCGACTATGGTTTTTCGTCTTTTTCCTTTTATCACAACTGAGTTACTGAGGGCTCGTATGGAAATATTTATAGGATACTCATTTTTATTCTCGATAGCGAAGTAGTCGAAGCAGGATGTAAAAGGAGCTATCTGGAACAAAAAAGTTAGATTGATTCACGTACAATACCGAAAATTACCCCTAAAATATCTGTTTTATGCTTTCTGTCAATAAGGTTCAGCCTAGTAGAATAAAGGATCATAGTCACTCAAAATAGGAAGATGGAGGAATTTTTTTATATGAAGAATTTGAATACGGTTAGGTATATGTGAGAAATAATAAATATATCGAATAGCTCTGAACCCTTTCATGTCTGTTTATTCTACAGGTTCAGTATTATTTGTAATAAAAAGTAATAACTACTGAAATGTGAACCTCTAAACTTGTTTGCCAGCTATATACCTTTTAATGTACAGATTTTATTGATACCCCATATACTCCACTGGAGGCAGAACTGAGCTACTTTCGAGTAATTCCTCTTGTTTAAAAATGTTCGGAGTGGAAAAGTGCTATACCACAGCCGTCTTAATTCTCCGAGCCATGGTGAAGACATTTGACAACAAGGTAAATGCGCCCTACTCGCCCTACCTACCTACCATGAGACGACATTAGTCATTGTATTGTGGAATGGTGACTGTTAAAGAAGTCATTCTAGGGTGAACATAAAATTCATGTGAAAAGGTTTACGAAATATTGACAAAAATCATGTGTTCGATTTATCAGTGAAAGTGTGTTCAAAGCCCATTAAAAATAGTGTTAAACTCAAATGTGATTGTGACGTATACCTATTTTTGCTTTTGGAGGGACTTTGTACTTCATTTGTACCAATATGCCTTCTCGTTGTGTGACCGGGATTCTCAATAAAAGAATATCAGGGTATTTTATTTTCCGAAAGAAGAGGAATCGCGAAAGAGATGGATTTCTGATGCAATACTTACCTCATACAAATTAGAGCCCCTCTCAAATGTCTGTTGTATGTGCGTTTCATTTTCATGATACTGATATCATCAAATATGAAATATTTCCCCCACTAGATAAATCAATGAAAAATTGCTTAAACGTCCAAAGTTGATAAAAACTACTGTAGGTAACTTCAATGTTTTCGAATTTATCAAAATATTTTGCGAAACCTGCAACATTATTGAGAACTAAACCCCGATGACAGAAGTCAGAAATGTTTAAATTTTCATAATAGTTCAGTAGAAGAGTTTGGAAAATCAGATATCATCCACAGATACGATCAATTAGTTAGGGAATATAACGAAAAACTAAAATTTAATAATTGGAAAGTTCATCATACTGATAGTAAATTTTATTTCTATCTATTAGGTTTGCAATCAATAATGTTTTATTATCTGATAATATGAATGAACTGTGAATAACTTCGCAAATTATATTGAATGAGATGCAGGTCCAAGTTTAAGTACCTTGCTATTAATGAGTTGGGATACAATGAGTCGAAATGGATTCTTACTTTGGATTTGAAATTGAGTGTGTGGTTAAAACTTGAAAATATTCTGGTAAGGTTCGAAAGCAACTCAGATCAGACCGATGCAAATATGATTGATAATTTGATGAGTAATATTCTGTTATATTTGGAAAAATCCTTTGTGAGAATAACGACCATCATTCACATTCACTCACACATTCATTCTTTGCCTTTTGAGAAAAATTTAAGGGAGATTGTTAATATTATTATTATTATCAGTTTCCTTTTCATTCAGGAAGTACACTATTATTATTTTTCCAATATTTATTCATTCTGACTAAGTTTTTTTATTTTCTGTTGTTTTTTCTCTCTGTGAGAGACATATTTTTATTTTGTTTTACAGTAACATATATTTTATCGTGGTAAAAAGGACTACTGATGAAAAACCAACAAATATTAAATGTAACGCAACACAGTAGTACCACATGGTTGTTGTGGAATCCTACCATATATTCATTTGAAACAATTTTCCTGATTTTGGCACATTTACTATATGTAGGTACCTTCCAATAACATATTAGTACAGTCTATTCAGTTTTGAGACGAGGATCGGTTGTAACACCACCAAATTTGGCATGCTAGTAGTTGGTATTATGTCAAATATGAAAAAAAATTGTTTACCAAAATTCCGGGGGTCGAACCCATCTTGGAAAAAATTAAGTTTAATAAAATATGGTTTGAATGGGGTTGAAGATCATTCAATTCTCTACAGAATGATCCTTAGTAATTCCCTATAAAATGAGCCCGTATTCTCAGAAAACGTGCTTGAACGCCGACATCCAATTTCAGGCTCGTGTTAGCCCGCCGCTGCAAGTTCCGGCGGTGCCGAACGTTAAATGTGTCCATAAATTTGTTAAAAATGATGAAAAAATTAAAAATAAAAGTGTATTTTGGTCGTGAAGACTTCTACTTTTTCATGCAAATATAACATGTGGATATCTGAGTACCCACGTGGTTGTTTTTACCACATTACATAATCCAACGGCGTTTTTTACGGACGATGCAGAAATCATAGATATTTCAGTTAATCCGGAATAATTGCACTGAAGCAGGAACCGTTACCCTCTTTAGACACTAGGCAATGATTTAAGAGTAGTGAGACAGGTCTCACTTACACACGCCAAAAAAACACTGGGTTTTACTCCTGCCCCATTTTCAATTTCCTCAAAATTCCGACATCTTAGCCAGTAAATGTTGAAAATAATCGCTTATACACAACCTGCATGAAAAATAAAGTATGCAATTTCAAGCTGGAGTTTTGCACTTCACATTTCTGATATTGACCTCACAAAAACAACTCCAAAATGTGTTATATTTCAAAAAAATTCAGAGACTTTCCAAACACTCATTCTTTTTAAACTATAGATAATTTTGTCGAACTACGGGATTTTCAGAAACCCCTGAACATCCGAAACGAAAGAAGATGAATTCATCTGTTCATTACATATATATATATAACATAGTCCAGGATCATCGAGCCATGATATCTAAGCCAAAAATGGCCACACTTTTGGAGTAGTTTTCTCAGTACGATGTCAGTTCAGATCATGAGCTGCGAGCGTAGTATCTCGAGTCCGGTTTCCGGCTTATGTCAAACCATACTGTCATGCGAAGTTTTTTATTCTTGCTGTGAAAATTTGTGTTTATTATTGAGAAATTTATATTTATATATATATATATATATATATATATATATATATATATATATATATATATATATATATATATATATATATATATATATATATTTATAATAGATCCAGCTGCGATTGTCCGTCTGAAAGTGAGTAGAAATTCATTTCAGAGAAGATAAGACATCAAAAATTCTTAGAGTGGATTGGAGTTGTATTGAATGCTATGGTACCTATGAAATTAATTGCTTATTTTTTACAAAAAGTAGGGTGGAAATGTGTCAGGGTATTAAATTATTCTGGCAAAGAAAAAGAGTGTTGTCAAGTGCATATGCCACAATTTTCACTCTCCCAAAAAAGTGATATTCCATTTGAATTTGTTATGTAGAAGTTTTTCCTAAAGGGATTATTTTCTGAAGTAAACGCAAGTATATTAGCGGTGTGCTAACAAATCTGTTGTCATGATTTTGAAATTTGTACATGCAGAATTGAGAGTACGTACACAAATCATAGGGATTTTTTCGTCCCAGGACAATTATATGGATAAATACGTTTTTAATATATTTTCATGAATAATAATAATACATAATGTTTTAGAGAGAGAATGTTATGTAGAAATAAATGTCGGTCGGATAAGAGGGAACATAGGGGTAGATTAAAATGGTTGAATCTTAAAAATTGCAAGTGTGAGATGTCACGAAAGAGAGGGATTTGTTTTATTTGCAATACAGATAGATTTTGCTAGAATTGGTGTCTTTTCACTTCAGCAGGGCTGGATACATTGATTTCTGTGAGCAGAGAAAGGGGGTTCTCATTAAGAAATCTTGATGAACTGGCGGAAGTCAAAGTAAATGAAAAATTTCGACAGATATACACACTCAGGGCTTCAAGCTCTAAGAAGTTCAAGTATGGCAATGAAAAATTCCATAGTCCTGACCCTCGAATTGGTTTATATTCTCCAATGGAATACAAACTTAGGAACAGTTCAGGAAGCAACGATTCCTCGTATTACTGTTTGATCTGTGTCCAAAAATGTGTACAAGAATGAGTTGACCACTCAGGACAGTTTCTAAAGCACCAAACGAAACTATTAAAATAGTGGCAACTACTTGTTAGGATGAAATTTCGAAAGCAGTTATGAAGAGCCCATGTATATTTAGTAGCGGTTTTTGTAAAATATCACCGAGACTGGCCAATCTCACAATTCTCGTAATATTAATTCATAAATGAGATGTGAGGCTTATCCATAATCTCAAAAATTATTCTCACCTTTTGTCTACAATGGCGGCTATTCCTCATCGCAATTTTAGGACGACTAACACTGTTTCCAGAGCTCGAAAAGACGGATTTTCTTCAAATATAAAGCATTAACCTCACCGAACCTAACCTAACCCAGTCTCCTAAAGTATCACAAATTACAAAGTAAATTTCATTTATTCTATCGAAGCCGTTTTACGATATTTTTCTTACTTTCCGAGAAAACTCCAATTTTTTTTTAGTTTTTATTGAAATAATTTTTTTTTTGTGTTCCACCCCTAATTTTTTGGTAAACAATTTTTTTTTCAACTAAACATGATGTCAAGATGTCACGTGCCAAGTTTCATAGTGTTACAATTACTCATCCTTCGGTTTTGGCACAAATTTGTCTTTGGATATTGAACTAATTTTATCAGTCAAACTTCAAACGAAGAATCTGAATAGAATCAGGGGTCATCTTTGTGGTTTGGAGACTCATCAGAAAAAAAAATTATGAAAAATCTGAATTTTAGGGCATGAAAAAACCGAACTTGACACTTTTTCCGTTTCTAAGAAATTGAATAGATTGCGATTTGCCGTTTGTGATGAAGAAAATGAAACAACCACATCAATCGGCGATCTCTTCTCTACAAATTCATTCCAAAAAAAATAATTCTGACTCCGGCCAAAAATACCGTTTTCTCCACACATTTCGACAAAGTGGAAAAATGAGACAAATATCTGACAGAAAACAACTACTTCCCCCTACGGACATTGAATTACATCTGTGATCCATTTGTGCAATGGTCCTCAAGGAAGTCACTATTTGCAGGTGCTGATCTTAATAAAGCCATTGATCATCTTTCATTTTGTTGGAAATGACCACCTGTATACACGCATATTTCTCATCAGTGCAAGGATAGGTCAGACGACAATAGACTCGTCTTGTTCCACAAAATCAACGATAACATTCAGAAGCATTATCGTATTCCCCTACTTACGCCGGTGACTTACAATCACAGCACCAACCGCGAGGCAAAAAAAAACAGCATTACTCGGTATCACTTACTCCAGAAAGAATTGATGATGCAATGATGAATCGAACAATGTTCGAAAAGTGTGGTGTGGTATTCTTTCACATTGTTGATACCTCTCTAGCACAATTTATTCGAACTAGTTCGAATTTTTACAATTTTCTCTTCCCGGAGTCTGTGCTACTTGGGAGTGTTTTGTCTTGTTCCGTGCGAATAGCGCTGCGATCAACTTTGTTGTAGATCGTAGTGTCATCCGTGGGAAAATATTACTACCTTGCACTGAAGAGAGGCAATACACCTCGAAACCGGTATGTAAGTGGTCAAGTCCTTGATCATGACAGGCAGGTTTCTGCTACTTGATACAGAAAGCATTTGTGGCTGTCTCCCAGATTCTAGGGAGAACGCTGCACAGATATCTGTCAGATTTAATTCAACGTCCGTCGTGGTATTAGCCAAGGATGTAGTTGTTTTCTGTTAGATATCTGCCTAAACTGAGGAGAGAATAAGGGGTTTTCACTTGAATTTCTGTCTCTCTCCTGAAGCCATCAGACTTTGTCTGATATTTCATCCTTCATTTTGTTGGAAATGACCACCTGCATACACTCATGTTTCGAGGTTATTTCCTCTATATCAGTGCAAGTATAGGTCAGACGACAATAGAGTCGTCATGTTCCACAACATCAACGATAACATTCAAAAGCCTTATGGTAAGTTCTCCCTTACGAATGAAGCGGTGACATATAATAATCACAGCACCAACCGCGAGGGAAGAACAAAACAGCATTCCTTGGTATCACATATTTCAGGAAGAGTTAAAGGAATGATAAATCGAACAAAGTTGTTTTCTTTCAGATATTTGCCTCATTTTTCACTTTGTGGAAATATGTGATGAGAAGAGTATTTTCGGCCGTAATGGGAATGATTTTTTTGATTTCGTTGATCCTTTTCGAACACAGTTTTCGAACTTTGTTCGATTTATCATTGCACTAACTCTTCCTGTAGTATGTGATACCATGGAATGCTGTCTTGTTTTCCCTAATTCTAATTGTGTGTTGAATTACATTTTATTGAAGAACATTAAATTGGCCATGACCCGAGTTGGATGCTTGGTAGACTTTGGAATCAAAAGATGATTAGTTGACCGATATTCAGCCCTATGCTGTATCACTTCCGTTAAAAACAACTTCACCGTTATTCGCCATTTCGTTGTTTTGCTATTACCAATCATAGAAAAATAACAGAAATGGCGAATAACTTTGAAAATCTTTGAAAGTACTTTATTGTCTCCCCTATGATATACCAACTGATTTAGATGAATTATATAATATAAATATCCGAAACATTTCATTCAATATTATAAATAGAAATTTGAATAAAATTAATTTTGATGAGAAATCCATAGTAATTGCACTATAAGTCTAGTTTCAAAATTGTAGATAGTGACTCATCGGTTGTACGGTTCTTAATCCTTATAAGCAGGTCAAAAAATAGAAGACAAAATTAACCTAGGTACTTTGGCTTCAAATCATGTTTTACTTTGCCACTTTCGTACATCCCCTCCGCACTTTCAAATCCCGTAAAACCCAGAAAATGTACGATGACGTCACTATCTACAATTTAGGAACTTGACTATACACAATTTTACTTGTTTAACCTCGATTTTGCTACTCTACAGTTCGTCATAGAAGATTCATTCACACGCGCTGCTCTAACTGTATTGAATAAATCATCCAATAATAAAAAAACTGCAGATATTTTTCAAAATTCAAAATCCTTGTCAAAAGGGCATAATTTCCTTACGGAATAGATAAAATTAATATCCTGCTGGTCGTAATTCGATGATGATGTTATAATGATTTGGTAATTATTGTATATGTAACTGTTTATCAGTGATTCATGAATTTTTTCATTGCAATTGATCATCGTTTTCATTATAGGTAGTACTTTCTATACCAAAACTCATTCTGACCGAAAATTATTCATTCATGAAATGAATTAATTAGTGGAAATTATTGAGAGTGTTTTAATTGAATCCTGTATGAGAAAAATTGAACCAAGAAAGTAGAAGGCGAAATTAAACAAGACGAGACAAATAACAAATTACTATGAAAATGATGGGGAATTTCCATACAACAAATAAATCTTGCAATTTCTGCAACAAAATGCCATATTGTGAAACTATTACTTCTATAATGAGAATAAATGATATTCTAAAAAAAACTTGGAAATACAGAAAATAGTCAAGAAAAATTATGAAGAGGGCCATGCAAAGGAACATGAAGAAGAATCTGGTGAAGAATATGAATATCCTCATCCAGAAAATAATGGCATGTTGATTTAGCTACTACTTGTCACATGGCTTGTCATAAGAATTTAACGAATATTCAGATGAAAACATTCACGAACAGTTAGTTCACCTAGCTGCAAAATTAATCGTTTCATTTATTTGACACCCTTCGGTAAATAACGAATTTTGCTCGAGTTAATTCACACTAATTCGAAGAAATTGATCATAATGAAAATTGAAAACTGCTTACTTATTCGTTTTCAGTCAATCAATATAAAATAATATTTTCACTACTTTTGAGGTGAACTAATCCTTCTAACGAATTTTGATTGTTTCAATTTTCATTGCCCCCACTCATTTTCAGTGGCCTGTTGTTATTACTAATCTAGCTGTTACACGCTAAGAAATAGAGTTGGAAGAATCAACTATTTGTTGTGGTTTTTAATTCGTGGTAGAAAATACCACACTTGTGATTGAATCAATCGCCATAAATGACATCAATTATCTGAACCTTATTTGTACCGACTATGATAAAATGGTTATCCAATGAATGATTTTGTAGTATTATTTTTGAGGACGCCAGGAAGTTTTATCCATTTGATATTAATTCGTGGTACCAAAAGAGTATTTATTGTATCACAACTATTATTCACTACACTGGATGGTGATTGCCACCAAAATTGTCTGTACGTTGTACTATCGTACCTTGGTTAAGAGTTGTATAGAATTATAACTATATAGGTAGATTGACGAAAGCAACTATTAATTGTTAAATTTTAATAAACCGCAACATATTTTTCGAAGTTGGTTTCATACAAAGAACTGTAACTATCCGTTCGCCAGTAATAGGGCTACTTCGATAAAAAAGAATTGTGTACAATGAAATGCATTTGATTATACTGAAAGGTCAAATAAACTTGGATTACCATTATTTTTCGTTTTTAGTGCCAACAAAAACTACATCAACAAAATTTCATAATTAATTTATATGTTCTATGCAAAATATAGACAACCGACATAGCTGATAATTCAAGTAGTGGAAGTGATATTTCTCTCATATAATTTCAGAGGTAAATTATAAGTTAGTCTTAAGTAATTGACACTGATGCAAACTTTTTTATGAAACCCAAAAATGGCACGCGAAGATGAAATATTATGTCTCAACGATTTCAGTTCGTTGAAATCTATTATTGCTCATTTCGATGTGGCCTATAGATTCCATAAATCATCATACATGTGTAATGAACAATTTTGCTTAAAAAAGTTCGGATGTCTCAAGTCAATCAAATAACACGCATGCAGCAACACATTCAGAAAGCGGATCAAAAATTGCCATTAGGAAGTCATTGTGTTTTCGAAAAGAATCCAAAAATGTTATGAATATGACGAAACATAAGGAACTTTGAACCAGTTTCGAAACGCTACTCCTTCCTCGCTCCCTATCCCCTACCCCGCAGTACACCAATTTCTTTTATCTTTTGATACACTTCACTAATCAGTTCAGTATAGCCATTTCGACTGAATAGAATGAACATGGTGTGTTGCATTATGTGAATTGTGTCTTTTCTGCATGATGATTCAAAAACAATGAATGACGGTAGTAGCTTGAACGAAACATTTGAACTAACTTTATCAAAATTTTCTATGGTAAGTTATCTCATTTTCTTATTTGTAGAGACAAAACGTAGTTAGATTTTTAATTGAGTGCATGATGCAACAATGGCTGCTCATATAGTTAGACCGCATCGAAGTTGCTCAAAAGTACCACGACAAGATATGAATGAATGTACCGCCCAGGTTCTTGTTGCGGTAATAATTTACTGTCTCATTTCCATTATTGGAATTATTTCATTACAGGTTGTCTTTCTCAGTATCAGTATCTAGAGAAAGTACAATTTTCATTGCATGTAAGTAGTTAAAACTAAAGGAAATAAGGGGTGTGTTAGCTCGATTTATTAGTAAGTGGTATGGCATATAGGCTAAAATTATAAGAATTGAGATTCATGTAGATTATAACCCCATATGGTGTTTCAGAAATCAATGTGTTCGAAGTTGAGGATTTGTCAGATGGCTTCATTGGAAATTAAGTAGAAAATCCGAAGGATTGGAAAGTTCTGCACAACTTTTAAAGAATTGTCTACAGAAAGACCAGCCAACTGAAAATGTTCTTGGAATTTGTAACAAATTGACACGTATGTATGTCTTCAGTTTTTCACAGCGTCTTCATAACGTAAAAAAATGTATTGCAGATCTCATAACTGAAGTTCTTCCGATCTGAATTCCAATTTGGTTTTGTTATAAGAGGCGGGTCCCTCTACGATTACGCCAACTTCAACTAAGTATATGAACAATGAAGGTATTAAATAATATACCTAAGTAAGAAATATATTAATATGCTAATTTGATACATTTTCAGGTCACACGCGGGAAGAAATTAAATGCTTTTGCTTCCGTGATATATCAGTAGCTATTATATATTATAATATCCATCTAGTGACCATGTCAATTAATGAAGAACTTCAATAAATGAAGAAGTGAAAAATTACTGAATGAATGAATATACGATATTTTCAAAACGAGTCGATCTTAAAGTCCCTTTAATTTGGGTCAAGATGCATAGAAACCCTGGTGTGATCTCTCATACCTGTGATATCGACATACAAAAGTGTTGATGTACGGCCTACTCTATTCATGTTATTTTTAGTGCATTGGTACCGTTTCACTTCTTCAGCACAGATGGCGGCAAAATTACAGATTAATGTTGTCATTGACGATTGAAGGTTGGACAAACAACAAAGTGTCATGTCAACATTCAAAAACAATCAAATGACAAATCAAGGCACCGTGGAATGTTGGAAACTCGGCTATTTTCGACTTCTGCGCCATCCATCGACGAATGAAGCCAACGGTATCAATGCAATTACAGTATCAACAACTTTGGTAGAAACAAAATCGAATCTGAGTTCGCACCAGGGTTTCTATGCATCTTGATTTGGGTACTTCAAAACAAACGCTTCTGTGTCAATAGAGATATATTGCAATAACGCCAGCCAGTATTAAAGGCAACTTTATTTTAGTAGTGCGACTGGCACTATTGTGTGATTATGAACAGAGATATTGCAGTTTTGTCTGTTCGTCCCTTATTTACAGTCGTTTGTTATTGATAACCAATAAATGAAATCTAGTTACTCTGATTTTTCATTCTACATAATTTATTTTGTACTAAGATACAATTATTGTGATGATAGAATGGCCAAAGGGGGCTTCGATATCGATTTGTGTTGAAAAAGTGATATAATTATCAGACATGAGTTTTGTCGTGTCCACGATCTAACCCGAAGTGTAAATAAAGGAATTTTAAATGATGACCTAGGCTTAACCGTCCTCTAATAAAGGCAGGCAGTATTTTAATAAAGTTGACCTTATTCCAGATTCACATTGCGCTTGCGTATATGTCAAAATAAGGGTAACTTTATTACTGACTGACGTTATTGTGAACTGCAATATCTCTCTATCAATATATTTTTTTTTCTTCAGTCTTTTCAACTTTGTTTTCTTCAACGATCACTTTCTGCTCGTCTTTTACAGCTTTATCTATTGATATTAACGTATGTATGAGAGAGGAAAATTGATGAAACCATAGCCGACAGGGAGTAGCTCCGTTGGGCTCCGGGTAGCTCCTGAAGTGATTTGACAGAACACGACAAATTATGTTCCAATTAAAACCCATTTATAAAGCCAGGTGCGGTTCACTTCAGGTTCAGTTCAAGGGTAACAAGTTCCACTGGTGGCTACTACCCCTAGCAATTGGAAAGCAGCTATGAGCTATTGGAACTTTAAGGTAACTTGCAGAATTTTGCTGATAGGGGTGGAGCCCTATAAATTTCCTATTATTGTTTCGCCTAATACTAAATTCGGATATCAAACGACAAGCTGAGATGAATTATTTTCCATTAGAAACCGAGGAGTTGTTCAAGATAAGATTATTATTCTATAATTTGTTTTTGAAGGCATTAAGCATCTTAAATATCAGATTATACGAAGGTATACATCCCGTAGCCTCATTATTAATTGAAACTTGTATTGCATTTACTTGTCAGATAGAAATATTGTTGATTCCATAATAAACAGAATATATAAAAATTTCTAATCCTTGATTTTTCAATAAAAAACAAAAACGTTACAGAAGTAAGAACTTAAATGGTGTATTGGACATTCGGAAAATCGAAACCAATCTGACTTTTTTGAGCGGCTTCAAGTTGAAAATAATACACGAATATGTTTCTGTGGTGTTCTATGGTATGTGCATCGAAAGAAGGTCCCTGGGGTGGGATTCTGTGTACCACAAATTCCATATTCGAGACTGTTGTCTCGGTCTCTCCTACGAGTTCAACCATATTATCATCTCACTTATTCGATGAAAAGTAGAATTCTATGGATCTCGGATCAGACAGGAATAGTTTTGTCTTTGTCTCACCCTTAAGGTGAGTTCCCAATGCACCGTTTTCGCGTCACACCTTCTTCATGCATTCTAAGGCTGGCGTTGAATGCATCGGTTATCCTTGGTTGATTATTTGAAATTAACCAACAGGAACCCGGAGATAAAATTATCGTATCATCGGATGCATGTAACGCCAGCGTCGGAAATTTTCCAATCAGAATGCTTGACGCAAAAAGTATAAACGATGCATTGGGAACTACCCTTATTCCACGGTACACGGAATTCCACCGTTGATCTAAATTCTGTGGTTCCGTGATTGATTTGTTCATAGGCCTCTTTTGTGTGTGGTTCGAATACGAAAAACTGTCAAAATTCCAGACAAATTTGAATTTTATTAATACTATTCGTAGGTGTTATGTACTGATTTTATTAATTATTATGGTTAGTACCGTTTGTAGTGCCTTTTGGTGACATGAGTCGCAACTCAACTACTCACAAATCACATCTGAATGAAAGAGAAATTATTAAATGATCGTCCATTCCTAATATGTAAACGAGAGTCATGAATCACTATAAGTGGAAATTTAGATAAAATCAAAGGAAAATAATGATACTAGTCCTTGATTTACAAATATTTTAAATAATTTGAAACTGGCTATATTTAGAATTTACTATCAACAAAATGAAGTACCTCCTAAAATTAAGGCAAAACAATGTTGAATGAATAAATACTTGACTGAAAATATATGTTGTAGGTTTTTTCAAAATCCAGAGGAATGACTTGAATGTAAATAATTTCTCCCTTAAGGTCTGATTTACCAGAGCAATGTTTTTTTCAGAATGAGCAGTGAGAACCTTACGGCAAAAACTCTTGATAACTTAACAAGGAAATTACATTTTTATTCAAGTGAACAAGAAGAAGTGAACCGGCGACAATTTGCAAAGTTTCTGATAAAAGGAAAGTTATCGGCAGATGTGAACAGAAGGTTAGTAAGTGGTTTGCATATAGCTATACAATCGAATGAATTACGGAATCTATTAAACTTTTTCAGGATCACCAGAAAGATATTTCAAAGATGTGGTGGACGAAAAAATTTACCTTGTTCCAGCTGGAAGAAAATAAATATACTATATACCATCCAAGTGTGGAGACGAAACATGTTTTGCAAAAAATTACTTGATAACTATTGAATATTATATTCTATTTTTTGGAAAATGTACTTGATATTCATTTCTGGACTTAAAAGAAGATATTTAACACAGCATTGTTTTTTTATCTCATTTTCCTCAATTATTTCAGGAATCGATGTACGAGTGCTATAATAACCAACAATTATTGCAGTTCTAAATACTAAGTTAAAAACTAACACACCTACTCAGTAATGAGACTGATGTTGAAAAGTACTTCAATTTTCAACTGATTCAAAACAAAGGAATCAAACTAAGGAAAACAGTTTATATGAACATTGGCTGAGTGAAAATTATCATTCGAGGCCATTTAATAGCACTATTGGCGATATTAAAGAATGCTTCGAGTGTCTGGTAAAACTGGTTGAAATAAAGTTTACCTTCTGAGAATATTGACACTATAGAACGATTATTCTAGTGCCGTAAATCGTGGTGAATTCCACCTTAAACAATGAAATGGTTTTATTGTACTACAATAATTATCAGAGTGACATGAGTCGTGGTGAATTTAATCATCATTCATGATATGGTTTACTGTACTAAATGATTGAGGTTACTTTTACTTGCGTTATTATCCACTACTTGGTTTGGTTTAGAGGACATGTCATGATTGTGTTACCCATCATCAATAATTCCTAGTGGAATCAATCACGACAATTGTCTGGCGCTTACGCACCATTCTGTGTGGTTGATTTCATCACGATTCAAGTAAAAACTACCGTATTTTTCTCTGCGTGTACTATCAAAATGTATGAACTATTACTTTTCCCAGTTGTATGTATCTTGGCGTGATCTGGATATTCATTAGTTGTTCAGGTGGCAGTGGAATAAATAACGATGGATTTATTTCTCTGAAATCTAACGTTGGACAAGTAGAATAGATCCATTTTTTCTTCATCAGCAAGGCAGTTTTTTCAGAGAGGTCATAATCCAGAATTGGGTCAGCAGACAATTTGTTTATTTCAATTTTCTTTTTTGTTGTTCGCAAAAAATTGATGTAATATGCATTATTATTCTGTTTCATCTCTAATTCAACTTTCGACAAAGTATATTTATCTTCAGTGTTCACATATCTCGGAAGCTTTGCAAATATTGTCGTACACCTGAAAAATGTTATATATGTTATATGCGATATTATGGCACTATGACCTTCTCATAAGTATAAGGTTACATGCGATAACAATTCTCTTGGAAAAGCTTATCTTTGTTAACAGACTGCCAGTGCTGATTCAACACCTTGTAAACTTATAAAAGGCAGAAGACCATTTTAAATAGTCAGTTAATAAAAGCTCATTATTTCATCAATTACTATTTCTTTGTTACGGTGGTACGTACCACATCGTATAATTTTTTAAAAAGTCATCTACATAAGTTTCGCGATAACAAATTGGCGCAGTCGCTGCAGGATTCCGCGAACGTTACTAGAACACGGCAAGTCCTCACTAGTGGCGATGGATACCAATCCTTTACCGGAACCAGAACCTGAGGGAGTCATCACTCGAAGAAGCTGTGGAAGGAACATCTGGTGAAGCCCCGGGCAGACATCGACGAGAACAAGACGAACTCAATGCTTCGACACATAAGAAACCAATCATATTGAATTGTCCCGCATTTTTCATTTTTCTTTATTTTATCTGTTCGGATACCCAATAATTATTCCCAATATTCTCCCAATTTTCCGATATTCAATCGATACAAGTGAACGAATATTATTTTTTATTATTGCACTGATCAATTATCCCGATAATCGCACTGACCGATTATAATAAAATAGTGCTATAAACCGATAGTGTGAAACAAAATGTCGAACGAACCAGAAACTCATGAACAAGATCAAACTCAACCTCTAGAACCATACAAACTAAGTAAAATATACTCCATAGTACCTGAGTACGATGGAAATCCAATTCTCCTCACAACGTTTTCACAAGCGTGTGACACTGCTCACACGATGGCCGTGCAAGATCAAAAAACTTTATTTGTATTGCACATAAAAAATAAACTGCGCGCAAAAGCAGCTGAATTAGTGAACTCTTGGAACCCATCAACATGGGACGAAATTAAATATCTTTTGGAAACCCATTTCGGTGATTCTAGAGATCTCATAGCATTGATTCAAGATTTACAAAGAATACGCCAACTACCAAGTGAGTCGGCATTATCTTTTGTGTCTCGTTTGCAATCACACAATGCAAAAATGCACGCATCGATCAACAAACAACTCATGACTAGGGAACAGAAAACTGCACAATCACATCTTGTCGAGACACCCTTCTGACTGGACTTGACCCAAAGATAGGACAAATAGTTAGGGCAGGAAATCCTCCAAATATGCTTTCGGCGACTATTAGAATTAGACGCGAACTCCAATTATCGTACTTTGAAAACCAGAAATTGCAATCGAATCGCAATCAAAGCCAAGCACCCATTCGGAAACCAAACTCAAATCAATCCTTGAAGAATTGTTCTTTTTGTGGTCGCATGGGACATTCTATAAACGAATGTCGCACCAGACAAAATTCTAGCCAAAATAACCAAAACTCCAGATCAACCTTTCAAAGACCTCCAGTTCAGAACACAAATTATCAAAGACCCTTTCAACAACCTGGTCCTAATCAATGACCACCACAACCTCAAAATCAATATCATCAAAACCAATTTCAACAGAACAGACCTTCGATTATTAAACCAAACCCAACTTTCAACAATCAAAGACCCTCCATGAATCAACCCAATCCAAACTATCGACCGAATAACCAAAAAAAACCTACCGTATGAATTACCATCAATTCGATCCTCAGTACTATGACGATTATGATCAGAATCAAGAAAACTACTATACTGCCAGTAGCTCCGAACCCACCTTCGAATATCAAGCAAACTGTTATACTGATAATGGTCAAAACCAATTCAAAACAATGAATTCTGAAATTCAAACCCCTTACGATGATTTTTCCCAGAACTTTGACACCCAAAATTTTCAGTCAGACCAAATACAGGGCGATCCTCCATACAATTTCCAACAGGAATCCCCAGACCAAACTATAGCCCATCTACAAACCCAAATTCAGACAATGAATTTAGACAACTTCGATCCAACACTGAACTTCCCAGAACAGCAGTTGATCTGAGACCACTTCTACCAGTGAACTCAAAAAATGTCTATTATATTAATGATATCACCAATACTTTCAAAATTCTGATAGATACAGGTGCAGGACTATCCATTTTTAAACCCAAAACTTGCGAAAATTATCGAACACGTTTCCCAGAAAACATTGCAATTCAAGGCATTACCGACCAGAAAATGATAATCACAGAGTCAACACTGACCCCTTCATACCTGACGATCCCCACAAGATATACGTTCACAACCTTGACATCGAATTCGACGTACTTTTAGGCTCCGATTTCGTAGATCACTATAATTGTATAGTAGATCTCAAGAATAAACAACTTATTACCAATTTCAAAACTCCTCTTTTCAAAGTGGCAGACGACAACAAACAGCCAGAAACAGTCAAACCAGATTTAGCAGTTACTACTGTAATTTTATATCTACATTGACTGTATGTATATAAGTGTGAATGTATGTTGTGAGTATGTATATATGTTGAACAACTGACTAGTCTGATAAGTTTTATAATTACATTTATAATGCTTCAATGATGAATAAATTATCTTATCTTATCTTATCTTATCTTATCTTATCTTATCTTATCTTATCTTATCTTATCTTATCTTATCTTATCTTATCTTATCTTATCTTATCTTATCTTATCTTATCTTATCTTATCTTATCTTATCTTATCTTATCTTATCTTATCTTATCTTATCTTATCTTATCTTATCTTATCTTATCTTATCTTATCTTATCTTATCTTATCTTATCTTATCTTATCTTATCTTATCTTATCTTATCTTATCTTATCTTATCTTATCTTATCTTATCTTATCTTATCTTATCTTAACCCTACTTCGTTGCGGAACCATCTTGGTGTATTTGAAATAATACACACTTCACTCAGAAATTATGTCGAGTCATCTTGATACTGTCTTCAGCATTTTGAAGTTATTTTCTTTTTTAAACGGAAATCTTGTTCACGAACTCAATTACTTCTCTGAAATACTCGAAGACGTGATTAATTGAAATCATCCCACTCACTTGAATGTTTCAATTATGTTTTTTTTCCTGTACTCGTCAGATTTGGTGTCTTCCCAGGATCGTACTTTTTTTGATGTGGACCTCGTCGCTACGAGACCATCGATATCTATTTGAATTAACATGGACTTCACTCAAAAATATTCAAACCTTCGAAGTCATTTATTCCTTCGTTCAAGAGCTCAACTAAATTTTAAAAAAGAATGAATTTTACTCAAAAATTCTTGGTGATGTCTATTTTAACTATGCAGTATTCAACTTTGTATGAATTCGCAAAAGTAATCGACAAGTGGCAATTATAACCGCGATCTTAGTATAGCTTTTACCTTATAGGTGCTGCTGTATCATCCTCCAATCCAGGTATCACGTGATCAGTCTCTAATTTCCAGAACGTTCTGAGCTGTTCGATTTCAAACTCTATTAAAATGATGAATGCAAAAGGAGATAGACATGAAATTCAATGGTATGAAGTGAGGTGATATACACACCTAGAATCGGGTGCGTTTGTCTCAAAATCTAATTGGTTTTGTTTATTCAGGTGTTCGATTGCATCATCATGTCATCGAGAATTCTTTGGAACGCAAATATGGTAATAAACAAATTTATGTACCAAATTTACTCACAAACACTTAAGAAATTCGCATATCCATTTCAACTTCCGATTTTTGCAAACGAATTTTCGGAATACGAAATTTTCCTAAAAAATCATCACTAATGGCGTATTGAGGAAACAGCAATGACAAGTATGTATCAACCCGAGCATTCAAAATGTTCCAGCTACTGGGCTTAACTTTCTGCTGTGCCAGCAATACCTGCTTGAAATCGTTGAGCACACGTTTAGATATGAATGTCGAGATGGTAAATAATCTCAAATTATATGAGGATAAATACTTGAAGTTTGTTTGATTCTTTGGCAGAAATTCACCTAGTACTTTGATAATGAAATAAATATACCGTGGTACCTATATGAATGAAATGTATGAACGTTCGATTTTTTCCTACCGAGCTCTCACGAAGCGGTTTGAGACTAGTTGTACAGGGTGTACTCACGAAAACTGACGGATTTCAATATATCATTTATTGGAATATGCTAATATAAACAACTGACAGTCGAAATAAACACTCGTGAGAAACATTCATTCTCTCTTGGATTTCAGATTTTTCGCACCCGCCAAAAAATTCGACTTTCGCTAAATAATCGTATCGCACGAGTGTGGTGGAGGTAGGAGGACCAAACGTTGCTTTTTACGACTTACCAAACATGTCAAATGTCCATTCGAGTGCATACAAGCTGAGGAAAGTCTTTCGCAACGAAACTTGCCAAGAAACTGACTGGTTTTTGCTCCAACCACCAGCATCTCAGGTGGTGGTGGAGGTGACCCTTCGCACGATGCCTGCAGTGCCCCGAGTAACAACGACGACGTCAAGATGCCCTACAGACGTCTAAGATGGATTCATAGTTTTTGTATCTTTAGCACTCATATGTCAACTGGGCGAATCATTGTCAATGCAATCAATTCGACAAAGATATATATTCAACGATTCGAACAAAGATGGTGAATATTACCATGGCACTGAAGTGTATTTCTTTATTTGAAAAAATAAATGTATTTTTCTCGAAATGACGTTATTCATATCAATAAATGCGAATAAACAAAGACAGACATGAAATGCCGTGGGTTAGAATGAGACACTTGGAACGTCTTGAATCCAGCAATTTGACTTCAAACTCAACTTTCTTATCTCTGCTGACTCATCATTTTCCTGGATAAACAACATCTGACTGTCATGAATCACACAACGGCAGCTGATGTGTGCATTATTCTTGGAATTTCATTCAGCTCGAGACAGTAAACAAGTCCAAGGCCAAATCGTGGTTCTTGGAATTTCATTGGAGATAAAGTAAAGAAACACCGGATGTGCCTTATCGCTATTTCACGGCGGAGACGTATTTTTCTTTTGGAATTTCATTCGAGAGAGTGAATTAATAATTCCATCATAATTTTCTGTTGTTGTGAGACAGGGATTTTTCATTTTTCATTTTTTCGTTTTGTCAATTTGGCGGCGGCCATTTTTTTTCTACACAGCGAATCACGTGACGTTTTTTTCTCTTCCAGCCAATTGCTGTCAATGAATCACGTGACGTTTTTTACTCTTCCAGCCAATTGCTCTCAGCGAATCACGCGAGAAGACGTTTTTTTCATAACTTCCAGCCAATTGCTCTCAGCGAATCACGTGACGTTTTTTCTATTCAAGCCAATTGATCTCAGCGAATCACGTGAGAGGTCGTTTTTGTCACAACTTCCGCCATCGCCGCCATGTTTTTTTGCCTTCCGCTCCATCACCGCTATTTTTTTGCAGAAAAGACACGCGTCACTTAGGGTGAAACGCTTTGACGACCCCCCCACCCCGAAACTCTTCGGCGATCACGTCATCTTCTTCAGCAACCCTCCACCAACGGCGAGAACTCGATGGACGCGGCCATCGAGAGATAAATCACCGTGTGGAGCAAAGCCGGTACCAGGACACTCATCCGGTCCTGGTGCCAGCTTTGACATTCTAAGCGAATCACTTTACTTTTTTTCTCTTCCAGCCAATTGCTCTCAGCGAATCACGTGAGGGGACGTTTTTTTCATAACTTCCGCCATCGTCGCCATGTTTTTTTGCCTCCCGCCTTTGCCGCCACTCGAAGTGGCGTAGTATTTGTATTGCCATACTACTCAATTTGTCCATCATTACACCAAGGACCCCTATTATCGGAACCACCATTTCAACAGAATGGTTCAAAGAGTATTTAATCTGTTTTTCTTCCTCATTTCGGAGGATGTTCGTTTTGCCAGGAGCCGAAAGCTCTATGATAAAAATCAACCAATTTTGTTGGTCGAGGAGGAATTAATCAGGCATATATTGGCTTGCATTTGCCAGAGGTGGGGAAAAGGTTAGTTCTAATAGATTCAGCACTCTCCACAACGGACTCCACCTTCAGCCCACTTGACCTGAGAAATACAATGGTCAGGTTTCTGGATAAGCCAAGGTCTTCAATGCCATTGAAGAATACTCCATGCATTGGCTTATCCCTATGTCACTGTAGGAGACTCTTACTCTCCGCAGCTTTGACGAGGGCTTTTTGCTGAACGAATTTCAACTCGGTGATAGAGTTTGTGTTCGTCCGTTCAGTGTCGAATACGAGATCGATTTCATCGGCTGCACGAGTTACTGCCTCAAAAATTAATGCTTCATGATCGCATAATAAGCAGGTAAGGGAATCTGAACTTCTGATGACTTTACAGGCTCCATCCAGTACCATTCTATTACGTAGAAACTTCAAGCTCAAAAGCCACAACTTCCCCGTTGTCTGAGGAAGTATAACCGTAGAACAGACGAAGATCCTATGAAGATGCATCATTTCGCGAGTTTTCACTTCAAGTTGTTGCAGCTCTTCTTGAGTTCAATTAATTACTTTTGAGGAGTGAAGTAGAATCGGAACGGCAAGCATATTAATTGCAGCAACTTTCTTCTTCCTCGACAATTCTGATGTACAGATCTGTCAGAGCTTATGCTGATACTTGTCGCAAAGGGAGGTTTTAACAGTAGTTACCTCTTGAAAGTGGCGTTGTTCCACCTCTAGGTAAACGTCCTCTCCGTATTCCTCGCATAATCCTCTTTTGAGATGAACTGTGGCACATTTGTCAATCCCGAACTCAATTCCGATATCATGCTTGTACTCTTGCACCACCCTTGAAGACGGATGAAGATTCCCTTCTCCGGAGGCATATAGTTTGAGGTCATCCATGTAGAAAAGATGCCTACGGTTGTTTGGGGTGCCGCAGTTGTATTCGCGGGTTTTCCGTAGTGCGACGAACCATGGCAATAGAGAGATGCAGAAGAGAAGGGGGCTGAGGGAGTGTTCCTGAAACACGCCTATTCTAAAGGTAACCTTTTCTGGTTGGACTCGAACTTGACCAGATGAAGCGAGTCCTCCAGAGCGGCATCAGCTGTTCAATCCATCTCACTATTCGATTGTGTACTACAAAGCAACTGAGCAAATGCATGAAGATCTCATGCGATGTTGCATCAAATTGTTATTGAAAAAAATGATTCATTTGCCGATCAGCAGGTTCTCCTTGTAGCTAGCGACCTCCTTCTTTGATCCTCTGCCGTTCCTATACCGGATCAACTGTGGAGAGTATTCGCATGTATAAGATGCCGGTAAACATCTTAACATCTAATCAAGCATGTTATAGGTCTGGTGTTTGTGGGAAAAGAAAAATCTATGTTTTTGGGGATTAGCATGGTTCGCCTAAACTAATCTGCTGCTGCAACTCTTGCTAGATGGTGGTAGGCACATGGAATTTTTATCCACCTATTGTTATCCAGCCCATCAAGGTTATCGGATTGCACACTTCATCAAGGTCAGGCCTACAAAACCTCCAGCAGAAAGCTTGGAACTGCGCTAGGGCTGGAGTATCTACGTTAAGTGTTTGCGAATACTCATATATTATGTTCTTCCGGAAGGTTTTCACTGCAGCTGCCGCTGAGTTTTCCACAACACGTGGAGGCTTTTGGAATAATCAAGTAGGTTTATCGCGGAACTTCATGTTTGCCGAGATGCTTCTCGCCCGCCTTACTAGTAACTTCTTTGCAGCCACCAGCATTTGTATATAACAGTATGCCTTGATTCAGAGTGTAAAGAGCTCGTCTTGATTTTGCGGCAATTTGACGCACTGCGGGCGTGAGGGGGTTATTGGCCGCCACGTAGTCCGCCACACACTGGATATAAGAAGCGTGTTGTCTCACCGACGTGATATCAGCCTTGTGAATGCGTCGTTCATGCCTTCCAATCGGAGGGGTCATCCGTCATCTTCTTGCACTTTGCAATCTTTTAGTGTTACTCTTAACAGCGTGTTACCACCAATTAACTACTCTGGACTAGCTATTCTGATACCTTTCACAGAATGCAACAAACTGTGTTTTCAACATTAACATTCATAATAATTAGTGGATTTTCGGTAGTAATATAGTAGTGAGTAATAGTGATTGAATATTCGTCATAAGTCTGACGATTCATTTCTGAACGAAACTGAATCGCTTCGAGAAAACACTACGAGTCGCAGGTCGAGTGGTGTTTTCTTGAATCAATTCAGTTTTGTTCAGGAATAAAAGACAGACTCATGAGATAAATTCAATCACGAGTGGAATTTTATTAGACTATTTAAAAGAAAAGTGAAGGGTAAAAAATCTGAAATCGGCAAGAATTAGAGGAAATTAGCAAAAATGTTAAGAAGTTGATCTGACAAATTATTGATGTTCAATAAACAGGAAACATTGGCATCGAACGAAATGCACAATCAATTATACCAGTAATCTGCTCGTTTTTAAATGCGTGATTTGCCACTTGCGTGAAATTGTCATTGAAAATTTTATATGTTGAAAAAATATAATATACATTTTCAATGTGCTTCTTGAATCTTTATGAGGTCTTAGATAAAATAATATTCGGGTCAACGGCAGTCGCGTGCGGGAAAGTATAATTTTCCACATTTGTTAGGAAATAGTATATTACACTACTAGTGCGGAAAGTAACATTTTTCAAACAAGTGGGAAATATTGTAGCACGAGGCGTAACCCGAGTGCGGCAATCCCACCACGAGTGTAAAAATTACTTTCGCACAAGAAATGCATACTATTTTTCCTACGACCACGTGATAATTTTACCAACTATCCAACTAATAACAATGTTATTGACATGTGTTCAAAGCAATCAAAGATAAAGGCTGACTAAGAACCATTTCAACTAACTTCATCAATTCTGAATAATCATTTTAAATGCAAAATATTTTGTTTGACGTAATATCTACAAAATCATAATTAGACGCACTTTACAATTAATAATTACTACAAATATGAAACATTTTTGAATAAGATGTAGGTCTATTGGATTTGTACGTGGCGATTCAGATTAGATGGTGAAGCCAAATTACTTTTTGAACTTGCAATCGGTAGTACGCGGAATCGAATCCCACCGATGACAGCTTTTTTATTTTATTTTGAAGATGAAAAAAATTACAATTCTCAAAATGATTGTTTTTTGTACTCAAATATTATAAATTTAATAGCTTGAAGCGGTAAATCTAAACAGAAATTACGCAATTGACAGCTTATCGGTCGGTGGCTCAGTGGCTAAGGTAACTAGCAGTGGACCCGGTTTTTTGCCTCAGCCTTTTCCGGGGTAACATCGAAATAACCACCTCTGACCAAACCTTAGACAAAGCATTTTCTGCATAGAAGGCAAACTGAACGACAAGCATAAGCTTTGCAGGAGGCATGGATTATACGAACTACATCGGCTATCATTCGGAATGCTCGACCCACCGCCACCATCAGCGGGGAAGGATACTAGCGCCCCTTCGCCGGGACCCTATGTACCCCTTGGCACAAGCGCTCCCTCATCCTTCGTCCAGAAATGGTCGGGGGATGGGGGAGGCGGCTTTCAGTGCGTCCTCCCGATCCTCTTCCTCTCCTGAACCCTCTTGGGCGACGGCAAGACGAGCTGACGGAGTTTTGAACATACCGAATGAAGTGTAGAATTTACTGAGAACTTTGTAGAAATAAACCTTTATTTATTTATTTATTTATTTATTTATTTATTTATTTATTTATTTATTTATTTATTTATTTATTTATTTATTTATTTATTTATTTATTTATTTATTTATTTATTTATTTATTTATTTATTTATTTATTTATTTATTTATTTATTTATTTATTTATTTATTTATTTATTTATTTATTTATTTATTTATTTATTTATTTATTTATTTATTTATTTATTTATTTATTTATTTATTTATTTATTTATTTATTTATTTATTTATTTATTTATTTATTTATTTATTTATTTATTTATTTATTTATTTATTTATTTATTTATTTATTTATTTATTTATTTATTTATTTATTTATTTATTTATTTATTTATTTATTTATTTATTTATTTATTTATTTATTTATTTATTTATTTATTTATTTATTTATTTATTTATTTATTTATTTATTTATTTATTTATTTATTTATTTATTTATTTATTTATTTATTTATTTATTTATTTATTTATTTATTTATTTATTTATTTATTTATTTATTTATTTATTTATTTATTTATTTATTTATTTATTTATTTATTTATTTATTTATTTATTTATTTATTTATTTATTTATTTATTTATTTATTTATTTATTTATTTATTTATTTATTTATTTATTTATTTATTTATTTATTTATTTATTTATTTATTTATTTATTTATTTATTTATTTATTTATTTATTTATTTATTTATTTATTTATTTATTTATTTATTTATTTATTTATTTATTTATTTATTTATTTATTTATTTATTTATTTATTTATTTATTTATTTATTTATTTATTTATTTATTTATTTATTTATTTATTTATTTATTTATTTATTTATTTATTTATTTATTTATTTATTTATTTATTTATTTATTTATTTATTTATTTATTTATTTATTTATTTATTTATTTATTTATTTATTTATTTATTTATTTATTTATTTATTTATTTATTTATTTATTTATTTATTTATTTATTTATTTATTTATTTATTTATTTATTTATTTATTTATTTATTTATTTATTTATTTATTTATTTATTTATTTATTTATTTATTTATTTATTTATTTATTTATTTATTTATTTATTTATTTATTTATTTATTTATTTATTTATTTATTTATTTATTTATTTATTTATTTATTTATTTATTTATTTATTTATTTATTTATTTATTTATTTATTTATTTATTTATTTATTTATTTATTTATTTATTTATTTATTTATTTATTTATTTATTTATTTATTTATTTATTTATTTATTTATTTATTTATTTATTTATTTATTTATTTATTTATTTATTTATTTATTTATTTATTTATTTATTTATTTATTTATTTATTTATTTATTTATTTATTTATTTATTTATTTATTTATTTATTTATTTATTTATTTATTTATTTATTTATTTATTTATTTATTTATTTATTTATTTATTTATTTATTTATTTATTTATTTATTTATTTATTTATTTATTTATTTATTTATTTATTTATTTATTTATTTATTTATTTATTTATTTATTTATTTATTTATTTATTTATTTATTTATTTATTTATTTATTTATTTATTTATTTATTTATTTATTTATTTATTTATTTATTTATTTATTTATTTATTTATTTATTTATTTATTTATTTATTTATTTATTTATTTATTTATTTATTTATTTATTTATTTATTTATTTATTTATTTATTTATTTATTTATTTATTTATTTATTCATTTATTCATTCATTTATTCATTCATTTATTCATTCATTTATTCATTCATTTATTCATTCATTTATTCATTCATTTATTCATTCATTTATTCATTCATTTATTCATTCATTTATTCATTCATTTATTCATTCATTTATTCATTTATTTATTTATTTATTTATTTATTTATTTATTTATTTATTTATTTATTTATTTATTTATTTATTTATTTATTTATTTATTTATTTATTTATTTATTTATTCTACTAGCAGTGGAGCTTTTGGCTCGCATCAGACAGACGTTCGAGTCTCTGGCACGGAATCTTTTTTCTCGAGTACACGGGTCTCTTTAAGTAGCCACATGCCTTGTTGTAAATCAAGTGTGATGTGAGTTGCCTAGATGCCAATCCCGACGTCTGGTGTAGCTTGAAGTGCGCACCGACTACCCGGAGTGGTGCTGTAGGTTTTTCCGGGTTTTCCTACAGCTGACAAGTGAATACACCACCGGAACCATCAGTAAGTCGCCCCGGAGCGCCACGGCAAATAATAATAATGGCCGTCCTCTACCCGCACAGGCTATGCCTTTGGGTATACAAAGAGGGAGTATTATTATTATATATTATCCACTCGCGTGCGATTTACTTTCCGCACATGAGCGGAAAGTAACTTTCCGCACGTGTGTCGATATAGGCCACTTTCCGTGGGATTCAACAGTGTGATATACGTTACTTTCCTATGTGGTCGTAGGACTAACACTATCGTTGCCTGTCCAATAATAGTGTAATAGATCTGATATATTTTGTACTATATATTTCCGTATTTTATGTCTGTATACGTTCTTGATGTAGCAAAAGTTGTTTATCTATTGTACAATTCTACTATATTTTGTTGTTATATCGACTTCAATTCATATTACTACTTTTCAAATTCTACTATTGTATGTACTGCTCGGATAAATTTCCATTGTATTCTGTTATACTGAACTGACTAACTTACCTGATTTTTAAACCAATTAATGAAGGTTAAATAGTAACATGGTTGCAAAGCTAAATATGCCATAAGGCATTACTCGGAAAGAAAGGGTTAAAAGATAACTTATTTTCCCCTACATAAATAAATTAATTATAATCAGAATTGTGTATAAAACAAAAATCGAGAAGATGGAGAAAAACATATTAATATTTGTGAAGAAATACATGATATAAGATTAAGAAATAATCATTGATCATATTTGAAAATTGAAGTTTACTCACGGAATTTCGGATCTCCACGGTCTCAAAGCCCCCTGCCTATCATTTGGAAATGCTATTAAGTCAGTGTTATCATTATTGAAACGTTCAAAATCTTCATCTACTATAGCTTTCATTGGCTTTTTGATCTTGGAATTGTACCTTGTATCGTGAACCAAAAATCCAACTTCATTTGTGTTTGCTGGGGTGATTCCCATATTGAATCTTGGTTTCATCATAGATTGAGACTTCACTGGATTTGGAAAAGTGGAATAACGTAAAGTGACAAACGTACTTCCAACTTCATATGGAATACTGTCTCCGCTTTTGAAAAGCAATATCAAAATAACTTTGTGTTCTACCATACCAATCTTTGTTGGTCTTATCAGCAGAGAAACGTCAATATTTCCACATGGGTTCAAGGTGAGTTCTTCTGGTTCTAATTCTATGCAAGCAATTTTGTTGTATCTGATCGTGATCGGTAGACTGTTCGATTTATTTTTTATATTGAATGTACGAATACATGTTTCTCCATCTACAAGATGAGGTAAATGAATAGCATCTGGTTTAATTTCTACTGCAGCTTCTTCTATTTCTCCATAGAGGCAAACTCTTAGGTAGGCATCTGATTTTTCTAACTCTTCGGTATTGAAACTTTCAACATCATGTAAGGAGGCAATTGAATATTCGTCTAAAAATCAAAAATTTACCAAAAAATTAATATTGGAAAAGTTAATATTTACCCAAATCTATGGAACTTGAAAATGTTTTTACTTCTATATCTTTATCTGAAACGAAATGAATCATAATTTATCATCCTGTTTAATAAATAAATTGATTCTAACCATCAATAATACCGTCCCTATAATTCACTGTCAATATCCGAATGAAAGCCATACAATAGTTCTGTGTGAACTTTTTAAATCTTTTCGGTATGAACCTGAAAAATTAGTTATTATTCATTGAGTTTCTTGAAGGGATATTATAGAAATGGCAGAAACTTCATTTATGTTGGAAAACTGGTTCTTTATTAAACAAGTGGCATGAATACATTGTTCAACGATGGGGTTGAACCTAACGACTTATAGTCAAAAATTTATGTATTTTAATCTGTTATCTTGTGGTTCAAGGGGTTGTCTGGACTCCGGGCATACCAACGCGGTGAATCCCAAGCAACGACATGACCTGTCATGACGAACAACAAGAGTAAAGCGGGCTCTAGGGCTAAAGCGAAAAGGTGAACTGAATGAACTCGCAGCAAGAACCAGAGACTGTCTTTGAAGGAAGCCGAGGAGAGGCCTTGGATAGGGTGCTGCGAGACTGGTAGCCGGTAATCGAATCGACCACGGCCGCCGTAGATTCTAACTGTGAGGTAGCCCTACCCGGGCTTTCACGATGATACAGTTAGAAGGAACTCACTGCAGAAACTAGAATACCCTTCTCGGTGACAGCCAAGAAGGGGCCTTCGATCGGATAATGCGGGACTGGTAGCTGATGAAATATCCCTTAGCCGCCGCACCGCCTGACTGAGAACCAGCCCTACCAGGGCTTTCATGAAGAGTCATATTGAAAGAACTCGCTCCTTTGACAAGCACTCACACACACACACATAGTTCGAGGGTTTATTCTGAGGAGACCATGTGCAGACAAACTTAGGTTGTTTCAAGAGCATGCCATGGATGAGGAGAACAGTGGATGGCAAAAAGGGCCCATGGGGGCCTACTTGTCTTACGTTATAACAGCCTCTGCGCAACAACTACTACTGCTCCGTTATCTTTATGTTCCACCGCTAATGAGCCTATGAGGTCGATGCGGAATGACGAGTGAAGGAAGAAAATAAGGATAGCACGAGTCTCCAGGATTGTTGATTCAACTTCTAGTGAAGTTTCCTTCAAAAAAAAGGACCATGTGGTAACGTTTGCGCTCTATCACTAAACAACTCTGGAGAAGTTTATGTCTAATGAGCAGAACAAGAAAAGATTTGTCAAACTCTTTCAAACTGCACTTGAAATTTCAAACATCACCATCGACGACAGATGCAGCCCACTTTCATTCAATTCAGACGTACTACCAGAAGACACAGTTCTCATTTCATTATAAAAACCTTTTGGAATTGGGGGGTGAATGAAAGGAATCAGAGGATCGGTTGCTGCAAAGATGGAAAGGGATGTTGCACTTCCGGAGCTTATAAAAAAATAGCTTAATCGTCGTTTTATTGGGCCAAAATGACAAATTAATCTTTTGTACTGAGTTTGTCACGGTCCTTTATGACACTAGTAGAGGATTAGCTGATTTACTCATGCACTGCTGAACGATAGGCTACCAGGAACAGATAGACGTACTGGTCCCATACAACCTTGGCCAAGTGGCGATTTATCGTCCTATTAATCCGCTCCACAATTTCATCGTACTGTGGATGCAGGGCTGCGGTTTTTGTCTTTAGGATGTTCAGTATTCTGCACAATTCCTTCCAGAGTGTTTGTTCTTGATTTTCCGTGAGGATGGCGCTCCGATCAATTTAATTACTGGTCGCAGGGCCATTTGTGAGAAAATATCAGTTGAACACTTGATTATTATTCATTTGCAAAACTTCGAAACTTGCATGTCTGCGGTGGTCATTTCCAGCCAAATGGAGGATGATCTGCTGTTTAATTATGAGACAAATACTTGCAATTGGATCTTCTTGGAAGAACTTTGCATTAATATCTGTTAGATATAGTTCAAAGTCCGTCGTGGCATTAGCGAGGAAAGCAGTTGATTTCTGATAGAAGTTTGCCTCATTTTTCCTCTTGGTGGAAACGTGTGGAGACAAGGGTACTTCGACTTTGATACTCTCTGGCACAAATTTTCGAACTTTGTTCGGAATATTATATGTAAATAGGTAAAATAAAATTCAAAACAAGATAACATAACCAGCCTAACTTCAAAATATATTAGCCAAATTGTAACATGAAGGAAAATTTAAAATCAAAGATAGGAATATAAATGAATAGTGAGTGAATAGGTGATATGAACGGTTGTTGTCAGGTGCCAAAGAGAGAGACATTTAGGGCACAGGTTGGCGTCACTTCACGGGCCCCTCTCTTGCCTCCAACAGTTCACAAATAAAAAAAGTGGTGACTATGCCAAAAGTAAAAAGGGGGGAACGTTTATGGAATCCAAAATGAAACATATTTTTTCTGTTTTGATAGAATGTGATTTCCGTGCTTTCGCAAGTGTTGACTCAATACGTGTCGTGCTTAGCGAGAGCGACGGAAATTCCGTATTCTATGAAAAGTACGCTGAAAGGGCGTTCGACCTACACCAGTTCAAAAATGAAAAAAATATTGTTGGATGTAAAGAAAGGAAGGAGGTGAATTATAGATGGAATCCAATATGGATTTTCGTTGTCTGGTTCAAATTTTGCAATCGATTTTAAAACAAATTTGAATATAGATCAGAAAATAATAAAATCAATTCCAGAACAAGTTAGTATGCACAAATGTTGCCATCAGTTTTGAACTAACTTCTTCAGTTAACACAAGGCTGAAAAGCAGAAAATGATTATTTATATAAAATATACTTCTTTACTTAACATATTTTTAAAACGGATTGATAAGAATCAAATAATTTCTCGGTTTATCATAGACTCACAAGCCCATACAGATTGTTCAATTAGTGACTGTGATATATTTTTTTTTAAATAACAATAAAAAAACTTGCAAGACTCAAAACGAAAAAGATGGGGTGCATGCAATAGATGATTCCGGCATCAATAGTTCACTTAACTCACCATTTTATTGGACTGCTAATGATACGAAGTTTGTGTGAATTTTCTTAACGACAGCCACTCCCTACATTCATATTATCCAATTTATTTTATGCGCACCATGTTATTCGTTTAAAGTGTCACTAGTAGTTTATCTAATCAGTATGGAAAGTGATATTTTTCCGCACGCGATTGCGATTCCACCAGCATGCGGAAAAAACAAAAGTAAACATAAAAGAAACATTTATTATTAAATACATATCAACAAATTAATCATTAAATATCAACAATAATATTATACTTGCAATTTGTAGGTTTATTTTTCTTTGTCGCAATGGTGATCCAAAGTGACAAATAAAAAATTTCAGATGTCTATATTGTTTGACATTCATTTAATGAGGCTTATATCAGGGCCATCAAAAAATTATTTTTCTACTCCCGTATGTGAAATACTAACGTCACACATCGATAAAAATGTGTAAAGCTTCATTTCACGAATCGGTGTTTGAAGTGCCATGCTTTTCTTATGGGATTTATTTCACGCACCGGTGCCATAAGAGTCAATACAAATTCACAAACCGGTCGCTGGTCTAGGTAGCGGTGGCGAGAGAAATTGACCAATATGACAGTTCCCGCAGAGTGAAGTTCAGAGTTACATCAGTACTCCTATCAACTCCTCCAAATATAACGTTAGCAGCCAGTGAAGCAAGTTCATCGTTATTGCCACAAAAATCGTTGGGAATTTTCGAAAACACTTTGGATGGCGCAATACAAACAACGTCCAATCATTCTCCGAAAGGGTAATATTAGCCTACCTATCTGAATTATCAACAAAGGTTAAATCTTCTACCTTATGGAATCACTACTCAATGTTGAAAAGCACCCTCAGTGTTAAGTACAATGTACAAATTGGTGATTATACGAAAGTTCGCGCTTTCTTGAAACGGAAAAACGAGGGATACATTCCTAAAAAATCACGCGTTTTGGAAAAGGAACACATATTAAAATTTCTCATTTGTATAAATATCGATATATACTAATCTTTAAATGTTTAGCTTATTTTGTTGTTTGGGGTAGCTGGAGCCCTGCGCAGAGATGAGCTCTTTAAATAAAAAATGGATGACATCCAAAATTTGGGAACAGTTCTTATTGTGTCAGTTAATGATACGAAGACTAAGGTTTCTAGAAAATTTACTGTTACTGAATACTTGGACATATATCACAAATACGTGGCTCTTCGTCCCAAGGATTATGCCGAAAATAAATTCTTTATTAATTATCAACGAGGGAAATGTACTCGGCAAGTGATTGGTATAAATAAGATAGGAAAAGTCCCTTCATAAGATGCCACATTTTTGAAACTCCCCAATCCCAACGAATTTACCGGGCACAGCCTACGGCGTTCATCTGCGTCTTTATTAGTCGTGGGTGGAGGAGATCTCCTAACGCTAAAAAAACGCGGCGGCTGGAAATCATCCTCAGTGGCAGAAGCCTACGTGGAAGAATCCCTAACTAAAAAGATAGATGTCTGCAATAAAATCTTAACAACCGAGAATAATCGTAGTTATGTTGTCAATACCAACAGTACAAGCAGCACTAATTTTGTAGAGAAAGAGAAAGTAAATGTACATTTTGACAATTTACAAAATTGCAATATAACTGTTCATAATAATTATTATTATAATGAAGAAAATTAGTCAAATTTTCCTTTAATTCAATCTCTAAGTAAAAGGTCGTAGAACAAGTATAGTGTGCACCACGTGCGTGAAGACTTTTTTACGCTCGTGCGGATTGTGAAACTCGCCTGCGGCTCGTTCCACAAAATTCCACACTCGCGTAAAAAAGTATACTTCACGCACTAGATACACAATATACTATCAAATATGCTTGACGCATTTTCTTTTTATGAATAAAAGTTATAGCAGAATCATAATTAATTTTTTAAATTTTTCAGTAATTTTTCTAAAATACGAACCATATTAACATATTTTTTTAATATTTATATGTTAGTATACTCCCTAAAAAGTGAATAAATTTACTTTTGGGCACTAGTATGGGAAAAACGGTTTTCTGTACTAGTGCGTAAAAGTTACACTTTCAAACTGAAATGAGTGCGTAAAAGTTGACTTTTCTGCACGCTGGTAGAAAAAAAAAAATTACAATAATTTTTAGTGTAAACTTTACTATTTTCCCTAAAGAGTGACCTGAAAAATCTTCAAGAGCCTTTTACGAGAAGAGATAGACGAAAATCATCCTTTCAACGATTATTTTAGATGAAAGGAACACTTGCAACACAACAGCAGCATGGAGTGAGAAAAACTCACATTTTTCTTAGAATATTTTCGAATATATTATTCTAATATTTTGAAGAAACGTTCAATTCACTTACGATACACCCAAAATATATTTGTGATTTGCCATCAACCTTCCTTCTCGTGGGGTGATGCAAAAACATTTCAAATTATTATCATCTTTCCTGGCATCGCGAAGAAACTGGAAAAAAGATAAGGGATAAGTTTATATTAAATAATCCTCCTTCGAAAGAGTTTAAATAGAAATTCAATTTGAGATAAAAAAAAGTTTTTTTTGGGAAATGGAACATCAAGATCTCGAATATAGAAGAATAATTATATTCAAATATATTCTCGCTCTGTCTCTCACTGTCGTCGATCTGTCTTTGATCTCCCTTTTTGTCTCTTTTTACTTCTCTCTTTCTCTCTTTCTCTCTCTTTCCCTACTTTCTTCAAGCACTCAGAGAGTCCATATGAATGGAGATTGAAGGATTTCATTGATATTTGAAAAATGGCAAGCTTTATTGGATAGTTGACTATGTAATTGAGACTAAGAGACCCAAGATGAGGAAACTCGAATTCAATAAAGAATCTACATCACAGTAATTGAATACCTTCCTTCTGAGAAAACCAAGAAGGCGACTGCTATATCTGAGGAAAACCTATACATCTTGAGCGGAGCTGTTGGAACCCACGAATCGAATAAGACAGGACCCTATGAAGGGATTGCAGAAATATTGTTGATGATCTGAACGAGTTCCAACTTGCGCCCCATGCAAAGCAACATTATGGATTACCGTCAGACCAGAATCAAGTCAAACTGACATGGGTCCCAGGTCATCAGGGAATCGCAGGCAATGAGAAAGCAGACGAACTCGCATGAAGAGTATTGAAAATGCCCCCAAACCAAGGGCAGATGTAAAAGATTGGATTAGGGACAAGCATAAAAACTACTGGGACGATGTCCCAGGAAAAAAAACACGGAAAAGGCCGTGTAACAAAAGAACGGCAGATCTGTTAACGATGAACAGGAGCCAGTTGAGAACCGTTACGGGACTCCTGACTGAACATGCACCAGTGAAGGAGCACCTTAAAAAAGTGGGGCAATACGATGGAGACCTCATCTGCGGACTATGCGGTGAGGATCCAGAAACCGTGAAACACATTCTGTGCTATTGCGAAGCTCTAGCCCGCAAAAGACAAGCAATTTTTGACAGCCATCTGGCGACCCAGAACTATACAGTTCCCACCAAATACGGAACTTGTACAAACTCGTAAAAGTATTGGATTGGGTACTGTGACATAACAACATATGTAAGATACAATGGGCCAATAGGCCTGAGTGTTAGAGGCAATAGCCTGACCGGACCTACACAGAGGTGGAGGTTTTTTAGTGAGTATACCTGATAAAGAGAGTCTCCTTTCATCTTGGCAAAAAAAAGTACGATAGTAAGCTTGTGGTTTGCACTTTGTATTTGTTTTGTTAGATATTAAAACAACCCTGAAGTATGTTACAATTTCAAAAAAATAAAGGCCTTCCGAATCAGCTTCTGAAATCAACCAACAAAGTGGAGATATTGAAGACATTACAGGATATATTCACCCAGAACTCATTGTTAGTCTTTCACTGTACCATTTTTTTTATTTGTAGAACTGGTAGGTACCTACTCAATTCCAATTTTTGTATTCCGTTGGTGTGGTATCTTTTCCAATTAAATATTTCAGCAAACGAGGGGAAAAACACTTCTTTCAAAGTTGGTAGACCGGAAGGAAAATGTTATTTTCATGGAACATAGTAGAAAAAAAATTACCGTAATTTCCCGTTGATGCTCTGCCAGTGTACAGAACATAGTGGCCGTAGAACTTTTATTTTCTATGACCAGAGTTCTCTTGCTTTGTGCACCATAGTATGTTTTTGGGAAATCTATCATGGTCAAATCAAAAATCGGAATCGGGTGTTCAATCACTAAACAAGCCCGAATGAATGTTCCTGTAATCCACACTCGTTGAGGTGGTTCCGTCTTGATCCAAAATTCTTTAAGAAAAGTTCCTTGTTGTGTTCCCAAAATCTCCACTTTTATTTCCAAAGTTTCTAATGGCTGTAAAATAGGTTATTCTTAGCCACAGAGACAAAGTACCAAAATGAACTTCAATGTAAAATACAATGTTTCAAAAACACGAAATATCGGAAGTGAAAATCAACCTAGTAAACTGTTATTTATCGTCGGTTTATTTTCCAGCATCTCATATATTTCTAAATAAATAGCTGCTGGTCTATTTATCTACTGTCAGAAATGTCTTAGATCAAAACTCCATTGATTGTTCTATAATAATAAATTACGTGAAAATTAAGGAATTTATTATGACTATGCAGGATATAAATTTCTTTTTGAGCTTTTCATCTTCTTGGAAAAATACCTTTGGAAAATGAGTTTGAAAGCTTTTGAGGCCTGTTGAAAGAGATTTTTTTTTTGAATTCCGTCCTGGTACTTTATTTCGGTGAATGAACTCAAGGCACGATACATATCCTAGTTCTAATAGTATTAAATTTACCAACTGGATTCAGATAAACTATTTCAACGAAATTGTGTATGTAGAACCCGCCGAATTTGAATAGCCTACATTTTGTTCACTTTCCATCATTTTTCCGACGATGTTTCCTCGGTTCATAGCCAAAAATCTCATAACATAAATCGTATTACTTTGATGTTCGAGGAATAGTTATAGCTTATTAGGTTGTGTTTGCTTAAAAATGAAGATTGAGTACCCTGTTCTAATACACTTTGCATTATCATTATTTTAACGGTTCAATATCCCCAGTAGTGTAAGTCAGAAAGGTCACTGAACCGTGTGAGTAGTATTGGGAATACCAAATTAGATGCCAGCGCCAGAGTGGACTTTCATGTTTACTGTATCAACATACAAACTAAATATTCACCATAAACTTCTTCAATTCGACGCACCATTTGCCTATTATCGTGCTAAGCGAAACGCTCATGCACAATTGTCATGGAAACTTGATTATAATTAGGAAAATTTGATATATTTCGATTGCCTTATCATCACATTAATTAGTCGTGGAATTCTGACGTAATTGTTTGATACGAAACAATGTAACAGCAAGGGTTCAAGCCAAGACAATTTTTTTTAAATTAGTTCTATCTGGCGAGTAGTAAATGAGAAAATTCTGCCATTATCATCGAAATATAAATTTTTTTCTGCAATGAAGCTATTCAGAGAAGAAAAAAATAATATTTACTAAAAGAATTGGATTTATTTCAAAAATTATTATATTTAATGGTCACGAATTATTGCTTGTATCGATAATATAGATATCAATTTCAAGCAACTTTGTCTATCACTTTTTTCAATAGTTTTCAATCGTACCCCATGCACTTTATTTTATTTAAAAAAGTATAACAAAGAAATTTTCCGTCAAACCAGTGATCACATGACCTGTGTCAAAATCGATTTTCAGATTGTCGAGCATACAACCAACTATCCAAATAGTTATTGTCCTAACAAGTGCGGAAAGTAATACTTTCCCGCAGTTGCCAGTGGCGTCCCTCAGGATAGCATACAAGGACCTCTTCTATTCATAATTTTCTTTGATAGCCTTATGCAAGAATTTCCATGCCATTATGTAGCAGCATTCGCTGATGATGCTGTTCTCACGACTTTAAATAGAAGTTCAGATACAATGTCATCTAATGCGGTTAACCAAATGAAAAACTTTTGCAGAGCTAAGGGACTCGTGTTAAATGGTTCAATAACTGAAATGATACTCTTGAGCCTTTCTGATCTCAATAAATTCTTTTTGTTAAACTCAACAACAAATCAACTGAACAATAAAGGGTTACAACATATCTAGGAATTGTCATTGATAAGCATCTTATGTTCTTTGGCAACTTCGTAAAAGAGTGGATACACATATGTTCAGTCTCGCCTTTTTTATGACATCATATGCTGTGGCAGCTGTGCCAGGGCGGATGAAGAGCTCAAAAATGAATAATTAGAACGATATTATTCAAATCCTATACGTTTTCTTGTAAAACAGTATTTCCGGAATAAAACTTGTTGACATTTCACTTACTGTTCATTCTCACGTCAATAATGCAGGTCAAAAATACACTGATTACCCTGTATCCAGTAAAAGTCTATATGATCTTAGAATGAGCCTGAATTTGGCCCTTCCAAAGCTCAGATTAACAAAGGTGGCAAACAGTCCCATAGTGCTACCTATTAAACTGTTTAACAAACTGCCAATGGAATTTCTTAATTGCAGCGTCTCTGAGCTCCTACCTTAATCTTTTGAAATCATCATTACCACTTTTGTGTTTGTTTAGATGATAAGTTCGTTTCTTATACCTTTTTTTGTTTACTGTGTTCATACATTTTTATATTTTTTCATGTTCAATAATTAAGACACAATTTTGACACTATCCAACAATGTAATAGGTCTGTGGAAATAAATATTGGTATTGTATTGTATTTTATTGCCGTTGACCTGAACGACGCAAAGCGGAGTTCTGTTAAGCAGTCGAGGGCGAGAAAGACACTACGCATGAATTAGGAACATTATTTTTTCTACATCTGCATAAAAATTCGAAAGGCGCATTGAAAATATATATATTTTATTTTAACATACATAACTTTCAATGAAAATCCACTAATTATTATTAATATTAATGTTAAAACACACAATTTGTTGCATTCTGCAAATGAGTCAAAATAGCCGGTCCAAAGTGGTTAGTTGGTGGTAACTGGCTGTCAAAGTGCATGAAGATGGCGGAGACGGCATCGGTTGCAAGTTGTCAGTAAATGAAAGAATTTAATTCGAGGTGGTTTTCTTCTGTTCTACGGAGTCCTCCAAATAACCTTCAGTAACAGCAGTTAACTTCCAGCCTCCAAGACGTTTTATATTGGTTATTCCTTCGCCTGAATATGCTAGAAACGTTGCCAAGGATCGTCTTAAACTGTGACCTGTGTACACGGAAAAAAATATTTTGCTATGGACACTGAAATTGAGTAACCTCAACAAAAAAGTTCTGTACCTATACAGACAGCTGAACATTTAGTGTATACTGCAAATTAAGTTAGCTACCCTGATCCAGTAAGCATTACTGTTCTGTTCAGAACCTGTTACCACTTCAACTTGTATCAATCACTAAATGCCTTTTGCTGTGTACACTGGAATGGTGAATATCGCAAAGTTGGTCAGTGGGGAATACCGAAAAATTCAGTATTGATCACTGAATGGCTTTCAATTAGAATATGAGCATTCAGTTGAAAACACTGATTTTAGTAGCTGTCCCTACAGTTTATGGCGTTTTTTATCTGAATTTATCAAGTACACTGGCTATATTTGTTCAGTATTAATTACTGACATTTTCAGCAGGCAGTACAGATTGAGTACGTTCACATTGCAGTTTCATTTTTTGTAGAGCCTCACTCTTATTTTTCTTATTTGAAAAATTCATCGATTTCAAAAGCAATTGACAAAAATTCTTCAAATTACTGATATCCACCATCATATCAGCTATTTGAAAATGTTTCGTCAACTGCATTTGAAATCGATTACTTTTCAGTTAACCAAAATAAGAACAGGGGGCTCTACAAAAAATTAATATTTAAATTTTGTGTATATTTTCTTAGTTTCTTTACTTCAGGAAATAAAAATACAGATACTTATAAAATTAATTTTATTTCTTCGTGAAGTTGACATTTCTACTATATATGCTATCAAGTAAAGTAACTACATCAGAACTGAAATTACAGATACTCTTGAACCAATTTGATGGCAGTTATACCAATCTGCATCAACTAAAATAACAGCTTAAAGAAACATAATTTCTATGATTTATTTGTACAATATGAGCAGGAAACGGATCATATAGATCTTTGACAAGTACACCAAAATATACATCGTGTATATTCACTTCATAAGCATGAAAATGGAAATTAAATTGTATGACATCAACTGATTTACAATGAAGGTACAAATCATGGTTTTCATTATAAAATAATTTATCTAGCAACCCAAACTTGGGAACAAAATCATCAACATCAATTATCACTATCATATCTGGCCTATAAGTTATACCATTAAAAGAAACCCTTTTCGGAGTTTTAGAGGAGACAAATGTTTCAGGAATTTTCAGTGATGATAGAATTTCATCACCAAATTCAGGTCCTACAATCAGATGTTTTCCGAGTTCATTGTTATACAAATTTTCTGTCGCTGCCTCACGGGTACTTACGGGCTATATGAGATGTCTATAAATCACCGTCATTTCACTCTAAGTAGATATGTACAAATCCATAACATACATTTCTATTATTCAACTATACATGAGCTGCAGTAAATTACCCACATACCTGTAATTCTGGAAGTTTTTCAAAAACAACAGGTTTTGTGAAAGCCTGAATCTTCTCCCAAAATCTTAACCTCAAACCAATTTGCGGAATTATGTTTAATGACTCAAAGGTCATGAGGTGAAGGCTTTTCATATCGATATGTTCTAAAAAGTAAAAATTAATCAGAGGCAACCCTAGATGTTAGGTACCTGATGTCGGTAAATAACTACCATAACCATACTTTGTTGGTGAGCTATTTAGCTATTGGTGAGGTACAGACGTTGTATGAGGATTATCTCATAATCCTCATACAACGGTACAGAGTACAGATCTTGTTGAAATATTGTGATTTTCAATACTCACCGTTACATAGATCACTTAGCTCCTCTAGGTCCCAAGCCTTCAATAGGTTTTTCATTTCACTTTTATCCATTATGAAATCAAATCAGTCATCAAACACTCATCAAAAAAACTTCAATCTTGACTATTTTGGGTCAAAGCAAAGCATAAAATCAAGAATGTCTGAAACTCCCGATAACCGGTAACTACATGAAATGTATTCACGAATTCGAATTAGCAGAAATGGCGTCGTCTCGTCAGTCGTCACATCAGTGCCTACTGCGCACGGTGTTGCCAGGATATTTTAACTTTACTTGAGATGGGATTTATTCGTGATATTTTCTTCTAACATTTCGAAAACTATCTGTTGAGAATTAATAAAAAAGAGAGAAGTAGTATATTATGTTGATTTATTAACACAAAAAAAATTTCAAACTTCACACTGAACGGATTCGTGTGACATAAAATTAGGTATAGGTAATAGTTGCAGGTTACTAATATGGTGGTAACCAAATTTTCACATCACTTGAGGAATTGAAAATATCTCTGATATTCCTACATCGACTGATTGGTATTTTCTCCAATAAATTATTGGAATACTTTCCTACCAGTGTTTGGGTTTGCGGAGTTTGACAACATTGCAAATAATTGCGTGTTCCAAGTTTCCTATTGGTCCATGAAAATTAACTCAAGTCGAAATATGTTCTGTTTTAAACAATGGAAATTTTGCTACGAATCGCTATGTTTTTTGCCCGGACCAAAACTGCAAAGCACAGTAATCATAACTAATATTCTTGTAGAAAGTGCTTAATTTGGAAGAGAAGCAGGTGCTGTATTTCTATGTTACACACACTGGATTTGTTCAGCTGTTAATACGTCCTCTTCTTCCTTACTACTAAACCGTTTATTAGCAACGGCAATAACTCGTTACCTAAACTTGTTCAGTTATAATTTCTTAGCATCTTTTTTCCGTGTAACTTCTGGGTTAGGTAGCGATCTCTGCCGGCATTTTACCAAATGTGTTCTCGCCTACGCACTTTTTTATAATTGATAAATAAACGACGGTGCGTGATGATAGGAGGGCGTGAATTTGCATACTTTAAATACAGCTTCAAAGAGGTTCCATTATTTATGTCTCCAGATATAACAAAGGATCCTAAAGTATGGATTTTCGAATCGTGAATTTTCACAATAGGCAAGAACACAAACGCGTAAATTCTTTTCGAATGTGCATGTGACTGTAATTTAGCCATTAAATATCATGAAGGTATGCAAAATTTTGTAACAAATTATGTTGTAATATTCCGACAAAAGCCATTTGAGAATCAAACAATTTCAGGGATCATTCAAAAGTGCGGGCTTGGCTCCACTTGAATACGTCATGAGTATTGTTAATTGCTTATTTCAGAGTTGTCGGTTGTAACATTTCGAGGAATACCAAGTAATCAATTCACAATTTTTTGAAAATGATGAAACTTAGAATTGACATAAATTATCTTATCATTGGTTCATTTAGTATGATTTACATGTAGGGTGGGGCACCGAAAACGAAATAGATCGAATATCTTCAAAACACATGTGTTGTGAAGAAAATGCAAAAACACGTCGATTTTTAGTCCAAGGGGGACATTTTCCTATTATAATCTCAACTGTCATACCTCTTCCCCCACCCCTTGGTCACTAGCACCCAAACAATTTGAATAGGGAAAGTATCTAGTAAGTGTGATACATCATTAAAAAGTTAATTTCATAAGGAATTCAGCCATGTCAATTTTCGCTACCCAACTTTCTATTTTGTCGCCCTCTTGCGGAAAAAACAACTGACCTGTATTCCAAGTTATGATACTTCATTTGCAAGCTAATCTGACATAAATTCGGTGACAATGCATTAGAGAATTATTCTGAGGAAAAAAACAAAATGGCAGCTACAAAATGGCGGACAAGATTTAAAATTATGATCCGATTTGATTCAAATTTGATAAATAGTAGTTTTCAGGGTCGAATATTATAAATTATTGTTTGTCAATGCAAAAAAACAAGATGGTGGCTCCAAGAGAGTGGACGAAATTTGTAATTATGGTCCGATTCGAATCAAAATTAGTATGTGGGGAGTTTCAGGGTCGGAAGTTCTGATTTTTTTGTCGATAAAAAAACAAGATGGCTGGTGAAACGGACCATAATTACAAATTTCTTCCGCCATCTTGGAGCAACCATTTTGTTTTTTTTTCACTGACAAATAATTTATAATTTCCGACCCTGAAACCCACCTCTTATCAAGTTTGAATCAAATTGGACCATAATTTTAAATCTTGTTAACCTTTAAAAATGTTAGACGGTACGCCCATGGTTACGGCAACTCACCCGGCTACAACGGCAACTCACCCCGGCGACATTCCGGACTCATAAGAAACAGCAGTCGATCACAAGATTTGTAATTGGTACTGAAAGCGTTCAAAAATATAGAATAAATAGTTACAAGTAATGCTACGAGTACTTTATTCACAGCAACATAATGGTCCAATCGAGACGAATAGTAAGAAGCAGTGAAAGTGATCGATAAAAAAGTCCTCATAGTCGAAAAGTGAAATTATTTGGAACAATTTCAAGTGCCATATTGTCTAACACGCTGACATTCGTCTCCATTAGGCCAGGAATACACGAGCGTACAACACGCCGCGTGCCGCACGCTCCGCCCCGCCAGCTTTTGAATACACGTGCATATTTTTGGCGTGTGAAGTTTCACGAAACGGCAGATACAGTCAGTATCAAAATGGACCCTGTGCAAATTGGTTGTGTTGCAGCATTGTGCATACTGTTGAAAAAACGGAAACGTAGACATCGTCGTTGGTGGGTACATCCACTCATCAGTACTAGACTTCAAACAGGACATTTTCATTTAAAATTTTCGGATCACAGAAAATATCCGGAAAAGTTCTTTTCCTATTATCGCATGTCAATTAAGAGCTTTGACGAGCTGTTGTCACTAACACAAGATAGGTTGAAGAAAAATGATACTGTTATGAGAAGCTCGATAGGCCCAACAGAAAGATTAGTCATTACTTTGAGGTAAGTACAACTTTATTAAAACTTTCCTTCTTATAATTCTTCAAAAATAAAAATAAAATATAATGAACTGAAACTTTATAAAAGTAAACTGAATTGATTAATACAAGTCTAGTAGACTACTACTTTCACTCATTTGGGTTTCGTCTGAATTAGTTGAAGGGCTTGCAAGATACTGTCCTGGCGATGGAGTTGGAGCTGCAATGACTGATGGTGGCTGTGTAGTAAATATAGATTGCCGAGAGGTCTGGGGTTCTGAATAATTATAGGTGGCTGGATAAGGTGCTTCCCAAACATTTTTGGAAAACGAGCTGGAATAGGATGTATGAGATTGATTTTGAGCTGCATATGATGGCATATATTGTGTAGAACTAAAAATCTGGAATACTTCCATAATTTTACAGCGAATTGCAATTAACTGATTTTGAGGCATATTGTCCATGAGAGGTAACAACGACATTAAAAATGCTTTGTTTCCCATGCGATCTCCAGCCTTGTCTTGTTTTTGTAGAGCTACGCTTTCTAATAAAATATCTGTTATTTCTTTTATTTCTGAAGATTGTGATATTTCCTTTCGCTTACGTGCTCTTTTTTTTGTGTTGGGTTCTGATGAACCAGCCTCTTGTTCTGGGCTATTACCTGGATTATGTTCTGCATTTTCGTCAAGATCTTGTTCTTTAAAGTTTGATGATGTTTGTCTGTTCGTGATGTGTGTTCTCAGGAACAGTAGCTGGTCGTAATATATATACTTTTTTTTGGATTTGGCTGCTTGTCCACTCTTTAGTTTAGTTTCCAATGCCACCTCTTTTTTGAAATGATCCCGTATGGATTTCCATTTCGTCTGTAGCTCTTTTCCTGAAACAGTTTTTTTTTCAGATATTTGGCAACAGGTTCAAGTTTTTCTACATTAGAATATCATTTCCATGTAGCAAAGTCAACTATTGGAAATATTGTGGAGGAAACATGCAAGGTTATTTGGGAAATTCTTCAACCACGAGAAATGCCTATGCCAACTAAAGAAAATTGGATGGAGATATCAAATGTGTTTTATGAAAAATGTTACTTCCATAATTGTTTAGGTGCCATAGACGGCAAACATATCCGTATTATGTGTCCGAGGAATACGGGAAGTCAATATTTTAATTATAAAAAATATTTTTCAATAGTTCTGTTAGCTGTAGCAGATGCTAATTATTGTTTTACCGCTATCGACGTAGGTTCTTACGGTAGAGAATCAGACATCAATATTTTTAAAAACTCTGTGTTTGGGAAGCTATTACAGAAAAGACAACTTGAACTACCGAAAAGTAAACCCCTTCCTAACACTAACAAGCCAACATTACCATTCGTATTCGTTGCTGATGAGGCCTTCGGACTATCAGAACATGTACTGAGACCATACCCACGAGCTAGCCTCGATGATAGTCAGAAAATTTTCAATTACAGATTAACTGTAGCCAGAAGAATGGTAGAATGCAGCTTTGGTATATTGGCACATAAATGGAGAATATTTCTTACAGGATTATTGGTTAATGAACAGTTTGCCGTAGATATTACCAACGCTGCATGTGTCTTACATAATTATGTCAGAAGAAGAGATGGTTATGATTTCAATGATACTTTGACCGACTCAATGGAAGATATAGCAGCTCGAGGAACAGGAGGACAGTCTTCAGGAATCACAGTTAGAAATGAATTTAAGGCCTACTTTAATAGTCCGTCGGGAGCAGTTCCATGGCAATATAATAGAATTTGATATAATTCATAAGTAATGTTTATATTATTAAAAAATTACGTGACTTACCTATTTTGTTTCGTTCCTCATCGCTTAATTCATTCCAGTTTTCATAAACTTCATTGCCAATTTCATTCCACAGTTTCGTTTTCTGGTCCCTATTAGCATAATCTTTTAAAGACTGGTCATAAAGTGCTGGTCTTTTCTCCACCTCTACGATAAATTTTTCAGTGTCGAACATTGTGTGGCTAGGAATACAGGAGCGTAAATAACGTGAACACTACTGCCTGCTTCCCGAGATGAAATGACGAAGGTCTAACATAAAAATGTAATTGTGGAGGGGAGTATACTTGTCCGCGTATAATATCTGCTCGTGTATCCGTGTGCATAGTAAATAATGTATCCCATGGACGGCGTTTTTGACACGACGCGCGGAGCACGCAAACACCGGCGTTCGGCGAGCGGATATGAGCGTGCTCAACGCTTGTGTATTTATTTCAATTTAAATATGAACTATCCATTCCAGCGGAGGACACGCGGCATTCTGCACGCAGCGTGTTACACGCTCGTCTATTATAAGCCTTGTTGTGTTAGAAAGAGAACAGCGGACTAGTACGAGTGACGAGTGTAGCAGATCAGAGGCAGAATAGCAGTGGGAGGAGGAAAGCCAGCCGCATACTGAACAACAAAGGAACAGAAGTGAGCTGGCAGACTGGAATTATTGGAAACGAAACACTTGTGAGTCCGTTCCATTTTATTTTTACATGCTTTGGATTGAAAATCACAGTATTGCTTTGGTTTGGATGAATATCGTGGTTTAATTGATTCATTTTGCGTAAAATAGGTTACGAATTTGGAATTTTACAAATACTATCAATATGGCATCGAATTGAAATTGTTAATTAGAAAACGGGGCACATTAAAATCACGTCTTACGCTATTTAAAGGGTATATAACTGGGTTAATGACAAAAATTACCGGGGAAAGTGAAATCGAAAAACAACACTTTATTGAACTTGAAATTAGGTTAGGAAAAATGATTCCAGTTAAGGAAGAATTTCTTGAAATTCAAGGGTCAATTGAGAGTTTGTCGGAAAATGTTGAGGACCAGTAAATGAGCGTGAGGCATTTGAAAGTGAATATTACAGGCACTTTTCATTGGCGACTAAAATATTGAATGATTATAAAGAAAAGAGGGAAGTGGTCCAAAATATTTCGGGTTTGGTACAGGGCCAAAATAATTCGAATTTGAATGAAACTGCTGATGGTAGATCGGTTAGCAATTCTGAAACATCTAATGTTCGTTTACCGCGGATACAACTTCCAAAGTTCAGTGGTAATTATGAAACCTGGATGGAATTCAAAGATACGTTTGAATCGCTCATTCAGGAAAACTCGGAAATAGGAGATATACAGAAATTTCATTATTTACGCGCGGCACTGGAGGGCGGAGCGAAACAAGTCATACAATCATTGGAATTTTCAGCTTCGAATTATAAAATTGCATGGAAGTTATTAACTGATAGGTATGATAATAAACGGTTGTTAGTACATAACCATATAAAAGCCATTTATGATTTGCCGGCAATGACACAGGAATCGTCATTTGGGTTAAGAAAATTTCTGGATACACTGAATAAAAATTTGAGAGCATTGGAAAGTCTTGGGCAACCAACAAAACACTGGGATACACTGATTATATTTTCGATAGCGGGTAAATTAGATAAAGGTTCTTTGAGGGAATGGGAAAAATATAAGGTGACCAAAGATCTTCCGTCACTAAGCGATTTCAATAAATTTATAAAAGATAGGGCCGATTTATTGGAAACTTTAGAGTTGAGTCAAACGGTGTCAAAAACAAGGATAGGAAAAGAAAATACTCGAGAAAATATTCCAAAAACAAAGGATTTCATGACAGCAAATACTGACAGAAGAACTTGTGATTTGTGCGGTAAATCACATCGACTTTCAGAATGTGAAGATTTTAAAGGATTATCAGTAGATCAACGAATTTCAGAATTGAAAAGAATGAAATTGTGTATGTGCTGTTTCAAACCGAATCATTATAGTCGTTTCTGTTCCTCAAATATTCGGTGTAAAAAATGCAAATTTCGACATAACACACTAGTACATTTAGATAGGGAAGGGATGTCTTCTGGAAATAGTGCGAGAACAGTAGATAATAATAATGATAGGAGAAATGACATACAGGGTGGAACAGGTGATGTAGGAAATAGTACGGCTACATTTTCTACTCAAAATATTTATGAAAGCTCAGAGGTGATTCTATCTACAGCCTTGGTTTACGTACGTGATGACTCTGGGTCATTTCAAGGTTGTCGTTGTCTATTGGATTGTGGTTCGCAATCAAACTACATATCTTCAAATTTCTGCAAAAAATTGAATTTATCAACTTCCGAAGTAAATGTTTCAGTGGTAGGTATAAGTGAAGTCAGGGCTCCAATAAAACAGAAATGTCGAATAGAGCTGAAATCAAGTCAAGGGAAATTTCAGTGTAACGTTTCATGTTTTGTAATTGATAAAATAAGCGAACGAATTCCAATGTTTTCAATTTCTCGGGAAAACTTGCAAATTCCCAAAAACATAAATCTGGCTGATCCAAGTTTTTACATTCCAGGAGAAATAGATTTATTGATTGGGGCAGGGTTGTTTTGGGAGCTGATTTGTTCACAAAAAATTGGATTAGGCAAATACATGCCAGTGTTACAAAACAGCAAATTGGGATGGATTATTTCAGGGCAATTCTGTCATACAAAATCAACAAATGGTAATGTTTATTGTGGGTTAACAGTACATATCGACATACAGAAACAGTTAGAAAAATTTTGGGAAATAGAGGAATTTGGAAATAAAGATTCATCTTTTTCACTCGAGGAAATTGAATGTGAAAAATTGTTCGTGAAAAATACAAAAAGGGATCAAAAAGGGAATTTTATTGTATCGATACCTTTCAAAGAATCAGTGACAAAACTTGGGGAATCTAGAAATGTAGCCATGAATCGATTTTTAGGGTTGGAAAAAAGGTTCCATAAAAATTTGGATTTGAGACAAGGTTATTTGGATTTTATGAAAGATTATGAAGAGTCAGGTCATATGACCAAGGTAAGGGAAGGGAATGATCAACAAATAGTATATTATTTACCACATCATGCGGTCATAAATGAACACAGTACAACGACGAAGTTACGGGTAGTCTTTGATGGTTCGGCGACAACAGATACTGGGGTCTCTCTTAATGACCTACAGTATGTAGGTCCAACCATCCAAGATGATTTGCTAAACATTCTGCTCAGATTTAGGTCCTACCAATTTGCAGTTTGTGCAGATATAGCACGAATGTTCAGAAACATATGGGTAGAACCGTCACAAAGATCTTTACAAAGGATTTTGTGGAGATATGACCCTAGTGAGGAGGTTGGGACATACGAACTCAACACGGTGACATTCGGATAAGCGTCCAGCCCATTCTTAGCAATACGATGTCTAAAACAATTGGCTGACGATAATGTCAAGAATTCACCCTTTGCATCAAAGGCAATAGCTCAGAATTTCTACGTTAACGATTTTTTGAGTGGTGCTAATAGTATACCTGATGTGGTGGAATTATGCAAAAAAGTGTCTGAGATTTTGACTTCTGGTGGAATCGAGCTTCGGAAGTGGCAGTCCAATAATGAAGAAATTCTTCAACAAATTAAGACTGAAGAACCAATTGGAGTTGTTCAGTTTGGAGGAAAGGAAAAAACAAAAACTTTGGGGTTATATTGGGCACATTATGAGGATGTACTGATGTACAAAGTAGATTTCTCTAGAACTCCAGGGAAAATTTCGAAAAGAACCATATTATCAGAAATATCTCAGATTTTTGACCCGTTGGGGTTGGTTAGTGCTTGTGTAGTAATTCCAAAAATCATATTACAACAATTATGGTTACTCAAGGTTTCGTGGGATGAAGAAATACCACCTAATTTATGCCAACAATGGATTCAATTTCGGGAAGAATTACCTTTATTAAATTGTTTAAAAATAGACAGACATGTGATAGGAACAAATCCAAAATGGATTGAGATACATGCATTTTCAGATAGTTCAACAAAGGCATATGGATGTTGTATCTATTTGAGAACGATAGATGATAAAAATAACATTTCGGTAAAATTGTTGTGCTCAAAGAGTAAGGTTGCGCCAATAAAGACTTTGACAATTCCAAAGTTAGAGTTGTGTGGTGCCTTGTTGAGCGCGCAAGTTGTAAATAAGGTAAAATCGGCAATTGATTGTGAATGGAAAAATATATATTTATGGAGTGATTCAACAGTAGCACTCAACTGGATCAGGTCTTCAGCACATCAATTTCATATTTTTGTTGCAAATTGGGTGACCCAAATTCAAAATATGACAAATATTGGAAATTGGCATTATATTCATATGGATGAAAACCCAGCGGATTTGGTATCACAAGGAATCATGCCTTCAGGTTTGCTTAATAATTCTAAATGGTTTCACGGACCCGATTGGTTATCAAAAGAGGAGACTTTTTGGCCAGATTCTCGATTTGAACAAATATCAGACCTTCCAGAGACAAAGCGACAATTTCAGACCCTACTCATGGTTAAAGTTGAATCAGCTTTTCCTTTTGAATATTTTTCAATGTTTCAAAGAATGAAAAGGGTGTGGGGGTACTGTAAACGATTCATATACAACTGCAAGAATAAAGAGCGCAAAAGCGGTCCACTAAGCGTATATGCACTTGAAGAATCATTTTTAAATCTAGTTCAGTTTGCGCAAAAACAAAGTTTTCCTGAAGAATATCGTATTTTGAAAGAAAAGAACAATATTAAAAAGGGTTGTTTGGCGAAGTTAAATCCATTCATGGACGACAAAGGTATAGTTAGAGTAGGAGGGCGCTTGCAATTATCATCATTTAATTTCGGGAAAAATCATCCAATGTTGTTGCATGCAAATCATAATTTGACAAAATGTATATTCAATTTTGAGCATTATCGGCTATATCACGCTGGCCCTCAAATGCTGTTATCATCAATCAGAGAAAGAATTTGGCCCATTAAGGGAAGAAACCTATCAAAAAAGGTAGTTCATTCTTGCGTACGTTGTTTCAGAGCCAAACCTCGGTTTGAGGCTCCAATCATGGGGGTATTACCACGGGATAGAGTGACACCTCAACCACCATTTTTTGTGACTGGGACAGATTACGCTGGACCTTTTTTGATGAAAAATAAACTAGGCAGAGGAAGTTCTATTTCAAAATGTTATGTTGTGGTATTTGTTTGTTTCTCAACACGTGCTATTCATTTAGAATTGGTAACAGATCTCACCACCGAAGCGTTCATAGCAACTTTTAGGAGATTTGTTTCTCGTAGGGGTAAACCACAAAAGGTTTTTTCAGACAATGGTTCCACTTTTGTAGGAGCAAAGTCAGAACTATTAAAATTGGGAGAGTTTGTACAAGCCAATGAGAGGTGTTTAGTGGATTCATTCTCAAATGAAGGGTCATTTATTCCTGCATACTCACCCCATTTTGGAGGGTTATGGGAGGCAGGAGTAAAATCATTTGAGTTTCACTTCAAAAGGGTGGTAGGGGAAACAAAATTGACGTATGAAGATTTTGCTACGTTATTGTACCAAATTGAAGCAATCCTCAATTCACGGCCCATCACTCCCTTATCGAGCGATCCTTCTGATCTCGAGGCATTAACGCCAGCTCACTTTCTCATCGGGAGATCCTTAACGGCTGTACCAGATCCAGATCTCCAGGATACTGTCGAAAATCGATTATCTCGCTACCAGAAATTGCAACGTCTGCAGCAAATGTTCTGGAAGAGATGGTCTCACGACTACATCGTTGAATTACAAAGTAGAGTAAAATGGAAAAATTCTGCACAAAGGCTCCAGAACGATCAAATGGTTTTAATCAAGGATAACAATGCACCATCATTATCTTGGGCTTTAGGCAGGATTGTCCAGTTACATCCTGGGCAAGATGGAATTGCGCGGGTAGCAACTATCCGCACTTCCAAGGGATTGATCAAGCGGTCTTTTGGAAAAATATGCCCCTTACCAATCGATAATCCAGTGGAAACAGAAACTTCCGCCGGTAGTGAACAAGTGCACAACGTCATTTAGTGTTTTGTTTCTTGTGTTGTGTTGGGATTTTAGTTTAACTTCATATTAAGATATGTGCAAGGTTGGCACACATTTCATAAATTTTGACTATTTTCATAAGTGGGTATTTCATTTTGAAAGACTCTTTCAAGGCTGGGGGCATGTTAACCTTTAAAAATGTTAGACGATACGCCCATGGTTACGACAACTCACCCGGCTACAACGGCAACTCACCCCGGCGACATTCCGGACTCATAAGAAACAGCAGTCGATCACAAGATTTGTAATTGGTACTGAAAGCGTTCAAAACTGTAGAATAAATAGTTACAAGTAATGCTACGAGTACTTTATTCACAGCAACAAATCTTGTCCGACATTTTGGATAAATTCCATAATGCATTGTCACCGAATTTATGTCAAATTAGCATGCAAATGAAGTATCATAATTTGGAATACAGATCATTTGTTTTTCCCGCAAGATGGCGCCAAAATAGAAAGTTAGGTAGCGAAAATTGACATGGCTGAATTCCTTATGAAATTATCTTTTTAATGATGTGTCACACTTACTACTTTCCCTATTCAAATTGTTTATGGGTGATAGTTTCCAAGGGGTGGGGGGAGAGGTATGATAGTTGAGGTTATGATAGGAAGATGTCCCCCTTGGATTAAAAATCGATGTGGTTTTGCATTTTCTTCAGAACACATGTGTTTTGAAGATATTCGATCTGTTTCGTTTTCGATGCCCCACCCTGTATACTGAATTAACGTTAATCAACATTCATATGAAAATAGCTGTCCATCGTTCTATACTTTACGCAAGATTGTGAGAAATAAAATGTTTGGCAACGTTGTAATGATAATAAATTTCAAGCTTTTCTAACATTCTAACCTATCTTGCGCTTGCCTTGTTGATATTTAGCTGTGAATTCAAACTAAATTATTGAAATTTATTGTGTCTATATATCGAAGAGATGGAGTTGGGCTTTGAACAGGCAACAAGTCGTATTATGTTGTGGATTCCAACATGGTTTTCGAGTTTTATAATTCTAACTCTGACTTCAGATCTGCTGAATTGAAAAACATCGACTCAGTAAGTTTCAGTCATCTAGGTATTGATATCTTTATTGATTGTTAAAATTGTTACTAAGGATTACCAAGGTACGATTTCTATTCACAGAGCAGCTAGGGAATCTTCTGGAGCTGAAGCAATCGGTACTAGTGAAGAAAGTTGGCATGAGCATTATTATTGTCAGAGCCAAACTAAATCCGGAGCATAATGTGCATAACAAACCGTACAGGGTTGAGGCTGAAGTTAATGAAGCAGAAGAAACAGAAGTGTACTCCGTGTACTGTAAATATATGGATTGTGCAGCTTTAAAATGTTAAATATTAATTGAATAATTAAGTTTTGATTTGAGTTCTTAAATAAGGAGGATGTAAACTTAGTTTCGCATTTTTGTTATGGTTACATCGTAGATCAGAAAAGCCTTCTGTAACTTCAGTCGAGTATTACTAGAAAGTATCCAAATTATCAAGAGTTGTATCAAAGTTCATTTCTTTTGGTACATGGCGGCCAAACCTGTTCCGTCCCTTCTAGACAGAAGTTTTGCAGAAAGGCGTTAAACAAGGTTGCCAAGGAAGTATTTTTGCAAGAATGTAATGCTGATGTAATTTCTAAAACATCTTTTCATAAGTTGATTCTATTATATACAACACATTCCTCTGATCTGTCTGCTGAAGATTTCATAAAATTCATACATGAGAATGTCAGTGAAAGTGATTGCAAAACAGTACAAAAAGTGCCTGTTCATCAAAATAAATCATCGGCTTGATATGAAGAGCTCTACGAAACATCAAAGTGCATAACATTCGCAGGAAGCCTTGTTGAGGATATTTTGGGTGGGGTCAAAGTACTAATTGAAACTGTAGCAACGACTAGAGGAAAAACTGTGAAGAATAACTTTTCAAGATGTTGATACCAAATGAAAATATGAAAATGTGGAATATACATCAACAGAAATTATTCTATTTATGGTGCTTCACCAGATGGACTTGCTGAAACAAATGATATTGAAGTAAAGTGCCCATCTTAAAAAAAACTGAAAAAAATTCTTCAAAAATTGGATTTATTTGGTTCAAGATGGTTTGAGTACATTCAATAAAACACTATAAAAAATTATACATAATACATTCTTTTCTACTTCACATAGTAACTCATAATTTGTGATAACTTCCTTTCCGATTGAAAAATATTCATATTGTTTGACTATACTATAATCATATAGATATCTCAAAAAATTTATTAATTTCCTATGAATTTTCCTTCATCCAGAATTTTTCAAAGTTATCACTTCAGACGTATTAACTTTTCAATATTACATTGTAAATTTTGGGTTCAATAAAACCAGCATGTTTTTGTTTGATTTTGAGTTTGTTTTTAAACAGTAATATTGATGCTGTTTCCGGTATACGTATTATAACTATAACTGATTTTATTGGTTAATGCTGATTTTTTTGTTTCAAGTTTATTTTTATGCACTATTTCTATCTAATGTTTATTTGACAATAGTTAAATGAGGCAACATTTTAAATAAAAGATTTATTACTTATATGTTTTTTTTCAATCAATCATATTTTTAAGAAACATTTTTACAGAGAGAATCTAACACAGATCAAAATTTATATATAAATGATAAAGTACAAGAAAATGTGATTATCAGCCATTACAAGGGCACCTTTTGATGAAGCATGTATTATTTTATCAATAGGACTACCCCAAATCTAAGAGAAATGAAATTGATGAAACCATGTGGTGATGCAGAAATAAAATATATGACGGTGTTACACTTTTTATACTGAGACCAAGACTGTGGCTGTCTTTCAGGGTTTGAGGGAATTTCAATTTCTAAACAATCAATTATATGACAACATTTCTATACTTACCCATATCTAACTGGAATAGGCAATAAGGCTTGGATTGTATCACGTTCTTGTCAAAATATAATTTTTTCCAATACACTTCCTAAGACTATCCTAGTTTTTGATTCATATATCTTAGAAATTCCAAATAACCTAATAATACTATCAAACGAATAAAAGTATCAGTTACAATTATAACTATCAGATCTACTATAAAATATGTGTTTTCTGGCAATCCTAGATAAAATCTCCTTTTTTCTATTATAATAGAGTTGATCATCTTAAATCACTTATTGCACTGAAAGCACTGCTCGACTCAGAATAATTTCTTGAACTAACAGAGTTTGAGGATAAATTGTTCATCAATGAGGACTCGGACGAACTGCATCTCTGCTTGAAGATTGGATAAGTATATTTTGACTTTGCCTTTGAATTCAAATATCTCAAATGGTAACAGATAGGTATAGGAAAATAGTACATGAAGTTGTTGTTCACAAAGTGATATGAAATCATAATGTGATATTATATATAGGGAGTTCCATTTTAAAAATTAAAGTAGCCGCTACTTTAGGCATGTAGATTATATTAACTTATGCGTATTGTCGAATTTTCAAGTTGATCCGTTGTCTGGTTTACCAGAAACGTCCAATTTAACTCTCATCGTGAAAAGCCCTGTATTTCTAGTAGTTATTCCATCGTGATGACGGGCATGTAAAGTGTTAAAAGTTATGAGAATCTGTGGATTAAGTATTTTGCATTTGAATGAAAAAATGGAGAATGCAGTTTCCGTTCACATTTGCAATTATGTCTATTGATTGAAAGATAATTACATTATTATGCGTGTTTTTTTCATGAATTGTTGAATTATAATATTATTATATAAATGCGTAATTAGAGTGGATGATTGTTACATTCATTATGGCTGGTGGGTGCTGATAAACAAAGACAGTGGGTCGTTTTACAATCGCTGTTCATTCTTCTAGTAGCTGATTTCAAATGATTGGTTGGGTGCCGCAATGTAATGCTAATCAAGCAGTGCTCAGATTACAGTCTACTCAAGGCCATATTCAGGCTTTTTTTTGAAGTATACTATAGATCTTTCCAGCAGTAGTTTTTGTTTTTTGTAATACATTTACTTGTTAATTTTTTATATTCGTACAAAAACTGTTGAAATATGATATGCAATTACTATAAACAATTTTTTTACATGTCAGATTTTTTCGTGTTTAAAAGTGTATGGAGATGAATGTACCAAATATTTTGATATTGAAGTGAGGGTAACTAACTACGAGGCATTGCAAAATGTTTTAGTTTCATCTCTATAACAGTTAACCCTGGTTAAAAGGCATTCATTAACAAAATTGAAGTTGATAAAATATGGCTTCAGAAAGTTCCTATCGATTTCCTTTTCAACCCCAACACTTTTTTAGTTCTAGGCATTTGAAAATTATATTTTTTCCCCAAAGATATTTTTCACACCACGTGTTTAGGACATGATATCTCGTTCTTCCAGTCTAAAGGCCGTCTAGATTATTGAAAAAGATTCAAGAATCATAATAATTGGAATCATGCTGCACCCTTGCTATCAATGTTATCTAATAGATATTTCAGGAATTGAATATTATTCGATAAATGTTATTATCGTGACTTAAATGGCTTTCGAAGTAGACATTGAATATTGATAAAGTAAAGTAGTAGTTGGGGACTACTAAAGTGTATTGAATCAATTGAATGAAAAAGAATCATTTAAAAGTCGGAAAATTAGAATGGATTTAAATTTTATACTGTTGATAAGAGCTCTTGATAATGAGGAACTACAGTGCGTTGTGTTTGATTAGAATCATCGAAATATTTCAAGAATAATTATTCACAGACGGAACTATAGAATAAAAAAACGAGAACTCAGGGATACCTCAAACACATTGACCATCCCGGAAGAACGATTCAGGGAGCTGTACAGATTAAATGGGGAAACAGCTCATGCTCTTATAACTCAAATCACCCCTTTTTTATAGATCAAAGGCAAAGAAATTGTCCTACCAAAAAATTTGATAGTGCTATAAGTGCTCTTCACTTTTATGCACAAGGGTGCTATCAGAAATCAGTGGGGCAGGATATAAATATGCCAATGTACCAAGCATCTGTTAGCACCTCTACAGAACTGGTGACTACAATAATATTGAACGACCAAAAGGGGATAAAAAAGGAATTGTTCATGAGAATGCCTAATGGTTTTCCTGGTATCATTGGGGCAATAGATTGCACCCATATAAGAATATACTTGCCGAATATTGAACATGAACAGTATCCAGGGATATTATTTTTAAATAGTAAGAAATTCAACAGTATTAATAAATTGATAATTGTGTTATAGTTGTCCTTTTTTTCTGGCCATAATAAGAATAAGACAACACACATGACACTGAATATACTTTTTCAATTTTTATGTTTTCAGATATCAATTCAGCCCACTGTCACATTATTATTATTTTATTAATATTATTAGCATTCAGACAAATGATGCATAGGGCATTTATGATTCCTTCATCGGAGAATGCCTTCCAAGGAGAAATAAAAATTATAAAGTAAATAACATTAAATACCCATATTCAGGTGCTCTGAAATATTAACCTAGAGAAGATGATAAATATGCTAGTATAAACTACTCAGGAAGACTCTCCGAGAACATTAAAAGGTATCTTTAAAAATTTTACATAATAACGTCATTTTCTAGCAAACATTGAAAAAATCAGGTATTTGTAGATTAGAATGTGGGGATTCTTCAGCAACTTATACAGGCCAGATCGAAAGAAATTTCAACATAAGATACCGTGAGCATGTGTTATCTGATCAAAAGTCAACTATATATGAACATCTATAAGAAACAAACCACACAATAAATAAAGAAAACATGAAAATCCTGCATATATACAATAAGGAGGGAAATTAACTTGTTGAAAGCATTGGAAATGAATAAATTGAATAAAAACCCTTTTCCCGCTACCGACACTGTAAATAGTCCATACATGCATAGCAAAAAAACGGTAAATGGCCTATATCATTCGTTTACTAATTCATCTTGACAACGGAATGTAAATAGGTAGTGCCATTCACATGCCTAGGGTAATAATGACTTTGACAAGTAATACTTCAGCTTCATTTATATCAATTTTGAGGTTATGAGACTTTTTGAATTATTTGGGTCTGTTTATTCGGTAACTTAGTTACGCGCACAAGCAACTTAGAATTAAATAGCGGAACGAGTAATCATGAAGGAAGGGTAAGAAAATAAAGTTCAATCCAGACAAATTTTGAGAAATGTCAACAAGCAGCTGGAGAAACGTAATGAGTAACACGAAATGTATAGACTTTTAACATCCTCGGCAAGCGACAAGCCTCGTCTTTGCCTCGGCTCGTACTCGCTCACCTCGAATGTTAACCCGTCTCTACATTCCTTATTACGATAACGATTGATAACGTCAATGACAAATAAGAACTGAACAGCTCTCCTCTTTTGAATTTGTGAGTTTTGATAATAACTAGCCATCCCACAGACACCTACTTCGCTAATTATTTTGGATTCTACTCAGAAATTTCATGTAAAATTTTTTGTTAAGGTAAGGTAAGGTTTCATTGTACCTACTACCTAGCGAACATCATTATACATGAAATGAAGAAATTATGGTCTTCATTATAAATAAAATAAAGAAATTAAGACCTAATGCAAGAGTATAGTTTACTTAAAAATGGTTTAATGAACCGAAACCGGTCGTGACAATAATAAATCGTAGTGCAAATTAGACAAAAGTTATTACTACTTTCTCTATCTTACATAATTTTATTTGTATTAAATCTATGACTAACCTGGTGTTTGTTGGTTTAGTTCTCGATCAGGTAGTACTTAGTCTATGACGAATTATTTGTTAATTTATTTTGTTCTAATTTGTTTAAATTTGTATTAGGAAAAAAATCCACATTCTTTACTCTGATCAGCCGATTTTTTATCTGTTGAGTTTTGCCTTTTTGAAAGTCAGGAGTTTTGTTTCACTTTTTGAACAAACAGGCTTTTGATTCTTGCCTGTATGTTAGTGAACCAGAATCACAATTTTGGGTTTTTGAATGCAAAAGAATTTTCGTTCGTGAACTAGTTTTTCAATTTGTGTTATTGAACATAATTTTTATTTTCACATTTAAATTTTTGAATATCAATCAATCAATCAACTTTATTTTCCCAAGAAACATTAGATATTTGCAGAAGGGATAAAAAAATAATAATAATAACTGAACGCCTAAAACTAACATAACTAAACATACAGAAAATGTCATTAGTCAATAATAATATTATTTTCATCAATATTGATTAAATTTGCCCAAAATACAATTTAACATACGTGTATAAAAAAATGTATATGTATATACAATTATCAGGATCCGATAAAAAATATCAAAATTATTTGAAATTCAAGTGGTCATATTCATCAAATATATATAAATAATTCACTCCAAAATTTCTTTCTTTAATTTGTTTTCAAATTTCGTCAACGAATGGTAATTTTTTATTTCACTTGATACAGAATTATAATTCACCATGCCATTATGACATACAATTTTTTTTCCAAAATTTGATCTGAAGTTGCCAGCAGTTAATAAGTAACTTAGTTTTTTTGGTATTATGATTGTTAATACTGTTCACTTCAGTAAAGACTAAATTCAAAGTTTGTTTTTTATCTGAACCATGCTTCACGGAATTACAGACATGAAAAATAAATTACCGTACGACCTTTTTTCATTTTCAATCTCGAGTATTTTCAGTTACTGAAAACGCAGGAACACAAATGTTCAGAACAACCAGTATATGGGTTAATAATCTGTATGTGGGGTTATACATCTGTATGGGATGATAACGAAATATTTCAGTTTTTTCGTTATGTACAAAATCGAAGTTTACTGAAAAATATTTTTTGCTTTCTAGCCGTTATATCAGTTACAAAACTGGGGCGATAACTTTTGCAAAACAGGGGAAAATAGGAAAAAAATGCAAACTTTCAGAATAGTTATATTTTATTGCTCAATAATAATAATTATTATAATAATACTCCCTCATAAACACTCGTTGAGTGTACCCAAAGGCATAGCCTGTGTGGGTAGAGGACGGTTATTATTATTATTTGCCGTGGCGCTCCGGGACGACTTACTGATTTTTGGTGGCATATTCACTTTTCAGCTGTAGGAAAACCCATAAAACCTACAGCACCACCTCGGGTGGTCGGTGTGCACTCCAAGCTAGCACAGTGAAACTGAAAAAGTTTTCGCCTTCGTACAAGGCCGGTAATATTGTCAAAAATATAAATTATAAACAATTGTAGTTAACTCGTAGAGAAAAAACAATTTTTCAAACAATTTAAGTTCAAAGTAAGAAAAATATATGTTGCCGATGTCGATAGAACTGGCAAAGTTTCAACGGGACTTACTTACGACATGAAGAAAAACGTTCCTTCACCTATGCCCCTCTTTCATATTTTTTTTTGTCGAGTTATCAAGAAAAGTGTGAACAAATAATTAAGCACTCCGATGCCAAATTCTGATATGGTTACACCATTGGGGAACAAAAAAGGGTGATATTTTCTTTATTTTTACCTATTAGAGGTACAGAATAACCACAATTATTTATAATTTACATTCTTAATTTTTTTGGTTTCATTGTACTCTAAAACACAACTATTGTGACAGTTTGAATTCTTTTGCTATTTTTCCCCAATTTTTATATTCAATGCTAAAATGATTGGCCTAGGATGAATATGGCTGAGCGTGAGTGAGGCATCTATGACCAAAATATACCTCTTTCATCTTGTGTAATGAAGAAATATACAAATTTTGACAATTTTCAACTTGTTCTTGCTCCTCACGCATTAGTTTTGCATCCGATAATACCAAAAAGAATTCAATGTTAATTTTCCCTTCTTCAACTTTGTACGGAATAAACAATGCAGAGTTTCGAAGTTACCGGAATGAAACTGAAAAAGCTGCAAAATGTTTGTAGTTTTTTTAAATATCTCGCAACGCTCCAGAAAATTTAGTTTGTTAACTTCAAATTCGGTTTCAGAATGGCAGAGAATATATATTGTCACAGAAAAACCGACTAGTCCAATTTTGTCCAGGACAGATGCTTTCCCACGACTGTTGCACTGAGGATGAAACATTATTTTACTCTTTTAGACACCAAAAACACAAAAAAAATGGTTTACCCAAGAGTTCATTTCAGTCTCTAATGTACAAAAGATACCATATCACATCATTGAGAAATTGGTTTTTTGGTGAATTTGAATTTTTACCAATTATGGAACTCGTAATGCTCATCAATTATATCCATTGCAACAACGCTGCTCGATTCAAGAGATATTAACTACTCCAAAACCACGCCAATTTCACTCATTTCGCTAACAAATTTAGCATCTTCAGAAGCGGTGAGCTTCAGGAGCATAAGTATGAATAATTCGTTTTATTCAATGCTTCTTCAAATGACGAAGTTTATTGGGCTCATTCCAAACACCACAGCTATTTTGCCAATTCTGTTTCATTTTAATTATTTTTGCGATGTAATTTGTTAAACCAGAATAATGAAACTCAGAAAGCGAACAAGTACTCATTTTGAATATACCTTAATATACCCTTTCATCGGGTGAACTATGAGTTCCAAATCATTTCTACCCAAATCAACTACAAACGGTGTTCCTTTGTGTCCATTGTTAGTCAACTGCACTTCCATTTTTTCAGAAGCTGTACCCACGTCGATATCACCAAAATTCAGGATTTTAGGCTTCAAGGTAATAAAGGCTGTACTGAGAAATCTGTAACAGAAAATGTATTTGAATTGTTTTATAGTTTTCATACTCGGTGATGTAGATATTCAAATTTTGTCCCATATTCCAATGATAACTTTAATTTATGTTATGTTCTGTAATGACCTGGTTACTCGTTGGACAACAGTTGACTGTGGCTATGAGAGTAACCAACACATGATATTAAAATAACCATCTCATATTGAACATTTCAAATATAATTTTTAATCATCTCTGCTAAAACTTCACTCCATATACGGATTTTATTTATTTTGGTATGTGCAGGTGAATGCGAATAGATTTCATTTAATTGTGACTCATTACTTCGAAATGTATTCTTTTAGACTGACTTTTTCTATACAAAATGTACCTCAGTTGTAAACAGAATGAATTGATTTACTTGGAAGAAATTTCCACATGAAATTGAGAAATTCCGACTTTGAAGTGGGATATTTGGTTTTTCAACTTAAAACTAAACAAATTTCAACTTTGAAGAACCTGCTTGGGGTTAACTTGAGGCTGAGACAAAATTTCAACTTGAAACTGTCATAAAAATTATTATTCTTGTCACGCCCCACAAATATTTCTGTTGGCATAATTCAAGCTTTATATTTTCAATTCGCAAAACTTATTACATAAAACTTCCATTCTGTCTACAGCTCACCAGACATAATCTATTACATAAGATGGAACTCACTACATAAGTCTTTGATTATATCTGAGGCTTAACAGTGCAGATTTGAGATCCAGTTCGGACAATAAATTCCCGAGTGTCGGAAGACCACAACTTCACCAGTCAAGTCAAGATAATCAAGTGCGAACTCAGAAATTCCGAGTTTGGAATAGAAAAAATTAAATTCTTTCTTCAAAATTGGAAAACTCCAAACTGAGGCTAAATAGTGCTTGAGATGACTGATTTCCGTTAACACTCCGAATTCATTCATATTCATTCACTCACTCAAATAGTCTCACAATAATAACAATATTCTCATTGCAAATGCCATGAATACTACAACACCTATTCCCTTATTGTTTTTTTCATTTGCCATCTAGTTGCGTCCCTCTTAACAACCAACCCTTAGAAGTCTTCGTAACAGCAGCTGATTCATCTACTAGAGTTTTCAGCAAATGGCTAATTTCGAACAAATAACCCATATTACGCTTACTTTGAACATAGATTGTAGGCGCTCATCGAATATACTAGGCGACAAATAAAAAAATATAGAATCAGATTCTCTTTCGCCATAATCACAATTATTATGGGTATATAATAACTATTGCTGGTTAACGGAAAAAACAATTTTGAAACAATTTTGAAACAACAATTATTATTAGTATTTTCATGTAAAAAATTTATATTTTTAAATATTTTCATTATATGATTGTTTAATTCAATTTCATGTCAATCGGATGTCCATATGCAAGGTAAATGAAAGCTTGCAAAGACTTGATTATAGGGGAGTTCCGCACAAATTTGTCACAAAGATCTGCCACTGCAATTTCAATTATTTTATGATTGTTGCGTAGAGAATAAAAAATCTGATGAGAAACGAACATCGTCCGAAAAGAGAAGGAAAACGGACTAAATATCGAGATCTACTGTTTGAACCCCGCAGGCTCTACCCAAACCATTCTGATAATAGGGGTCCTTGGTGGAATGATGAACACACTGCTTTCAAAATTAAAAATCATACCGGCTTGCAGTGATATGGCAGAAATCTTAGGCGGACAAATGCAGAAGGCTGTAATTCTTGTTTCACTTCGCCTACTCAGGGCACATGATTCTCGGACCCAATAGTCACTTTCCCCACGGCGTATGGAGTGGTTATTCGAGTAAAGATCCAGCGCGCCCTCCGGAAGTGTCGTCACCGGAGACAGGGCCTGTCTGGGAAATTTCTAACGAAAAAAAAAATTTAAAATGCAATGAGTGTATTTCACGAAATGATAAAATACGTCACAAAGAATTTACTCATCGAGCATAGCTGACTTTCGTAATTATCGGTTATTTCAGTCTTCTTCCAATTATTTAGACGTTTTGGGAACTCTTAATTTGCTCATCAAGAGAGTTATACAGTGTCATCCCCATATGGAAAATTTCTTCATCAAGAGTTTTTTGAGTTTCTCGACATAAATGTATTCGTGATTAATTAAAGTTTTTGCATCCCCTTAAACCAAACATGCATTAACAAAATATAGTTAAACAAAGTAATATTGGAGGCACATTGGAAAACTTGGTTTTGAGCCAAAAGTAAAGTACGATTATTTTGGACAATATCGAAGAATGATCATCTCTGAATAAATATTTATGTTTGGAGTCATGGCCATCTTACTGGAGTTCTATACTTTTCGATACACGGCTCACGAGTCGGATGTACAAACCACAGCACCATGCCATTACATAAAAAGTTATATCTGTAGGATATTATCAACCAATTTTTTTCTTCAGATTCACTTTCTATAAAGTGGTTGAGAAAATGAATGTATGCAATATAAAAATCTTGTGCTTTCAGCATCAAATTCTATAGCACGGTGGGTTGTATTTTGAAGATTTTGCATAATTCTTAGGGTATTTGATAAGGATAATGATGCAGATATAATGAATTAGTTTCCAATAAAAGAAAGGAGGAAAGGTGATGACAGGTAGACAATCAGTTTGTTGAAATTATCTTCCGCTTACCAAGAGAAGAAAAGTTCTTTAATGTTCAGAAAACATTGTGAGAACCAAGGTACAAACATTTATCCAGGGCGTCCTAATTAATCACTTATAACGAATTTTGGACAGGATACATCATATCATTATTTTAATAATGCCGTCATAAGTGAAATACTGTTAATAAGAACCCCTATCAACAGTTCGCTAGCGACTAACTAATTACAATTAACAAATCAAACGTTACAGAATGCTATAACTCAATTGGTACGTGAATATCAATGATCACGGCCAGAGCCAGTTTTTTGTATGACCATGAAGTTAATAAATAACCCATATTTAAAAAAGTGGGTCGTTTTAAAAAAATTGCATTAGTGGAAAAATATAATCAAAAGAACTTTGGTAGATTATCAGTAAGTAATACAAAGAGAAACTTATGAGTAAGGATTCATTTGTTACTTGAATTTGAGTGCTCGGTATAAAGTACTAAACACAGTCAAGTATCACTTGAACCTGAAAAAAGATCAATATAACATAGAAGAACGTAAAATAGCCATGCTCAACCAGATGCAATTAGATTGGTGAAATAAATTATCAGCGTTCCTATAACATTCAAGGTTGCTATCATACAGGAGTATTCTTACCACAAACTGAATGATTGGTTGCTTTTTACAAAGCAATTGTTTGATAAAATCTCACGAAATCCATAACACCATGAATACACAATTTTTTGTAGCAACCGGAAATATGACATGATCGAGAAGTGAATTTAAGACAAACGTAATGTTATGGTGATTGTTATTTCAATGTCACTGCTGAATTGTAAAACATCTTATTCATTATGTTCATTAACTAATAAACATGCGAATTCTCCGTGAAGTAAAATTAATTAGTTTAGAGTATCGCATAATTCCACGAACAAGTATATATTTTTATGAGAAGGTACATATAGAAAATTAGATTGCACCACCTTCAAATCCAGAAGTCAAAAAGATCGTGAAGAAAGACAGCATTATTTAAAAATCCAATTTCTCATTATATTGCGGCAGATATTCAACAGAAACAAGCAACAAAGGACATTGAATCAAATTGGACAAATGTATCGAAAACGTTCTCTATATGATCTTTGGGGCACTATTACAAATGCATTCTACTTCAAACACCAAAGCAGCAGCAGCAGCAGCAGCATTGAATTGATTGTGATATGGTTCTGTGCAAAGTTTCCCAGATACATTTCGAGGACACAGTTACAAGTGCATCCTATACCGCTACAGGCTACAGTGCCCTGCTAGAAATAAGCAAAGACTAGTTTCTAGGCATTATTTGACTGTCCTCAGTGCAAGGTAGATCGGATACAGTGGCCGACATTAAAATTGTATGAAAACCCTGGTGTGACGAATCCCAACTGTAGAATCCAACGTGAGACATTCACCAATAATTGTTAACTAGAAATTAAATTAAAGGGCGGGGAGCTTTTCAAATATCCCGCGTACTTCCTTGTGCCACCGCAGTGGATTTTCTTCTTTAGTTACATTTTCATGAAAAATTGTTATTCTGACAAAAAATAATATTGGATGAAGACTGGAAGAAATGTATTTTCAGTGCATAAAATATATCAATTCAAAGTTAGGTTAAGCTGAGCGTTTTAGGCTGTTTGTCATTATCACAGCTTTAACAGTCAAATTAAGGAGAGATTATATCTATTAAGATAAACAAAGATATTCGCAACATTATACAATTCATACTATACACTGGTTTGCCATCATTCCACCAAGTACCCGTATTATCTGAACCACCGTTTTGATAAAGTGGTTTGCGTAAAGTCTGCGGAGTTCAGACAGTACATGTGTCTCGATATTTAAGTAATCCGTTTTATGATGAAAATCATCTTACTTTGATGATGAAGGACTGGTGTGTTGGCTGAATATCTCCTGGGGCATAAGGCAACACCGGTATCTCGTCTCTTCGATACTTCTGAGGGTTGCTCGTAGGGGTGCAGCCGGTTGACAAAAATAATAATTTTTTTTTAGGAACAAACAGAATCTTTTCAAACATTCCATCATATAAAATTGTTTTATAACCATTTTCCAGAAAGCTTACAGCAGTTTGACCCGAATTCATTCAGAAATAGAGTTGTCTTCAAGGCTAAATGCTACCAAAGCATAAGAGATTTCAAGGCAGATAGGGAACTTGGTTGAATCTAGCATATCACATTCCCAGCGAGCACAAACATCCCTGGGAGGTTATGAGATGTTTCAAAAATATGGGCATGCCGATGTTTCTTTGAGACGTAATGTGTATTTCCCAAAGAGGTCACCGAAGGATATTCAATGTTTTGTCTTTGTTCTTTTGTGGCGTTTCTTTAAAAGCCTTTAGGAATGTATCGGTTAGGTGCACAAAATATGAATGTGTGGACGTTTTCACTTGGCATAACATAGTTCATCCTTGAGATGTTCACTGAGAATATATCTACCGGTCGCGCAAGCGCATCTCAGTAATGATCGGTTTTGTTGACAAAGTGTGTGGTTTTTAGTTTATATTCAATTAAATTCAATTTACCCCATTTTGTTTCTCGCAAAAGAAATTAGTAATGTTTTTAGAGTGAAGTGGAAGAGTTAATAAGTCAAGATTCAATAACCATCAAGTTGATCACGGACGTCAAAGTAAGTATTGAATGGTCGTTATTCCGAAATATATAACCTGAAAAACTTATACCGATAATCTTAACTTGTAAAATCATCATCATATTATTTATAATTTATGTAAATGTAGAAAAAGCAGTATATTACTGAGGGTGTATCAGTAACAAAGTTCTATTCAAATTCAGTTGAACCAGACAACGGTTCAGACTGATCTCATTCACACCTGTCACCTGTAATGAAATGTCATTCGATTTACCAGTTCCATCCTATGTTGAACTATTCAAAAAGCAAATTCAAACTCTACTGAAAATTTACCTTGCTCGTATTCTGATGATGACTCACAATATAATTAGTCTGTTGGTTTAAATGCAAATTCGGAATAAAAATTACTTTTGAAAACAAAGCAAAGTGAATTTTCACAAAGATTTGTTTTTTCTGAAGATTGTTCTTTTCATAGAAAATACATGACTGATATTTTTGTAAATGAAGTAGAATGTCAATATGTCTCTTTTTAATAGTAGATTTGTCATAATAGCACATTATCAATTTGTTGTAGATGCTGTAATTCGTAATTCTACTCTTCAGCTGTGAGTAGAAAATCAAGCATAACAAGTAAGAGAAGACAGCCGGAAATGAAGACCAGAAGAAATATAATAAACTTTTCAGGCAGAATATATTTCTAGTTTAATTTTTATGTTTTCAGATACTTTATTCTTTGTGATACAGGGTGATTCTTCATGAGGGCTAATTAGACATATTTCCAAAAATTATAATTCGATCTTTTAATGCAATAATTTTTTGTATACGGAATATATTTTAAGTTTAGTTTGTGTATTTTTACCTAGGGTGTGTAGATATTCATATTTTGGAAAAATTATTCATTTTATATTTGCAGATTTTGGTTTTGATTTGTATGTGTGTCCCTTAGTGATTTTTTGGGTTACTATTAAAATAAGTTTATCTCTGCATATTTTGACTATTGTTAATTTATAGACTATTTTTAATAAGCGGCTTGAAAGAAAACGAGAATAAATTGCATTTTGTGATGTCCCAGGGACATCTTTGGAAATGTTTTATATGCAGTGATTTAATGTAGGCAAACAGCTTTGAAAATGTTATCGCGGGTCTTTGAAAAGGCTTTGAAAAGAGCGAGAAAAAAATGCCTTTTGTGATGTCCCAGGAACATCCTAAAAACAGCGCGTGCGGCGGACATTTGGCTATACGTACACGTTCTATGCATGTATGAACAGAACATCGCAATGGAGGTTTGATGTCCTAAAAACTCGTACTTTTAACATCTCTGGGATGTTTTTGTGCTCGCTGGGTCTAGGTAAAAGTACAAAATACACTCGAATGATTCGACATTCACAAACTTTATTTAAAATATCATATGTTTCGCTAACACTTTTTCAAATGAATGTACATTCATGAGAATGAATAGTTAAAAATTCTGAAATTGCAATCAACTCTGACAATTTTTTTCTGAGCATTGTAAATGAACTAAAATGTTCACATTTCGTAATTAAAAGTGAAGAGTCCTTTGTAAGTATTAGTGAGTTTGTATTTTGTATCATCCAATAAAAGAAATGCGAGGTAGTTAAATGAATGTCAAGGAAATGATTAAACTTTTTTAAACATATCATCATGTATAAACATATTCAATTCTAGTCTAATTCTTTACATTCATTAGTTGGCGACAAGCATTTGTGAAACACTCATGAGTATGCTGAAAATGTCTGAAGAAATTATTGCTACGCTCATGAAACCAAAACAACATTTTTTTGATAAATTGTGGAAGGCTTTCGCGGCCATCGTTACTTATATGATGGCTTCTTGGGTTGTGAGGCCGACATTGATTACGAGTATGACTAGACGTTTCGCCAACACGAGTGGTTGGCATACTCAAGAGAGATTTTTTTGTATTTGACAGCTACTTGTAATCAACATCGGTCTAACATTCCAATTGAAATACAAAAAATCATTAGGTACACATTTTTTGAAATCTTTAATAGAAAAAAGCAAGAAGAATCAATATAAAACATCCTGAAGGGGAGTTATGAAAGCACTCCGTCATCAAGTAAATATTCCACTAATGTTCTATCATTCTCATCTTTCGACAAAAAGGGAAATTGTTGGAAAAATGAGCACTTTAGACGTAATCATAATTTTAAGGATCACAATATCAGTGAAGACAACACAAATGAACACATTTACTTTCATGGGTTAGTTCGGACACATTCGAACTTGTCACTGAGATTTTCATAGTAGCTCAATGCCTGAGTGTATTAGCAGCAAGTTCCAATTTTTTAGACACAAAAGCAAAACCTGGATAGACATTTTTGCAAGTTGTTCGTTAGAAGGAATTTTGAATGTCGATATCGAGTACACATGCAACAACATAAATTATCAATAGTATTATCCCAACAAAATGCAGAATTTTCGAAAAATACTTTCGCCTTGCTGGCACGAAAACTGTGTTGCTTGAGTGCCTGGCAAGGTGAAAGTATTTTGGAAATTCTGCATTTTGAAGGGATATTCGATCAGAAAATTTCACAAATATTATGGACTAAATGCGTATTGCAAGAACGGTTCATCTCGTGTAATCAATCAATGTCAGTTGAAGAGTTGAACCATCAAACTGATGTTTCTATTAAGATGCCTAAAAACCCTGGTGTGCGGACTCATACCTGTAAAACTGTAGGATAAAACGGTGGACATTCGCTTGCTTGATTATAAAAAAACAAATGAAATCGCGGTCTATTTTCCAAAAATTCCGCGATACTTCATGAACCGCCACCGTCGGTTGACTTGTTAGGGTGAATTTTCATGAACAGAAGCTTCAAGTATTGCGCACGGGCATGAAATGAAGAAAATAACATAATCATTCAAATTTACAGAATCATTGTCCGCAAGCAGATTTATTCGTTACATTTTCGACTTATTATATAATTTTTATTTTGCTGATATGCAATTTATTGGAATAAATAATAATGACACATTTCACACAAAAGTATTGAAATTCAGCAGCATGGAAATTCACCATTAGAACCTGTCAATCATGTGCTTGTGCCTATCTGACATCTGCCCAACATGCGCAAGTATCTGCGCCATTGTATCCGAGTTTTCCTTTTAAAGTTCTCTATGATAAAGTATACAGGCCGTTTCTTTTATCATGTGGTAACATAGCTATATTCTAAACCGTAATAGATACAAAGACGATTAGATGGGAAAAAATGTAACTATTGTGGTGAGCAGTACATTGGTCAGAGAAAATCTACGGGGACTCTCGCCCTTCCCGACTTATACAGGGAAAACTAAAAATGTTGTTTTCGGTTTTTTACGAATAGAATAGTTATTTCAGAAAATATAACAAAATGAAAGAGGAAAGTTTTATTGTATTCAAAATGTACTACGTAATAATAAATTTTTAATTAAACGTATTAAAAATTGTTGTCACTGATGATGCTAGTTATTTTATATGAAACGTTATAAAAATGTCGAGTGTGATATACCACTGAATTGTGATTTTATCGCTCTATCAATATTTGTGATGAAATAGACAGGACGGTATTTGAAAAAAAATAGTTGATGATGGCGGTGTTGATACGAAACGTTTGATAAAAAATTTATCATTACATAGTTCTAGTACATTTTGAATACAATAAAACTTTCCTTTTTCATTTTTTTATATTTTCTGAAATAACAATTCTATTCGTAAAAAACCGAAAACAGCATTTACAGTTTTCCCTGTATAAGTCGTGAAGGGCGAGAATCCCCGTAAATTTTCTATGAACAATTTACTGCTCACCACAATAGTTACCTTTTTTCCCATTAAATCGTCTTTGTATCTATTACGGTTCTGAATATTGCAATGTTACCACATGATAAAAGAAACGGCCTGTATATGGAGTAATAATTTTGTTGCTTATTTTGAGTTCAATTGCCTTTCAGAAGTGATATGTGTGATGAGTTGTGTGTTACAATGGTCTTTCATCGCTATTTAAAAACCTGTATGTAATGTAATAGTGAAGATGTTTCTTTTTTTGTGCAATTCTTTCTCGACAGAAAATTTATTTTTGGATAATCTAACCACACTGAAAAGATTTTACGAAAACGAATGGTAAAATAAGAAAACCTAAACAAGCTTGATGATTTATGCAAAACTGATAGATTTCAGTGGAAGTGGTGATTTTTTTTACTTTGTCACGAACTTTCGCAATTTGAACTTATGGAATATTTAAAGAAACAGTAGGGTAGGTATAACAACACGCACCTAGTTGATTGAATCGATTTGAAAAAATGTTTGCTATGTTTATTAGAGCATGGCGAGTTAAGAAATAAAATGTAAGTTCCAAATTGGTTCCAAAGTATATTTTACAGATTTTAAGTACTCACTTTCGGTACTAGACATAATGAATTATTGCGTTCATCTATCTGAATTTTGTCCACACAAAAACGGATTATGGTCAACTTATTTAGGAAAATAATATAAAATACAGAAAAATAGAGAAACGAACATCATTAATAGTCAATATTGCACTACGAAATTTTTGATTCTGCCACAACTATTTTGACTTTCAAACGGTATTCACATTATTTTAAAAAAATAACACATTTTGTGTGGTGTTATTTTTCCAAAAATTTGGTATTCCACTTCGAATATGGAAACTATATTGCTTTAGAATGATATTTCAAAAGTTTATTGACATTCCGTCAAATTCAATCAACAACAATCACAATCACTATCCCTGGAATATTGACATGAGGACGAGGCGCCATCTCTGGATCCGATTACAGAAATAGACCATGATTTCATTTGTTTTGTCTTCAAAAAAATCTAAACAAAATCTAATCAGTCGACACACCAGGGTTTTTAGGCATCATAGTTTCTATATTTACCGTGATGGTCGTAACTATGGAAATGTACACACAAACTAGAAGCGGAACACCGATTTGAAAATACCACGGGCTGGAAGAAGTGTTTTCAAAAAGTCATTGGATCGAAATGAGAATGAGAAATGAATGGATAGAAATGAGAAAATTATGAGGGAAATTTTCACTTTAAGTAACCAATTCAGTTCATGAAGCGCACATTTTTGGAATTTTTTAATTGAATTAAATCTGAACAAAACAAGTAATTTATTGAGACATTTATATTACCTAATATTTCAGGTATAGTATTGTGGAATTTCATATCCAATTCATTCGATTTGTCACTCATTATTTTATTTAAACTGAAGCTTGTCTGAGAATAATCATCACGACGCCACCATTCGCATCTGTAACTGACAGTTTTGAAATCCTTGGCAATCTATATCGTTTAGTTCGATTACGGATAACATAACAAGGTACAGAATGAATTCTTTCCAAGTGGGTCTTTCCACTCCGCTTTCCTTCCATCGTAGAAAATCTGCAATGTTTGGATCACTTTCTTGGTCCTGCCTCATTTTCGTTGTGGTCCAATTGTCGTCAACCATTAATCTCACTTGGTTGATTCCTTCGCGACGTTCAATTCGCTCACAATGCTCACAGGTATCCGAACAAGGTCTTCTCGACAAGGCATCTGCGTTGTTGTGTAATTGTCCTGGTCGATGTTATATTTTGAAGTGATACTGGTTCAACTTCTCAATCCACCTTGCTACTTGTCCTTCAGGGGTCTTCATTTCGAGTAACCACTTCAAAGCTGCATGATCAGTTCTAATGAGAAATTCTCTTCCATATAGATATTTGTGGAAGTGGTCGACAGCCTTGATTATTGCCAGTAGTTCCTTCCTTGTTACGCAATAATTTCTTTCTGGTTTGGTCAGTGCCTTGCTGTAAAACTCAATTACTTTTTCCTGGCTATCTTGCTCTTGTGATAGTACGGCTCCAATCCCATTGTTACTGGCATCTGTGTCCAAAACGAAAAGGCCTCTTTGACGTGGAAAACTTAAAATCGGACTGGAACATAGAGCAACTTTCAGCTTTCCAAATGCCCGTTCACTTTCGTTGGACCAGACGAATTTGACTCGGTCTTCTGTCAACTTATGTAGGGGTGCCGCAATGTCAGCAAATCCTTCTACAAACCGACGGTAGTAGGTGCAGAGCCCTAGGAAGCTCCTCACTTCATGTTTGTCTTTAGGTCTCGGCCAGTCTCGGATCGTCTGTATCTTCCTTTCGTTTGTTCGGATGCCGTCTGATGACACTGTGTGGCCCAGAAAGTCCACTTCCTTCTGGAACAATGAGCATTTCTGAGGATTCAGTTCAAGGTTGGCATTCCTGAATCATTGGAGTACTTCTCGCAATTTTTGTAGATGTTCTTCAAATGTCTTTCCCATGACTAAAACGTCCGTCGAGGTATACTAGACAAGTCTTCCAAGTGAGCCCACGCAAGACCAGCTCCATAAGTCTTTCGAATGTTGCTGGAGCATTGCACAAACCAAAAGGCATAACAGTAAACAGATAAAGTCCGCTTCCAGTCGAAGATGCTGTCTTCTCCTTATCTTCTTCATGTATGCCCACTTGCCAATACCCGCTCTTCAGATCTAGGGTTGAGAACCAACGTAAACCTGCCAAAATTGTTAATGTGTCGTCAATCCTTGGTAAAGGCTAGCTATCCTTTTTCGTAACATCATTCAATTTCCTATAATCCACACAGAATCTCGTGGATCCATCCTTCTTAGAAACTAACACAACAGGTGCAGACCACGGGCTCGATGATTCTTCAATCACACCATCTTTCATCATCTTATCAACAAGCTCTTCTACCTCTTGTTGTTTGGCAAATGGAACTCTTCTTGGTGGTTGCCGAATCGGATGGGCTTGGCCAGTATCGATCCTGTGTTTGACCAGGTTAGTTCTTCCTGTTGTTGTTGAATCAAAGATGTCGCTTTCACTTCTGATGAAATTTTTAGCAGCTCTCAATTCTTCTGCCGACAAGTGTTCAAATGATTGTTCAAGAACTGTCATGACACTCTTTGAGGCTTCCTTTCTTTCCTCGTGGTCACTTGAATCATAGTTCGCTACCCATGAAATAGGTTCACATATTCCAATGATATCGCCTTCTTTAGTTGTTATTTCTTCGGGATACACGTTGGCAACTCTCACAGGAATAGCATGTTTTTTCTTTACTAGGGCTCGTGCAAGAACCAAATCGCTAGGTGATTCAACACATGGCTGTACTATTCCAACGCAGCACCCAGGGTCTCCATCTAATGTAGCATAATCTACTTTCTCCGAAAATCCAGGAATTTTTACGGTTTTCACTAATCGCAGTTTCACATACATCGTCCTCTCTGTTGGAGTTGTAAGGACAAATTCTCCTCCAAACTTCATGATCCTCTCTTCATTGTCAAACGAAAACCCGTAGTCACTGATCAAATCCATCCCAAGTATAAATTCATCTTCTATATCCGCGACGTACACTGTATTTGTGATGGTGAGTCGCCCAAGAATCAGTGTAATCTCAGCTTCTCCTCGAATAGGTGCATTTTCTCCAGTGACTGTTCGAAGTACAAGGTTTGAAGAGATAGGTTTCACGCTTTCTGGCCAAAGAATGTCACTGCGAACCAAAGAAACTGCAGCACCGGTGTCTATGGTGCATACGACGTTTTCTTCGTTCAATTTTCCTGAAATGGTAAGGCTATCAGTTGTTCTTCTTAGCCTGTTGATAGGGATCCATTATTGCTAGCCAGCATGCGCCCCGATATGCTGGCTAATTCTAATTTTCCTGCCGCCCACTTGAGGACTCGCTGAAAGACCTTGTATTCATAGGTGATTGCGAACGTGGTGGCATTCTTACCCTGCAGTCTCTAATAAGATGGCCCAATTTCCCACATCTATAGCACGCCCTATTCTTCTGGGTGCTCATTCCGCTTATCAAAGATTTAATCTTTTCCAGAACCTTCTCTAATGAACTAGTAGCTGCGCTTGATCGTTGTTCGGGTTCTTCTATCGATACCGCTCGTACTTTCGGCCTCGACGTGTTGAAGGCCGCCTCCAATTCTAAGGAACGTAGCAAGGCATCGCTCATCAGGTCTTTATATTTATTTTGCTGTTCGATAGGTATCGTCTGTAACATACCCAAAGCTGGCCCTCTCAAAGCTACTATAAGGGCCGTAGCTTTTTCTTCTTTACCCCATCCATTTGCCACTGCTGCAGCTTCAAATTGTCGGCAATACATGGACCAAGAGGACTGTCCATCAAAAGTCGGTGGTTTTACGGAAATTCCTGATGTGGCAACCCTGTCTCGACGATCTTGCTTCTTGAGGAGTGCTATCTGATTTTCGAGTCTTTTCACCTCCTCTCGCACTGTATCCATTTTCTTATTGAGCTCATAGTCGATTTTCTTGACGTCTTCCTCTATTTTTCCTTTCAGTTCCTCCATTTGTACTTCGGTTTTCTGTAGAACGTGTTAAAAGAACTTATTTTGATGTTCTAGAATCTTCTGGAAGTCTGTTTTCCTTTGTTTTTCTATTCGTTCTAATTCATTCTTTTGTTGTTCGAGAATTTTCTGGAGTGCTTCTTCTAGTTCTTGTTTTTCTTTTTCTCGTTCTTGTTTTTCATCTTCTCTCTCTTTTCTCTGTTCTTCGAGAATTTTCTGGAGTGCCTCTTCTCGTTCTTGTTTTTCTTTTTCTCGTTCTTATTTTTCATCTAACCGTCGCATTTCTTCTTCTCGTTTTTCATCTAACCGTCGCATTTCCTCTTCTCGTTTTTCATCTTCTCGTTCTTTCTTTTCTCCCTGGCGCCGCTTTTCCTCTTCTTGTTTTTCCTCCTGGCGCCGATTTTCCTCTTCTCATTTCTCCTCCTGGCACCGCTTTTCCTCTTCTTGTTTTTCCTCCTGGCGCCTTCTTTCCAAATCCGCAAACTGATTTTGGATAAATTTCACAATATCCTCCATCGTATCGTACGATGTACTCCTCGTATTCACCATACATAGTTTATAAATAGGTTTTTTTTCTGTTTTTCACTAATATCCCGCTTCGGACACCACTGTTACGTTCTGCTAAATAATAGGCCGAGCACACTACTGAACTGTTTATTTTCTAACTTCACTATAAACAAACATACAGCACTTCACTGACTAATAACACACTTAAATCTATCTATACAACAATACAACTAGCTAAATATTCCAAACACTTCTGCTTATTATCACTTTCTATACTTCTTAAATAATTCTCTTCATAAAAACTTCCTTTCCAGTCAAACGTCTCCGTTTATATAGGTGCTCATCGTGTAGACTGGATTAATGACGATGATTCGAGAATACTCAAAACGGAGAACTTCTACACATTTCCAGGAATTGAGCGATGACGCGGCAGCTCCGTTATCTAGACTATTCATGCAGTACAGAAAACGATCCATCCAAATAAGCACTTCTTGGAATTGATTTATCGATGAGGCGCCCGCGGAATGGACTCAGAGGCGCAGCTAGGGGGCTTTTATCAATCTCGTAACACTACGTTCTGTAGTGGTTGTGGAGATAATATATCAACTAATACAGGTATCTGGTATAAAATAACACAATAGGCTGACCCAATCTTGCACCGAATAAAATAATTACAATATGTGGGGTTACAATCAATTTACGATTTGAACGGGAACAATATAATAGAAATCACGAAATGGAAGACATTTTTGTAAAACCGATCTCGCGTATGCTTATTGATCAGGATGTAGATTCCATTTAGCTGTTGTTAATTAATAATCCGCATGGTTCAGTTCAATAACAACGACTGGCTTTTGGGATACCTAGTTCTCCTGTGATTTTCCAATGATTTCTTGAACAGTTGACATCGGGTATTCCATACTGCAAAATTGCACGAACTGCTTTATAGGTATTATGTAATCGATGTTGAAAACACAGACGAAGAACATTTGAAAAAGTTAGTAAAACTATTCCGATGATCATAATAAAGCGGATTGCTATGTTACAATTCTAAATGTACGTGTACCCGAAGATGATGTAGGATAAATTTCAAGAATTGATTAAATGTATTATTTATTCTACAAACATGGTCCATTATCATTCTGAATATCGACTTATTCCAGATAGTTCTGAAAACCCTAATCTGTGGTTAAGATGAAAAAAGCGCTGGCTTCAGTTTTATAATAAAACTTCCATGACAATTGAATTGCCATGGTTAGTATTCTGGGCTGATGTGTAGATGACTATTAATTGTCATTGTAATTAATTATTATTGCTTCAACCCAATTCATTTCAATAATATAGTCGTTCAGTTAGGTAATGAAACTTTGTCTATATATTTCAAAACTTCTTTCAATAAAGTACACTGTGACTTCAAATCATTCGAAATATATGTACATTACTAAAATTCCTCAAGATGTTTGCTGGTCCTTCATCCATCGCAAATACTTCTTTGTGAAACGATATGTTTCAAAATGTTATGTACAATGAATTCATTAAATTTTTTCAAATCATCAGTTCTGCGATTCACAAATTCTCTATTTGACAATATTAAGTGATAGAACCAAATAAGCATAATGTCAGAGAGTGGATACGTTGAAGGAAAATAGTTCAGAACATGAGACTGTTTGTGATTGAGTTATGGTACAAGAATGTTGATCGTTTTTCAGCACATAGTAATAATAATAATAATATAATAATAACTCCCTCATAAATACTCATAGAGTGTAACCAAAGGAATAGCTTATGCGGGTAGAGGACGGCTATCATTATTATTTCCCGTGATGCATCAGGGCGACTCAATTATTTTTGATGGCGTAATCACTTTTGAGCTGTAGGAAAACCCTGAAAATCTACAGCACCACCTCGGTACAATTCACATCGCCTATCGGCTGATGAAATTGAGAAAAAAAAATCTCACTCATGATTCGAATCAGGCCAAACGCCAGTAAATGATTCAACGGTCAACATCTAACCACTTCGCTACCGACCACATGATTGTTCTGTTACCAAGACTGAACATTTTTGTTTACTAAATAATTTTTGATGTGATGCAGTATAATGTTTCGAATATGCCGAAAAATTTATATAAATAAAATGAAAGGATACTCAACACTTCTATCTCATAAAGGAGTAGCTCATCGTTGACGTAAATGGATAAGCATGCTTGGGGTACCGCCATTGCACTTATGTACGTATAGGATATTCTCGTTGTAATACTCATTCCCGCAGCAAGATATCGTCCCCTTGGAAGTGGTTTCATTCTGAATGCCTGAAAGAGACATAAAAATGAAGAATGAATAATGTTGAATGAAAAATGAAAATGGTAGGATGACTGCGCCTAATCCCAGCCACTTCTAGAGATCGGCCTTCAATATATTCTTATTCAAATAATAATATTGGATTACAATTTACATTAACAATTTTTTTAAATTATTATTTTTTAATCTAACAAGGGAACAAGTCTTTCCTGATAGCACCATTATTCCTACATATCTATATTTTCTGGGAATATTTTTACAATTTCCTTTTACAGTTTATTGCCGATGCAGAATACAAACTGATAATGGCCAATATTGACAACAATTTTAATGAATTAGGAAAAACATTTTTTCTGCAACTGTTGATTTAATAATTTGTCTGCTCTTTAGCTCTGGGAGCGCCCCCTCTTGCCCAAGCTCACTTTGGAGTGCGGAAAATTTTGTCTTCATGAAATTTGTGGGCGCCACCATATAATTCCTAATAAGCCAGTTCTAATTAGAAGACCGCCAAAATATTCAGGAATCAGAAGACGATTCAATAATTGATGAACTCCAGTAGAAAATAAAGAAACACGCTACCAATGACAAATGAAGCAGAATAAGACTAACGCTCTGATGAGTAAAGATGTTTTCCAATAAGGAAATGGACCAGTTATAAGGAAAATAAAATGCGCAGCTGTGACGTCACGGAGCCGCTTTCTGAAAGAATGTTATCCAATGTCGCTGTATCTCGCAAATTACCAAGGTATAATATGTGTAATGGGCACAGATCTCATTTTATGAGGTCTGTGGTAACAGGTGAGCAGAAGGGTCTGCTTCGAGTGTTATACTAAACTCATTATTCGGAAATAAAAGTGAACAACAACCACCGAGGAAAAGACTATTCTTCTTTGGCCTATTTTTGAGGATATTTTTTTCTGTAACTCTTTAAATACTCTTTCAGCCTTTCTGTATTTAATTTCATTGATTCCATATTCAAGTCGCAGTTTAATCAGATCTTGTACACAATTGTCGTTCGACACTAAGTAGGATACTTGGAACCTTCAAAATCCTTTAGTCTCCTCATTTCGTAGGAGCCCTCGAATCTATCGTTCCTATTTTTTGTCACCAAAAACTGAAGATATTTGAGAAAACATTCAAACCTCTTATCACTATCCGATTACCTAATGATCATGGCTGATCTACGACTTATCACCACAATATACTAGTCTCTTTCACGCTCATAGTACGTTCAGTGCAGATATTGTATTTTAAATTTCATCAACTCCACAAATGCAATCAAAATATGATATTCACCTACACCAAAAATAAACAAGGGTATGTCCCATCATCCTAGACACACGCCAATAAAGTATTTAACCGGATACCGAATTCACTTCGTTCTGTTCCAGTTCACTCTGGTGAGTTAATTTCGTGAATATACAGCCAATTTGTTATTTTAGTACACTTGCAAGAATGTTTTTGGCAATTTTTTTATAAAATAATCTTACTCCCTAAAATGTTTTGAATACGTTTATACGGTAGTTATAACTATGAAATTGGCACCATTTTTAAAATACTTTCGTCTCCATTGAGCCTTTCGCAAACACTACAAAACTAGTTCATAAACATTCTAGCGGATTAAAAACAATTAAATTATTGTATTTGTACACAAAACAACAGTTTTGTGAAAGCTTTTATACGTATTTCAAGGAGAAAGATCTGAAGTGAAAAAACAACTAGTATAGTAATAAAAATGTTTTTATTTGATTTTATTTTCATTTCCCAAAAAGCAATTTTGAAATGATATCAAAAGAGATAAAGAAAATATAAATGTCAGTCATCATCACTATTTACAAGAAGCCATTTTAGTAATATTTTTATTTCTGTATTTTGAGACATATTTTGCGATACCCAAGAAGGAATTTTTGATGGAAATGAAATTTTATTGTTGAATATATAGCATAATATGGATACATTTCTAACGCCCCTCTTGTTTGCTGCCGTTTTTTCATAAAAACACAAAATATAGTAAATTGAACTTCATCGATTTGAAAATTTTTCGTGCAGAAACATGTACCGATTTGTTCATTTATTCATTTATTTGTATGAATTAAATGGTTAAAATATCAACACAAATGCATTGTTTCGGTATTTACATCTTTTGTCATCTTCATCGTGCGGAATGTTTAAATTTTTTAATGGCCTCTTCCTATAAAACAATTTTGCACCATTTACTAGTAGTATATGATAATTTAGATACCATGCAATTTCTATAAAACATTGAAAACATTCTTTACCTTAGTTATGCAAAAGGACCAAACTCGGGAATTATTGATAAGTGTTCAGATATGAATTTCCGTTGAACCAATACATATTCCAAATTCAAAAAATATTCAGGACTTCCAATCAACAAATCGAAGATTCATGCAGAAGATATTTTGATTATATTGGCTTGGCACAGGTAGCAATTCATCTTTGCTCACACTCTAGTAGGTAATAGGTATTTTGGAAAAGCAACATTTTCTTCGAGTCCACCCTAAATCTCCTTATGATAATCAAAAATTAGTAGTATATAATATATATGTTGGATAATATAGTTAGCAATAGCATTTTATGTGCAACTGGTCAATTTATTTCATGAGCAATTTTAGGAATTCTCAGTATTGTCGAGAAAAATCAATACTATAAAACAGTTGTATAGCTCTTAACTAAACAACAATTTACCTATGAAAACAAAATTGTTCCTCAAAATAATCTAATATAACTGTTATATAAGATTACAGAAATAATTTTTAAAATAGTTTTATATTACTTTTACAGTCAGGAGTCAGGATAATCATCAGAATATAAAAAAAGCCACTTTAAAATAATTCAATTTCATAAGATGAATTGTTTTATAAGTTGGCTCTAGATACTTTTAAGAAATAGTTTGATGACAGTTTTATAATATATTTAATAATTTTTTCATATAAAAGTTTCGAAGATAAATTTATTAAATATTTTAGTTGTCGTCAACAGAACAGTATTATAGCTACAATACAATGAATGAGCATTTTGGCAGTATAAATAAAATAACTATACAATAGAATAGTCGTATATCATCCGAGTTATAAGACAACTTTGCTGGTTGGGAAGGTGGGGCACCGAAAACGAAACAGATCGAATATCTTCAAAATACATGTGTTTTGAACAAAATGCAAAATCACTTAAATTTTCAATCCAAGGGGGACATCTTCCAATCATAACCTCAACTGTCATACCTCTCCCCCCACCCCTTGGTAACTATCACCCAAACAATTTGAATAGGGAAAGAAGTAAGTGTGACACAGTGACAGTAAGTAAGTGAGTGAGTGAGTAAGTAAGTAAGTAAGTAAGTAAGTAAGTAAGTAAGTAAGTAAGTAAGTAAGTAAGTAAGTAAGTAAGTAAGTAAGTAAGTAAGTAAGTAAGTAAGTAAGTAAGTAAGTAAGTAAGTAAGTAAGTAAGTAAGTAAGTAAGTAAGTAAGTGAGTGAGTGAGTGAGTAAGTAAGTAAGTAAGTAAGTAAGTAAGTAAGTAAGTAAGTAAGTAAGTAAGTAAGTAAGTAAGTAAGTAAGTAAGTAAGTAAGTAAGTAAGTAAGTAAGTAAGTAAGTAAGTAAGTAAGTAAGTAAGTAAGTAAGTAAGTAAGTAAGTAAGTAAGTAAGTAAGTAAGTAAGTAAGTAAGTAAGTAAGTAAGTAAGTAAGTAAGTAAGTAAGTAAGTAAGTAAGTAAGTAAGTAAGTAAGTAAGTAAGTAAGTAAGTAAGTAAGTAAGTAAGTAAGTAAGTAAGTAAGTAAGTAAGTAAGTAAGTAAGTAACAGTAATTGTGACAAATAGGTAATTTCATAAGGAATTCAGCCATGTCAATTTTCGCAACCTAACTTTCTATTTTGGCGCCCTCTTATGGGACTAACAACAAATTATGATACGTCATTTGCAAGCTAATTTGACATTAATTCGGTGACAATGCATATGGAAAGAAAAAAAATAAAATGGCGGCTCTAAAATGGCCGACAAGATTTAAAATTATGGTCCGATTTGATTCAAACTTGATGGGTGGTGGTTTTCAGGGTCGGAATTCATAAATTATTTATGAGTCCAAAAAAAAACAAGATGGTAGCTCCAAGATGGCGGACGAAATTTGTAATTATGGTTCGTTTCACCCACCATCTTGTTTTTTGTATCGACAAAAATTCATAACTTCGACCCTGAAAATCCCCACATACTAATTTTGATTAAAATCGGACCATAATTACAAATTTTGTCCGCCATCTTGGAGCCACCATCTTGTTTTTTGCAATAACAAACAATTTATAATTTCCGACTCTGAAAACCACCACTTATTAAGTTTGAATCCAATAGGACCATAATTTTGTTCGCCATTTTGTTTTTTTCTTCAGAAAAATTCCCTAATGCATGGTCACCGAGTTTATGTTAAATCAGCTAGCAAATGAAGTATCATAATTTGGAATACAGATCAGTTGTTTTTTCCGCAAGAGGGCACCAAAATAGAAAGTTAGGTAGCGAAAATTGACATGGCTGAATTCCATATGAAATTACCTTTTTAATGATGTGTCACACTTACTACTTTCCCTATTCAAATTGTTTGGGTGATAGTGAACAAGGGGTGGGAGGAGAGGTATGACAGTTGATGTTATGATAGGAAGATGTCGCCTTTGGATTGAAAATCGACTTGTTTTTTCATTTTCTTCACAACACATGTGTTTTGAACATATTCGATCTATTTCGTTTTCGGTGCCCCACACTGTATAAACAACCAAATCGCCTTCGATAGTAATATTATAATAATTCAGTCGAAAACATCACAATCGCCCTTTCATCTTTCATAATAACTCGATCCGTACGGTTTATGACCGATTTCGATAGGTCCATACAAGGGTTTCTGGCTTTACCTTTTCTGGAATTTTTCCTAGGCGGTATTGATTTATTACCTAACCCGTTTATTTCTCATGTTCGAGAAAGAGGACGTAACATTTGATTTGTTCCAGTCCTCAGGCCCCATTTTGTTCCAGAGATGTAGTTTGGGAACTTAATCTGTGGTTTAGGTATGGTGTTGTCCACCTCTGCCAACAGTGCCAACTGACAACTATGGATCCGTTCTCAAAGGATTTATTACTGTTCGAATGGATCCGATTAGATTATTCAAAGATTCGTTTTATAGATATGTATACGAATTCGATCAACTGTTTAAAGCTAGGTTTTTATGCATCAGAATTTTCGGTTTTTCGTAGGAAATTTGAATGATATTTTGAGCGGTTTTCATTTGTGCGAAATGCCTTCACGGATTAAATGAAATATTCAACGTCAACCCCCCAATTTACTGTCCATTTTCTCAAGTAAATTCCTCGGCTAGTTAATTAAGCTGTGGTAATTGCCATGTAATTTTCGTAGTTTGAAAATAGGTCTCACCCAAAAACGTTTTGGAGCCCTTTTTCTTTTTTCTTCAATTCAAAATTTCAGTACGTTAACAAAATCAGTGAAATAAAAAATATTACGGATGTTTATACTTATATTAATAATCATGAGATTACTCTCCATATTTAACATTAAAATTTTCAATACGCCTGGAAACAAACATACATAACCGCACTGATCATTGTTTCCCTTTAAAATTTCGGACAAGTTGACTTTATTTCAACTTCTTGAATTCATTCGTACCATCAGTTAAAATTTGCCGCCACGAAATATATTTGAACAGATTTTGACAGATTTCGTACGAAAAACGAACAATTCGTGTACATGAAAACTTAGCTTTACACCAATACACATTAAATACGTATGTTTGTCTCTCTTATTCGTATACGAATTGGAAGTCGAACGATTCGAGAATAGCTACCCAGTTGTAGAAACGCCGGTATGATTTTCGTGTACCGACAGCGGCATGTTGAAAGTAGGTATGTCTTGCGATTCCTCTTCTTTCCAATCGATGGTATTGGTGTACTGTCCCTTCCCGTATCTATAATTATTCCTTTCCGTCGTGCTTGGGATTACTTTCTAGTGCGAATAGTTAGCGAAACTTTAGCTGACACCAGCTGACAAGAAAAATGCCACAATTCGTATCGAAATGGAAGAATACAAACGAAAAATGTAAGAACTTCTCGATCCTTCAAGCAATCGTATTTAAAAAAAAGACCGATTACAAACAAGTAGGTAGGTACTGTATTTATCATAGGGCCATTTGACAAAAGCAAATTGAACATTAGCTCTCCGTCCTGAGCGGGTCTGCACTGACGATCGGTAGAACCGTTAAACTATTATGCCTTACATAGTCTCCCGGAAGTATTGCAAGTATGTTCTTGTTGTAGATATATTTGCTAGGTGAATCGGCAATCGAATGGAGCAGTTGAGTTACTATTGGTTCGATGTTTGCCGACAAAACTCCTATAGTATAGGTTTTCAAGGATCTGAATTATTTAATCTATGTTCTATCAAACAAATATTTGTTTATTCCACAAAGTGGAAAATTGAGGCAAATATCAGACAGAAAACAACTAATTCTGCCGTCAATTTGTGCAACGATTCTCACGGACACATAAATACAAGTGCTACTTGGTTATGAAGCCATTGAGGAGTATCCTTTATTTTTTTGGAAATGACCACCTGCTTACATGCATGTTTCGATGTTTTTTCCCTCATCGGTGCAAGGATAGGTCAGACAACAATATAGTCTTCTTGTTCCACAATATGAATGATAACATTCAAAAGCCTTATAGTATCCGTCTACAAATGGAGCCGCGACTTATTACATGTTGTTGTAGAAGCTATTTATTTATTTATTCATTTATTTCAAAGTAGGGATACAGATGAAATTCGACGTGTATCCTCATTTTAGGTGATCAATTAGTGAGCTAATAAAACTTACATGGTAGATAACATGTAACTGATATATGAACAATATTTGAATAGTGTAATTATAAAATTATCTCTAGATAAAGAGTGTTTGGGAATTATTTTCTGGTTAACGAAAGCAAAATATGAATTTGACGTGATTTCTTAATCTTAGAAATCAAACCCTGAAGACTGTGATTTTATTAAAGCAGCAATAGCTACTGTATTGAAATGAACATTTAATAAAATGTTCTGCTGGTCATTCTGCAAATAGAAGACTTAAATACTGAGTTTTTTTTTTCTAAAAGTTGTATTGAAAGTTTCAAGGCTTCTTAAATCTCTGCTAGGATATTTTGGATGATTGTCTGGAACAATCAATTCGGTTATTGGATATTATATAGATCATTAGAAGGTCTGACATTCTCCTTTTTAAGGTGAGAGGCAACATACATGGAATACTTTTTGAGATTTGGATTGTAATTGCTATTCGTTATTGAAATGTCTGTTTCACGAGCTAGTTGTTTCACTTTGTTCTTGATGTTTTCAATTATTTTCTGATGAGTTACAAGATTCCGAACAACTGATGTAAAGATCAATTTGCTATTATAAATCAAAGCGTTTTATAGGTTCAAGGGAGGGAGATATGAATCCCAACAATCGATTGCAATTCACTATCAATTTTAACAACAATTAAGAATCCTTTAATGAAAAATTTTCTCGAACAATTTTTCAAAGATACAGACTTTGCTAATTGATTTATAATTTATGTTGCTCCTGTTGCCTCCTATGAGTAGAGGCATACTAGTGAAACATTTCCATTTGTTCGAGAGTGTAGAGTGACAAATTGAAAATGTTTTGAAGGGGATTTGTTAGATCAAGCTTACAGTTTCTAATGAATGCACTAAGTATATTATCAGGACCTGGCACTCTGTACATTTTTAAATTATCCGTTGAAATAAACGCCCTGTGTGTTACAACCAAGATTTAGTATTGAAAAATAAACTTCCGTATTGCAAAAGGGAGTTATTCTGTATTCTTCAAGACATTATCGATAGCATCAAAAACTTGTGGCTCTGAAATATCTACTATGTTGTTGCAAACGGGTCCAGAGTGTACCAGTATGCTCTTGAAATAAGTAGAAAATCAATAGAAAATAATATCATTACCATGATTGTCAGCTGATTTATCTTTGAAAAGAACAGAATGATATTAGTGATGTGATTATATTTTTTTGATTTGATGTATATCCAAAAGTTTGTGGAGTCAGCAATAATTTCATTTCCGATATCATTTATATGTCAGTTCTGAATCAATTGTTTGGATTTTCTTTGTAATTGAGACAAAAGTTGAGCATGACAAAAGTGAAGACCTCTACAGATTTTATATTTTTCAGGTGAATCATTTATTCTTTCAAAAGTTGGATGTTATCCGGCTTGAAATAAATAGGATATTCCTTTTTCATTACAAAAGTTGGTACATCTTGTGTCAAGATATTGATGAGTTTTTCAAAAAAATTCCAACTGCTTCATTGTTTTTTTTTTCATCCAATCAATGAGACCAAATCATCTCAGCTATCGCAGAACTGATAATTACCTAATTTGCTTCATTAAAATTGAATTCAATATTTGACTTTTTCCCAGGTATTCAAATATCAAAGTCCATGTATAATGGGGGATGAAGTGAAGGTTCTTCAGTCATGGGGGGTATTATCTTTCGTTAAGCTATGTACCTACTGAAAATAGATAATATAAAGTTGTTGCCAAAATGGATTAATGCGATTATGAGAAATTTTTGCCGAATGTATAGTGTTATTGACATCTAAGTAGAGATACAAAATAGATTATACAAAAAGTGATTGAAGACATGGAAATTTTATTGTGAGGAAAAATCCTATTTATTTTCAGGAAATGAAGTTGTAGTGGAAAAATATAACGTTGTGGCGTACTTTTTTTCAAGCTAGGCAATTCACCACAATAAAAACTTCCACCTTGGTGTTTAGGATATCAAACTTCAGTAGTAGAACCAAAAATCATGGAAATCTTGATTTCTGATAAAGTTGCACTTATTTCTAATCGTTATTTTTTTTAAGGAGCTATAGCCTGTGCATGTACACGGATTGATAATAAACACCTCATCATTACCAATACCGTTTCATAATTAACAACGTCAACTTCTGGAAGCTTCCGTTGTTAGACATTGTAATTCACACAATTTGAAGATGATTAAAATTGTATCTGACCACAACTGACATAACTTCATGAGAATCAAAAGATAATTAAAACGATTTATTACCTTCGAGGTTGGAGAAAAAACTCTCACAAGCGCAGGATATTTGCCAGCGTTGATGATTGTGAAAGACTGGTTGAACCTCTTGCCATCATAAGCATCGGTGAATATCATTTTTGATGGGATCACCCTTACACCATTGAGTTCCTTATAATCTGTTAAATGATCATCAGATTTTAGAGGAATGTCCACTCCAGAACTTTGATAAGACCCTCTTCTTGGCGAGAGCGACAAGTCTGGTAGCTCATCTATTCTATTCATATTTATTCATGATTTTTGCAACTTGACGTTATATCTGACTTATTTGACTTTCGTTACAGTATCGTGTCAAACCTATCTAGAGTGTTGTATTGATATTATGAAAATCAACCCAACAAGTATTGGAAATATATTACGATGGAGGAAGAAGTATAATATAATTAATATTCATTTGGTAATAGGACCGAGATATTCAGCAAATCCCCTGGTGAGAAGACTAAAGTTTCGAGTGAATTCTAACGGAAGCCCTACTTCCACGGTAGAATTTGAAATTATGATGAAAGTATCACCAACGAAACAATATTCTTCTTCCTCAGTGCAGAAGTTTCGGCGTCTGTTTAGGTGCATACAACAGATGCAAAACATATAGGAAATTTTTTCCAAATATATATTGAAAACTAATTCAGTAGGAAATATGGTGGGATTGGGGAGTATGGAGAAATCGAGAATTTATGATGTTCCAATCCATCCAATCGAATCCAATCCATCGAAATATGGGCCGCAGTGGTCATGATGGTAGAGCGCTAGTCTATCAATCAAAGGGACGTGGGTTCGATTTCCAGCATGTTCACTGGTCATGTGCTAGGAATCGTACGTAAAAAGGTAATACCTCGTTAATCTCTAGTTTCGACTTCTGAGGGCTGTCGTTCGTAGGGGGATAACAGTTGGTTAACGGAAAAAAAAAAATTTTACAAAAAAAAAATCAACATCAATCTGATAATAAATTTAAATCAGCAAGTCGAGAACGATGTCAACATCTATTGAGCAGTGGAAGTACCTTCCAGAGAAACGATAAGGAGTATAATTCAGCTCTTAATCCTGATCGAGTACTATCAATTATTCGCGGTTTCCAAGGCAAGTCATTGATCAATAAAGAATTCCAGAATGAGTCACTGTTTAACGAAAAAGCGATTTTTTTATTCTGAATAGATCTTTCTATACAAAACTCTTATACGACATTGAGAGTGAATTGGTACTACATGAATATTGATATGTGTTGACGAAAAAATACTTGAAAATCAGACTTTATTCAAAACTACTATTGTCTTTTTACAGCTTGACAGTAATATGGACAACCCCCTTCCAATCTTTTTTTGAGGAGGTGAAATAAAGTCCTTATGTGAAGGTCTTCTATGACAGTCTCCAAATCAGGCATACTCACTAAAAACTTCACTTCCATTATTGAGGCCCATTTGACTGTTGCCTTTGGTGACACTTAAGCCTGATGGCCCGTTGTATCTGACCTCTAATGTATGATCCCATCACCCACTTCAGTGCCTTTGTGCCTTGTACAAGTTCGTACAAGTCCTTTGCTTGGTGAGAACTGTATGATTCTGGTCTGCCAGATGGCTGTGCAAAATTATGCCTCGCAACAACAGCACAGCATGTATTACTGTTTCTGAATCCTTACCGCACAGTCTGCAGGTCAGATCTCCATTATACAGCCCATTTTGTTGAGGTGCTCCTTCACCGGTAAGTGACCGGTCAGGAGTCCCGTAATATTTCTTAGCTGGCTCCTGTTCATCGTTTTTTGTGACACGCTCCTTTGATGATTTCTATTCCATGTTTGTTTCCTGGGATACTTTTCCAGTAGTTTTTGTTCCCAATCCTGTCTCTCAAAGACGCCCTTACTGTACCACTAACATCTGCCTTTGGTTTGGAGAATTTTCCGAACCTTTCCTTGCGAGTTCTTGGCGCATTTGAGGATGGCGTACACCTATACCTGAAAGACCGAAGTATAGGTGCCCAGTGAGTAGCTGATGCTAGTACTTAGGTTCATGGAGAACACAGCTGAGCCCGTTCCATTTCCAGTCTTGGGTCCATCTGTGTATTAAATTTTTCCCTGTAAAAGGTCCTTGAGCTGCTAGCCGTCCCACTCAGTTCTGTCTGGCACCAGCACCCTGTATTGGTTATTGGATTATCGTATCCCTTTCTCTTATGTTTCATGTGGCAACTTCTTATTATTCCCGGAGTGGTCGATCTCAGCTTCGAACAGCATAAAATCGATGAGTGTTTGATAAAGTACCTAATCAAGACAAATGTCAAGTAGTAATTTTTGAAGTTTTACCTTTTATCAGTGCAAGGGCAAATTTAGTGGTTGATGACAATGTTTGGAGGAAGTGCAGTGAGAGACCAAATCAAGAACGATGAGAAATCGAAATGTCTGGGGATAACATCCTCGGTAACCCTCCTACTTTGAATCTTTGTGGAACGGAATTATATCGCTCCATATGAACCGCTAGCTTTGTTAACGCAGAAACTTGATATTCCAGGAAGTGATCTGCAATCCTTTTCATCTTTGTGAGGAGATTGATTTTTATGAAACCTTCATTTCATGAAAACAATTTAGTTATTGCAAAAAGGAGTTTGACAATTATTATATTTCACAACAAAAATATATGCATATAAATTACCCCTGGTTGATGTAAAACGAAAATTTCCTCTCAATAAGTTTGTTTCAACTTCCACTTATTTATCAATTTCCATCAATACGACTAGGTAGGTACTGTAATTAAATTCAGTACTATTTGGATAATACGATGCAGTTGCTTTTGAAATTATGTAGCCTTACTAGATTAAGACTTAAATTCAAATCTACGTGAAATGTATATATTTTGAATGTATGTGACTATAGTTTTCTCGCTAAGCTCTAAGACTACATGTTTTTTTGCTATAACTCAGATTGTAGAAGTCCTTGGATTATGCAAACTTTTTTCACTTCTAAAATTGGTTCTAATAACTTATCAAGAAATCAGATACAACCAGACCTTTTGCACAAATGGAGTATAAGCCAACTGGCCTATATTTCTATTCCTAATATCTCATTGGGTATGTTCTTGATAATGTAAATTTTGTTTCCTTTCATTGAAACCGACACGATACCAATATGGTTATTACCTTACTCTGTCATTACGAATGAATTCACTGCACATCTCCAGACCCGCAAGGCAAATAACATCTCATGGGAGTTTGGCGTGATCGCGCTCGATACAGGCTATGGTTCCCGTCACAAGTTGCATTGCCCCCTGGAGAGCAGGAAACAAAAGCGTCCGGACGGAATAGACTGGGACAGCATGCAGACTGTCAGATAACGCGACTAATTTTATTACAAAGTCGAGAGTTGCTCACATCCCTCAGGATTTTCAGAAACACTTAAGCTTCGTGGCATACGCTCCTCTCACGTTCGTGTATTGCTTTTCATTTGTCCAAATACTGAACCTTCAAATACCTATATTTTTTTTTTGGTCGGGTGAATTGAGCTTATATTCTTTTATTTTGTCGAAGCGGTTGTAGAAGAATAGTTGTTTATCTTCGATCTCAAAATCGCAAGTTCAGCCTAATTATCATTCAAGCGTCTTGATTTTTCAGCCTGTAGAGTTCCTTTTCATGTACAGGAATTATTATAGTTTTATATTTTTCGTTCACACACAATCATTTTTGAATTTTTTTTATTTGAACAGAGTAACTATAATTAATTATGAAATATTACTACTGGCTACTACAATTGATTCAAGGTATTCATATCAAAATTATTACAGGTGTCAGCATTAAATAAGTGCTGTCGTCTTCAGGTCATCGAACAAGAACCTCCAGATGTATGAGATTATCGAGCTGTAACCTCTCCATCCCCTGAGGGGGTCTTGTAAGGGACGAACATGATTTAAGATCATGATTGATAAATTGGGAGGAAATAAAAACTTACACTGTGTAAATTTGGAAGTTTTTATTTCCTCCCTATTTATCAATCATGGTGAATTTACACATTTCAGATGACAATACCATAGAACTGAAGATAATGCTTCGTTTTCTGAAACTGGTGGATTGGTGGAAGATCGTAGTAGTGGATGAAATAATGGATACTAGTCTTGATATTTGCTTGTCTCAGCTTGAGGGGTAGAAGTACTGGGTTGGTATTGAGATCTTGGATCTCAATTTCTTGTCCTCTTGTGAGATGTATGCCGCAAAGGGACGAAGAATTTAGTTATCCTTTTAGGCAAATGCCTGATGACTTTTTTTCATGAATGTTAGCATTTTCCTTGTCGACAGATACTATGGTTTCTTTATGGATGGATGTTGTATATATCTTAATGCAGAGTTTGTAGGTGATGTGGGTTTCTCTTTTCTTGTCCCGCTTTTCTATGATAATTGTCTTCTGTTTCTGTATTTCCTCCTTGATTTTTTTATATATTTTCCTTGTTTTTTCTCTATGCTGTTGAACATAGTTGTTGATTAGGGCTCGTCTTACCTATATCGATGTATGTATGCATCTTGACTGTTGAGATGCCCGTTGATAATATCCTTGGGTTTTTGTCTTGTAGAATGGATGATATTATTGTATCCTAGAATGACTTATTGTTCTTTGGTGTCTCTTCTATTCTTTTCTCCATATTCTCAGGTGCTCGTTCAATGTAGAGTGAAATCTTTTGATTATTTCATTTTACATAGTCAGTGATATACCGGGTGACTACGGAAGTATTGCCTACGGAATATCTCAGTTATTGTATGAAGTAGGTTTGTGAAATTTGGAGCGTCGATATAATGACATAAGAGCTAGAATTTGAGCATATTGACATGTCGAAGTTAACTTCCGGTCTGACCGGAAGTAACATCAACTTTCTTATTTTAAATGGAAACCCTATTTTTTTTCTTTTCGCTTTATTCAGCATTCAATTCCCTTTCTAATGACATATCACAAGTTGGTATCTAACCTGAAACTAGATCAGAAAAAAATTATTATTGAAATTCACCGAGTAGGCCGTGGAAGCAAAATGAAAGCCGAAAATTGAAAAGTTGGCTATGGAAAGCATACGTCACTTGATAACAGTTGCTACTACTGTGATATTTTATTTTCATTCGTCGGCGTTATAAAAAGCCGCCAAAAAAAATATTGGAAAAATTGGGAAAAAAACAATACTCTGTAGGTCCATAAAAATAGGAACATACAACTTTTTCTTGCCTGTACTATTCAGCATAACCATTCCTTTCTAATGATATAATAGAAAGTAATTTTTTGAAATGAAATACCAAAAAATCCAATTATTATTATTCAAACAACAAAACAGATTATCGCCATACGGAAAAATAACATTAAAAATAATGTGGAATGATAAATTATATCCTGTAGGTTCTAGGTTAAATAGGAACATAAACGTACTTGGTCTGTGCCATCGTCCATAGATATTCTAATATCTACCTATGGACGATGTTTGTGCTATTCAGAATAATCATTTCATTGCAATAATCATTCGAACCAAAATATTAACAAGTAGGCTGATTAAGATGTATTTTGGAATGAAACAAAAAAGAAACGAGAGCTCTCACGAACGCTGCTATCCATATTATTTTGACGTTCGAAGTAGTGTTTTTGATTCTGCCATTTTAAAAGGGTTTGGAAATCGAAATCAGTTAGTGGAATATTCAAAAAATGCCCCGTTATTGTATAAAAAATTCTTATGCCGCTGAACGATTGTATTTAGAGCGATATCCAGGGAGGCAGCAACCGCCAAGAAGGTATTTCCAGTGGCTTGAAGAAAAATTAAGAACTGAGCCTGATGTTCACGAAGACCAAGGAGCATTTGTTATTGATGAGGAAACTGAAATTAATGTATTAGCTTTAGTACAATATGATAGCACAATTTCCTCAAGGCAGATTGGCGCCGAATTAGCTATAAGTAAGGACTCTGCTAGGAAAATTTTGAAAAAACATCGATTTAAATCCTTCAAGTATCAGTTGCATCAACATTTGTATGAAAATGACGGTGAAAGGCGCCTGGAATATTGTAATTGGTTTCTTCGAAAAAATGCTGAGAATCACCTATTTAACTATTATATCTTGTTTACGAACGAGTCAAGATTTACCAACAATGGATTATTTAACAGGAATAATACATGGTAGGTACTGTACTTTATTTGGATTATTGTCGATAGTCGAAGTGTAAAGTGCTAAAAGTGTGAACGGTCTTTTGTTTCAGGTACTGGGCGATAGAAAACGAGCACCGGTTTCGACAAGGTGGCTTCCAGGAGAGATTTGGTGTGAATGTTTGGGCAGGAATAGTTGGAACTCATAATGTTGGCCCCATTCTTTTTCAAGGCCAACTAACCGGAGTGAGATACTTTAATTTTTTTAACGAATGAAATTTCGGAATTCATTAACAACCTACCAGCGGAAATAACTGAGAGAATGTACTTCCAGCAAGATGGCGCCCCTCCGCATAATTCAAGAATAGCGAGAAATTATCTTCAAAATCGCTTTCAAGAGAGACTTATAACAACCCATGGTCCAGTCTGGTGGCCACCAAGGTCACCTGATCTTACTCCGTGCGACTTTTTTCTATAGGGGCATCTTAAAAATAGGGTGTATTCCACACAGCCTACAACTCTACATGAGCTAGAAGTAAAAATTCGTAGAGCTTTCCAAGATATCACGCCCCAAATGTTGAGAAACGTTTTACATGACAATATCACCAGAGTCAATAAATGTATTGACGCTGAGGGAATGCATTTCGAACATTTGTTTTGAATTTATTTTATCTTTAATCCTATCAATTTGAATTTTTTTTTTTCGATAAATCTGTTTTTTTGTTATTTGAATAATAATAATTGGATTTTGTGGTATTTCATTTCAAAAAATTACTTTCTATTATATCATTAGAAAGGAATGGTTATGCTGAATAGTACAGGCAAGAAAAAGTTGTATGTTCCTATTTAAGTTATGGACCTACAGAGTATTGTTTTTTTCCCAATTTTTCCAATATTTTTTTTGGCGGCTTTTTATAACGCCGACGAATGAAATTAAAATATCACAGTAATAGCAACTGTTATCAAGTGACGTATGGTTTCCATAGCCAACTTTTCAATTTATGGCTTTCATTTTGCTTCCACGGCCTACTCGGTGAATTTCAATAATAATTTTTTTCTGATCTAGTTTCTGGTTAGATACCAACTTGTGATATGTCATTAGAAAGGGAATTGAATGCTGAATAAAGCGAAAAGAAAAAAAATAGGGTTTCCATTTAAAATATGAAAGTTGATGATACTTCCGGTCAGACCGGAAGTTAACTTCGACATGTTAATATGCTCAAATTCTAGCTCTTATGTCATTATATCGACGCTCCAAATTTCACAAACCTACTTCATACAATATCTGAGATATTCCATATGCAATACTTTCGTAGCCACCCGGTATATGTCTGTCAACAAATTCTTGGATCAGCCCATTTCTAAATTCTGTTATATCATCTATGACGATCATATGTGGGTTTATATGGTGGTTTATGAATACTAGGAGGGAGTCGAGAGTATTTGATTCCTCTATAGGATACGCCTGGTCAATTTTAGAAAATGAATTTTTGTCCACTAACCTGAAAGGTACCCAAGTGTATTATTTCAGGTGGCTTTGTTGAGGTATGTGTTGATAATGAAAATGATAATAATCATTCATTTCCTAAAAATCATACCGGCTTGCCGTAATATGGCAGAAATCTTATTCAGACGAATTCAGAAGGTCGTCATCTTTGGTTCACTGTGCCTGCTCAGGGCACATTATTCTAGGACCCAACAGTAACTTACTCCATGGCGTGGTGAATACTCATTGAGGCAAATGATCCAGCATACCCTCCGAAAGTGTCGGAGCTTTGGAGTCAGGACTGACTGGAAAATTTCTATCGAAAAAAAATAATCCTCAAGACAGTTACAAACCTTACAAAAAAAGTCATTTGTTCCCTAACATGGTATCTCATCCCCTTCGAAAATATTTCTTCGATCATTGTTCTTACTGGATTATAGCTCACTCATTTGAAGATGTCTATTATTGGGTTTTTCTGGCTCTATGATTAGTGGTGTCACTATTATATTCATCTGGGGTAGCTATTGGATTCAGTCCTTCCTCTTCTTCCATTGAGGGTTCTCTTGAGGAAAATTATGACAAACTGTTCAAATATTTCGTTTATGATGTAGTCGTCAGGATATTCTGAGGGGGAGCGGTTCTATGAAGATAACTGACATCTCACATATTAAAAGGTAAGGGCTACGTCTTTCCAAGCTCGCACAAGTCTCTCTAAGGGTTGCACGTAGGGGTGCAGCCGGTTGACGGGTATAACAATTTTAATAATAACAAAAAAAAAGTAGAAAAAAAAATCTCTCCGTCTTCCTTTGCTCCATGGATCTCCTTTGTATTTATTCTTATTCTAGAGGGTGTATCAGCGTTGGTATTGCTTGTGCCTTTCTTGTACACCACTTCGTAGTGGTATTCTTCTAGATTCAGACGCCATCGGACCAGCTTTGAATTTGGATCGTCCAGGGAAAAGAGATATTGGAGGGGTCTATGATCAGACAAAATTTTGAATTTTTTAACAAAGAGTTCTCGATAGTAGAGTATTTCATTTCCTAGCTGCGAAAGCTATTGGTTTGTCTATTCCTATTAGGACTTGGGATAGAATAGCTCCTAAGGCACAGTTACTGGCATCTGTGATCAGGATGAAGAGCTTTGTGAAGTCTGGGTACTGAAGTAGTGGTATTTTATAAGCCGGTTCATGCAAGTACGGGATAGTCCATGATTCATTTAACTTTTGCTGGCTCTGGTTATGTTCGATTAGCGGTGACGATGTGTCCTAGAAAGCTGACTTATTTTTTCAGGAATTCGCATATGTCAACTTCTATTTTGAAACCAGTTTATCGTAGGCGTTGGAATACTTTTGTAACCATATGCTATTGGAATGACGTTGGAGCATTTTTTAAACCAAAAGGCATTCTCAGGTACGTGTAGTGTCCATTTTCAACATGCAATGCGGATTAGGAATGTCTGTCTCTGCCATTTCTATTTGGTGGACATCTTCGTAAATTGTCGAGGAAATCAGAAATTTTAGGAATTGGGTAACGAACACATATCGTCTTCTCATTGATCTACAACGATACACCAGTTTGCTTTCCTGTGGGCGTCTGATTTCTTGGGGACCCAAATTGGTGAGGACTAGGGGAATTGGCTCGGTCGGATGATCCCTTTATCTAATAAGGAAGATATTCGTCTCTTGACTTCTTCCTGTCCTATGTACATAAGGATATCGGAAAGATTTGATATATAGCGTGTAACTTAAATGATGTCATTAATTTCATATCATGTCATATTTTATGGAAAAAAGTTCACATAAATGTGTGTCCCCACTTGTTCCGTTTCCGATTAACGGTGAATTATTCATCATTATTCTTTTCGACGATTTTGTTTAAACTTCGTGTGTGTTTTATTTGTAATACGATGCGTCTCTCGAAATTTGTTTCCAGCGGTATCGCAGAAGGTAACCTAATTCATATTTACGACAATAAATGAACGCTCATGTTTTCGCTGAGTTTGATATTATTTGAAATTAATGGCAAAACTCTATGGAATCAAAGTCAGTGCGTAGAAATGGGGAGTAATAATCATTTGAATATAAAAATCTGTTTTGCTATTCGTCGACATTTGAACAAACTGTGAAACGAAAATTTGTTTGGTTTGGCAAGTAGATGGAAGAAGTATTCAAACTGCTAGTTTATGTCTATTTTATTCGGAGAACAGCATAGGTAATGATGAAAAATTATTAAATCAGATGCTCAAAATGGAAACCTTGACGCGCAATACAAGCATCTCTCCTTCTCAATGACTGCCGCACACGTTCAAAAATTCCTGCGGTGTTGCGTATGACATTAGGATTATTTATAATTATATTCCTTAAGTCATTGTCATCGACAACTACTGGTGTCGCATAAACAAGCGATTTAAGATATCTACAAAAGAAATAATTCAGAGGGTTCAAGTCTGGAGATCTTGTTGGCCACGGCTGAGGTCCCCCACGAGTTTCCACTGGTGAGTAAAAGTATCATTGAGATATTCACGAGCGATTGCACTGAAATGAGCAGGTGCCCCGTCGTGCATAAACCACATATTCCGCCATACTAGCAAAGGTACATCCTGTAAATATTCTGGCAATGTTTCTTCTAGAAATTGTCTGTACGTCACACCATTGAGTCAAGGAAGAAGAAAGAAAATGCGGCCCTATCAGATGATCGCCACAAATTCCTATCCAAACGTTGACCTAAATCTTCTGCTGAAATCCACTTTCTACATTGGCATGAGGATTCTCGTAGTCCCAAGAATAACTGTTGTGATAATTTTTGATAGCAACCCGAATAAAACTCCAGACGTAAAAATTGAGGTTAACAATTTGTTGACGAAACCACTCACAAAACATCAATCGTCTGGAGAAATCTCTTGGTATCAGTACCTGCACCCGTTGCTTCTGGTATGGATATAATGAATTCGTATGCAGTACCTTCCAAACACTTTGATGACTGACATGAATCTGTAAAGCAAATTTTCGGGTACTTGTTGAAGAATTGTTGTCAACTTCTTGGAGAATTGCTTCCTCTAACTTTGGTGTCATTATTGTCCTCGGTCTACCAGGGTTATGGCTTCGCGAGACCAAGACCAAGACTGAGCAGTCTTGGTCTTAGTCTCGAAAAATAAATGTAGTTTTGGTATTGGTCTTGATGTTTCAAGACCAAGTCGAGACTGGCTCAGTCTTGTTCTCAATGGTCTTGATGGTCTTGATGGTCTTGATAGTCTTGATGGTCTTGATGGTCTTGATGGTCTTGATGGTCTTGGTCTCAGTCTTGATAGTCTTGGTCTTGGTCTTGATAGTCTTGGTCTGGGGTCAAAATTTGTCTTTGAATTATTCAATTCAATTGTCCAATAGTTTATATGCATATAATAGGTATTTTGTATTTCTCTGTCTTTAACAATTGTCAATTTGTACGGGTGGAGTAGGCGAAATAAATTTTTCATCTCACAATCATAATATAATTTTTAGGAAATCTTCTATAAATATTGAATTAGACCCACACAGCACACAGGTTGACGCCCGTTAGGACAGAAAAAAGGTTTAAAATGGTTGTAATGTTAATTAGGTTTTTATTGACCATTTTACAATAGATTATTGTGGGATGAAAAGTAAGATGCGGTTGCGGCAGACGGGTGTAATCGGAATTCCGAGGAAATTGAGATACTTATCAACCACAGCGACCTTACAACATACACCTATTTGTTGTAAACTATATACTACAATACAGATGTCGAAAATATTCTTAATATTGAGTAGATTTAAGTTCACTATTTTTCTTTCGAGACCAAGACTAATACTCTTTGGGGAGAGTCTTGGTCTTGGTCTCGAAAGTCAAGTGTTGGTCATGGTCATGGAAAGATTTATCAAGTCTTGATCTTGTACCAAAACCAAGACAAGACCAAGACTAGTCTCTTGGTCTCGCGAAGCACTAATCAGGACGCTCAGCCTGTTCAGTTACAGACCCACTTTCACACAGTCTAGCATGTAATCTGGTGAAAGTTCTTTCTGCTGGAATATCTCTATTCGAATATCGTTCTCGATAGAGTCGACGGGCTTCTGCAGTATTTCCATCTGCAATGAAAGACATTATATTCTCCATTTTAGTGCATTTTCATGAAAGATTGTGTTTGAATTTTTTTTTCAATAATTTCTTTTAATTGTTCAATTTAATAAAAATATCAAACTTGGAGAAAAACAGTGGCTGACATGATTTTTACCATAAATATCATTGAAGTAACCCTCTGTGACGACACTGGAATTCTGATCCGTAAACTAATTTCATGAAAAGATGCCCCTTGTTACTGCTAACAAACATATCTATAGTTTCATTAAAATTACCGTAGAATTTTGGGTTAATAATAAAATACCCATTTGACACCTCGTTACTCGGAAACGAAGCAAGTTAGGACACATGTTTATGTGCACTTTTTTCATGAAATATGTCAAGAAATTACCCTCTGAAATAAATGACATCATTTGAGTCCTTAGTTTTTATGTGGTAGGTATTTCACTTGGTTGGTGAACGTTAGTGGGTTATCTGGATGGTGGAAAACATCGGCGTATTTACTCCATAATTATTTTCTGATATGCATCTCTTCTTCTGGGTTGAGACGGTCTGTTCTGGTTAGATGATGCATATTGTTGATCGAATCCCAATATCCAGATGAAGTTATGTTAGCAGAATAATAGTTCTTGAAAGTTTGTAAAGAGAAAAATAGCAATTGAGTATGTACAGTATATACAGTTTGGTGACAATAATTTGATTGTACAGTAGTCAAAAAAAACTAAATGATGGTAAAAATTAATATACATTGGATGAAAACTAATAGATAACTTAATTGCTAGATAAAATGGACCTCTTCAATGTTGTAATGAATCCTTGATACTGGAATATTTCCATGAAATTACTAGGGTTGAACGAGTCCTGTGAAATATACTTCAATATTGGTAGTTAGAAATACCTATAAAAGTAAAAACCATTGTATCGAATACTCGAATAAATAATGATATTGATCAACGACAATGTAAATGAAAAAGTCGTTGTGTTATGCTAAATACAGGTTATGCTATGTTGGTACAGAATGAATAGCATCTTGATATTTCAATTCAATATACCATTAACCAAAAAAATGCTCTAAGTTTCAATTTTACGATTGTGACTCATCGTCAGCTATATTTAGACTAGATTCATATTGTCAGTCACAGTTTGCCGCCTGAATCATTGAAAATTAATATTTATCCACCATCAGTACTTGATAATGTACCACGACACTTTGAACTGCTCCACTCAATTATGATCACTAAAATAATTCGATATCAGAATCAGATGAGGAAGTCGAACCAAAAAAAACTTCCCATATCACAATGAAGCTCATATTCATAATGAAAAGAAATCAGTTCTGAGAAGATGAAAGTGAAAGTTCCATAACATATTTAATAACGATAGATTTCATCAGTTGCTCCGAATCTTGTATTGAACATTTCTCACGTAACTAATGAAAACGTAATGAAATTCATCTCAAAATTGGCACTCTCGATTGATGCTAGTGAAAGTAGTTGATACTACCGTCGGGAAGTAGACTGTCTGAACAAGAGGTGATCCTCGCTATCTTCAAGAGAAAACTATTTGATATTACATCAGCTTCATATACATATATAAATTGTATTGAGGCTGCGACCTTGACTCAGTTGTCCCAATAGAAAGGTTGATTCATTGATGTGCAGATCGAGTCTGGTAAAAAACGTCAAAAACGCCACAATTCATGTAAACGCATGAATGAAGAACTATATTATTCCCTATAAGTAGATGAAAAAACATTACCACGTTTATATCGTCTCTTGGAAACCTGACTAATAACTTCATTTCAACAACATCTTGGTCAAGTAACCTGCTTAGTTTGATAGCAAAAGTTTTTGCGTACCAGACCAATTCGCGGTTGCCAATGACACCAGGTGGCGCTCCAAAACTCTGGGAAAACAAAGAAAATGTCACATCAATTGATCAATTGTTGACAATTGACGTCTTTCAGATATTTGATTGTTAACCTGTGGTAGAAGTCCATTGTGTCTCGAAGTGGAGTGGTATAGATTCACGATGAAGAAAAACTCAAAATCATCTCCACAAATTTAATATAACCACCAAATGTTAGTGCTGTTAGAACGATAAATGACTATCGATCAGTTCAGTGGTTTCATAGTAGTACATGTTTCGAACCTATATAGGTTCATCATCAGCTAAGTGTAAAATTCTACAATAAAAAGAAGAATAGTGTAACTATCAGTAATCTAATACAATACGATTTTTTTTTATTTATTTATTTATTTATTATTCATAAGGCTTCCCAACAGGATGCATAACACATCACCAATAACGGGAAAGCACATGGTATAATAGATATAACATAATACATTATAATTGTGAGTACTTATAACTAAAAATAAGAAAGAAAAAATAGTGAGAGGTCAGAGACGATTCTAAATTGATTGATTTAATAAACTAAGACAAGACTCTCAGAGCAGATATCCTAACATCATACAGGGAGGAACAAAATATATCTATATGTTGAAAAATATTATTATAATTTTTTTGTAACATGCTTATCGGAGAATGGCTAGTGATATTGGAATGATAAGTAGGAACATAGAAAAGACAATCATTTCGTGTTACATATTTCCTTACACTAAAACATAATTTTTTGAGAAGATAATCACAGTTTGTAATATTATTGACATGTTTGAAAAGAAAAATAATATAGGAAACCTCCCGCCTGGCGCTTAATTTAAGTAGGTTGTAGTGGTTAAGGCAAAATTCATAAGTTCGGAAATGTAACTGCCTACCGAAACGATAGTTCAGATAGTCGATAAATTTTATTTGAATTCTTTCAATACGTTTAACGTACTTCTGGTAGAACGGATTCCATACTATAGAGTTATATTCTAGGTGGCTTCGAACAAGTGAGTTATATAGAATTATCAGTGTATTAGCTTCTTTGAAAGATTTGGAGACTCTCAGAAGGAACCCCAAATTTCTATTTGCCTTTTTAACTATAGTTTCGATATGCAAATCAAATTTCAAATGGGAGTCAATAATTACTCCTAGATCTCTAACATATTGAACATTCTCTAGCTGATTATGATCAATACTGTATCCAAATTCAATCTTTGATTTCAAACGACAAAACGATATGTGTTGACATTTGTTTATATTCAATAATATCTTATAGTCTTTACAGAAATCAGAAACTCTATCAATATCAGATTGCAACTCGATGCAGTCGGCGAAAGATGAAATTGGTTTATAAAATTTCATGTCATCTGCGTAGAGAGCAAAAGTTGAATAGTGAAAACAGCTGCCAATTTCATTGATAAATATTGAAAAGAACAGGGGCCCCAGATGGGAGCCCTGGGGAACATCCGATGTGACACTAGTTGAGGCGGAGGTGCAACCATTGAATTTAACAAATTGTATTCTGTTATGTAGGTAAGATTTTGTCCTTTCAATCAAATTACCGTGGACACCGACATTCTCTAAGCGTGTTATTAATGTTGGATGATGGACTTTGTCAAATGCTTTAGAGAAGTCGGTGTACACGGCACCCACCTGACATCTGTCATCAAGAGCTTCAGAGATATCCTGAACGTACGGCAGTAAGTTCGTAGTGGATGACCTACCCTTATAGAATCCATGCTGTTCTGAGCAAAGCACATTTTTCAATAGAAAAAATAACTCGTCTCTAATCACAGAATCCAAAAGTTTGCCAGGCAGAGATAATAGAGAAATTGTCCGGTAATTAGTAACTTCATTTCGAGATCCACTTTTATGTATAGGAATGACCTGAGCCACTTTCCAGACCTGGGGGAAGATACCAGTAGAAACTGACTTATTATATAAGATATGTAGAGGAAGTATAATTGATTCTTTACACTTCTTGATGAAAAAAACGGGTGAGCCATCGGGACCACACCCTTTGTTAATATCAAGTTTATCTATAGCACTGATTATCTGTTTTTCTGTTATGTATGTAATAGTGATAGAGTTTACTTGAGCTGCTTTGATTAGGTTTGAGGTTAGATGAAGTGTCAGATGGTACAAAAACAGATGAGAAATACCTAGAAAAGGCACTACAGATGTCATCATCTAGTGTATAAGACTCTCCTTCAAAAGAAACGAGATTAGGAGTGGTTTTTCGGTCTCTTTTATTAGCTAGATAAGACCAAAAACCTTTAACATTCGATTTCAAATTAGATTCTGTATTTTTTATATATTCGGTATAATCTTTTTTGATTGACTTTTTACATTCTTTACGGAGTTCAAAAAAGGCAAGATAGTCATCCATATTTTTATGGTCTTTCCATCGTTTATGAATGTTGAATTTCTTTTTAATAATTTTTTTGGTGTTGTTAGTATACCAGACAGGATATTTATTTCTGTTAACCTTGATCTCTATATTTTTTGATATGATTTCATATATCTTGAGATAAAAATAATTTACAGCATCATCGACTTTCAGTGGCGTTAACAGGTCATTCCAAGCAATTTGAAAAATATCACTATTAATTTTATCGTAGTCAGCGTACCGATACTTGTAGGTACTAAAAGTAGCTTTGTTTTTAACTCAACTTTATTTAAACCAACAACGGTGAATTCTATAGATTTGTGATGTGAGTCTTCGGGAACAAATGGTAATTCACTGGGAGAGACCTCAATGTGCTTATGAGAACTAAAAAGTAAGTCTAAGGTCTTACCGTAGTCGTTAGAAAATCCATTATATTGATCTAATCCTAAAAAATTGTACGTATCCACCAGAATCTCACCATACGCATCAGATACCTCCGAAGACTCGAAACAATTTTCTACAGGAACAAAGGACCAGCTTATTTTAGGAACATTATAATCCCCTACAATTGTTACTTTGTCATCAAGATGACTTTGAACCACAACTCACTTTATTCAAATGATCTGTTAAATCGTCAACACTAGCGTGTGGAGGCACATATACACAACACATATGAATTTTGGTTTCTTTGTTGATCTCAATCGTGGTCCATAAGTCTTCACATATCCCATTGGTAGAAAGTGTAACATCAGAGTAAAAAGGATATTCATTTCTCACCGCAATTGCAGATATGAAAAATTCATCAATCTTCGTCCTAAGTCCTCTCGAGTTTTGATAAAAAAATCGTAGTTCCGTAACAATGACCAAAAAAAAAACGGATTTAGATTAATATGGGTGATTTAATTAATTCTCGTAAGAGATTTTTCATCAACAACAAGACGAACTTTTTCAGAGTTAGGATGCTTGATATAAATTCGACAGTCCCTGGTCCAGCATGTTGCGTTCGTTCTTTTACAGAATTCTCTTGTACTCTTCAGTAAGAGTTTGTTTTTGGGAAGTAGATGCTCATTTATATATATCTTTGATTCACTCAGAGATGATGATTCTAGTCCAATATCACCCAGGGTCATTCCTTTTCTTTTTCGGATTTCTGAGAGAGTGTTGTTTTTATATGAGTTACTAATTAGTCTTACTACGATAGATCTTGGATTTTTGTTTTTGGGGTCCATGTGGGCCACCCTGGAGCATGATTCCACAGCATTAGATGGTACTCCAAGTACTTTCAAGATGTTAGTAACAATATTTAACAACGATATTACTTACATATTAGATTTTAAACTTAGCTGATGATGAACCTATATTGGTTCGAAACATGTACTACTATGAAACCATTGAACTGATCGATAGTCATTTATCGTTCTAACAGCACTAACATTTGGTGGTTATATTAATTTGTGGTGATGAATTTGAATTTTTCTTCATCGTGTATTTGATTGTTATTTTTCCAATACTTCAAGTTTTAATTCATTTCTCAACTTTGATTCTTTTGAAATGTCTGTGGTGAAGATTCATTTGGCTGAAATTTTTCAATATTCAACCAGTAAAAGTAGTCGAAGAGGATGGACGCTTGGGGAGTAGGGTACTTCGTATTCATTTCACTATGTTGATACTCTGGCATTGACTATTTCACGCCCTTGGAAAATTAACCAATCAGGAGCTCATGTCAATTTCGGATCAGCTCTAACACCAAGTTTGAGATATATAATTTTCCCGCACTAGTGCGGGAAAAACTTTCCCGCACGCTAATGTCACTTCAAGTGAGTTTTTCCCGCACTGGTGAAGTAATAATTATTCCCGCACGCGAAAGTTTGTTCAAGAGCGCTACATAAGATGTTTCAAGGCGCTTGTGGAAAAAATCTTGATCCTTACTCATACGGAAAGGTACTCTCTGCTTTGCGTCGTTCAGGTAACAGCAGTCACATGCGGGAATGGTACTCTTTCCGTACTTGTTAGGATAATAACTATATTCAGCTTAATGCTAATTTACAAACTTGGTGAAAGCCGAAATTTAAACCAAACGTTGACATTATCCGTCGGTACGGAAGTTATTTTTTAATTTTATTTTAAGGTACGGTGGTTTGTTGAAAGTTTTTATGTTATAATATAGAGAACAGGCATGCAATATCCTCCTTCTCTCTATATTTAGTCATTCAGAGGACCATACAGGGTGGGGCACCGAAAACGAAACAGATCGAATATCTTCAAAACACATGTGTTGTGAAGAAAATGAAAAACCAAGTCGATTTTTAATCCAAGGGGGACATCTTCATATCATAACCTCAACTGTCATACCTCTCCCCCCACCACATGGTCACTATCACCAAAACAATTTGAATAGTGTGACACATCACTGAAAAGATAATTTCATAAGGAATTCAGCCATCCATCGGAGACGATCCTTTGCATACAGTGGAGGTGAGATTTAATAGGAAAGTGAAAAAACTCACAGTCTAACTCCACCAAAAATATTGTAGCTGTCATGTAGTCAGAAGACTAACATCACGTTGATATTATGTAGTCAGAAGACTAACATTGAGAGGAAGGATTAATCCTTCGAAACATGTCCTCCCTCTCAATGTTAATCCACTCCACCAAAAATATTCTTTATTGTAGCTGTCATGTAGTCAGAAGACTAACATCACGTTGATATCATGTAGTCAGAAGACTAACATTGAGAGGAATGTTTAATCCTTCGAAACATGTCCTCCCTCTCAATGTTAGTCCACTCCACCAAAAATATTCTTTATTGTAGCTGTCATGTAGTCAGAAGACTTATATCACGTTGATATCATGTAGTCAGAAGATTAACATTGAGAGGAAGGATTAATCCTTCGAAACATGTCCTCCCTCTCAATGTTAGTCCACTCCACCAAAAATATTCTTTATTGTAGCTGTCATGTAGTCAGAAGACTTATATCACGTTGATATCATGTAGTCAGAAGACTAACATTGAGAGGAAGGATTAATCCTTCGAAACATGTCCTCCCTCTCAATGTTAGTCTTCTGACAACATGATATCAACGTGATGTTAGTCTTCTGACTACATGACAGCTACAATAAAGAATATTTTTGGTGGAGTTAGACTGTAAGTTTTTTCACTTTTCTATTGAATTCATCCATGTCAATTTTCGCTACCTAACTTTCTATTTTGGCGCCCTCTTGCGGGAAAAACAACTGATCCGTATTCCAAATTATGATACTTTATTTGCAAACTAATTTGACATAAATTCGGTGAGAATGCATTATGGGATTTTTCTAAGGAAAAAAACAAAATGGCGGCTTCAAAATGGCGGACAATATTTAAAATTATGGTCCGATTTCATTCAAACTTGACAAGTGGTGGTTTTCAGGATCGGAAATTATAAATTGTTTGTCAGTGCAAAAAACAAAATGGTGGCTCCAAGATGACGGACAAAATTTGTAATTATGGTCCGTTTTACCCGCCATCTTGTTTTTTTGTATTGACAAAAAAATCATAACTCCTGACCCTGAAAACCCCACATACTAATTTTTTATTCGAATTGGACCATAATTACAAATTTCGTCCGCCATCTTAGAGCCAACATCTTGTTTTTTTTTGCATTGACAAATAATTTATAATTTCTGACCCTCAAACCCACCTCTTATCAAGTTTGAATCAAATTGGACCATAATTTTAAATCTCGTCCGACATTTTGGAGCCGGCATTTTGTTTTTTTCTTAGAAAAATTCCATAATGCATTGTCACCGAATTTATGTCAACTTAGCCTGCAAATGAAGTATCATAATTTGGAATACAGATCAGTTGTTTTTTCCGCAAGAGGGCGCCAAAATAGAAAGTTAGATAGCGAAAATTACCATGGCTGAATTCCTTGTGGAATTACTTTTTTAATGATGTGTCACACCTACTACTTTCCCTATTCAAATTGTTTGAGTGATAGTGACCAATGGGTGGGGGGAGAGGTATGACAGTTGAGGTTATGATAGAAAGATGTCCCCTTTGGATTAAAAATCGACGTGTTTTTGCATTTTTTTCACAACACATGTGTTTTGAAGATATTCCATCTGTTTCGTTTTCGGTGCCCCACCCTGTATATATATATATGAGCTCACCTCCGCCTGCCTAGTCCATAAATAAGACGAAGGCAAGAGCTCTGAACTAGTTGCGATTTTTTTTGAGATGACAGGTCCATTTACAGGCTGATTCACGGTGAATGGCACATTAGACGTTTCTGGTGAACTTTGAAAATTCAATGGAGACCATATTCGGACTTTTTCTACGCAACTGAAATTTTTTCGACAATGCGGTGTTGTCACTTCTATTAGAAAGTAGTAGCAACTTTCATTTTTCAAATTCAATACCCTGTATCTAATATTATTTTTGAAATCTCCAACAATGGCCGTTAACTTGGCTTGATATTTCTCAGTACCTATCATTTATCAATTATTAATTTAAATTTTTTTCTTCAGAAATCATTCCATGGAATGGAATGGTTTCGACTTTGGTTTTTGGCATTATCATAGTAAAAAACATTTGAACATCTTTGATTCTGAGATTCAAGGCATCGATACATCGGCTCCGATCAATTTTCCCACCGACCAACATTGCCACGGATTCAATTCGATTTATGTTGAGACGAAAATTTTCTGAAATCGATATAACAGACTCCAAATCATTGTTCACTTCAGTATTGGCCACTAATAGGTTGGTTTCTGGAAAGGTCAAATAAATCTGCGTGAAAATGTATATGATTATGAAAATCATGTGTATATAAAATAAAGAGTAATAGACCCAGAATCGAGCCCTGTGGAACACCGTACCAACCCAACAGCTAGGAATACAGAAATGTCTCTTTCAACGATGACCTATTGCTATCAGATAATTACGAGTAAAATAATGATACTGCACCGACGGAAAATTCAGTGAAACGTAGAACAACTAGCAAAAGCTGGTGTTTAATTCTGTCGTGAGCTTTTGTATAATCGGGCATGACCAATGATGTCAAGTAATTGTGGTCCACTGCAGTGAGGACGTCATCCGTGACTTTGAGGATGGCTGTCACACATCTATGCTGAGGTCTGAAGCCAGATTGGCATGAGGATATGATATTATGCGTTTCCAAGTGCCTTTACATTTGGAAATTATTACGTTTTTTAAATGTATGATAGGATGTAGTGATTTCATATCTTCTGGATTAGGTACTATAGGCAAAGGCGGAATAAATGATTTTTTCAAATAGAAGGAAACGCGTTGTTACCGATGCAAAAGTTGAATGTAAGACAAATGATTGGGAGAATGACGCGACATCACTGCAGTAGCATGGTTATGTCGATTAGATCAGCACAAGTTTCTTTAGTTTTGATAGACAGGAGAGTTTTATATAATTCAGTTACGGATATGTGAGAAAAAGAGAAATTGCCCACGCTGGGATGCGTATGGCCTGAGTGGTACCTTAAGATATCCTGGTCAAGAAGGAGGTCGCTGCTGGAAGAGTTTGCAAAATATAATGCCTGTTGTTTTTATTATTGCTGACTCTGAACTGAAAATATCCTTTCATCTCGCGAATAATAGAAGTAGTAGTAGTAGTTCCAGTGTTCAAGTCGCCTAATTTGCTTTGTCTCAGAGTGACATCATAATTTTAATAATTACTGTAATCCAAGAGGTACGCGACCAAATAATCTTTACACTTCGCAAGGGAGCATGTAAATAAAAAACCGCTATAAAAATAATAATAATACTAATCATACTTTATTGTCATCAAGAATTATTCTTGTGGACGAAGCTTACGTTGAATAAATTTATATGTAAACATAAAAGTATAAAAATATAAAAACAATTAGTACTTCTGAAATGAAGTGAACTTAGAACATAAAAATACACAGTTAAAAGTCAATTTTGTAACAGCACAGTTAAAATAGTCATCAGTTTTGTAAAAATTCTGATAAAATAGTCAGTTTTGTTCAAAAGAAATATGAATAGATATATATACATATTCAGGTGGTGCTGTAGGTTTTCCGGGTTTTCCTACAGCTGAAAAGTGAATACATCACCTAAAACATCAGTAAGTCGCCCGGAGCGCCACGGCAAATAATAATAATAGCCGTCCTCTACCCGCACAGGCTATGCCTTTGAGTACACTCAACGAGTATTTATGAGGGAGTATTATTATTATTATTATTATTATTATTATTATTAACAAACATAAAAATATCATGAAAAATATCGTGAAAAATACACAGAGCGCGACAATTACATATTGTGTTCCAATAACATAATATGTAGATTCAAATATGCACATTATATCATGTAAATTCATCATTATAATACTCTTCCAAATTATAATAAGTTCTATCAGCCAAAAATGTTTTGACTGTGTTTCTAAAATTTTTATTGGTCTATTTTGCTTCTCTTATAACTGAAGTCAAGTGATTAAATATCTTGACCTCATTATAATAATTATAATCTTTGACCAAATTTGTTAAGGGAATTGACTATTTCAACGCGTTAGAACGAGTGTTGTAACGATTGGACGCAGTCTCATATAAGGACAAATAATTCTTGTAAAGGAGGCAAACTGATTCTAAAATGAATAATGCAAACAAAGTCAATATATTTTCCTCTGCGAATATGCATCTGAATGAATTACGATGTTTAAGCTTATACAGATACCTGATCGCTCGTTTCTGAACTGAAGTCTGAAGTGCTGATGAGTTGCATACTCCTCAAAACGGTATTCCACAACACAAATGGGAATCTAAAAGGGAGTAATAGTTCTGGCAGTTTTCCCAAATGTATTGAAGTTACTCTTACTGCATAACATTCAAAAGAGATCTTATTTTTAAGATGCTTGATACGGTCGCCATATTTGTCTCTATATTGTCTATACGTATACATAGAAATATAGTTTCAGACTTGTTCTCGATCATTAAGTTGTCGCCAAATGCTAGGTCATCTAGAGATCATCTGAATGAAATATTATTTATTTTTGAAGCATTAAAGGTTAATAAATTCGTATCGCACCACTTTTTGATTTCATTCATATCTATAGATATTGCGTCGTGTAAATTATTTAAGTTTTTGCTGTTCTACAATATCGTCATGTCATCAGAAAATAGTGTGAATTTTCCAGAAGTGTTAAAATTGGCAAGGTCACATATAATGAAAATAAAATAGGTACCAAAACTGATCCTTGAGGTACTCCAGATATATTATCCATTTTTTTCAGACAGTTCTGTAGTTCTTACCAATTGATTACTTCCTGAAAGGTATGACTCAAACCATGTTATATGTAATTCCTCTGTAACCATAATGTTGAATTTTTCTCAGTATAATAATTTATGATCAACACAATCGAACACCTTTGATGGATCACGAAAAACCGCAGCAGCTATATTACCAGAATTAAACTTTTCATAAATATCGTAGAGAAATGAAAATATTGCATCGTATGTATTTTTATTGTTTTGAAAACCAAACTGATTTTCAGTTAAAATATTTTGGCATCTTAGGAAATCGATAAGACGAATTTTCACCAGTTTCTGAATTAATTCAGCTATAGTTGGAATGATGGAGATCGGACGGAGATTCGACGGATCATCTGAATCTCCTCCTTTTCATACAATGGAATGACAATAGATGTTTCTAGGAAATCAGGAAGGACTCCTGTGTGGAATGAGGTGCTGATCGGTGATACAAATGTATTAGATGCATTAATTGGCAGATTTTGGATCATTCTTATCGAAATTCCATCTTTATCAGTCGCATTTTTTTATATTTCTTAAAATTTCTACAAACTTATTAATAAATGTGTCATACAAATCTAGGTTCTCCTCAGTTCTGACATCTTCAAGATTTGATAAGGGATCGTAGGGAATTACTATAGCCTGACTTAGATTTTGAGCTAAAGAGTAGTAATAATCATTGATTTTATCAGGAATGAGTGATATTACATGGTTTTTTCTGCTTTTTCTGTAATGTCACTGATGATAGACCAAGTATCCTTCATTTAATTTTTGATTTGCCGATCTGATTAATGTAGTGGATTTCCTTTGTTCTCTTAATAGTGAATCTATATATTCTGAGATAGTTATTGAAGACAAACAATTATTTTGTTTTGTAATCGCGGAAAGTGTATAATGAGTCTTTAATCGAAAAGGTATAGATGTTCCAAAAAAGCAACAATAAGAGAAATACAAGATCAGCATGGTGGTCGTTTTGAACATTCAGCACAATGAGGTTTCTATATTTAATGGTCACGTTACAGCAAGTTTCGATAATACCGTAATAGTAATAATAAAAATAGTTATATAAAATACCCTATTTTACTTTGTCCAAACATAATCTGTAGAAAATTAAGTAATCACACATTATCTATACAAGCTTTCAACATAATTTCTTGTTATACTTATATGAGATCATCAGACAAAATGTTGTCTGTTTTGTTCTGTAGCCAAGTCACTCTGAACATTTGCAAAAATCTGTCGCCACTGTCGACGACAAAATTTACCATTGAACTGGCTATTTTCAGACCGACCCTGTACAGTTGGAATATTTCAGTATCGCCATTCAATGCTATAAAAATAACAATTGAAATCACATTTTGTAAACACAGTTGTTTTACTTGCACACTCTCTCATTGACACAGAACTTTCAATTCTCCACGTAATTATCCCCATCTCCATATATTGATCACTAGTCTCGTGCATGTTTCCGTTAATAATGAGAAGAAAAGAAGTATAAACAGTATTAGGTAAGTGGAAATGTGAAAACGTATAAAAAAAATTTGAAAGTCGGTAATAAAGACATGAAGTGTGTGGGAGAGATTACTATTCTAACATCCACTTGCTCTAAGCTTACGACCATGTTTTGTTCCAGCCTTTACGGCAATACAAGACAAATAGCACAATGTCAACTGAATATCTGAATGGTATTCTCACGGAAAAAATGTATGGTTAACAAGACATGCATGACGCTAATTGTGATGTACTTACTGTTTTTTTAGGTCAGACACAAAAATCGCATAAAGAAACTGCGGACCTCATGAAATAATAAGTGTCTTATAAAATGCTGCTGCCTTGTTCGTGCACACAACAGAGTTTGGGACACGAACATCCACCAGTAGACAGAGACAAATGAATCACAAAACGCATCACATACCCGTCAAATGATTTATATGGAGAATCAGAAATTATGAACCATTGACAACTCTTCTATTAATTATAGCACTCGGTTAAATACCATTTCACAATAATAAACTTCTATCTCCAGCACATCAAAATATCACAAGACAAAAAGTCAGTTTCGAAAAACTCATTAACAAAATAATATTGCACCTAATAGGAGCAATACCATTCCAAAGAACATGAAATTGAAAACAATGTAGCATTCCAAAAAAGCAATTGAAGAAATTGTTCTGCAAAATGGTACATAATTTTTTTATTAATCTGAGAATAATCAATGCTCCCTGAAAACCCCCACATTTTACTCTTACTTCTTATATAAAGTATGTCATCATTGATTATTAATATTAAATTTATTCGGATTCTTATACCATTACCAGAAAATCCTCACAGAAATGATATCTTTCAATCGGTTTATTTTTGATGCTATAATTTCCAGTATTAATAAAATATTGATTTGATTTGAATGAATCGTTCAAATGGACTGATATCAAATGTGATTACATAACCCAACAAATATTGAGGTATACTTCAGGAACATGTGATGAGAAAAAATAACATGGTAGCTAGTTTTCTTTTTTATAATAATCGTCCAGAATTTGCTTTCATATGGCGCACTATTCAGAAAAAAATAGCTCCAATAGAAGTGCTCTACGAATAGGAATAGAAACTCTTAGCCCTAGTGACATTTTTACTAATAATTCCTGTTTCTGAAGTTCTGCCCTATTTATGGGACATTATGAATTTCAAACAAATTTTGAAAATCGCGTCTTTGGACCAGACAAAACGTTTTTCACGAGTATTTCACACTCTTAATTCTTATATAAATTCAATAGTATATTATTCTAAAATGACATAAATATAGAAAGAAAATAATATTCTCGTTTGAAGTAACATAAAGCGACACTGCCTCCGCTCGCGATCGTTTGAAAGAGATACAACATTGAATTCGTATAGGTATACGTTAAATCCCCAGAACAGACCCCAGTTTTCTATCCTATATCGGTCTTGAACCAAACAAAATGTTTCCTCACTCACATTCAGCAAATGATAATTTCAAATTTTTATATCTATCAATTCTGAATTCAAACAATTATTATTTATGAGTTTCGAAAGAGCAGTATATACAGTGTGTCCCGCTTTTCATGAATACACCCTAATATCTCAGTTATTAATAATGCGATTTTCTTGAAATTTTGGTGGTGATTATATGTTAGGTAAATGAAGTATTTTGGCATAGTGAACATTTTCATCGACCGTAGGCGTGCGGTGTGGGGGGTAAAAAAAAGCTGTTTTTTGGAAAAAGGATATTAGGGCTCATTTTAGATAACTTTTTTTATCAGTATTAGAATCAGCATCCCAAAAAAACCCCCAATCCATATTTTCGAAATCTCAAGAGCTGATTTGAGGAGAAAAAAAAATAAATTCACTTTTTTCGTCAATGCAACCGAATATCTGTTATTAGCGATTTTCTTGAGATTTTGGTGGTGATTTTATGTTAGAAAAATGAAGCATTTGGCATAGTGATCATATTCATTCACCATTGGCGTGCGAAGTTGGGGAGAGAAAAAAGGCATTTTTTGAGAAATGAATATTAATGCTTATTTAAGACAACTTTTCTTATCAGATTCGGAATCAGCATCCCCAAACACCCTTTAATTCATATTTTCAACATCTCAAGAGCTGATTTGAACAAAAAAAAAAAATTAAGTCTTTTTTTAATAAGTTCTTTATTTGTAACAGTGGTAACAAAATTACGAATTACTTTATTTTAGATTCTTGTGTTTTCAACATAACTACCTTCTGAAACAATACACTTTTCAACAATTCTTCTCAAACGTACATTTACTTTTCTTACAGTTTGGGGAGTTATTTCCTGACACGCTTGCCTAATTGCAAAGCAAAGTTCGTCTCTATTACGCGGCCGAGTAGCATACACTTTATTCTTCAAATGCCCCCACAAAAAAAGTCACAAGGGGTAATATCCGGCGATCTAGGGGGCCATGGTTCCAAAGGAGAATTTCTGCCTATCCACTTTATAGGGAAAATTGCATTTAAAAAGTTCCGAACTATCCCAGAATTGTGTGCGGGGGCCCCATCTAATTGAAAGATTAAGTTTTGTCTTTGTGCTAATGGCAATTCCATGAGAAAATCATAGAGACCCTTTTGTTAAAAATTTTGAAAATTTTGTCCGGTCAGGTTATCCAGGAAATAAGGGCCAACAATCCGTTCGTTGAATATGCCACACCACACGTTAACTTTTTCACTGTATTGGTTTTTACAATGAATTACCCAATTCGGATTTTCAGCTGCCCAAAACCTACAATTTTGACTAGACACCACACCGTTTGTTGTAAACGTTGTCTCGTCAGTAAACATCATGTTCTTCAAAAAAAGTCTGTCGTTAAGATAGTTACCCTGCAACCGTAAGCAAAATTCAAACCGTCGTTCAAAATCACCATTTAACAGAGTATGTAGAAATTTTGGTTTAAATGCCCTAATCCTGTTGCGTTCATTGTCCTCGCAACTGCCCTTACAGTACCATTTGGGTTGTTTCGAAATTCTGCTAAGATACGTTCGTCGTCTGGATAGTGTCTTTGATTTAAATTGTACCTCCCTGGTCTTATTTTGAAAACCGCTCCAGTCCTTGCGAACAATCTGTTGATTTTGGCAACGGTATCGTGAGAAATTGGTTCTCGATCATGATGCCTTCCATTGAATATTCCAGCAACTTGACGCGTAGATCTTTCATTATTACCAAATAAGCGGATAATCTCTCCTTTTTTGCAATTGTAAGAACTACTCTTCGGTTGTGTGCCATCTTATTAACAGTTAAGTAACACTGCTTGACTTATTGACATTTCGTACTGATTACCGATGTCAAACAAAAATTTTTGTTACAAAGCACTCTTTCATTAATTTGCATGAAAACTCAAATCGGCAAGCCAACGGTAACAAAGTGTGCGTATCTTCGGAAATACCTAAATTGTAGTATAAGGGCAGTTGCAAACGATACAGAATATAAGGAAACGAAGGAAATTTAATATAGGATTAGGGCATTTGATATAAAAAGTTAGAAATAAACAATCTATTGAAAAAAAGTTAATTTAATTTTGTTTTCTAATCAAATCAGCTCTCGAGATTTCGAAATATGAATTGAGTGGTTTTTGCGGTCACTGATTCCAAATCTGATAAAAAAAATTGTCTAAAATGAGCCCCTTATATCCTTGGAGAAGAAGTGGAGATTATCCGATTATTTGGTAATAATGAAAGATCTACGCGTCAGGTTGCTGGAATATTCAATGGAAGGCATCATGATCGAGAACCAATTTCTCACGCCAAAATCAACAGACGAACATTTCGAATTTCGAAACAACCCAATTGGTACTGTAAGGGCAGTTGCGAGGACAATGAATTGAACGAAAAACAAAGTATAGAGATGTTTGAAACGCAACAGGATTAGGGCATTTAAACCAAAATTTCCACATACCGTGTTAAATGGTTATTTTGAAAGACGGTTTGAATTTTGCTTACAAGGACTTATTGAAAAAAGAGTTGAATAATTTTTTATTCAAATCAACTCTTGAGATGTTGAAAATATGAATCAAAGGGATTTTGGGGATGCTGATTCCGAGACGAAAAAAGTGATTTTTTTTTTTTTCTCCTCAAATTAGCTCATGAGATTTCGAAAATATGGATTGGGGGGTTTTGGGGATGCTATCTAAAATGAGCCCTAATATCCTTTTCCCAAAAAATAGCTTTTTTTACCCCCCCACACCGCACGCCTATGGTCGATGAAAAAGTTCACTATGCCAAAATACTTCATATACCTAACATATAATCACCACCAAAATTTCAAGAAAATCGCATTATTAATAACTGAGATATTAGGGTGTATTCATGAAAAGCGGGACACTGTATTACAAATGAACGAGAAACAATGAAGCATTTCACGATTATTTGGAGGCATTGTGATTCTTGCATCAAACAAACCAAACAAATAAGTTGAAAAAAATATAACACTCGGCTTTGTCCAAAATAAATAAACCCCCATTTTCTTTGAAATAATATTGAAACAACGAATTTTTTCGACTGAAATATATTTTGTTTGGTTCAATACTACTATTTCTATTCTGAATATATGATGAGGTGGGTGCTGTAGGTTTTTCGGGTTTTCCGACAGCTGAAAAGTGAATACACCACCGAAAACATCAGTTAGTTGCCCGGAGCGCTACGGTAAATAATAATAATAGCCCTCCTCAGAGGCTATGCCTTTGGGTACACTCTATGAGTGATCATGAGGGAGTATTATTATTATTATTATAGATGCAGACATTGTTGTCAAGAACTCGCCGAGTGATATTGACGTAGTTTTAGTGTTCGGGTTTTTCAATTTTTTGTAGGACATTTTCTAGACAAAAGAACGCCCAGTCAACCATCGAAAAGTTTTAACTGGTGTTCCGTGATAATTGAAAAAATAAACGACTCCAAGGAAAAAAAAGTGATAAATGCTGTTTTTTCCATCTGCAGTGGGACTCTAATTATTATAAATGTTTCATAGCATCATATCGTTGACGGATCATATCGTTGACGGGAAAAGGAAATTACGTAAGAATTGGGAAGCAGAGTATTAAAACAGATCTAGTAATATCAATAATCAGTAACAGCATTTGTATTGCATCCAATATTACCTATACTTTTGTTAATAAAACATATTTATCGCATTTTCCTCTGTTGTCTGAAGCGATTACATATGATGTCTAGAACACTATTATATTTTGGGTAACTGTTACTTCAGTATTGTCCATTTGAAGATTGGATCATGGTGAGGCCTGTTCACACTGGCTGCCCTGATTTAGAATTCTCAGTCTCAGCACTGAATTTTTTCTCCTGTTGATTCTTGCCTGGTGTCTACAAAACATAAGCTTCGTATATTTCTTGTAAATTTTTGGAGCGGAACAAGAATAGGAAGTTGCATCTATTTAAAAATTGCAAATAGTCCTTAGTATGTTTCTACTCAATGTAAGAATGTACAAATTTCAGATCTTCACAAATATTCTTTTAAACATTCCAAAACCTTCAAAAGTGGCAAAAAAACATTACCTGTTCGTAACTGAAGAAGTCTCTACATGGAGAACTCATCTAATGAAACCATACTGTTTCAAGACAACAAACAACTCGTAGTGTATTATTGAATAAACAGTATGTGCCAGCTAAAATTTTTTACCCCCTTTATTACGAAGTCGTTGAAAAAATTGGAAATCGCTTGGACTCATCGATTTTGATTGCAAAGAGGACATCTTCCACCAAATACCTTCTACTTCATAATTTTGAATAGGACTAGGTACTGCACTTGTGATAAATCATTTTGAAGGGAATTCAATCAGAATAATATCAGTGAAATGCAATTGAGAATAGATCAAGTGTTGTGAAAGTTGTCTTGAAAACTTTTTATTTTTTCTAACGTGAAATTTGATAATTCAGTTCCATAAAGAAATATAAGCGATTTTTAAAATGTTTTCCAATTTATTTTTACATTTCTAGAGTCACTGTACGACACTTCTTATCTACCATTCTTCGGCGTAGATCATCAAAAGAATTTGGCTGTGTAATATACACATTGGATTTCGAATGTTCCATGCAATGAAAAAAGTCTAATGGTGATTGATTAGGAGATCCAGCTGGCTGTTCCATTGGTCCTCGCCTTCCAATCCATCTCTCTCGGAAATTGTCATCTAAAAATTGATGCACAGTTACACAAATCTGTAGAGCAGCTCCCTTGTTGAGAAATGAGCTGACTCTCATATAGATTATCATAGTCTTCAAGTAGTTGAGTGATTCTCAATAAATTATGGACTCACAATATGGTAACCTAGAATCATATCCCAACCCTCTCCAGTTTTGAGTATCGGCATCTGGCACTGACCAGCTTGCGTATTGAATGGGTAAATCTGTCAATTCGCTAAACGTTGGATATGAAAAATAAAACCAATTTACTGGGATCGACCGTCGTTTCGACATTACTCGTGAAAAATACATAGATTAAAACAAAAAAAAAAACAAAACACCCAACCCAGAGCAAGGGAGTCAAAAGCTCCCAGATCCGAAACCGGTTTCAAGAAGCCAAGAGCTTCTGACCACGGTGCTAGTCACCAAATCCAACAAAACTGTAGGGCCCCAGTTTCTAAGAGTTGGTGAAAAACCTCGAGAGAATGGCCATGAACACGCATCACGAGTGGTGAAATATACTAACGCAATTACTGTTTTCTAAAAATGGCAATCCCAGGCAAGTGTAGCACACGAAGGAGCCTTCCACATCTGGAGAAAGCAGACATCATACTGCCAAGAGGAAAGGGACTACGAAACCCCCTCCAAAACCAGTGGGATACTGCAAAGAAGCCCCGAGTCGAGGAGAAAGATAGCTTCAAAAAGGCAACCACGAGGACAAAGCTAGCCATCGTGAAGCGAAACCACCCTCAACCAGGGAGAGCTATCCCCCAGAATAGAACTGCAAGGAGTCTACTGTGAGCAAGGTTCTAATGTGGGTCCCCAAGATCGCATTGGACAGGTTCGCTGTTGAGTGCATGGTCATCACGTCTCAGCAGAATGATGGTCTGAGCACAAAAGTGGAAAAACCATCGTGGCTCACGTCGATGGAGAGTCCATCGTTAAACTCAAAACTGTGAACTTCAGAGTCTTTCTGGGGCTAGAGCGAGTAAACTTCAGGATCCTGTCAGGAGTCAGGCCCCTATAACCAGGAAGGTGGAGACGGCCATGGCTGCTTCAGCTCGCCAAATAATGGCTGAGCAGATCGACCTGGTCCATACAGGAACCGTGGGAATTCAAGGGATATGCGAGAGAACTAGGAGGATTAGGAGGTTAGTTGATCTACGATCGCAAACCTGATACAGAACGCGCATGTATACATGTGAGAGACAAAATCAGGCACCTACCACTTCATGACTTGTGTTTCAGAGATTTGGTGGCAGTAAAGGTTAAGCTATCACTGAAGGAGAATGGGGTGAAAGAAATTGTTAGCTCTAGCTAGTTCCCCCTATGAGGGCACACCTCTCTCTCAAGAACTGAAAGAGTTAGTGGTCCCCTGCAGAGATACACAAGGTCATCTAGTAGTGAGATGTGATGCCGATATCCACATCACATCATTGAGCAGCAGCGACACAAACAGACGGGGTGAGTACATTTAAGAATTCCTAATGAGATAAAACCTTCTTCACATGAGCAACCCCACAGCCCATACATCCAAGAATGGCACGTTTCCAACGAACCATCTCTATCGGCACACAAGCTTTCGTATTTCCAGAAGCAGTGAAGGTTTAACTTTCTCCAGAAACCCGAGCAAAACCGACTGGGAGATATACGGAAGCTTCCTAATGGCTAACTTTGAGTCTAAGAAATTCTCCAAAGGATGTCTTCACGATGATAGTCTTCTCATTCCAAAAAAGCTGCCCTATCATCGAAGACAGAACAGCATGATCCAATTCTGGGCCAAAGAGCTGGAAACCTTCGAAAAAAGGACCTACAGAACAAAGATATCAAGACACTTTTTTCAAAATTAGCTGGAATTCTCTTCTCTCAGAAAAGTAGAACTTCTTACAAAGTTACTTATGTAGTTTATTCTCTTGACGACGAATCCAAAAAAAAATCGAGAAGGTGTCCTATTCATACTTTTCCAGTTATGACCTTCTGAACCTCAAACCTTTTCAAACACAAATCGCATAAAAAGCTTCTCTCTTGTCGATACATTTCTCAGATGCAACACATATTAAACAAATACAAACACGCAAACACAAACCGACCATCTTATTATGTTAATGAACAAATGGTATATGAAATAGGGAATAAGGACAAACGGTGCAAATTGAACAAATGTATCCAACGCGTATACCAAAATTTCCAATTGACCAACTTAGTATGTAGTTGATTTTTATTATTATATGGTGATTTTTTTTCTGTAAAACGTTTGGTTGGTGCTTTCAATTGTGAAATGAGTTGGTTTGCGTATGAAACAAGTATTGACAAAAAAGGGGATATGTTTTGCGATTTTCTCACTGAAAAAAGTGGAATTTCAAGATTCAGAAGAGCATAACTCGAGAAGTATAGAGTATAGAAGACCTCTGGAATTTTCTTCGGATTGGTGATCAGGAGATAGAACTAGGTGCCTAACATCATTATAAATAATTCATAATTGACGTAAATGAGACTAGTATTTTATCTAATGGGACAAACTATGACACTCAGAATTACCTGAACTGAATGGAAGAAATACCTATTCGCGGTCGCCAATGGCACCAGGGGGCGCTTCAAAACTTAGGGAAAACAAAGCAAACGTGAAAAGCACTGAACTGATAAAACATCTCCAAGTCCTGTAACTTCTGCACCATCAACAGCGTCTAACCTTTTAAAGTATTGAAATCATTAAACAATAACGGTTAGAAAATCATGTTACCATTTTCTCCCAGATCGGTTAACATTTCGTTGCCTTGATAACTAGTTTCTGGACGTTTTTGAGATGGAATGACCACTTTCTTCAATCGTTTAAATGTTTTGCTTCTTGTGTCTAGAAAACAACTGGATAGATCTACGTCAATTACTATAAACAAAATAAATCGTAATAAGTGTGAAATCTTCCAATTCAGTCTAATTCCCTATGTTTTAGCTAATTTCTGGCACTATTGGTTTCTAGAAAAAGAATGCATGGATACATTTGAAGATAAATAATTCTTGTACTGCGGCACTGAATAACATTTCTTTGACTTACTAGCCATATCAAAGCTATGCACAAAGAAATAATCGTCAATTTATTAACATTAGATCTTATGGCAGAATGTTTATTTTCCCGGAGTTTGATGTAAACATTTCAAAATGTAAATGTCGCCCACTCCGTGGCGACCCCGAATTGCAAGAGAACTAACCGCGCCATCTATTCACGAGAGGAAGTGATAATATAGAAGCACTGGCAGAGGTTCTAGACTACGTACATTCAATATCAGATGGCGAAATCACCGTCACATCGCGTCGTAGAGTAGAAAATTGTTAAGTTAAATCATATAATCAGTTATTGTTTAATCTGTTGATGTTGAAACCAAACCCGTGTGCTATGTAATGTCTTTCAATCACAACCATAGACGGTACCCAAGCTACATAATCTGTTCAAAAAGAAAGAAATGAGAATACCTATGGGATATTTTAATTCCTCAGTAAAATCAGAAAATCAGAACTTTATCGAACGTGGATCGGCTTATGAAATGAGTACCCTTATTACCGTTGTTGGTATTGTCATATACCTACTGAGAGAACAAAGAATGTCGACATGTTTTTAAAAAATTATTTTAATTTTCAGTATAAAGTATACAAAGTGGAAGACTGCTAAAATATAATCAATTAGGTATCATGAATCTTAAATGAATGAATAAATCGGGCAGAATGTATGAATACGCAAGGAAGTATATTATGGTTGTCATCACAATATTTTATTTTAATTGTTGTTAAAATTGTTATTTCTGTCAACCAGCTGCACACCCTTGAGAGTACAACCCTCAAAAGTCTTCGAAAGACTTGTCCGAGCTAAGGAAGACGCAGCCCTTACCTTTTAACGTGTGATGCCATAATTAAGACGGGACTCTATAGATTAAATGAGTCTGAGCTAATGAGTATATAATGCAGAGAATAGAAACAAATCCCTTTAAATTTTAAATGTCCCATTTTATTTTTCATTTTTAAGTACTTGAATAATGTTTTTAAAGAAAAATGTTGAAATGATGTGTTTCAAATGCAGTGTTTTATAGATCTTTAATAGAAAATACTTGATTGTCATCAGGTGGAGAATTCCCCATTAGAGGAAGTTCAAAATACATTTCTACGATACCTTTATATAATAAAATACTATGTTTGTCCTGATTATAATATGGTTAGGTCATTTGAATTGAGGCGAGAATAGGCGAAAAGTGGGTTCACTATCATTTTTATACAAACTTCTTAATAAAATAAATTCGCCGTATTTATTATCAATGATAAGATTTAGCACTCTGATGAAAATATCTAAACATTCTTCACATTTAGTATCATTCCAATAGGTGGTCGGTGGATCAGCGGTTTAATGCACAGGCCGTTCGAAACTCCAGCATAGCGATAGTCGGTTCGAATCCGATGTAGGTACGAGAATTTTTCTCAACTTCTTTATATCGGATTCGATAGGCGGCCGCATGCCTTGTTGAAAAGCAAGTGTATTGTGAGTTGTCTAGATGGCAATCTCGTCTAGTGCTAGCTTGGAGTGCACACCGACCACCCGAGGTGGTGCTGTAGGTTTTCCGGGTTTTCCTACAGCTGAAAAGTGAATACATCACCTAAAACATCAGTAAGTCGCCCCGGAGCGCCACGGCAAATAATAATAATAGCCGTCCTCTACCCGCACAGGCTATGCCTTTGGGTACACTCAACGAGTGTTTATGAGGGAGTATTATTATTATTATTATTATAATGGAATTTTGTTCGTCCGAACTTATATTATCACATTATTTTGTGTTCTTATTTTATTTAAGTGCTCGTTTATTTTTTTACCAATATTGTTTTTTCAAAGCATATGTCATTACATGGATATCATTAAGTAGATATCCATATAATTAGACCTGTATGGTCTGTTTGGATGAAATAAATAATTCTCGTTTCATGTCTTCTTTATGGTAATTTATGCCAGATATCATCTGCATATATCATAATTCTTTGCGCATTGGGACAAGAGAATACCATATCATTCATGAAAATAACAAATGAAACTGGCCCCAGAATGGATCCTTGGAAAACACCATTGATATATTTCCTTTATAACTTTATACTTGTTTTCTTTCTCTCAAGTACGGTGCAATCTAGTAATTTGAAACGGTTCTAACCCCTATTCGATCAAGCTTTCACAATAGAAGATTATGTTTAATTATTTCAAATCCACAACTCAGATCAGAATATAATGCCGATGGGTTTTAATAATTCAAGGATTTATAGATGTGTGTACACAATTCTGCTATCGCCGTTGTTGTGGAATTGTTTCTGAACCATTTCGATAAGTGAATACGATTTTCTGTTCACTTAAAAAATCATTTAGTTTGTTGTTATAAAAAAATCAAAACAATTTTTGCAAAATGTGTCTGAAGACAAACATTCCAATAGTTTGTGAAAGCATCTCGAGGGCCTTTATTTCTTTAAATTGAAATGGAATTTGATGTTTTCAAAATATCTGGGTATTGTTCTGCCATAAGGCTTTCATTGATTATACAGTGTTTCTCTAAAGTCCCCTTCCCCCTCTTATCATTGGAACGATTATACATAAACAAGTGAAATTTGGGAACTGAATATTAAAGGTTGTAAACTGATTAACCAGACACTGATTCTTAAATCGGTAATCAATTTCATACTGCATGGAATTTAAATTTTAGTGTTTACTAATGAGCCATTAAAACTGCCATAAACACAAACAAAATTAGTATAATTGAATAGGTTTTTTCGATACCTTTTAAAAGAGGTATTGCTTGCCGTAGGGTTCCAATTGAAATTATTGGTCACAATGGCCTTATGACGTCATCTTTGACGATTTCGTCATCTATCATCACTAGTAAGGAAGTTTTCAACCTTTACTATTCAGTTTCCAAATATTACTTGTTTATGTATAATCGTTCCAAAGATAAGAGGTGGGGGAGAGAACTTTTGAGAAGCACTGTATAGGATAATGATGTACTTATAATTTCCTTCAGATATTTTATTACTTATTGCATCTTTTTTTTGTGTGGTTCTCATAAAATAGTCTTCAATATCTTTGGTAGTTCCAAACTAAAGAAAAAAGAATGCTGATGAAAAGGGGAAATTTTCAATTCATGGGTAGGTATTGAGAGGACCCTGCACGGTTTTTATGAAAAAAGGGTCCCACTCGAATTGGCTGAAAATTTGGTATAATGTTTTTTATGATGTCCCTATCAAATGACTCCATGGGCACAACAAGATTTGATGGACAGTTTTTGAGATACAGGATGTTAAACATGCGGAGGCAGGGTTGATACTCACCTATGAAATCAATAATATCGCGATTATTTTGTTACAAAAAGTTAAGGATAACGATTACAAACTTAAAACTTAAAGTTAAGGATAACGATTACAAACTTAATATTTTGTAGTATCCTTGAACAGGGTTATTCTTCTTCTACTAGTCAATGTTGAGATTTCTATGTAATTCTTTTAACAAACACAGTCAAAAGATAATGTCCGGAGACTTGCAAATTAAGTTGCTATCATTTGATATTGGGTAATCTGAGGTTACTATTATACAGGATATCTCAGGATTGTCTTTATCAGTTGTATTTATATCAGTTTTTTAGGAACATATATGAAACAAAGTAGAGAACTTACGGCATGATGAGCAATAAATAAAATGGGATGATACTGCATTAAATATATTTGTGTAATATCTACCAAAAGAAAGGGTGTAACATGAGTACCTGACAGCAGCATTCCAGCTCCAAATTGGTATCTACATTTCACTTGTTCATACCAAGCCTTTTAATTATTATTACGATTTTATACGAATTCTATTTGTTGATTTTAGAAATTCAGCTAACTATCAGCTGTGGTTTTCATATCGACCAACAAGTGATAAGGAATAATTGTAGAAGAAAAAGCTATAAATGGTTATTACTGCACCTGAAAATATGTACATATTGACTGTAAATTCCTGTAAATATTGCTAGTGCAATATGGTTATTGGGGTACGCACGCCATGAACAAAAAATTTTGTTTTGTGAACGACCTTGTTACGGGCCGATTTTGCAACTCGCCCCGCAACACTTTGAGCGGATCATAAATCAGTTAAGATACCTGTTATAGTATGCTTGAGAACACATTTCAACGTTTTATTTCGGCTTTGTTTAGAGAACCATCCTGTATATATCCAGATCCAGCGAAACGGAATGCTCGGTAGAGATCTGTATGCATTTCGGCTTCAGAAGGACTGCTTGCTCAACAACAATCAAGTTCATCAAGGTAGGTTGGCTGAAAAACGATACACCCAGGATTGTCTTCGAACTGTCTTCGTAATATCGCTGCATTTTCTCAAGTAAGATAAGATAAGAACTGGACAAGAGGGGTATCAGTAATGACGGAAAGTCTACTGTAGAAATAAAATAACTTTCCGGACGATATTTGAAGGGGTTCCTATCGAAAATATCTTAGTATTTTCCAAATATTTTTTGGGACAATGTTATTGTTTACATATCGATGTGGTTAGGCTGGAGAGGTCTCGAGCTGTCAGACTGAAATTCGAACAGAGTACGCTGCAACGGCCGGTGTAGGTTTAGATATGACGTGCCGAGGTTTTTTTCTAACTTCGATAGTGCGACATAGGTGACTGATGGTGGACGGTGCGTCGGAGATTAGTGACCAGGCCGTAGCAGAAAGAGTGTGAGAGCGAGGCGACTATTGGACGGGAAAGGTATGAAAGATTAGCGGTAAACTTAGGTGGGCGAACAGAGCGAAAGGATTTGGATTGGTTTTTTTTTGGGTACCTTAGGTACCACGAGTTTTTTTGGGACGGGAGCAGGACATCCAGGGTTTTGAAGAAGATAATTTACTTTGAGAGTCTTTTGAAACGAGGAAAGAGCAATCGGAACTTGGACAAGAGTTGCTTTTTGAATCACAATTTCTGTTGCTGTTGAAGGTGACATTCAGGCGGATTCATTTGGTGAGTCGTTTTAATGATTTCTCATAATTATAGGGTCCCAGTCAGGGGTTACCATCCTGAAGACTCGATTTCGCGTGCTACATAGTACATATACCTATATGGCCTCTCTGTGAAGATATACCTACGCCCCGTAAATTAGTGCTTATTGTTGAGTTGTGAACATTGCATTGTCGAATCAAATTATTGCGTTGTGATATGCATTCTCGAAATTACAACCTCAACGCGAATCAATTGGTGACCCGTCACTAAGTCTTGCGTAGTAGTGTAATTTTCGATAATTGTTTATTCACTGCGTGGTAACACGTGTATATTTTCATTACAGGACCCCTCTGGCCCACCTGTTGTCGTAACGAAATATTCCTAGCGTAAGCGTCTTTGTACACGGCCCCGTGACGTCACAGCGGCGCGTAACCCTTTTCTTGTTGCATTTAGATATACTATTTATTCCTTATTACATAACTATTTACACGTTAGACATAGATGGGTGCATATATTTAGGTGCATTCACTGTGAAATGAGATAAAATTTATATATATATATACTGTGGTTTCAATAATATAAATCCTTAATTGCGATCGTATTATTTCTCTCTTTCTTTTTTTATATAGTGTCTGCTCAATCCTGACCATCTTGGCGGTCTCCTAGTTAGGACTGGCTCGCTAGATTTAACTGGTGGCGCCCTCACTAACATCTCTGATAAAATATAGTTTATCGCAAACCCACTCCAATCCGAACTGAGCTAGGGCAAGTGGTTGCGGTTCTTGAGCTACTGAGCAGACACCTATTGTCAATCATATCGAAGCGAGTAACAATCTTTATTAAAACTTGCCCAAAATAACTACAAAATATGATAAACTTCGTAACTCCAATAATTATCAAAAGTCTCTTGACATTCCCTGTCAGTCGTCCCCTTATTAGTCTCTGTATGACCTGGGACGTAACAAGCGTGGCTCTCACATCTCCCTCTTCAAGTGCTGAAGCGCCCCGGCTTGATGATGAGTCTTCCGTACCTGGTTTGGTATACAGAGGGGTTCTGAATCTAATGTGTGATTTTGGCAGCCCTGGATTGTGGTTGGCGGCTAATTGGTTGTTCAGAGGGACTGATTGGTTGTTCATTTTCAGGAGCAGCAACATGCCCAGTTTAGGTCTCTATTGGTATTGGAAGTGAATGCCTACATGCACTTGTAGTCAAACGGTAAGGTGACAAGTGGAATCGATTCCTACGAACTATACTTCCCCCACCAGTCTTCACCCAATAGGACCTAGGTTCTCCTGCAAGTTCCACAACAGTACCAGAGCACATACGATCACGTATCCAGATACTGTCGCTCACAGAAAATGGCTGAAGGTCCCTGACAGCATGCTTATTATCGTAGTTTTTCTTGTATCTCTCACAGTATACTTCTTCTCTTTTCCTTAGATTGGTAAAGTCTGGCTTCTGTTCCAATAAGTGTGGAAGGGTTGGAAGATTGTCTCGTAATATTCGACCAAACAAAAGTTGGGCCGGACTGAGGCCCATTTGCGATTGGTGTATTCCGATATCTCGACGCGGTGTGCATAGAATGGAATGAGTTCTTGGGCCATCCTTCAATACAGTAACGAAGAAGCAGTTGGATCAGCTGTTTTCCGTAGCTATTCTGTGAATAATTTGATCAGCAATGTCGACGCTTGTAACAACTTGGTTGATATATGCCTCAATGTCGTCTTCAAGGTCATATTGAGAGACAGTCCAGCCGTTAACAGATGCTTACCTGGTGTATAAACGATTTGATACGAGTAACGCAGTAAACGCAAGCGAATCCTCTGAAGACGGGGAGTCAAATCATTCAAATCCTTGGTCTTCAAAATGCTTAGAAGGGGTTTATGATAGGTTTCAATATTTATCTCTTTGCCAATAATGAACTCTTTCAATTTGTCACAGCTCCATGCGATTGCTAGTGCTTCCCACTCAATATTGGAATAGTTGCGTTTGGCATCGGTGAGCGTTCGAGAAATGAATGCAATCGGTCTCCAGGTCTCATTATCAGATTTCTGCAACAGGACTCCACCGAGTCCATAGGAAGAAGAATCAGCAGAAATCATTGTACTGCGTTGTTGATCGTAATAAGCCAGTGTAGGAGGGGACGTGAGTAGGTTTTTAATTTTCTAAAATGCCCTTTGCTGCTTTTCGCCCCAATACCATGCATTTTTTGAGCTCAAAGTTTCACTAATGGGTTTCATGGCTCTTGTTAGGAATATATTTCCCACGAAGTTCACCATACCCAAAAACCTTTGGACTTAGGTGACATCTTTGGGAGATTGCATCTCGGTAATAGCTTTGACTTTAGCTTCGTCAATGTTGATCCCTTCTGCAGACAAAACGTGACCCAAAAACACTACGGATTTTTTAGAGAAAGCAGTTTTTTTTTAATTGAGTGTGAAACTTTTTCCAGATGAGTTAAAACTTCTTCAAGTCTTTCGTCATGCTCGTATTGAGTCTTGCCCCAAACGACAACATCGTCCATATGCACTGCCACGTTGTCTTGTACTTGAAGAGCGTCATTCACCTTTTTCTGAAATAGTTCTGGTGCGGATCGGATGCCGAATGGTAATTTGGCAAACTTGAATCGCCCGAATGGAGTGAGAAAAGTAGTGAGGTCCTGAGAATCAGTACTCGAATTCATCTGCCAGAAACCATGGTTCATATCCAGTTTTGAGAAAATGGTAGCTCCGTAAATACGAGCTAAGGTGGTGTCAACTGCGTGAATGGGATAAAAGTGGCGTTTAACATTTTCATTAACTTTGGACAGATCCACACAAATGCGAATATCCCCGGATTCATTTTTTGACACCACAACCATGGGAGCGCACCATTCAGTTGCATGTTCTACTGGTAAAATCACCGCGAGTTGCACCATCCATTGGAGTTCCGCTTTGGTTTTCTCCCAAAGGGGAAGTGGAAATTTCCTAGGGGTATAAATTGCAAAGGGTTCTGCATTCTCCATTAGTTCGATTTTGGAAGAGCGCTGGGTGTTTGGCATACCAGTCACAAGCTGGAGTCACGGAGACAGCATTTATTCTCGCCAGCGCTCCCAATTCTTCGATAGCGGGCTTGCCAAGAAGTGGATTTCCCGTGTTTCTCGAAACATAGAAGACCTCTGTGCAACTGGTATCCTTTTATGAGAGTAAATCTGTTACAATTCCTTTTATAGGCAGGATGGACCCACCAGGCTCCCACAATATTTTATCGGTTGGGTTCACTTTTATTTTTCTCTTCAATTTTATGTCCGACGGCAATACAGACACATCTGCCCCAGTATCTATCTTGAAAGCGATGGTATCCTCATCATTGAATCCTAATATTATCGTCCAAGGGCTATTTGACTCTACACTATGTATATTCACACATCCAATAAATAGATTTGGGTCGAGTTCATAAAAGCATCCATATTGATTCAAACTTTCTCCTTTGGGTGAACAACCTTAATTTTGAATGTCAACAGAATATTCGTAGACAACTTCTAGCCGTTGACTTGTTTGTGGGGACACATCCGAGCAAAATGCCCGATTTCATGGCATTTGTCGCACTTTTTGTCACGGGCTGGGCAGATACCTCTTCTATGCGACGGCACATACCCACACCAACCGCATGCCTGCCTAGCCATTTCAGGTTTTCGGAAGGTTTGAGGGTTGAAATTGTTAGGAGTTCGATAAATTTGGGTTGGTTTTGGTTTAGTCCCATTGTTACCACGTCTGACCTCTTCGATAGCTGAGTTAGCGGTAGTAGTATTGAGCTCAGCTTTCTGTTTAGCTAGCTTCTATTACTTGCGTATCATACTCACTGCAGTTTACAATTTAAGATCGGATTCTAATTGTAAACGATCACTCAAAACCTGATCTTTCATCCCTATAATGATGACCATCAATAGCATTTCATCTTCGGAAGTCTCCCAATCACAGGTTTTAGATAGGGATCGTAAATCGGTGAAAAAATCTTCAATATTTTCAATAGGTTGTTGTTTCCTCCTTAAAAACTTTGCCCGTTCTTCAATGACATTTTTCTTCGGATTAAAATACCCATCAAATTTTTCAAGAACTTTGGCATAGTTCAATTTATCACCGTTACTTAGCTTGAATGAATAAAAAATCTGCTCAATTTTACCACCCAATAGATGAGCATGTCAATTTGCTCATTCTCTGGTGCTTTTTTGAGCTTACTGACTGATCTGTACCTCTCGAACCTCTTTTTCCAAGAATCCCAATACGCTGGGACGAACGAGAAGGTATCTTGCTCCCGCACACTTATTTTATCACTCATGGTTTTTGTTCAATACGATCCTTTGAGGTACTAGATATCATGTTTAACATTAACAATGTCACAAACTCTCGGGCTGACTGCTGTGTCACTTTCTTTACCCAAATTTCAGTTCTTTTTACGACTGCGCCATGTTTTGTGAACGATCTTTATTAAAACTTGCCCAAAATAACTAAAAAATATGATAAACTTCGTAACTCAATAATGATCAAAAGTCTCTTGACATTCCCTGTCAGTCGTCCCCTTATTAGTCTCTGTCTGATCTGCGATGTAACAAGCGTGGCTCTCACAACAGATTTACTACGCTTTAACCCAATTGATATGATCACTTCTAAATCACAGTCACGAACTATTGTTCATTAAGTTTGGTTTTTCATTCTATTTCTACGTACGTTTCAAGTCTATCTCATTTTGTACAAATAATTAAATGAACAAAAATCTCAGCAAAACGGCTCGTTAAAGATGAACAACCACTGTAAAAATGTTTAGAACTTTTCATCACAATTACCAATTACATACAATATGCAGCAAGAGCCACAAAATATTGATCATACTATACAGTTTTCTACTTTGTTTAATATAAGTTCCTAAAAAACTAATATGAATACAACTAAAATAGGCAATGATCGTTACATCCTTCTATTTGGTCCAATCATGTTCCAACATTTAACAGTCAAATCAACCAGCCATGCTGGATCGACTCTCATTAATCATCCCTCATTGCCACATTCACGCTACTTCCTACAACATATACCACAGGGACTTTTTACTCCCTCGGCGGGAAGATTGATTGCTAAGTCACCAAAGCTCGTCTCTCACCGTGTGCAGCTTCATCAACTTTACCAAGTAGCAATCCCAAAAGGCATGGAATTTGTTCTTGTCTGAAAACAGAACACTGAATAGACTCTCGTTTCGGGATTTTGGAAGGGAAATTTTGTACTTGGTACGTAATATCCTCGTCATTTTCATGGAGAAGGTAACTTTTAACAAGTTATTCATCAATTGATATTTTCGGTGAATAAAACATAATTGAATGGTACAGTCGATAAAAACCCTGTTAACATTCAAGAATTATAGTTTTCCCAATAGGGAATTTTACAAGAAGCACGGTAATTAATTCCTTATATACTGGCTTTTCTAAAGCGGAAAAATCAGAGTGATATACTTTGAAGAAACCAATTTCAGTTAAATCCCTAATTGTGAGAAAGTTTTATAGTTACTTTTCATCGGATTTCAATTCTACTATTGATAGAATATTCCACAAGGGTTTAAATATACTGTTTGGTTTCTGGTGACACACAACTTTCGAAAAAATAGTACACATGGAACTATGAAGGCGTAGAATCACAATTAACAATATAATTCAGAGAATAAAAATGGTGGCTACCATCAACATTTTCAATTATTTAAATCGATAACATCGTGTGTAAATACACATGGCAGTATATTAAACAGTGCCATCATCCTCATCATATGAGACTGTTTGCTTTGAAAATAATAGCTTGACGATTTTGTAATTGATCATCTGTACCTGTCATAATTGACTTTTATTTTAATCACAGAGAAGTAGGTTACGTTTGTATATTTTGAAAAAACTTCAATGAGAAATATGTTTCTCTTTTGGCTTTCAATCCACCTACCAAATATGAAAGAATTTGGTTGATTATGATTTTTTTTAGCATTTTTTAACATTTTCAAAATATTTCAAATAATCCAAATATACCGTTGAGATGTTAAATATATATATTAAACCATATTTGCAATACCTACGTCTACACAAATTGTACAAATGTTTTCCATAAGCTTTGCTTGTTAACAAATTTCAAGAAAAAAGTAGTTTTTGTGAATGAAAATAAAATAATCCGCCGTAGAGCTCGATGTTGATGACTTTTTTCATTACTTTCGAGATAACAAATAGCAGTGTGACTTGTGATAGTTCCAGAGTCTACAATGTTGTAACACTTTAGAAATTAGAAAAAAAAATTATAGAATTAATAAAACAATAATTGGGAAGAAATGTATGAGATGACAAATATTAAAGATATAACCGATTGGTCACTACTAAAATTCAAGCAGCACTACAAAACTCAACAATGAATAAAAAATTAAACATTCTGACAAAAAAAAAATCCCTGGATCACCGTAGAAATAATGAAGTCGGTAGAAATCAAACAAAATCTTCATACAAATTTATTGAAAAACAATAAAAGACAACTACTACAAACAAATTGAAGTGAATAAAACAATTCCAAAAATTTGAGGAATTTCATAAAAAAAATTACGGATATATAAAACCCCCACTTGAATTACTAGTGTAGTACATGTTAATGAGAATATAAACACCCAAAGGATATGCCAGTATTTTTAATCAACACCATGCAAATATTGGGGCAAATGGCAGAAAATATAACTGAATAAAATGCATCATTTCCGAATAAAAACATAAATTATTTAACAAAATTCAAGAAGACCACTTCTACTGAAGAAGTGGTAGATCTGATACGAGAACTAAAAAACAATAATAATAATAATAATATATTTAATACAGTCAGATCATATTACATAATATTGGACATGTCAAAAAAAAAATAGATATAAGTTATATATACACATACATATATACATAAACACATTTAAATATAATTATTCACATTAAAAGGGACGGTAAAGAGGCCCTGAGATTTATAATATAAATAATATTAAAATATTCCTTCCTTGAATAAATCTGATGATAAAAAAATAGTCAATACAAAACATGAATCAAACATAGAAATCGTCGGAGTAAAATATAAAAATGAAAGGAATACGGAGAGGACGTTCAGCTCGTAGACGGAAGCATCCTACATCATCTGAATGCCGGAGAGACATTTACGTATCAAGGGGTGGAATAACGCCGCATCCAAGAGGTAACTATTGTTAAAAACTCTCTCCGCAGCAAGTGTCAGCATAAATTCCGACAGATCTAATCATTAGAACTGTCGGGGAAAAACAAAGTTGCTGCAACTAATATACTTGCCGTTCCGATTCTACTTTGGAGTAATGAAATGGAAGAGCTGCGAAAACTTGACGTGAAAACAGGTAAAATGATGCATCTGCATTGGAGCTTGCATCCTAAATCATCCGTTCCACGGTTATACTTCCCCAGACAACTTGTACAAACTGATGAATATAAATAATTTGGACATGTTTCTGTGATGAGGATGGTACAAAATATATGAAAATAATAATATAATTTGCATTGATATTCTCATTATAATAGTTAATAGACAGCACAGAGTTGTATCTGTTTTTATTGTTTTAATTATTATAAGGAGACTATTAATTCAAAAATGAAAGTATTTTTTCTGTTATGCCAGAAGGAAACTTCATGGGTTTATTTTCAATCCAGTTGACAGAATTGATATTTTATATATGTTTTTAATGAAACTATTATCATTTATTCTATTTTCTATATTGTTGTTTTGTTTCCATCCTGTGATTGGCATAGTGAAAAAATCAAATTAAAATGAATAATTACCTTAAAGTTATATTTATATACAACTCTTCCCGTGCTTCTTCAAATTTCTGTTTTTATTTTCTCCTTTCAAATAACTGACAGTACCTACCAACGTTTTCATATTTATACATTATAATTCATTACATTTTAATCAGTTTATAAATAACTGTCATCTATTCATGATTTTTATTAAATGCATATCTTGCAAAAGCTTGCAAGCTTCAGTGATTTCTCATGTTAATTTTCATCAAATTTGAAATTTTTTAGAATAAATGTTATCATTATATTATCATTTTATTAAAGTTGATTTGTGGTATCTTTTTTCATTTTTTTGGGACTGGTTGTACTCTAACAATGTTCCAGTTGGACGAAAATTAAATGGAATAACGTCTTGTGTATCGTAGCATCTTCTGAAGAGGAAATAACAATTGTAGAAAATTTTTTGGTTCAACATTTCGACGTTACATTTTCTAGGATGCCTAATCATCTCTTTAAAAACCAAATCTTACTTTACTTCTATATAAACTGGAATAATAAAATTTTCCTGAATTGTAAACCTGTGACAACTCCAATGAACTGTGGGACTCAACATAAAAAATCCAAATCAGAAAATCCAAAAATTGGCAAGAAAATATATTACTCAGAAATAGGAAGCCTTCTTTCTTTAGTAATCGGAACTAGGCCCGTTATTGTCTTATACTATTAATGTCCTATCACGATTTTGCATAAATTCGTCAATTCTTGTTCACAATAGTTTAATAGATCACCCTTTTCTATATCCGAATGGTTCAATTAATGAAATCCGTGTTTACCCATCTTTGAAACTAAAGAGTGATATACATCATTCGCAAATTCCTTAGACGACAGGAAATTATATAATAGTGGATACGTAGATTTTGGGATGAATCCATTATTTGTCGGTACACAAAAAAACAGCTGAAGCTGAGCGTTACAGTTTCTACAATGGATGCTGACTAAGCAAAATGTAGTCAAGCAATACTGATGTCACAGTTAGTAAATGATTTGGATGAAAATTCCACACCTGTAATTTTGAATCAATCAAAATACGTTATTTTGACAGATCACCATGGCAACGGAGGTATTTTAGTGGAATTTTTTTTCTCGTGGGATACCCAACAGCAACTTATATTGGAAATTTTTTGACGTTTACAATAACAGACTATTTTTGACAAACTGGTTTTTATTTGTTCACATAATATTTAGTTTTGATACATTTTAATTACAAAGCTGAGATGTTTCCTTTATTCTTCGGACACCTCCTCTCTTTTTAATGGCGAAAATGGAGGACTTTGAATGTTTTCAATAAAGTGACTAAGTCTAATAAAATATATATAATATTTAGACACTAATTTATTTAACCTTTTTTCCATTCAGTACTTTCTATTTTGCGTAGTTTAGATGCAAATATTCGTGGAAAATTCGGAAAAAATTTCCTTCTTTCAAGTTGGAGTCACAATCCTCTATTTATGCGAATAGATAAGTCATATTTTGCATAGTATGATTTTCGAATCGATTCATTTTTTAAACAAAGAATTTTATTGGCTTCACTGGCTGTGCAATATTCTTTTTCTCCAAATGACATTAAAAGCTGCCTTTTAATGACACTTGGCAGGCTTAGAAGTTGTACTTTTAATGCCTAGGCAGAAAAAGTCCACTTTACTGCCTAATGAAATAATTTAGTTATTTGGATATTGATCATGAAACGCAATTTAAATATGAAAAAGTCGATTTTGCGTGGAATTCGAACAAATTTGAAGAAAAAATTATATGTTTCACACGGCAGAAAAGCAGATTTAATGTCTTGGCTGGTTTCATGAAACACCAGCCGCGGCATTAAATCTTGTGCTTTTATGCCTAGTAAAACAAATAAATATTTTTGCAACAAAACGCGAGATTTTTATGTTTTGAAGTGTCAAAATACAATGATCACAGCCTCCTATGATTGATTCTTACTGACGCTGGTAATGAATTCCATACCATTGAAGCGCGCGTAACGCACGTTAATAAAAACGCAAAAAAAACAATTTTCTACCACTTGTAGTTACTCAAAACTCATGTAAAATTGAAGAATATACTATTTTCTATCTTGAAATGGTATTCCCATGCAACTACAATGAGTAGAAATTACCAATTTGAAGGCCTAAATAATTGCTGACAAAGCTATGACGCGCTATGAATCTGTTCATGCTGCTTCCCGAAAAACCTCTAAAATTATAACTTTCTACCACTTGTAGTAAGCTCGAGTAACTATAAAATAAAAGAATATTATATTTTTTGTCCCTAAATGGCACTTTCGAGCTACTACAATCCATTGGTGTGAAGACAAACTGAATATTATTATGTAATCTGTTCCTGTAGATGTGTATCTATGAAACTTATATTTTTTTAATTTTCTACCACTTGTAGTAGCCCGAAGTGAATAAAAAAATCAAATAATGTATGGCCATGGCCATTACCGAAACTGCAAAGCACATTAAATTTGATAGAGTAAACTTTCTATCACTTGTAAGTAATCCAAAATTGATATAAAATAGAAAAATATATTATGTTACGCTTTAGGTTGCCATTTTCATGCAACTACAATGAGTAAAAATTTCAGAATGATTGCAGGCTTGTAACCCATACCTAGAGGATGGTATCGAAACTTCGACGCAATGTAAATTTGTTATATTTGCCTAAATAGGTTTCCAGCAGTTGAAAAATAGCATAAAAAATAGATAGATATAGTTTTTAGTTTTTCATTTTATATGAATGGCTACAAGTGATAATAAATCTAATTATTCATATTATTTTGACTATTGTAATTATTGTTTATATGGAAAACGCAATCATTATAAACTATGGCAGGTTGATTGGAAGTAGTTGCTTGTTCTTGATTCAGAGATTCTCGAAGTTGAAGCAGACCTCATTGCGTCAATAATTTCCTGCAGATATGGTTTTATTGAGTGGCTGCTACCATGACCGGTTATTTTAATCAATTGCAGTTCTCCAATTCCCGTTTTGCTAAACTTGAAACAGCAGCGGCCCTCAATCCTCAATCTCCACAGTTATATTCATTAGTAAAACTTCATAAGACAGGCTACCCCAAAATACCGGTAGTATCGTACTGTACAGCCCTAGCATTTAATATGTCGAAAAATCTCATAGAAATCATCAAACATCACACAAATTTTGAATCTAAATTCTCGGTTATCAACTCTTATCAACTAGTTAACAAAATACAAAATGTCAAGCTTCCAGCAAACGCAAAACTAATTTCCTTTGACGTAAAAAACCTTTTTTCAAGTGTACCAGTTGTACTCATAGACGAACTATTAACACAACAAAAAATCAACCCAGTCATCCAAACAGAAATAACTTCATTGCTAGAAATTTGCATCAACCAGAACTTTTTTAAGTAGTATGTCAAAGCGGGTTTCGCCTCATTTTTCATGGGGCGAAACCGGCTTTGCTCCTGACGGTGATTTATCTCTCGATGGCCGCGTCCATCGAGTTCTCGCAGTTGATGGAGGGTTGGAGGCTGAAGAACTGAAGAAGATGACGTGTTCGCCGAAGAGTTTCGGGGGGGGGGGGTCGTCAAAGCGTTTCACCCTAAGTTGCGCGCGTCTTTTCTGCAAAAAAAAACATGTCAGCAAGGGCGGGAGGCAAAAAAACATGGCGGTGATGGCGGAAATTATGAAAAAAACGTCCCCCCACGTGATTCGCTGAGACCAATTGGCTGGAAGAGAAAAAACGTCACGTGATTCGCTGTGTAGAAAAAAAGATGGTCGCCGCCAAATTGATAAAAGAAAAATAAAAAAAGATGCCTCTCTTAAAACGACAGAAAATTATGATGGAATTATTAATTCACTCTCTCGAATGAAATTCGAGTTAATACGTACGTTCACAGCGAGCCAGCGTCATTTCATTGTCTGTGTTCGAAGCAACAACAAGTGCCTCTCTGGTGCTCATCTGTCTCTCGCTTTTTTTATACAAGTGCATTTTTATTGAGAGTGCCATTTAATTCGTGATTTAAAAAGGTTAGTAGTAGAAGTCGTTAATTTTTTATTTTTCGCGAGTGTTTCAAGTGCGCCTATTTCTTACGATTCAGTTGTTGTTTTTTTCTTTGAAAAAAATTCAGAAACGTTCATTTGCCATATTTGTTTTATTTTTGTCTCATACAGAGTGTCTCTCTCACAAAACGTCATAATTTTTTTCTCATACAGTGTGTGTGGATTGCATTTTTTATCATATTTATTTCTCATTTCATTTGCTATATACAGTGTGATTCATCATATTTCTTTCTCATACACTGGGTGAATCATTAAAAGCATTTTTTTATTTTCTCGATGAAATTAACAAGATTTCGTTGGCTTGCAGGAAGGAACTGCGGAAGTTGTCTGAGCTACCGAAGGACGAACCCCAACTGATCCTCGACGCTCAAGCTAAAACGACCAAATTTGGCGAGTCCATCCTAGTGGAGTTGGAAGAGTGTAAAGTATTCGTACCAAATCGAGTGACTGGTGCATTCAAACCCATCCTCGACAAATTAGCCGAGTCCCAGCATATGCTCATCTATAGGGGCGAGCAGAAAATTGCCAATCAAAATCATCCGCAGCAGCTGTTTGAGATCGCTAAGGCCTGAAGACGCTGACGCCGTCGCCCTTGGAAACAGAGAGTGAGTTTCTTGTATTTTCATTTGACATTTTCTTGAAATTTTGTGTGTGTGTGTGTCTGTTGAATCATCATGTCATCTGACGCCATTGTTGCACACATTAAGGAGATGATAGCCAAGTTGCGTACTGATGTAGAGCGCAAACATTGGCTGGCCCATTGCAAGTACACCGCCCGCCTGATCAATAGTGCGATCGCGGCAGTGGATTGCATAGACTCTCTGAAAAAATTACAAACTTTATGCGGACACTTGGAAATTATCCAAAACTCAATAAAAAATTCAGGTCAACAACAGCCAGGCGTTGACGTGGTGGTGTGAGAGGGAGTCTAATCAAAATTAACATCTCGAGTAAAGTGGGAAATCGGCATTTTCTTCGCGTTTACGCACCGGTATAAATATAAATTTGAAACATAAAGATATTAGGCAATTTTTGGCGATGCATTTATTCTATTCAAAAGCAGAATTCAAAATTTATTGAAAAAACATCCAATCATCAAAGACAATGCGACATTTTGTGGTAAATTCGTGAAAAATTTCTTGAAACAAGAACCAAAAATCGACTTTAAATATTTCAGCACTAAAAACGTTGTGATCGATATGGGAACAACTTTGAAAGAGTGGTTCCTAGAAAATTTCACCGATCAAATTCAAAACAAACTTTCAGAATTCGCGGACAGAGAAAGTGGATGGAGTCTTCAGAAAATTGTAAGTTTGGAAATCAATACGAACAAATCGGGCGTGGGAAACAATTCGTCTTTCATCGAGCTGCCAAAATCCATCGCCAAAAAGCGAACTTGCATCAATGTGAAAAATAAAGATGATGCGTGTTTCGCTTGGGCCGTCGTCTCAGCTCTTTACCCTGTTGAATCGGGTAAAAATACAGACAGAATTTCATCATACCATCACTATTCAAATGTACTGAACTTGGATGGAATCGACTTTCCCATGACATTCAAACAAATGACCAAATTTGAGCAATTGAACAACATATCGATCAATGTGTACACCTTGGAATTGATACAGCCGCCGGCGAACAAAGAGGCATTTTTCGTTACTGTTCACGAAACAAAAATTAGACGAACATGTCAATCTTCTCCTCATTCAAAATGAATATCAGCCGAAATTAAATTATTACGAGGCACCGCCACCACTAGAGATCGCCGACGACGATGAAGCCGTCGGCGATGACATAAAATTCCATTATGTTTGGATAAAGGAGTTATTTCGCCTACTCAGTCGCCAACTCAATAAAATTGAACATAAAACATTCATTTACGACATGTGTTTAAATTATTTCATGAGTGAGGAGAAACTCGACAGTCATACTGTTGATTGTCAAAAAACAAACACATGTAAAATTTCTTTTCTCTCGTATGATCATGTAGAATTTCAGGATTTTGTACATGAAAAAATAGTGCCCTTTGTAATCTACGCTGATTTCAAATCGATCTTAGAACAGTTCAATGACGATGAATGTACTTCACATACGGCAAAGTACCAAAAACACATTCCTTTCAGCGCTGGATTTTATTTCAAGTGTGCATATGACGATACTTTGTCATTTTATGATAGCCATCGAGGGCTCGACTCGATGGATTGGTTTGCGGAGAGAATGGGGCCATAGCCAAACTTGTGGATGCCAAAACTTTGGATATTGTCCCCATGATCGTCTCACCTCCAGATAGAGCGACAGCGCAATGTTGCCACATCTGCGAAAAACCTTGGAAAACTGATGACAAAATCATAATCACTACACGGGAGCATTCCGTGGATATGCGTATGCGCATTGCAACTTGAACCACAAAAAGTCGTCCGTTGTGCCAATCATACTTTTACCCAGTACGACGGCAACACTGACATTAAATTTCGATTCATCGACTCTTTTCGCTTCATGGGCATGAGCTTGGAGCATTTCGTGCAAACACTGCCCATCCATGACTTGAAGATTTCAAGGTGCGAATTTGCCCATTTCGATGCCGACCTGTACGAGTTACTCACTCGAAAAGGGGTATTACCATACGATTTCATCCATTCGATGGAGAAATTGGAATGCCCAAGCTTGCCGGCGCGCGATCAGTTCTACAACAAGTTGAATGATTGTGACTTCACCGATGCCGAATACGAGCATGCGCAGAACGTGTGACGGTCGTTCAACTTGACAACACTGGGCGAGTACTCTGACCTATACATGAAAACCGACATATTGCTCTTGGCGGATATTTTCGAAATATCGGCCACGAGACGTATGGGTTGGATCCTGCGTGGTATTACACCCTCTCGGGATATACGTGGTCCTGTATGTTGAAGTACACCCAGTGCAAATTGCAGATACTGAAAGACGTCGACATGCTTCTCTTTGTCGAGCGAGGAATTCGTGGCGGCATCAGTCAGTGCTGCAACAGATTCTCCTCGGCCAATAACAAGCACATGGGCGAAAGGTATGACGCATCCAAACCGTCGACCTATTTGCTATATCTCGATGTGAATGATCTGTACGGTTGGGCCATGATGGAATATCTTCTGTGCGATGGCTTTAAATGGCTCGAAAATGCAGCCGATTTCGATGTGTCGGCTACATTCTCGAAGTCTATTTGGAGTACCCCGAACATCTGCATGACAAACACGTAGATTTGCCCTTGTGTGCCGAGCACCGTACACCGCCAGGCTCGAAATTACCAAAATTGATGACCACGCTGTACAACAAGGAAAAATATGTTGTGCACTACAGGATGTTGAAACAAGCACTCAAACATGGCCTTGTCTCAGTAAAATCCACAAGGTGTTGCAATTCAATCAGTCGGCATGGCTGCATCCCTACATTGAATTAAATACGAAATTACGCTCTCAAGCAAAAACTACTTTTGGCAAAAATAATAACAAACTAGACAATAACGCAGTGTTCGGGAAAACCATGGAAAACATACGGAAGCACCGTGTGGTGAAAATGGTCTCCAAGTGGGAGGGGCAATATGGCGCAAAAAATCTGATTGCCAGTCCAAATTTCAGGAGAAGCACCATTTTCGACGATAGTCTCGTCGCTATCGAGATGGCAAAGACGGATTTGTTATTCAATGAGCCCTTGTACATAGGAATGTCGATTCTCGATATTTCCAAGGAGTGCGTGTACGTTTTACATTACGGCTTCATAATGGAAAAGTACACGAACGATCAGTGCAAATTGATGTATACGGATACTGATTCGCTCATTTATGAAATTAGGAGTGATGATATTTATCGTATTTATCGAGATTTAATTAGCAGTCACATTGAAAAATTCGATACGAGCAACTACCCAAGCGACAACCCCTTTGGCATTCCCCTCGAAAATAAAAAAGTACCCGGCTTGATGAAGGACGAAGCCAATGGTCGTATCATGACGGATTCCGTGGGGCTTCGATCAAAGTTGTACACCTATAAGATTCAAGGTGGAAAAACCGTAAAAAAAATCCAAATAGGACAAATACAGCGTTGTCGAGAATCACATCACTTTTGAAGATTATGTGGAATGTCTAAAAAACAATGTGGAAACAATAACTTCGCAACGCTGTATTCGATCATTTTCTCACAAAGTTTTTAGTGTAGAGCAAACATAGATCGCTCCCAGCCCTCACTACGACAAGCGCTGTTTGATTGCCAGCTCTCATGCCACTCTGTCGTGGGGTCATTACAGTCAGTTAGATATCTAATAGAATAGAATGTAAATGTTTTTTCAGAGAACACATGCGCACGCACACATACAGACGCATCCACCCACACACACACACACACACACACCTACATACAAAATTTCAAGAAAATGTTGCGTGAAAATGCAAGAAATTTTGCTCTTATTTGTTTCTCTCCAAACTACATTTATTTAGTCAAACAGTCGATTATGTTTTATATTTATGATTGAATAAAATCAATTTGAAATCCGTGTCTGGATATTATTATTATTTCCCAGCATTCAAAATCCCACATATTTTTGGAGGTAATTTTTGTATAAAAAAGTGTCACTTTTTTATGCAAAAACTGTCACTTTTTGATGAAAAAACTTTCACGTTTTTTTGTGCAAAAAAGTGTCTGTTTTTTCCCTAAAAACTAACACTTTTTTTGACATGCTGAGTGAAATTTCAGTGTTTTACTCAGCCACTCAGCTTTCACTGAAAATACTTCACTGAAATCGTACCACCATGTCAAAAAAGGTGCCACTTTTTTTCATAAAAAAATCATGTATTCTTATGGGAAAATGGTAACTTTTAATATCAAAAAAAATTACCGAAAATTGACATGGTGGAAAGAGCTGAGTGAGTGAAAGCTGAGTGAAAGCTGAGTGAATGATGAGTGACACAAAATTCACTGAAAATGCTTCACTGAAATCCTTCCACCATGTCAATTTTAGGTGTTTTTTTTTTAATCGAAAAAAGTGTCGCTTTTTTGCATAAAAAAGAGCACGTTTTTGCACCAAAATATGATGAATACTTCAATGAAAAATATGCTCATTTTTGCATAAAAAATGAGCATGTTTTTTGAAGCAAAATGTGATGAATAATTCAATGAAAAATGTACTCATGATGGAATTATGGAAAGCGAAACGTCTTCGAACTAGAGAAAGAGAGAGTATGATTATGAAAAGTGTGGTGTGCTCTCGATGACAGCGTCTGCGCGACTGAAATGATGCCAGCACCCTCAACACTTTTATGCTCCTCTTCAAATACCAACCCCATTTGACAGCTTGCGTAACACGAGTCTTATGATGATGGTTTCTCCGCGTAAATTAGCTCCAGTAGTCAAAAATGTATTATTGTTGCCGACAGATGATGATGACATCTCTGATAGTCTCATAAAACAAAAAGTGAATCTTTCACTCAGAAACTGAATTGAATAACTGCTGAGTGATTCAATTAATCGAGTGATTAATTCAGCTAATGACTGAAAGTGACATTTCTTGGCGGCTTCACAGAGTGATTCTTCAGCTCAGTGAGAGCTACAGAGTGATTCATTCACTCAGTGGGTGAATAACTACTGAGTGAATGGCTAACTCACTCAACGCCTGTTTGTAACAGTTCTCGGTGACTCAGAGAAGACATCAGTGCCATCTATTAGTCTGTCAATTGTTATTAGCATCGTAATATTATCTGTCAGCCTGTCATGTGTCACATTTTGTTTTATGATACTATCAGAGATGTCATCATCGTCTGTCGGCGACAATAATACATTTTTGACTACTGGAGCTAATTTACGCGGAGAAACTATCATCATAAGAGTCGTGTTACGCAAGCTGTCAAATGGGGTTGGTATTTGAAGAGAAACATAAAAGTGTTGAGGGTGCTGGCATCAATTCAATCGCGCAGACGCAGTCATCAACAGCACACTACACTTTTCATAATCATACTCTCTCTTTCTCTAGTTCGAAGACGTTTCGCTTGCCATAATTCCATCATGAGTATCAACAAGTTTGGTCAAAATTCCTCAGCTCACCGTAATCAACAGCAGTCTTACTATATCCCTGGCGCCATACTCAACTATCTGGCCAATGGCGACATTGATGCTGAACATGTGAAAATATGTAATGTTGAAACGTCAAGTGCGCCGAATGATGTTGTCAATAAAAAATACTTTGATGATATCATGCGAAAGTTCAGAGTCGACTTTTACGCTGTCATCGACTCCATTACAGCCTTGGATGTTCGAGTGACGAAATACATGACAGATTCTTTGAAGAACCGTAAAGTCTCGAAAAAGAATAATGACATTTGAATGGCTGACAGATGGTGCTGATATCCCCACCATAACGGAGAGTGTCAGGTGACATCAGAAGGTTGACTGATGGCGCTGATATTCCCACCAGAACGGAGAGTGGCATCAAGCAACCGACAGATGGCGCTGATGTTCCTCCAGAACCAAGAGCGTCAGGGGTCATTAGCGGAGTGACAGATGACACCTCGCCAGCAGTTTGACTGTCATCACCACCACCGACAGATGGCGCTAATGTTCCTTCACAAGGACGAGTGGGCAGATGACACTTCGCCGACAGTTTGGGTATCATCATCACCACCACCGACAGATGGCACTGATGCTGCTCCAGAAGAAAGACAAGTGATAGGTGACATGAGCGGAGTGACTGATATCCTAAACATAGACTAACAGAACACAGTGTTGACTTGTCGTGTGTGTCTTGTGAATGAACTGAGTGTATTGTTTATGCCATGTAGACACTTGTTGTGCTGCTCACAGTGCGCCATAAGGTGAAACATATGTGTAGTTTGTAGATCGCCCATCAATACTTTTATGAAAATATATATATCTTAGAATATTTTTGATTTCAATTTGGTGACTCGAAAATTACGTCCCATTTTTGCTTAAAAAAACATGCTTATTTTTTATGCAAAAATGGGAATATTTTTGATCGAAGTATTCATCATATTTTGGTGCAAAAACGTGCTCTTTTTTTATGAAAAAAAGCGACTTTTTTTTCGATAAGAAAAACACCTAAAATTGACAATGATTCACCCAGTGTATGAGAAAAAAATATGATGAAAAATGCAATCCACACACACTGTATGAGAAAAAAATTATGACGTTTTGTGAGAGAGACACTCTGTATGAGACAAAAATAAAACAAATATGGCAAATGAACTTTTCTGAATTTAAATTAAAAACAACAACTGAATCGAAAGAAATAGGCGCACTTGAAACACTCGCGAAATATAAAAAATCAATAACTACTACTACTAACCTTTGCAAATCACGAATTAAATGGCACTGACAATAAAAAAAGCGAGAGACAGATGAGCGGCAGAGAGGCACTTGTTGTTGCTTCGAACGCAGACAATGAAATGACGCTGGCTCGCTGTGGACGTACGTATTAACTCTCTGTGTCACGTGACCCACGCCGTCCACATCCACACCGAGGTCACGTGATCCACGCTGCAAATGTATGCAACGGTCGATCTGGGGAAAACCCAAATTGCACAATAACAAAAAACAACTCCAAGGCCAAATCGTGTTCTCTCGGAATTTCATCCAGTTCGAAAGCATAAACAAACACCGGATGTGAGATAAAACTCTATTTGCGATTAACTTTGAAAAACAAATTCAATGTCAAATCTATCGTGTTTTCTTAGAATTTCATTCAGCTCGAGCAGACAGTAAACAAGCACGGGACGTGCCTTATCGCTATTGACGGCAGAGATGCATTTTCCTTGGAATTTCATTCGAGAGAGTGAATTAATAATTCCATCATAATTTTCTGTCCTAAGACAGGCATTTTTTATCAATTTGGCACCGACAATTTTTTTTCTACACAGCGAATCACGTGACGTTTTTTTCTCTTCCAGCCAATTGCTCTCAGCGAATCACGTGAGGGGACGTTTTTTTCATAATTTCCGCCATAACCGCCATGTTTTTTTGCCTCCCGCCCTTGCCGCCATGTTTTTATGCAGAAAAGACGCGCGCCACTTAGGGTGAAACGCTTTGACGACCCCCCACCCCCGAAACTCTTCGGCGAACACGTCATCCCAGTTAACACAAAATGCTCTTAGAGACAGTAGAGTGCTTCACATTCAAGTTTCAAGTCACATGCGTGAAGTGCATTGTTACTCACATTTCAATCTCGTTAACTTCTATTTGGGGCCCTCTTGACCGACAAACGTATCACATTGTGATGCCAAATGTTACTCACAATGATATGAATGTGATATGCTATTAGATTTTCGAATAAGGAAGCACATTTTTGTGCCTCAGATCGACATCAATCAGAAGATAACTGAGATCTGCAGTTGCATTGGTCATAGTAGTCACAGTTAGTATCCTCACTTGGTAACAGTGATGTACAAATGTACCTCACTTTGTAACCGATTCATGAACAAGAAAGCGATATCGCAGCGATGTTTGTGTTTACTGGGATCTTCTTCAGTTCTTCAGTTTTTCAGCCCCCAACCCTCCACCAACTGCGAGAACTCGAAGGACGCGGCCATCGAGAGATAAATCACCGTCAGGAGCAAAGCCGGTTTCGCCTCATGGAATGTGATACGGAACCGGCTTTGACATACTACTATTTTACATCTGATAACGTCATCTACAGTAGTAAAAATGGCCCCATCATGGTTAACCCAAGTCCTACACTAGCCGATATATTCATGAACAATCTAGAAAATACCATTAATATGGACCTTCTGAGTAAAAACATTTTATATTGGTATTGATCTGTTGATTTTGCGTGCAACCTAGTGTTGCTTATCCTTACACTTGGCTACACCGTACTGATGAGAGCCAAAGAGCTCGAAACACGTGTCTACGGTTTGCTTGAGGGCTATTTCCAATAATTTTTCCATTGTATTTCTTTACTTTTGCCCTCGATATAACATCATTTCATGTTATTTATCCTGGACATGGATGTCACCTAGGTAGCTTTAGCTTCCTCCGTGGTAACGTTAGTTGTTGCTCTGGAATGCAGGGTCTTCTGACTGAAACTACAAATGAGCGGCTGGCTTCTGTGTTTGACTCCGTTGATTTGTTGATTTTGCGTACAACCAAGTGTTGCTCATCCTTACACTTGGCTACACCGTACTGATGAGAGCCAAAGAGCTCGAAACACGTGTCTACGGTTTGCTTGATATGTCCAATAATTTTTCCATTGTATTTCTATACTTTTTCCCTCGATATAACATCCTTTCTTGGTATAGATATGTAGACGACATTTTCATTTGTTATACAGGAACAACACTATGCTTGAGAATTGGATCAATACGTTACACCCCAATATAACATTCACATCAGAAATTGAAATAAAGATAGCTTCCCCATCTACCATTAACCATCACACACGGACACAACCATCCACAACTCTTCTTTACATCCTTATCCAATAGCACATGATACACAGACTACTAAATATCCCTATGTCAGAATCCAATTTCCAAAAAGAACTTGATATTATAAAACAAACAGCATACAACAATGGTTATGACCCACACATAATAGATGAAGTTGTCAAAAAGAAAGAATATTCAATAGCCATCAGAGAAATTTACCCTATCCAAAAGCAAGAAGCAGTTAAGTATTGCTCATTAACATATGTAGGCAAACCCAGTGATAAAATAAAATATTTCTTAACACAACGCAATTTTACAATTTCTCAGAAAACGAACAATAATTTAAGCAAATTCATTAAAAACAATAAAACAAAAACAAAAATTGAAAAATCACAAAAATCGGGGGTTTATAAATTGAATTGTGGAGATTGTCCTAAAACATTTGTCGGTAGAACTTTTAGAAATTTCAAAACTCGCATCCTTGAACATAAAAGAAGCTTTAGTAACCACAAGAGAGATTCAAAGTATTCAAATCACCTCATAGAAAAAAACCTTACTTTTGATACAAATCGGCAGACTAGTTTTCGAGATACAGGGTTATACTCTCTTTGCCTTATGGTACTAATTCAGAGTGCATTCGTTTCAACTTCGAGAGACCTCATAAAGCCGTGCTGATGAGTTGGTAACAACGAAACAGCGCTGTCCACGGATCGTGAGCTCTCGGAATTGAAACGAAAATACTCTATTCACTTTAGATTCTGCTTGCGTTCCTCATAACGCACGAGAAACTTGATTGAGTCTTGGGTTGGACAGAACAAATAAACATTTGTCTGCCTGTCAATGTTGTAGGTAAACATCTACCTTTGGATTCCATGGCTCGTGTCGAATTAAGTTTCAAACTAGTGACTGTAGATGTCACAAGTTACTATTCATTTATACTCTCTTTGCCTTATGGTACTAATTCAGAGTGCATTCGTTTCAACTTCGAGAGACCTCATAAAGCCGTGCTGATGAGTTGGTAACAACGAAACAGCGCTGTCCACGGATCGTGAGCTCTCGGAATTGAAACGAAAATACTCTATTCACTTTAGATTCTGCTTGCGTTCCTCATAACGCACGAGAAACTTGATTGAGTCTTGGGTTGGACAGAACAAATAAACATTTGTCTGCCTGTCAATGTTGTAGGTAAACATCTACCTTTGGATTCCATGGCTCGTGTCGAATTAAGTTTCATACTAGTGACTGTAGATGTCACAAGTTACTATTCATTTATACCCTCTTTGCCTTATGGTACTAATTCAGAGTGCATTCGTTTCAACTTCGAGAGACCTCATAAAGCCGTGCTGATGAGTTGGTAACAACGAAACAGCGCTGTCCACGGATCGTGAGCTCTCGGAATTGAAACGAAAATACTCTATTCACTTTAGATTCTGCTTGCGTTCCTCATAACGCACGAGAAACTTGATTGAGTCTTGGGTTGGACAGAACAAATAAACATTTGTCTGCCTGTCAATGTTGTAGGTAAACATCTACCTTTGGATTCCATGGCTCGTGTCGAATTAAGTTTCAAACTAGTGACTGTAGATGTCACAAGTTACTATTCATTTATACTCTCTTTGCCTTATGGTACTAATTCAGAGTGCATTCGTTTCAACTTCGAGAGACCTCATAAAGCCGTGCTGATGAGTTGGTAACAACGAAACAGCGCTGTCCACGGATCGTGAGCTCTCGGAATTGAAACGAAAATACTCTATTCACTTTAGATTCTGCTTGCGTTCCTCATAACGCACGAGAAACTTGATTGAGTCTTGGGTTGGACAGAACAAATAAACATTTGTCTGCCTGTCAATGTTGTAGGTAAACATCTACCTTTGGATTCCATGGCTCGTGTCGAATTAAGTTTCAAACTAGTGACTGTAGATGTCACAAGTTACTATTCATTTATATATATATATATATATATATATATATATATATATATATATATATATATATATATATATAGGGTGAGTAAAGTTAAAAAATGTGGTATTTTTCAATTAATACCCAGTATTTTGAAAAAGAATCGGTTAATTTTCTTGAATTATTGATATAATGTACGATTTGAGGAGTCCGAGATATTGTCATCAATATTAGCATAGGTATCCGGACTCGTTTGTCGGCTATATACTTTTAAATGTACGGATTTTTTGATACCGATATACTCAATTGGAGACCGAAATTCCGAAATTCCAACAATTCATGTTGAAGAATATTCGGGCTAAATTGGTGCGGTACCTATTCCATAAATGCAATACTTTATATACATGGTGAATGAAATGTTTTTCATTTGAAAGCCCTGTTTCCGTAGAAAATAGAGAAAATTGAAATGTATCAGAAGCAATAACCCTCTCAAGGTTGGAACTAATTCTACAGTATTTGAAAGCTATTTCAAATCAGATGGAGAAATATTTCATATAATTTCCGTGAAATGTGTAGTTTATACAAAAAAGAGATATTTTCCAATAAACCCGGCGAAAACCTAGGAATGGGATATTTGGCATATATACAATCAACAAATGGGGGTGAAGGTATTATACTTCCCAAAATTCTGCAAGAAAGTCCGCGATAGTCAATATATCCTTTTTTTGGACGTTTATTCAATGAACTAATTTTGAAATGTATTTGAATATATTTCACACAAAAAATATGAATGAATATAGGTAATTAAAGAAAATTTCTGAAGACGAGCTTTTATTGAATTGCACTGAAAAGGAAAAAATAATATTTTTTTAGGGGTGCACTTTATTCTGTGACTGGCAGATTCAAAGACTTGTCGCTCGAGAATTCATAATTGTATTCAAACTGAAAACATTGCAGAGCAAGCTTTTGAATCTGTAACTCTCAGAATAGCGTGACACCAATAAAGAATTTTTTTTTCCATTTCAGTGCAATATAAGAAAGTTTTCATTTATTAAATTTTTTTATCATCCACGAAATCAACCAGCTTGAATAATTGAATTTTGACACAAAATTCGAACTGTCTGACCCCACAAACTCTTTATATCAATTTTGAATATAATCGAATCACATATATCACAAAATTCGTTCGCTATTTCAAATAATTGAATTTTGTCACAAAAAACATGATTTCCGGCCCCAAAAACACGTTTATTCCAATTTTTAATATAATCAATTCATAAATCATAAAACTCGTCTGCCATCTTGAAAGAAGAAGAATAACAGTTTTGAGTCAAACTAAACTCCCACTTCTGATGTTTTCTGCCTATTTATTTGATAGTGGTGGCGGTGAAAATTTCATTACTCGTAAACGTGATAGAACAGCATTTATTAAGATCGAGGAACAGATAGTTCTTCTCTCAGAAATTCACAAGATTTTTCGATATCATTTTGTATGAGAAGTGAATCGTTATTACAGGTCATCGAGCGGAATATCTTCAGGTCATCAGCGTACATTAAAAAGTCACAAAAAGAGAAACAACTGGATATATCATTGACTTAAATAATGAAGAAAAGGTGCTCCAGGTGGGATCCCTGGAGAAGTTTGGAAGTAATATTGACAAATCTATAGCTGAACTTTTCCAGGGTAACAGCCTGCGACCTATTTGTAATATCTTATCAAATGCCTTGCTGAAGTCAGTATAGATGGCATCAACCTTGCAACACTTGTCCATATTCTTCAAGAGTTATTCTGAATAGTTGAAGAGGTTATTTTCAATGGAGTGATGTTTCACAAATCCGTTCTGCTCATTATTGATTGAAGACCCAACATCAAAGTACAGATACTCATAAATTACTCAAAGAGTTTGGAAATTGAGTTTTGGGATAGATCGATGGTTTTCAAAAACATGTTTGTTATCACTTTTGAAGATGGGTACTACAAGTGCAGTTTTTCATATTTTTGGGAAACAACCTTCTATATGATTGAGTTATTGAACAATATAAATAGAATAAAAGACATTACTTTAGCAGATTGTTTAAAAACAAGTGGGAATATGAACTGTACCAGGTGCCTTTTGAGAAAGATCCAAAATCATGTTCAACATTTTTTTTTTTCGGTTGCTTTCTGATTGATCAAATCCCTTGTCCATCTGTTAAGTTGTTTATCTGGAACACTTTTTCGACTTCATATTTGCTTAGAATCGGAAGTTATTCTGGTTCGATCAGAAATTTTGATCTGCCTCTCAAAAGTTGGAATGTTGAATAATCGAAGTTGTTTCGGTACATTTCCATCTTTTATGACATCATTTCTTTTTCCTGATCATTCTTACAGTATTTGCACTAGACCAATGGAGAAATTCAGATTTATGATTCGGTACATTCCTTCAGATCCAATTAGCTTCATTGGTGTTGAGACCCAGTAATCTGTTAGTTTATTGGTGGAAGGTAATCTCAGACATTTGAATGTTGATTGAAGTAATTTTTTTGGGTTGTTTTCCCAATGAGCCCAGGGTAGAATATGCAGTAAACATGTTCGTAAAAGTATTTTTCCTGGGCGTTCGTGGCTAGTGTTCCATGTTACTTGGTTGGGAGAAATGAGCTGAAAGTTGCATTTTCTTCCACAACTTTGACATAAGACTAAAAAGAGACACTCAACGACTTTTTGTCGTATCTTGACGTGGTAGGCATTTGACGGAATTCGATTGTCTCCTCACACGTTTCTATCTTCAACTTAGCTGGTAGTAGGACTATAATGTGAATGAGAAATGCCATGTACTCATTTCAGTATTCAACTTCGATTCAGTAGAATGAAAAATGCCTCAGTCCCAAGTATAATAAAAAAGTTCACAGCATGACGAATAAACGCTTGTGGCTCTCATAATTTTTAATTATCAAATAGTAGAGCGGAGAATAAGGCGTGCGTTCTGTGGCCTGGTGCTCTGTTTTCTAATTCGTTTATCCAAACATCTCTCGACTTTTAGAGGGGAACGATGTTTTAATTGAATCACAACCCCACGGTATGAGAGCAATACTTGGCTATGCATTATGCGACAATAAAAACTAACTACCAGGATCACTGATGCTTGACGCTTTGAATTTAACGTGATTCTCAATAATTGTGTTTGCGGGGGAATGTGTTCACCAGCTAGGTATTAGGTATTAAATGTGCAAGAGTTCCCAAATGCAGCGTTAATCCAGAGCTAAATGGTTAAGTGTTTTTTCATCACTTGGAATATGTAGAATTAGTTATTAGTTATAAACCATTTTCGATAAATCATCCAAGGCCCACTCAATTTCTAATGATTTCGACTTGTTGAGAAATGTTAAGCTGGAATTAATGGTCATACATCTCAAGTTTCATTATTTTTCCATATCAGTAATTATTTTTTGATGCTAATATACAGTCAGATATTCACTCATGTCAAAGGAAGAATGAATAAAATAATGTTATAAATTCCATACAAGCAAAACATAATTTTAAACAAGGCTGTTTGGATGACCATATCAAAGGTCCAAATCAGATCACCTATTCGACCATTCACACAACACACATAAAATTCAGCAGTCATGATTTAATCAAATGGGTAGAAATTATTGGTTGAGGGCAGGGTTCTTAGGATTGGGGGTTATGTTATGTCATCGGTTTGGTCCGGTAGGTATGTTGTTTCGTCATTGTGCGAGTAAAATGGAAAATCTGAAACTTGCAATCGAGTCTTCTTGGAAGAACGTTACACTAATATTTATCAGATGTAGTTCAATATCCGTCGTGATATTACCCAAGGAAGCAGATGTTTTCTTTCAGATGTTTGCCTTATTTTTCAATATGTGGAAACGTGTGGAGAGAATGGTACTTCGACGTTGTCGATTTTATTCGTTTCATTTTATTGATACTCTCTGGTTCGTATTTATTGCATCAACTCTTCCTGGAGTCTTTGCTTCCCGATTAGTGCTGTTTTTGATTTTCGTCACAGATGGCGCAGCGGCCAAGTAAGTGTAGGTCTTGTGAAGAAATTTTGGTTGAACAGTTGATTATCATTCATTGGGCAGGGACAGGATCTACCTTAGCACTGACGAAAGGCAAAAATTCGAAACATGCATGTCTGCAGGTGGTCATCTCCAGCCAAATGAAGGATAATCTACTATTCAGTTTTACGATAGGTACTTACAATTGGGTCTTCTTGAAAGAACGTTGCACAAATATCTGTCAGATGAAGTTAAATGTCTGTCGTAGTATTAGCTAGGAAATTAGTTTCTGGAAAAGTGTGGAGGAAAGGGTACTTCGACATTGACCATTTTATTCATTTCACAGACATTCATTTATATACATACAGAAATACTTCTGTTCTATAGAAAGGAATATTTTCACACAAATAATTGAAAATGTTGTTTTGAAAGTATTGAAATAGTTCATTCGATCAAAAATCCTTTTTAAATTATTGAATCATAGAATTTGTCAATGTAGTGGAGCATGTAATGCCATTTTTATAGCGTGTATGATGATGGTGAACTTCAAGTTATGTGAATATCTTGCTCTTGTTCCATATTAATAATTGAGAAATTCATATATCGTCGCTTGAATTCATGAATATAAATCGACCCTTCAACATTCCTGAGATCGAATCTATCTTACACCAAATACATTTGGAGAGTTTTTATATTTGGAAAAGGGGTTTTTCTATGACTAAAAATAAGTAAGCCCCCTTGCTGAAGTACCTCAAAGTTCCTTCGATCATCTCACTTTTTTAGGTTCAAAAACATAATCAAGTTGTAGGTTTTGTTTCAAAACAATTTTTTCCAAACGATTAATTTTGTTTCTTCTGATAAATGTTGTATGACAATCTTTGCACAGTTTCAACTGTTTACTGGTTTTTTGTTGTTTCAAGCAACATTGTTGTCAATAGGTAATAAAAAGAGACTGTTGGTCCACATCTGGGATGGCATTACAAATACCTACTGAATATGAAATGATGGTTGAAATTCAAATATATGAAATAATGACCTAATTAGTGATTGAAATTTGAATGTATGAAATAAATAAGCGGACCACAACACTTCTCTGCCAAGAAAGAAAATTTAGGAGAAACCAACCTGAAGCTAATGAAATTTCCTTTTTTTCCAGATCTGGTGGTTCGGGAACTGTAGCTGGGTTCAGGGTGCGATGCGGCGGGGTCTGGCGTCTGTCGGATGTGTTATGTTGAGTGATGAAGAAATCTTGTTCCGGGTATCGTGATGAGTCAGCGTCGTCTTCAAGTTTCTCTAATTATATACAGTCCAGTTTATGATGCTTTATTGAGACAGTGACCTCGACGTATATGTATGATGATCGCAAGGCTGTTGCAGCGGAGCTTCAGGGGCATTATATCTTAGGAACACTAAGTTTTTTTTGTCTCCTAAGCACCATCACATCGTTGCTTCAAGGCGGCAGCGACCGGAAAATCTGAAGCATCATTAAAAATTACGAGGTTGGAGTCCAACTAACAAGTGTCAATTTCAGTGGGATATTTATGTGCTTATTTGCTACTTATATTGAATTATTGTAACCTGGGGTCCTGTTCTTGATCATTCGCAATAAGAACGAGTGCTCGTATCGTTTCATTCTGATAATAGTGAAATTAAATGAAGAAAAAATCAGACTATGACGCTACAAGTACACATTACTATTGCGAACGGACGAAAATAGCAACCCTGTAAATCATATGTAACCACATGCAGAAAACACTATTGTTATCTATTCTAACTTTGGGTGAGCCAACAAATGCGCCAGTGCCCGGATGTCTTTGCTAATCTTGAATGCTGCTTTTGCTGCAGGTTTTAAAATCATTGCTGTTTACCCTTAAGATTATTCCTTGGATAAAACCAGTGTTTAGGTATGAAACCCTTTTAAAGGTGGTCCAAGTTGTTTAACGGTGCCTGGTGGCAGAAAAGTACGAATTTTGTACAACTTTATCGGCAAAAGGTCCGGGGGGTGAGTAATAATTGGGTTCCTGAGAGCAGAGTGAACCAAGAGCTACGACTTTCTGCATTCCTCCGGGTAAAGCCAGCGGAGTTCAAAGAGTAAGTCTCGATATTTTGTCCGTTTTTCCTCCACTTTGTATGTTCGTTTCGCCAGGAGCCAAAAAAATCTATGAAAATCATCCTACTTTGATGGCTGTGGAGGACTACATGAGGCTTAGTAGCTTGTATTGGCCTGAAGGTGGAGAATGAGTGGTTTCAACACATTCGGCATTCCACAGCAAATTCAATATCCACTGGAGTATAAGGCAACACCAGTGTCTCGTCCATACCATACAAGTGTCGAAGATGGTTGTACAATACTCGAAGATGGTTATACAACACCGTAGTGCCGGGTTATGTCTATAGGTAGAGGCTCAGACCGTGTTGATTATAAAATAATTGTTCAAGAAAAACTTTTTATTCTGAAGACTTTTACTTTTCAAAGTTTGTTATTTTTTTTGACAGTTTTTTTTTGCAAATATGAGAAAATTGTAAACAACAATAACATATAACAATAAAATCAAGGAATAAACTTTTCTGGTTTTTCACCCGTCTTCCGGATCTTGTTCTTCTTTATGGATCTCCCTTCTTTTTTTTTTTCTTCATCCCCAACGGAAACGGAACGTCTTCTAACCAGAATACTTCTATCTTCATTTCCTATATTTTTCAATTCGTCACCTTCGATAGCTGTTATTTCCAATGGAAATAAACGATGAAGTGGCCTTATAATTTCAGAATTTTTTGTTTTATTCGAGCAACTCTTTGTCGTGTCCGGGAAAAATATTTAAAATTTTCCCTATTGGCACATCAACTCTTTTGATATTATCAGATCCAATGAGGACTATATCTCCAATCCGAAGCCGATTTCCATTGCATCGACCAGTGTTGACCAGTTCTGCCAGATATTCGCTTCTGAATCGTTTTCGTAAGTCTTCTCGTATTTTTTGTAAATATCAGAATCGACAAACCAAATGACTCCTATCAACTTTGTCAATATATGGAACCTCTGCACTTCCTATGTTCTGTAGAAACATGATTGGGGTTAACGGAATCAGGTCATTCTAATCTTCTGAAATATAAGTTAGAAGTCGAGAGTTTATTGAAGCTTCACAATCACAGATTGAAGTTAAACATTCTTCATAATGTACTGAAGCCCTTCCCAAATTCCGACGTAGTAACTCCTTATCAATTCGAACGATTCTCTCCCACCATCCTCCCTACCATGCAGCTGTTGGCGGAATGAAGTTCCATTTAATTTTCTTCACATTGGAAAACATCAAAACTTGGTCCCAATCAATTTTCTGAAAATGGTTATTCGTCCCTGTGAAGTTGGTTTCATTGTCGGAATATATTAGAGATGTTCTTCCTCTTCGTGCAAAAATCTCCTCAAACTCATAATGAAACTTTCGGCAGATAAAGAAAGTTCCAATTCAAAATATACTGCCCTGTATATTGCACATGTGAAAATGACAATCCAACATTTTTCGTTACTTTTCAGATAAAGTGGACCAGCCAAATCAATGTTTGTATGGTAATAAAATGGGGTATTTGGAACTATCATTGTCATCTCCATAAACTGATCGTGTTTTGACTCTTATTAAGCTATTCTCATCTCGAAATACCTCAAATCCTGCAATCAACTTCTCCAATCATGTTTCTACAGAACATAGGAAGTGCAGAGGTTCCATATATTGACAAAGTTGATAGGATTCATTTGGTTCGTCGATTCCGATATTTACAAAAAGTACGAGAAGACTTACGAAAACGATTCAGAAGCGAATATCTGGCAGAACTGGTCAACAGTGGTCGATGCAATGGAAATCGGCTTCGGATTGGAGATATAGTCCTCATTGGATCTGATAATATCAAAAGAGTTGATTGGCCAATAGGGAAAATTTTAAATATTTTTCCCGGACACGACAAAGTATCTAGAGTTGCTCGAATAAAACAAAAAATTCTGTAATTATAAGGCCACTTCATCGTTTATTTCCATTGGAAATAACAGCTATCGAAGGTGACGAATTGAACAATATAGGAAATGAAGATAGAAGTATTCTGGTTGGAAGACGTTCCGTTTCCGTTGGGGATGAAGAAAAAAAAAGAAGGGAGATCCATAAAGAAGAACAAGATCAACAACAATGGACTTATAGTTACCCCAAATACTACTCGACGATGTCTGCATATTTTCTTCAATTTTTGTTCGTTGTTTTCCCACCAATGAAATTGTTTTCCAAACTTATCTGTAGAAAAGCTTTTTTAATATCTGCCATGACCCCTATCAAGCCTAATCTGAATCTCAGTATTAATTGTGGAATCATCTCAATCATATTAGGTCCACTATTCAGGCAACCATTTAATGAAAAACCATTTTTGTCCTTAGAATTCGCCTCAGAAACGGGTCTTATTTTTGTGGTAACGCTATTTTCTTCAATAATAGGTGATGAGGTAAATAATGTTGTATGAATGGTTTATCCTTCATGGATACCTCTTCAATGATACCCAATTTCAACCATTCATTGAAAACTTGATGGTATTCATTGAACTTATTTATACTAAGAAGTTTTTTGGTAGTACTGTACAAACGCTTCTAGCCATCTCTTCATTATTTGAAAGAATAGGATGTCCCTGAACCCATGATAATCTAACTTCATCTACCATCAGAATTGCATGTGATGGTATCCCTGAACTCTCTCAAAACCTCATCCCCCGAAGTTTCTTTCGTTTTCGAATCAGCAAGATCATTCATGTATTCCTAATATATCCAAACTCCACAGATCCGAAATTGGAGAAAGCAAGAGAAAGCAGAGAAGTAGTTTGGTTTTGTTTTGCTTTTGTTGTCCCATTAACACCCAACCTCGATGTGTTTCCATAGCAACTAAACTGTTTTCTTCAAGTTTTTCTATAATGCCTGTAATTATTTGGTCCAACATCAGAAATAAATATGTTTTTCTCTCGGAGAATATTGAGACATCACTCTAAAAATTTTGTATATTCACTTCACAAACTTTATGTACCCGAGGAGCTGAATTTTGTCCCCCAAAAACGCTTTGTATTATAGTTTCTCGATCAATTTCCCGGAGATTCATTTCTTTTGCACAATCTGCCAGAATGTAAGATTTTCGAGATGCAGAATCCAACAAAACTCTAATGATTTTACTTTTCCTGCTATTACTGATTCTAACATTAAGAGTTTGTAATAATATTTCAGTTGAATTGCTATTTATTAATACGTTTTCAACCTGTTGTTTATTTTCATTTTCACTACATTTTTGTGTAACCTCTTGTTTGTTGAATAAGTCAGGGCACAAAATGGGAAAATGTTTATTTCCACAAAAATGGCATTTAACGAAATTTCGACACTTTGTAATGCTATGATTTCGTCTCAAACAGGCATAACAGGAATTGTTTTTCTTTAATATTTCTTTCCTTTCCTCTAAAGATAAACTTTGTGCTTTTATGCAGTCTTGACTGTCATGAGATTTATCACAAAATGAACAAAGAAACATTTTCCTACTCATTCCTCCTGATGTGTGTAGACTAGCAGCAGTATATAATTCTGTCTCACATTGTCCAACTACTTTTTTCTTACTGGATATCGTGTTAGTCCTGGGCGTTCTACTTTCTTTCTCTGATAGAAAACTGGTTCGTGCTAGATTGATTCTTTCTTCACTCTTGACCTCCGTTCGCAAAAAATCTAATAAAAATTGTAAATTTTCAGTATGATGAACATAATTTTTCTGTCGTTAATATTACTGGCAGAGCCTGAAGAAATTTTTGACAGTGACAAGCATAGACGCATATTTATCTCTAGTTACCCCAAGGGACTCCAAAGCTCGTAATAGTCCAAGAAATAGGGAAGAGTGCGTGCAGAAATTAATATCCGAAAACAAAAAATATGAGCGTATAGGAAATTAAAATTCAAGATGAGTTTCTATTCCATTCGACTCGATCCGGATTACCGAACATAACTTAAAAAATTACCAAAGTTGAAAAAAGCGGTTTTTTGTTGATAACTAAAAAACTACAGCTCCGATCGGAAATATTTAAATAAATAAGGAGATTGTAGGTATTGAAAAGATCTATCAATTAAATAACATATACTTTTTTGATATCATTGATAATTTTCGAGTTACCGGGTGGCTACGGAAGTATTGCCTACGGAATATCTCAGTTATTGTATGAAGTAGGTTTGTGAAATTTGGAGCGTCGATATAATGACATAAGAGCTAGAATTTGAGCATATTGACATGTCGAAGTTAACTTCCGGTCTGACCGGAAGTAACATCAACTTTCTTATTTTAAACGGAAACCCTATTTTTTTTTCTTTTCGCTTTATTCAGCATTCAATTCCCTTTCTAATGACATATCACAAGTTGGTATCTAACCAGAAACTAGATCAGAAAAAAATTATTATTGAAATTCACCGAGTAGGCCGTGGAAGCAAAATGAAAGCCAAAAATTGAAAAGTTGGCTATGGAAACCATACGTCACTTGATAGCAGTTGCTACTACTGTGATATTTTATTTTCATTCGTCGGCGTTATAAAAAGCCGCCAAAAAAAATATTGGAAAAAGTGGGAAAAAAACAATACTCTGTAGGTCCATAACTTAAATAGGAACATACAACTTTTTCTTGCCTGTACTATTCAGCATAACCATTCCTTTCTAATGATATAATAGAAAGTAATTTTTTGAAATGAAATACCAAAAAATCCAATTATTATTCTTCAAATAACAAAACAGATTATCGCCATACGCAAAAATAACATTAAAAATAATGTGGAATAATAAATTATATCCTGTAGGTTCTAGGTTAAATAGGAACATAAACAAACGTACTTGGTCTGTGCCATCGTCCATAGATATTCTAATATCTACCTATGGACGATGTTTGTGCTATTCAGAATAATCATTCCATTGCAATAATCATTCGAACCAAAATATTAACAAGTAGGCTGATTAAGATGTATTTTGGAATGAAACAAAAAAGAAACGAGAGCTCTCACGAACGCTGCTATCCATATTATTTTGACGTTCAAAGTAGTGTTTTTGATTCTGCCATTTTAAAATGGTTTGGAAATCGAAATCAGTTAGTGGAATATTCAAAAAATGCCCCGTTATTCACGAATCGAACAAATTGACATGCTTCTCATTTATGGTGAATGTTTAAAAATTCTTATGCCGCTGAACGATTGTATTTAGAACGATATCCAGGGAGGCAGCAACCGTCAAGAAGGTATTTCCAGTGGCTTGAAGAAAAATTAAGAACTGAGCCTGATGTTCACGAAGACCAAGAAGCATTTGTTATTAATGAGGAAACTGAAATTAATGTATTAGCTTTAGTACAATATGATAGCACAATTTCCTCAAGGCAGATTGGCGCCGAATTAGCTATAAGTAAGGACTCTGCTAGGAAAATTTTGAAAAAACATCGATTTAAATCCTTCAAGTATCAGTTGCATCAACATTTGTATGAAAATGACGGTGAAAGGCGCCTGGAATATTGTAATTGGTTTCTTCGACAAAATGATGAGAATCACCTATTTAACAATTATATCTTGTTTACGGACGAGTCAAGATTTACCAACAATGGATTATTTAACAGGAATAATACAAGGTAGGTACTGTACTTTATTTGGATTATTGTCGATAGTCGAAGTGTAAAGTGCTAAAAGTGTGAACGGTCTTTTGTTTCAGGTACTGGGCGATAGAAAACGAGCACCGGTTTCGACACGGTGGCTTCCAGGAGAGATTTGGTGTGAATGTGGGCAGGAATAGTTGGAACTCATATTGTTAGCCCCATTCTTTTTCAAGGCCAACTAACCGGAGAGAGATACTTTAATTTTTTAACGAATGAAATTTCGGAATTCATAAACAACCTACCAGCGGAAATAACTGAGAGAATGTACTTTCAGCAAGATGGCGCCCCTCCGCATAATTCAAGAATAGCGAGAAATTATCTTCAAAATCGCTTTCAAGAGAGACTTATAACAACCCATGGTCCAGTCAGGTGGCCACCAAGGTCACCTGATCTTACTCCGTGCGACTTTTTTCTATGGGGGTATCTTAAAAATAGGGTGTATTCCACACAGCCTACAACTCTACATGAGCTAGAAGTAAAAATTCGTAGAGCTTTCCAAGATATCATGCCCCAAATGTTGAGAAACGTTTTACATGAAAATATCACCAGAGTCAATAAATGTATTGACGCTGAGGGAATGCATTTCGAACATTTGTTTTGAATTTATTTTATCTTTAATCCTATCAATTTGAATTTTTTTTTTTTCGATAAATCTGTTTTTTTGTTATTTGAATAATAATAATTGGATTTTTTGGTATTTCATTTCAGTTAATTACTTTCTATTATATCATTAGAAAGGAATGGTTATGTTGAATAGTACAGGTAAGAAAAAGTTGTATGTTCCTATTTAAGTTATGGACCGACAGAGTATTGTTTTTTCCCAATTTTTCCAATAATTATTTTGGCGGCTTTTTATAACGCCGACGAATGAAAATAAAATATCACAGTAGTAGCAACTGTTATCAAGTGACGTATGGTTTCCATAGCCAACTTTTCAATTTTTGGCTTTCATTTTGCTTCCACGGCCTACTCGGTGAATTTCAATAATAATTTTTTTCTGATCTAGTTTCTGGTTAGATACCAACTTGTGATATGTCATTAGAAAGGGAATTGAATGCTGAATAAAGCGAAAAGAAAAAAAATAGGGTTTCCGTTTAAAATAAGAAAGTTGATGTTACTTCCGGTCAGACCGGAAGTTAACTTCGACATGTCAATATGCTCAAATTCTAGCTCTTATGTCATTATATCGACGCTCCAAATTTCACAAACCTTCTTCATACAATAACTGAGATATTCCGTAGGCAATACTTCCGTAGCCACCCGGTATATCGGAAAAACCGGGAAAAATCGGGTTTTCTATAATTCGTTAACAATCGTTAACTGTAACGTATTCAAAATTGTTATGTGTAGCCTATAGCAAGTCAAAGAAGCCGTTTTTTGAAAAATTGATAAATATTGATTAATTTTCAAAATATATGAAGTTTTCTCAAAAAAGATGCTCTCCCAATATGACTACTCTTGCCCGGGGAATGATAGTATAGTAACGATTCAGGGGTCATTTTTATCTGTAAGAGTTGTAATTTCCTATTATTGAATAAGTATATCGATACTTTTAATTATATGGGTCAAAAAATTACTTTAAAAATAATACACAGTTTCTTTACATGATTTTTCTAAATAAATTTCTTAATTTTGTTTTTAAAGTAATGACTTTTATGAAAATAGATTCCTAGCATGATTTCACGCATTAAAAAAAATTAATTCCTACGATCACTAGAAGCCGAGATAAATTTTTTATTTCAAAAAGTATGGAAGACGCAATAATCATCGTACAGCATTCACTTTCATGGATATTAAGGTTGAATACCTATATTTTCAATGAAAAAATACTAGGATATGTCTAGTTCATTTGCAATATTATTAATTGATGAATAAAGTGAGACGTGCAAGTGCGGATCGCTATAGCTGTAGCGGACGGCGTAGTGGGGATAGCACTGAAAACTTATTTCGTGCGTTCAAAGTGGCTTGCGCTTGAAAAATATTGGGTATCTCGGCTTCTGGACAACGTACAAAAATCCCATTGTACTTAATTTGGGGTAGGTCGTCGAGAAAAAAAGTAATATCATATTCACAAAATGATAAAATAACTCTATTATATACAAAACATTTATGAAATTACTACAGAAAAAATATTTATATATTAAGTTGATACAGATTCACGAAATTTCCTTTTTTAATTGGAGGATTGTCCGCTGAATCATTTGACTCTTCTTTTTTTTCTTCATCTCCATCTTCCATATTGTGTGGGAGCAGACTATCCATGAATTCTTCTTCTATTTCGATTATAGGCGTCTCAAAATTCTTAAATGTTGAAAGTTGCTTAAATGTCAACAGAATGTCAACAGAATCTCCACTGCGCCACCCGCTAGAATTGCATCGCTCGGCGCCGGCTCGCCTCAATTTGTTTATCAATTAATGATACTGCAAATGAACTAGACATATCGTCTGTGAAGTACTAATACCTCATATGCCAAATACGTTTTTTTACAGAAGGGCTATCGGGTTAGGAGCTATTGCTTGCACAAAATATTGATATTCTTATACGAGCTATTAGAAATTCTCAATTTCTACTGAAATAATTTTTTATAGCTTACAAGTTGTCAGAACATCATTAGGTATTGGCATACAGTACTCGTGAGTGCAATAATCGAATTTTTGATATTTTGTGGCATACGATGTATTAGTACTTCACAGACGATATCCTAGTATTTTTTTATTGAAAATATAGGTATTCAAACTCAATATCCGTGAAGGTGACTGCTATACGATGATGATTGCGCCTTCCAGATTTTTTGAAATAAAAAAATCTTCTCGGCTCCTAGTAATCATATTAATTTTTTTTTAATGCGTGAAACATATTTACATGAAAATCATTTCTTTAAAAACAAAATTGAGAAATTTATTTAGAAAAAAACCTGTAAAAAAATTGTGCAATTTTTTAAAGTCACTTTTTGACCTTTATAATTAAAAAAATCGATATACTTATTCGATAATAGGAAAGTACAACTCTTACAGAAAAAAATAAGTTCTGAATCGTTACTGTAGCATCATTCCTAGAGCAAGAGTAGCCATATTGAGAAAGCATGTTTTTTGAGAAAACTTCATATATTTTGAATATTAATCAATAGTTATCAATTTTTGACGAAACGGCTTCTTTGAATTGCTATAGGCTACACATAACAGTAAGTAACTAGTTTGAATAGCGAGTGTTAACGAATTATAGAAAACCCGATTTTTACGGTTTTTCCCATATAACTCGAAAAGAATCAATAATATCAAAAACTTATAAGTTAATTAATTGATAGATCTTTTTGATATCTACAGTTTCCTAATTCAAATTTTTCCGATCGGAACTGTAGTTTTTTAATTATCAACAAAAAACCGCTTTTTTCAACTTTGGTAATTTTTTAGGTTATGTTCGGTAATCAGGATCGAGTCGCATGATATAGAAACTCATCCTGTATTTTAATTTCCTATACGCTCATATTTTTTGTTTTCGGATATTAATTTTTGCACATTTACCATTGGGCCGCTTCCTCGATTCTTGGACTATAACTGAGTTTCTAATTTATCTGATGAAGAAGTCAAACTCATACCTGATTTAGTTGCTTGTTTCAGAACCCAACTGAGAAGTTCTCTCGTAAAATTCGATCGGAACCCATCTCTAACAAAACTGGTCGATCGCCTTCTCATAATTCATCCCGGAAGATGGAAAACTTTCGACTAGTTCTCGGGCAGCATTTCCTGGTTCCACCGCTTGAAGTAAATACTGGAAGTTGTCGTCATCGTCGATATCCTCGTCGTCATGTATTTTACGGAATTGGCCCCAAAATCCTATCCATTTTCTCACATTGACGTCAAATCTCATCAGCCCCAAATTTGGAAGTCTGAATTTTCTTTCCATCTTCTTGTTGTTTGAAGTTTCATTCCTGGAAGAATCAGCATCGGAATTGTTAGCACTGTTTGGCAGTTTTGGCATGGGAGCGGAAGTAGTACGTGTGAAATGGGTATCGCATTTGGTCTGAGGAAATTAAAGTATCTCGATACGATTCAGCTGCATCAAACTCTTGGTCAATTTCCTCATCTCCAATGTCTTGGGCTAACAGTACCTTATTAACATGTTCATCTAGTAGGAATAGTCTGTTGCCTTTATCTTCTAATTGCTTCAGACGAGACAAAATTACTTCATGAGTGGTTTGTTTACTTTGCAAAAGACTGTCTATGTCCCGACAAGCCTTGGTAAAAATTCTTCTCAACTGTGATCGTTCTTTCTTGAATTGTGATAAATTCTCCATTTCGTCTTGTCACGGTCGCCAAATGTTGATTATAGAAGAATTATTCAAGAAAAACGTTTTATTCTGAAGACTTTTACTTTTCAAAGTTTTTTATTTTTTTTGGCAGATTTTTTTTTACAACGGTCACTTATATATACAGGGTGTCCCAACGAAAACTTTCCACCCGGATTTACTGGGAAATGACAAATTATTTTCGGAAACGCGAAAACAGGTCGATTTTAATTTCTAGGGGGACACATGTTAGTAATGGATTTAGTCGAGCAACTTCATCCCCCTGACGGGGGCGGCTACCCCCTTGCGAATCATCATAGGGAACGTGGGTCGAGTGATACATCATCTTAAAGCTCTCTTTATTCTCTATCCAAGCGTCTATAATTTTTTCAAAATCGAATGAATGGTAATTGAAATTAGTGTTGTTGACAGGTTCAATGTAAATAGTCAATATCTTACCTGTTCCTATTCAAATTCAATTTATTAACTATTTTAAGACTCAATGAGCGGACAGATAGAAAATGTCAACATCCCATCCGGTCAGGTAACCCAGTCACCCCACGAAAAACGAAAACAAATTAGTCAAAACAAAGTAAGTAGCCAGGCTGGGACTATTAATTGCGAAGATCTTTCAACCAAGTATCAGTTTTATGTCGCTATTCGCGAATACAACATTACAAGCGGAAGATGCCCACCCCAATTGTGAGCGAAACGTCCAAAGGAACCTCTTCCACAGAGGTGAACCGACCACGGCACTGAAGCCCAGAAACCATATTTCTTAGTTTTTGTTCTGTTGACTTTTTCATAGACAAAAAATACCTGTTTTTATGGTTCTCCTGCGTGTATGTTCTCAGCATGAATTCACAGTTCGCATGATTCTTATGGAAATATCATTTGATTCGTATTCTGTGAGTTAAGTTTCTGCCTGACAATGGTTTACGCATTAGAAGAACGAATTGAGTTAGTGAAACTTTACTACAAAAATGATGATTGTCTAAGAGCTGCAGCTAGAATTTTCAATACAAGGCATCCAGGGAAAAATGCATCTCATACCTATGTTCAAACGTTGATTGAGAAATTCGAAAGAACTGGGTCTGTGGGAAACCAGAAACATCATCCTGAACGTCTGATAAGGAACGAGGCTGTTGAGGTAGCGGTTTTGGGACACGTGGCTATGGATCCTACTCAAAGTATTCGAAGCTTGGCTGACGCGTCAGGTGTAGCGCGATCGAGTATTCAGAGAATTCTCAAGTCACAGCGATTCCATCCATACAAACTAAAACTTGTACATGAACTGAACGAAGACGATTTTGACAGACGTCAACAGTTTTGTGAGGAAATGTCTGAGCGTCTGAAACGTAAATCGTCACAATTGCCGCTAATGGAGCGATACCAATCCCAGGTTAATACGTGAGGTCCACACACAAACTCCGCAGAAGTTGAATGTTTGGTGTGGTATTTTTGGCAAAAATGTTATTGGACCACTTTTTATATATGATAATTTGAATGGACAAATGTATTTAAATCTTCTTGAGAATGCCATCGATCCCATGATAACGGATATTATCGAAAACGATGGAGATTATTCGGAAGACAACCTCCATTTTCAAAAAGATGGAGCACCACCTCACTATGCAGTGGCGGTTAGAAACTTTCTGGATGAACGATATACCAATCATTGGATAGGGCGACGAGGACCAATTGAGTGGCCAGCTAGATCACCGGACCTCAACCCGTTGAATTATTTTTTATGGGGGCATCTCAAAAGCAAAGTTTTTGCCACTCCGCCAGAGTCACTAGAGGATCTACGTGGTCGAATTGTAAACGAGTGCGGCAGAATATCTGCAGAAGTATTGGCAAACGTTCGTAATAGTTTCGAAAGTAGACTTTATCATTGTATGGAGGTAGGAGGGGCTCATTTCGAGCAATTAATAAATTGAATTTCGATAAGAACAGGTACGATATTGATTATTTAAATTAAACCTATTACCACACTAATCTCAATTACCAGTCATTCGATTTTGAAAAAATATGAACGTTTGGGTAGAGAATGACGAGACCTTTAAGATGATGTATCACTCGACCCAAGTTCCCTATGATGATTCGCAATGGGGTAGCCGCCCCTGTCAGGGGGATGAAGTTGCGTGACTAAATTCATCAATGACATGTGTCCCCCTAGAAATCAAAATCGACGTGTTTCAGCGTTTCCGAAAATAATTTGTCATTTCCCAGTAAATCCGTGTGGAAAGTTTTCGTTGGTACACCCTGTATATATATATAACTCACTTGATATTTCAAGATAAATATACAGAGTCCTAACAGGCCGTATAAGCTGGACAAGCTGACAGCAAATAAATTCATTATGGTCTCGGCTGCCCCACGATATGCTTTGCATCTAGTCTCAGGAACCTGTATACCCACCACGCGACTACGGTAGACGAGGATGTTGGAGACACCATCCTGGCACGCCATTATGAGTCCTTCGGTTTCCGACTTCAGCCCACTTGACTTGGGTTCTGGTTTAGCCAAAATCTTCAATGTACTTGAAAAAGAACCCATGCATTGGCTTATTCTCATCTAAGGATGGCTGAGGCGGCGCAGCCAACGGGAGTAGCGACCCGTGAGCCCTAGCTTACCGTATGTCGACGTCAAAAGCACACATATTCCCCCGACAATTAACACAAAACCACTCACACATCACAGAGGAATGCGAGAACTTGAAAATTTGCATTCAGTGGGAGCCAAGAAGGGAACTTTGATTGGGTGCTGTGGGTAGCCGGTGAATGAATTGCCCTCGGTCGCTGTACCACCCGATCGAGAACCAGCCCTACTTTCACGAGGAGAAGGATGGAAGGAACTCGCAGCGAGAACTGGAGAACTAGTCTTCGATGGAAGCCGAGAAGGGGCCTCGGATTGAATATTGCAGGTCTTTTAGCCGGTGCTGAAATCACCTGCGGCCGCCGCTCCGCTCGATTGAGAATCAAACCCACCAGGGCTTGAGGAGGACGATTGTAGGAACTTGCTCCCTTGACAAGCACCTACACATTACAACCTACATACTTTGAGGAAAGCAGATGGAATCCAAAGGTAGACAGAACACCATGCATGAGGAGAGTGGGGGATGGTAAAAAAGGCCCATGAGGGCCAACTCGCTTGGCTATGACAACCTTCCCATAAATACTACTACTATGTAGCTATAGACTCTCACTCTTCGGAGCAGCTCTAGCGTGTTCCAACTTGGTGACAGGGTTTGGGTTCGTCCGTTCAGTATCGAATACGAGGCCGAGTCCATCGGCCGCACGGATTGCTGCTTCGAAAAGAAACGCTCCAATCCCTGCTTTTTCATGGTCGCAGACCGTACAGAGAAGGGGATGAACTCCTGATTACTTCACATGCTCCATCCAGAACCATTCTAAAGTATAGACATTCCAAACTCAAAAATCCACGGCCTCCCCATTGTCTGGGGAAGTATAACCGTAGACCGGACGATTTAGCAAGCTCCCATGAATATTCAACATTTTGAGAGTTTTAAAGTCGAGTTGTCTCAGCTCCTCTTGAGTTCATTTCATAACTTCGGAAGAGTGAAGTAGAATCGTTACTGCAAGCATATTAGTTGCAACAACTTTGTTTTTTCCCTAAATCTCTGATGACCAGATTTATCGGAGTTTGTGCTGATATCTGCCGCAGAGACAGTTTTTTAAAATGGAAACGGCGTTGTTCCAACCCAAGGTAGGCATCAAGAGAGGCATCAAGAGAATGTAGTATTCTTCCATCTATGAGCTGAACGTCATCTACGTATTCCTTGCATTTGTCGATACCGAACTCTATTCTAATAGCATGTGGGTACTCTGCCACTACCCTTAACAAAATGTTATTGATTCTTTCCACCCGAAGCATATAGTTTGAGGTCATCCATGATCTTTGGTTGCTGAGGATGCTGCAATTGCATTCGCCGGTTTTCAACATCCTGCATCATCTTAATGCCAAAGAGACGTATACCTACCTAGGTGTATAACAACGCCGCTTTCAAGAGGTGGCCACAATAAAAAATTATCCCAGCGGAAGTAGCAGCAGAAACTATAACATATCTGGTCAACAAATCTCTCATGAAAGAACAAAGTTGCTGCAACTATAGTCTCATCCACATTGAGAAGTCAGTTCGTGACATACGTCAATGCATTTCAAATAGGACATTTCACGCCAATGTTGCCTACGTCTCTTACAGGTCCGGACGAGCAATAAAGTGTGTCCCTTCAGATCTTGGTTCAACAAGTTGATTTGTTGAAACGTTTTGAAAATTACCTTTTGTTTTTAGGAATCTTCAAGCTCTACATAGTTTTTATATGATTTGTATCATCAATTGTTCAAAAAATTAATAAAGGTATTGTGAACTCAACCCCACTGATCTGGTGTGGAGTGAAGTGAAACGTATTGTGGCTTCCTATAAAAACACTTCTAAGGCAGATGAGGTGAAAAAACTAATTTACGATGGGTAAAGAAAAGTACAGGAAAACAATAATTGGAGAAAATACGTTGAAGAAGAATTTTTGGACTGTCGACAATTTGCAAGATGATATTCCACAGATGATAATTTCATTGTAAGACGATTCTGATGATGATAAAAATGATGAATACCGTTTCCCAATCCGGCTACTACACTACTAATATGCTATTATGAAGAGGGGCGACACTACTTGATGGAAGACCATTAAACGAATTATGAAAAATAGTGGATTACGTAATCCAATCTTCCACAGAGAAACCTATACAATAGGTATGGTCGTCGGCAAGTATTCATCAGAAAAAAACTACTGTCCCCTACGACCGTTAAATTATATCTGTTCAATACTTGCCAAAGTTTTCTACAAGTACTACTTTGCAATATGCATTTTAAATAACAAATCTGAAATTATTTTTCGACTTAATTGGGGGAACACATCCGTACTTCCACTTCCGTAATTTTAGTAGAAAAAGATTCATTCTCGAACACATAAGATTGCCTAATGGCACGGTCCTCAAAACAGTAATCGTTTTACCAGTAAAACAAATATCTATTTCACTCATCTCACGCAATGTTGCTGAAGAAGTTTGTCAAACCAAACCAACCAATCCTCGACGTACAATTAATACTAAATTTTTTGGTTATATTTTAGTGATACTATTTTAAGGAAATATCTTCTGTAAATATTGTAAATTGTACGTTGAAATAAATCTACAATTTACATGAATCAGTAGCACACTCTTTCGATTTGTGAGCACTATTGAAGAAGAATTCAACATTTGATATGTCATTTGAAAAGTGTTTCAACTAGGTTTTAATTAGGTTGATTTTCGTATCTCTGTATATACCCGAAAACTAATATTGGTAAAAAACATCAAAAGTATTAATTATTATTTATAAAATTCGAAAGTCAGTACGTGAAAACAGAATTTCAGTGAGTAACTTTGTAAAAAATGTTCTATTATTTTAAAAACTTCATTTCAGTATACAAATACAATTAGATACAAATCTTTTATATGACTGGAAAACTCATTGAAACACCCTTCAAATGACCTATCACAGTACTCATATTTCTCACACAGATAATGTCACGAATATAAAAAATATTTGACAGAATGAGCGGACGACATTAAAAATCTACCAGTTCGAGAATATTTTTCCTAGGATCACCGAATAGCGATATAAGAATTAATCAATTCCTTTCATTTGCCCGATAAAACTGCAATCAGAACATATTATTGTGTATCTCATACTGTCTTGAATATTCTATACTTTCTCCTCTACTCAAGAAACACCGTTTGCATTTGCTGTTTTGGGAAAAAATTGTTAATTCGTACTTCCCTTTTAGTAATTGTTGGATTCTTACCAATTGAGGCTAATTAAGAAAAATGAAGATGACAAATTTCAATTCAAATTTTAATCATATAACTGAAGCTCTTGATTGAATTAACGGGCTTCCTAGGACTGGAATATTTGATAAACAATGGATAAATCAAACAGCGGGGTATCCCAAAACGCCCACGGTTAGAGAAGAACTAACACAGGGTGAAACTCCGGGGCTCCGTGGTTGCATAACGACCCCTTGCAATGCCTAAATTTTCCACAGAGCCGGCTTTTAACAGCAGAAAACTAGCAAATAGCTGAGCTTGGTAATCTGTGTCTAGAGGAGTCTTTCATCAAATTGAAGTCGAACAAATGACAGGTTCGAATATATACACATTATTGGTATTATTCTTGAATTTTTGGATAATATTATTCGAATCATGAATTCTGAAAGGTTGCCATACGTTGACGGAACTAATATTTTGGTTAATTGAAACAGAAGGTTCCCCTCGAAAAATAAATAGAAATTTTTTTCTTCCTCTCTTGAACACATTGAACTGTAGTTTTGTTCAAGAAGTGCTCTATTTTGAAAAAAGAATAACATTTCTCATCTGCCACAGTCACTCACAAGAAATCATCCCTTTTTCCCAATATTTCAACGCCACTAGATACAACTGAAATTTTTTAAATATTTGGAGATTACTTCTCAATTACTTATAGTGTTCATTTCATACGAATTTTATTGTTTCAGTTGAATTTGAAGAAATATTTTAGTTCAATGAGTGCTTTTTTTCAAATAATAATAATAATAGTATTGGAGCATTTATTTTCAAGGCAGCAACCCGTGCAGCCGATAAACTCGGTCTCCTATTCGACACTGAACGGACTAACCCAAACTCTGTCACCGATTTGGAACCCGTTCAGCAGAAAGCCCACGTCAAAGCTGCGGAGAGTGAGAGGCTCCTACAGCTACATAAGGATAAGCCAATGCATGAGATCTTCTTCAAGAACATAGAAGACTTTGGCTTATCCAGAAACCTGACCTGACACTAGATGCAGATCGTGTCGTGGGGCAGCTGAGACCATAATGCATTTGCTGTCAGATTGTCCAGCTTATGCGGTCTCAGCCTACATCCACAGGCATAAAGCGGCACTACGAGTGTTGTACTACCATCTAAGCCACTCGTACGGTGTAGACGAGACACCGGTGTTGCCTTATGCTCCAAGGGATATTGAGTCCGTTGTGGAGAATGAGAAGTGCCGAATCTATTGGAACTCACTCAAATACAAGCCAATAAGCCTGATGTAGTCCTCCTCGACCATCAAAGTAGGACGATTTTCGTCATTGAGTTTTCAGCTCCTGGTGAAACGAACATCGTCTTAAAAGAGGAGTAGAAACGGACTAAATATCGAGATCTACTCTTTGAACTCCGCTGGCTTTACCCAAACCATTCTGTCAAGATGGTGGTTCTGATAATAGGGGTCCTTGATGGAACGATGGATACACAGCTCTCAAACTTGAAAATCATACCAGCTTGCCATGATGCAGTAGAAAACTTAGCCGAAAGAATGCAGAAGGCCGTATTTCTTAGTTCACTCCGCCTTCTCAGGGCACATGACTCTCGGACCCAGTAATCACTCACCCCACGGACATGGGGATTGTTTACTGGTGTTAATGACATACAAGCGCGCCCTCCGGAAGTGTCGGGGATCTGGAAACAGGGCCTGTCAGGGTAATTCCTAAAAATAATAATAATGTTTATTCATGAAAAAATACATAAAGAGTGTAAACATCCTTATTAGTAAAGAGTATAGAATTTTTTAAAAATGTCTAGAGTAAACAAGGAATATCAGTTGCCACAGTGACTGCAAAATGCCTATCATATCATGTTTAATTTGAACAAGAATTTTAAAACAATTTGTGATATTTCTGTGTTTGTTTTCAAAACAGATTTTACATCAAATTCATATCCAGTTATTCTCAATTCATTTACCATAATATTGGAATATCGTTTTGAACATTTTTTTAATAGAGTGATGGTTTTTTTAAATCCTTCTTGACTGGACTAGTCGAAGACCGAGGTCATCAGCTCATTCCAATATTATATTCAAAAGAAATCATTAGTTTTTCTCAGGAGAATATCCAGTTTCAATTTGAACCTGTATAGAGTATTGCAAAATTTACTTTGCCCGAAAAATTTATTGATTATAAGTATGTTTGTGTTCTTAAAATTGCAGTTGTCTTTTAAACGGTTCATTTTCACGAATTTGAAGTAGTATTCATTATTCACTCAAAATTAAATAGAAAATTCCAAAAATATTTCTCTAGTGGCGTGTAAAAATAAGTGACAAGAGAGAAAATCATACCCTTCTTGTAGCAACTGAAGAATATTTATTTAAATAAGGCACTCATTGATCGGAAACATTTAACTGAAAATCATGAATTGACAAAAAAATGTTCCTGTGGTTCAACGACCTGAGTCTGAGTTAAGAAGGGACCATAAAAATATTAGAAAATGCCTATTTATTTATAATATCAGCATAGATATCAGTAAATTAGTAACAAACAATTGTATTCCCTATCATAAACAAAAAATAAATATATAATACTCCATTACAAACTTGAAACATTTCTTTTAATGAAAAATATATCTCTGTGTACAATTCAATGTGGAACCAGCTGACGAACCATTATTGTAACAGTTTTTCAACTGAAGCTTGTGAACTTTAGCATGTAACTAAACAGTTTTACCATTCGACCAAAAATAAGGAAAATTATAGGTTATAGAAAAGCATCTTCGTCTGAAACAGCCAAATGTGTGAAGCCAACCCTGATTCTGCACCCTCCGCTGATGAACACCAGCACGGCAATAAATATTAATTTAGTTTTTTGTAGTGTTCCATTTCAACATGTTAATTTAATATTATGTATTGACATATTGGGCGTCGTAAATACCGTACGAGACAATGGTTCTCGCATGAAAGTTTAATCGCAACATATGGGTTGATTCTGAAGAGCAATCCAAAAAAGCAAGTGGATATGAATATGGATGGATGAACACTCGTGATAGCTTTGTAGTTACCATACAAAAGGAAAGATATCTATTTCACTTTCATCATGATTTTGTTTTGATTGTTACTCCTTGTCATTAACAATTTGAATATAGAGATGTATATCTTATGCAACAAAAAATAAATTGATATACTTACAGTCGACAATATGGATTCACAAAGAATATATCGACCCTAGGTATCATTGCTCATCTGACATCAAAAATAACAATAATTCAGACAACGGAAAAAATCAGTTTGTATTTTTATTTCAGATTTAGCCAAGACATTCGAAACTATTAATCACAATCCGCACTTAGATGTCTTGGAGGATGTCTAGTTGAAAAATACATGGGAAGGTACTCATTACACATGAAACACCAAGCAAAAATGAATAATAGTATAACGAACTGTACAATTTGGTGTAACCCAGGATACTATTCTAGGCCCAATAATATTTGTCAAATGCCGAATCGATGCTCTATATTTCTGGACACCGCTTTAATTTTTGATTCGTATTTCAGGGATTCAATGAAGAGGTAGATCAGAAGGATATGAAAGTAATATATATATAATATGGTTTGATTACCACACTATCTGCCTACATAAATAGTAAACCTAGTCTCATGATTTTCACAATTCGCGAAATTTGTTAATCAAGGAATTGTTCTATAGTGTAAATTAATTTTTACCGATAAATAGAGAGGAAATAAGACCACAATAAAAATATACTGTTACAACAATACTGACAACTGTTTCGACACAGTGTCATCTGAGCGAGTAAAGCTTATTTGTCAAATATTCACGGATTGATAAATAAATGAGAAAAATTCTGCATATTATAAAACTTTTCAAGCTTTTCAAAAATATTGAAATACTTGAAAACTTTGTTTTTTTCACTTTTTAACTTTTTCTTCCACCAAGCTTATTTTAAAACAGTTTTTCTACGTTTTTTTTTTCATTTTTTAGTATTGAAATTGGTTTAATTATATATTTTGATAGATCTGGCAGATGTCCAGAGTTGAATATATTATTGCCATCGGTATATTTGCTATCACATCAATCTAGCTTTTTGACATGTACTTCAATGGATACATACATTCATATAGGTCAAGATTTTTGGCATTTTTTTTAAAGAAATGTGGTGGTCCACTTCTGAAACCATCAACATTTTTTCCGAATTCTTACGCGTTCTTCATCTAGCCTTTAGAGGGACAGGGGAGACACAATGTTTCAAAATCAATTTATTTGACATTTCGTTGTTTTTCACAATTTTTACTGATTTTTCTAATTTTGTTATTGCAACTTCTTTTAAAAAACATGGAGGGTAAACCCCTTCTTCGAGAGTTTCAATCGATCGACTTGTTTGACTCATCTTTCATTTTTATTCTTACATTTGATACCGAATATTCCAATAATGTTAGCTGAAATAAAGATCGACATTTACTGTCGATGCTTAAAATGAAAAAATGTAGATAATTGCTGATGGAATAATAATAACCCAAGCGCATTTCAAAGCTTTCTGCAGGAGGATTCGTCAGCCTGAGCTCAATAAACTGCGCAATCCGATAACTCCGGAAGAAGTTCTACGGGCCCTCAAAGGATCGAAGAACTCTGCTACTTCAGTCCCTGACGGGCTGAATAACTATTGATGGAAAAAATTTCCAAGCTCTCACCACCATATGACAGGAGTCTTTAACTCAATATTTCTTAAATAGATGACCCCAAACTATATGTCTCGGGAGAGATGGATCTACAACAGTCCTTGAGGTTTGTGGAAGAGTGCACGCATCCTGTCGGAATGAAGTTTGGAATCGACGAATGTGACATAGTTCATCTTAAAAGAGGACGATGTATGGAATACGGAAAGGACGTTCGGTTCGTACCTAAGGGTGGAACAACGCCCATCACAAGAGATAATCACAGTTGAGTATCAGCATGAAAGCCCACAGATCTGGTCACCAAAACTGCTACTAATATGCTTGCCGCTCCGATTCTACTTTGTGAAATTGACTCTGGGGGAGCTGCAACAATTCGACGAAAAAAGTTGCCAAATTATGCATATTCATTGGAGCTTCCATCCTATATCGTATGTACCGCTGTTATACTTCCCCAGACAGTGGGGAGGCCATAGGCCTTTTGAGTTTGGATTATCTACATGAGACAATGGTACTAGATGGAGCCTGGAAGTCATCAGAAGTCCAGATCTTCTCCTCTGCGCAGTCTGCGACCATGAGAAAGCAGGAATCGGAGCATTTTTTCTCGAAGCCAGCAGCCCGTGCAGCCGATGAACTTTGTCTTGTATTTGACACTGAACGAGTTGACCCAAACTCTATAACCGAGTTGGAACCCGTTCAGCGAAAAGCCCGAGTCAAATCTGCAGGGATAGAACTAATCTTCTAGCTACATAAGGATGAGCCAATGTATAGGGGTTTTCTTCAAAATTATCGGAGTACTCGGCCTATACAAAAATTTGACTTGCTTTCCTCAAGTGGACTGGAGTCGGATACCAAGAAATTCATAATTGCCTGCCAGGATGTTATATTCAATTGCTTGGTCTACCGTAGTCGTGTGATGGGTATAAAAGTCCTAGACACTGGATGTAGAATGTATCGTGGGGCTCCTATAAGATCATAATACAGTTGCTGTCAGCTTGTCAGGTTTATGCTGTCTCAGCCTATAAACATAGTCATAACGCGGCGCTACGAGTGTTGTACTACTACTAGCCTGCCTAATGCTCCCGGGGATATTGAGTACGTTGTGGAGAATGAGAATTGCCGAATATATTGGAAATAGTCATTTTCAACCCTTGGGCAATAAGCTTGATGTAGTCCTCCTCAACCATCAGACTTGAACAATTTTCTTCATAGAGTTTTTAGCTCCTATGGCGAACCGAACATCCTTCGAAAAGAGAAGGAAAAATGGAAAAACTAAATATCGAGAGTTACTCTTTAGCCAAATCATTATGTTAAAATGGTGGTTCTGATTGTAGGGGTACTTGATGAATTATGGGCACGCTGCTCTCTCCATTATAAAAATTACACCAGCTTGCCGTAATGCGGCAGAAATCTCAGCTGGAAGAAAGTCGAAAGCCATCATTCTTAGTTCATCGACTCGATTCTCGACTCAGTAATCACTCATCCAACGTACGTGAAGAGTGTTTACTGGGATTAATGACACACCAGCGTGCCCCTCGAATGAATCGGGGGTACCGAAGATATGGGGATAAAAATAATAATGATAATGATAAGATACGAATGCTGGTGGCTGCAAAGAAGTCACTAGTGAGACGAATGGAAAGCTTCGCGGAAAACATGAAGTTCCTCGATAAACCTTCTCGCTTTTCCCAGGAGCCTCTACGTGTTGTGAATATTCCGTCGACTCAATCCTCAGGACAAGTGGGTTGAAGTTGGAGACCAAGGAATTCGTAATAGCCTGCCAGGAAGATATTTTCGGAAATCTGGTCTACCGCAATAAACGACCGATAGACCAATAGAAGGACCAGGACACTATGAATTGAGGGACGGCTTCCTGTATTGCTACGAGAGCAGTGAGCCCACCCGGAAAAGAGACATGGCGAGTATGCATGCTCTGTGGTATGAAAGAAACCTTCTTGGTCATTCCAACAGTCTCCACGTGTTGTGGATAACAGGCACTCAAAGAATTTTGCTGGATCATACCCTGATTAGAAACCTATCTATTGGTGGAAAAACTCCACTTCGCAAAAGTTTTGAACTCATGGTTTGATCAGGAGAAATACATTTTGGACTGGTTCGTCGAGGAGCAAATAGTACTTATACCCAAATATTTGTCTATATATAATTCAATTGGGAATTATCAACGGGTCGACAAGGAGATGACTATCAAGTAAGAATTTTATCGTTACTTTTTCCAAAGAATATACCAACATATACATTATTTTTCATTTTATCTGGGAGTTAATTGAAGATCAGAAATTTTGGACCTATATTGTTCAAAAGATTTCTTAATTTTTTTTCCATAGGAAACTTATGTTTTTTTAATATTCAGTTACTGCTCTAAGAAAATAGTTTTGGCAAAAGATTTTAGATTCTATAAATATCAAATCTGACGGACAACGTTGTGGTCCAGGAATATTTTTGAATAACTTCGAACTTTCTTTGTGTAATTTGCAAATGTACTGCCCCAAGAATAGCTAATCACCTTGAGCTATTCAAGTCATTGGAGTCTCTATGCACTTATTATTGAGCATATCAGCTGAATAACTTGATGAACTTCTAGGAGATGCTTTTACTTCTGCATTGGTTATAACTATTGATTGCATTTTTCAGCGGTTGAGGATTTTTCATTGCATGTCGAAGTGGCGTGTTTCCATGGTTACGCCGCCCCAATACTGCCAACCACACCCAGCAACATTTAATACTATCAAGTTATCCTGCTCTATTCCATTCTCCTATAAAAGAGATACTTACTAAAAGAATGCGAACACCATGTTATTTAATTTTTCAAAATTTATCTTCGAAACCTGATATTGTAGAATAGAACGGAAAACTTCTCAGGAAGAGAATTAGATTACTTATTTCAAATGCAGTATTCAAAATGTGAGAAATTATATTTTCATTTGTGATGAATAATCATTTTTTTTACTATTTCATCTATTAGATTTCATAATCATACGAAAGAGGAGGAACTGTGAAGCGAATAATCATTATTATATGATTATTCTGAAGATCTGATGGTTATAAACAATATAATCAAAAACATGTACATTCATATATCAACCATGATGATAACTTATATTCTCGTTGTTAATTGTAACAAGTTTACTGATATTAGTGTTTTGCTATTGACAGTTCTTATTGGTCAGAATTTCAAAGGCAATGGAATCGAAATTATCCCGAGCAGGTCTGAAATGTATTTGAAACTTGAAAAACATATAAACAACTAGTCAATATCACCACCTCCAGAACGCATAATTATGTCAATTGGTCGTAGAAGAAAAAGTGGATGCATCTCTCCTTTACTTCCTTACAGATCTTCTTTAATTTTTTTCTACTTTCTACAAGAATACTGAGGTCCGTTACTTTGATTCTCCTGTACCATATTATTTAACGTACCGTAATGAGAGCTATCATATCGTTTATTTGTTTGAATTGAATGGTTAAATTCGGTTCATAAGACAATCAGCATAGTTGAAGAGGGACAAAACCAAGATATAACATATTTCATTTTCAATCTTACTGATAAAAAATGTCTATTACTATAAATAAGTTTAATTGTAGAGTATGCTCTATGCACAAGTTTGTTAATATATCTCTAGAATCTGAGTTTACTGTCTATAATGACACCGAGGCTATTTGCTTCATCTGAAATAATCATAGAAGTATTTTCAATTGAGTTTTTCAAAGTGGGTTTGTATTTTTTCAAACTTCTCAATATATGTGTGCTGTAGATATTGAAAAGTAGTGGCCCCAAAATAGAACCATGTGGGACTCCAGATACATGACGAGAATGCATGCTCTGTGGTATGAAGAATACCCTCTTTCTCATTTAGATATCCTCTACGTATTGTGGATAACAGGCAATCAAATGCTTGAAAAACTTTGCTGCATCAGGCCCTGATGGGTTAAATAACTATCGAAGGAAAACATTCACCACCATCTGGCAAAAGTTTTCATTCCTCTTGAAGGCGTACTTTCTGTCGCCTATTCCTAATATAGTTCTTTACTAGTGACACGGTATTTTCAGACAGACTGATATAGTATAAAATAGAAAGTAGTAAAATCATAATTCAATGTGTCAAACGCCCTACTACTATTATTTAAATTGTATATTACCCCTGATCAGTAGCTTGAATGATGTCATCGACTATGTGAAGAAGGGCCGTAGTACAGCTATATCCACTTCTAAAACCAGATTGCATATTTGGTATCAATGAGTGACGGCTCAACAGCTGACTGTCAAAATCTTTTTCTAGAATTTTGGAGAGAGTAAGTAGTATACTAATAGCTCGAAGATCTTTATACTCAGTAAGATTTGATTTCTAAGTTAAAACTGCACTCTTCCATGAGTTCGGAAAAGCATTTTGGATAAATATTCTGTATGGCTTTTGGGTTTTCGGTCGTGTATCCATTTTTCTTGGGTTTTGACGTTTCGCCTACACGAGCGGAAGTCTTCTTCAGAAAATCACGAGTGTAAGTATTCTACTATCACTGAAGTGGTACTCTTGGTCTCAGATTATATATACCTGATTTCTCATTAACAGATGAAGTAATTTTGTTCACAGGTACGTTTCCCGGTATCGTAAGTTGATTATTGTTTGTGTAATTAAGTTTGAGGTGCATAAAATCGGCCATATCCTTTTTCTTTGACGGCCCTTGTCTCTATAATTTTAACATTTTTTTTCTCTGCAACTTCTTTCATTCCATCCCATAGGTCCCATATTATTTAGAGTACCGTAGAGCATCGTATAAATGACACTCAATAAATAGTCGTTATAGAGTAGAGGACAACTAATAGAGATATATATAAAATAACGAGAGCCAAGCTTGAGTAGATCCCTGTATTTCTCGTTATTTTAACTTTGAAAAAACATTTTTCTATCAAGTAGTTATGACTCCATACCCTCATTTTATTACAATTAAATAATTGTACTCTTCCCGGATTCTGTGCTACCTAGGTTAGGTTAAGTTAGGTTGGGTTTGAATGTGAGTAGGCCCATATCAGGCCCTTCACTGCGGCCAATGGCTTATTGTTGCTCACCCTATGGATATATTTCTCCCAGTATATCTAATCTCTCAACCTTACTTTGTATTGTCAATTGTTGAAAATCTGGTTCTGGCCACTGCAGGGCATGTACAAAAATATTTTTTGCCGTTTAATCCTCCTCCATGCATAGACGGCACTCTGCATCTTCTGCAAGTCCGATTTTATGCATGTAGTGTTTGAGTTTGCAGTAGCCAGTGAGCAAACCTACTAAAAGATGTGCTCTACTGAGTTCTAGCAGTTTGTCAGAGTTATGTTTTTTCTTGGTGTAAGTATTAAATGCTTTGGAATGGGCTAGGCCCGATAGACTATGCCAATATCGAGTCTTTTATTGTCTGCCCAGGATGTTATAACATTCTTGGCAGTGCTATGTGCTATACCGATTACCGGTTCTGGCCCAGTGAACGTTATTTCGGCCTCCCCTTTTGCTAGGGAGTCCGCTATTTCGTTACCTTCTAGGCATGTGTGACTAGGTTAACGTTGTTGCGTTGTGCCAGTTGGTTTAAGATTTCTCTACAGTTCCATACTGCTCTGCATTCAAAGCAGTTGGATTCAAGCGCTTTCAGTGCTGCTTGCCTAACTGAAAATATTTGTATTGTTTTTCATGTGTGGTCTCGATTTTCTCCCTTGCACACAGTTCGATGACATATACATCTGCCAAGAATACCAAATAAGAGGAAGTAATCCGAAAGGGGTTTCATTGCTGCCGTTGTCGTGGAGCTAATGGCCCCAGTAATCACCAGACACGCTTGTCTCTGTAGTCCGTAAAGTTTAGCCTGGGCCATTTTTTGTTGGCCCTTGCTCCACCAGACTATATACGTGATTATTGGTCGTATGACGATCACGTACAGCTAGTATACTCGTTTTGGTAACATGCCCCCCATATTTTGCTACATATTCTGAGGCATGTCCATAATGATAGGCTAGCCTTTCGGATAGTCTTTTCCAGATGCGAGTTCAAATTTAGCTTTTTATCTAGGGTTATTCACAGATATTTTGCTCGACTCGCAAAAGGAATTCCTCTAGAGACAGTGAAATGAGGTAGTGCATTAATGCTCCTTCTATGTCAAGGAATGCGGCGACTGCTGTGGTATTCCAGGGCGTCGCTTATTCCTGAAACAAGGTTGTTGAGGGCAAAGTTCTGATTGATTTGCCAGCCTGGTAGGCAGGCACACTGGTGCACATTGAGTGGGTGCTTTGTTAATACACCACACCTCATGTGCCCGTCCAGTATTTTCTCCATGCTTTTCAACAGAAATGATGTCAGACTAATACGTCTGAGCGATTTTAGGTGTGGGTCAGTCCGACCCACCTTAGGAATATAGATCACCCTAGTCGCGGTCCAGTTAGATGGAATATGGTTCCAAACTAGACTGGCTCTGAAGAGTCTTATAAGGGTAGGTACAAAATATTCCAGTCCGATTTGTAACAGCGATTTGTAAGGTTGGAAAGAGTGAACCGCCCATCTTATCGCCTGTGGTGTGATTATTTTGTTAGCAACCACCCAGTCATCTCTGCGAGGTCATTTTATCCGGCCTATATTTGTGACTGGGAAGTGGTTATTAGCCAATAGCTACAGTATTTCTTTCCTGGATGCCATGAAGGAGCCTTCTGGACGTTTAAGCGATCCCAGCTGCTGTGTCGGCTCTATGGATAGAATCTTGTGGATACGGGCTCCGCTTGATGTGTTGGACACATTTTCGCAGAGTCGTTCCCATGATTTTCGTTTTGCTTTCCAGATATCTTTATTGTTTGTGGTTAGAGCTAACCTATAATAATAGTTTTCCCATTCACCTGATACCTTAGCTCGATTAAATATCCTTCGAACTTCTTTTCGTGATTTATCCAGATTTTTGTTATGCTACCTAGTTGTGCTTGTTCTCGATTTTCCGTGTGGATGGCGATGCGACTAACTTAGTTGTGGTTCGTAGCTTCATCCGTGGGGATATATTAGTTAAACAGTTTATTATAATTCATCTGGCAGAGACAGGACAATCATAATGTTGTCCGACCTACCTTAGCACTGATGAGAGACAAAACTTTGAAACATGTATCTCTGCAGATGGTCGTTCCCAGTCAAATGAAGGATAATTTTCTCTTTAATCAAAAGATAAGCATTTCCAAATTGGGTCTTGCACAAATATCCGTCAGATGTAGTTCAATGTCCGTCGTGGTATTAGCCAGGAAAGTAGTTGTTTTTTGACAGATGTTTGCCTTTATTTTTCTACTTGGAAACGCTTGGAAGGAAGGGTACTTCGTATTCATTTCACTACTCTCAAACTGTTTTCATGATTTTAATCCTCATATAGAGAGACAAATGAGAGCATCATATCGTTGACTCTTTATCGTTAGAGAGTAGGACACCTAAAAGAAGTACCATACCTGAAATAACGATAACCAATTTTGAATATAGCCTTGATCTGTAACTATGATACCGCATACCATGATTTCATTGTAATGAAATAATTGTACTCTACTCTCACTACTACTGTTTTCATAATTATAGAGGGACAAATGAGAGCATCATATCGTTGACTCAATACCTAATAGAAGTATCACACCTACAATAACAGAAACCAAGATTGATCCTTGATCTGGCATTTATTTAAACTTCAAAAATATTTTTTTTATCAAGTAACTTTGACCACATATCCTTATTTCATTATGATGAAATGATTATACTCTACTCTCGAACTGTTTTCACAATCTTTTTTATCCTCATATGGAGGAACGAATCAAACTTTGGACTTTGAGTGTGAAGGAAAACAACAATTCATGAGGAATGTCAATTTGTATCACTAAATCTTCAGCTAACTATTCTATGTGATATTTTCTAAAAGATTCCAAATGAAAAATGCGGGAAATTTGTTCTTCAGTTCACTATAAGGGACTATTTCTCCGTGTGATATAGGTCGAGTGAAGTGATGTATTTATTGAAAGAGTTGATGAATAGCGTCCGTGAATTATCCGGGAAAAATCGCGGTAAAATGTGAAATGACTCCAGAATGGTGTTTAGAAGAACTGAATGATGTCCTTATCCTCCTTATCCTCGCGGGGGAGTGTCCTGGACTAGCGCCGACGCCTTGCGTCGTGTGACGTCACCCTCTATTATGAAGACCTATTTTAATAATGGCGTCGATCGAAGGCGCCACTGGAGGGGTAGAATATACAGTGTCCTTCGTGAGGTAGTGAATCTCGAGATAGCTCAACTTGAACACTTAGTGAAATTAATCGGACAGACTAAGTTAAGTTAGAGCACAAATTGAAAAATATCTCCTACATGGAACATACGTATCTCAGAAAATTAACGAGATTTAGTAACTGTGAATCGGTGGAAGTTCGTTTGAATTGGCAGTGATTTTCTTTTTTATTGACTGATTTCTTTTTCTGAAAATGATCGAATTTTAATGGCACTACCTGTGTTGATGACAGACATAAGTGAAAGTTCTGTAGGATTGCTACTCGAAATAGGTGATTTTGAACATTTTTATACGATTACTGGGAGGAATTGATTATGAAATGAACAAGAGCATTAGGTAATAATGGAAAAGATTTGTTTATGAAAAATTCACTGGTAACTGATATTTACGAACTGAACATGATATGTTCAATGCATAAGTATATATGCTAATGATACTGAAGTACCCAATCTTATGAGCGCTTTAAACTTTGACGTAGTTGACTCAACAGCGTCCAGAAGTTTCGCAAGAAACTTTGTTTAATCAACATGACGTGAGACTCAACTTGCTCATTCCGAAATGTCGTAAACATACAATACCACGAAAGCACAATATATCATAACTTATCAATAACATGTATATTAATGTATCACTCATAATATGAATGTTCAGGCGGCGTCAGTTTTGATACTAAGGTTTTTGGAAAGTTCGCGATAATTCTATTCATAAATGAAATATGTTTTCTCCCGTAATTTTTCCCGTAATTTTTTTGTAAGAGCTCATTTAGAAAAATCAACTATGAAATATCAATATCTGACAGATAAGTCAGTATACTAGGTAAATAGGCCAATGGACACTACTAAAAGGTTTGAATAAATCGACAAAAATCTTTTGAAATATTTAACGATGATTGAAAAGCCAATTTCGAATACCTATCTGACATAAAAATCCAGTAAAATTTACTCACTTTCCATTCGGAGAGTTTTGATTTCAAGAATTCATTGAGATAATATTGACATTGAAAAATTAAATAACAACACTAGAATTCTTTAATGGATTGACAATATTGACAAACCGATTTTGAAGTAGTTACATAAAACCACAATAAGATTTACTTCCTATACGGGTAGTGTTGTTTTCAGGAACTTATTGATATCATCGACACTAAATAATTATAAATATATCATTGGGTTGATTTTGAACTTTGTCAAGTAAGATGAGTAGATGTTTTCTGTCAGATATTTGCCTTAATATCCACTTTGTGAGGTATTTTTCGGTTTCACGAAATATTTGTTTCATTGAATTAAACTCTCCAATATACACACTCGAACTTTGTTTTATGAGATGAGAATAAAACGGTTGAAATTTGTACTAATTTTTGGCCGTTGAAATGATATATTATTTATGTGAAAGTATACTGCGTCTTGTAAATTACTTCTCCATATTCAAATTGATGAATGTCAGGTACCAAGTCGTTTCTTTCAATAACATGTCTAATTCTCCATAAATGATTAACAAATTTAAATTATGTTCATTTTTAAATTCTAAACGGAACCTGATGAAAAATGTCACTATACTTAAACGCAAATTATTAGCAAATATTGTTTATTGACACTTCAGATTGTTTTCTCAGCGTTGCTCGACTCTAGTTATCGATTTTTTTTCAACCAATTTACCTAATTTCTTCGTATGATTTTCCACCAATTAGTAACTCCATATATTAAAAATCTCAATTCATTTTAATTTCCATAGTAAACTATTTTTTTCATTGCTACATAAAACAAAACGCACAATGAAGTTTATTCGTTTATTCATTATTTGAAGTCGATCCAGAGTTTCAAGTAATGAATCCATAAATTTTTTCTGTTGTTCAAATTTACTCAAATAATGACTTCATCAAATACAATTTGTACATCACCTGGCAAAATGTAACGTATTTATTGTAATCGCTATCCTTAACGTTTTGTAAAAAAATAATCACCACATTTTTGATTCTATAGGTAAGTAACAACCCTGCCTTCCCATGTTTCACGCCCTGTATCTAGAAAAGTGTCCATTAGATCTTGTTGTGCCGCATGCAGACATTTGATCAGGACATCATAAACTACATTATATCGAGTAAATTCGAGTGGGACTCATTCTCTATAAGATCCGAACAGGGTCCTTTCAATATAAATGCACCATTATTCCACCCAAGCTTGACTAGATTACAATTAAGATATATATAAGTCATTGACAAAATGTTGATTTCTATGCATTTCTGTACATTGTCCTGCATATTCATGTATTAATTTTCTAAGTAGCAGAAGATTCATAGGAAAAATCATCCTATTTCAGTATTCGAAAGACTCTCTGAAACGCAGTTCTGAAACATTTTATTATGATCAAACAATGAGATACAATGCAAACACAGATTGAAAATTTACAATAACTAGTACTATAAAGAATATCTAATCTTTCACCGCCTCTGCCCGTATTTGTTAATGTAGACTACGGTACGGTGAGCTATTATTTGATATAAAACTTAATTGAGGGCTAGGCGGATTACAATGTTTAAAATTTTCAACCATAAACTAAAGAAATTACATAAAAAGTTGCACACATCTTCAAAATGAGATGGATTTTGTTAGTAAAGCAGTTTTTGCTACAAATACGCCATTTCACCAAATATCAAACCGAACAGTCTGGATTTTGATTCAGACACAGGTGGTACCAGTATTATTTGAAGAACTAGAACTTCGATTATGCCTTCTTGTCAGTATAATCTCTTTCAGAATGTTGACAAACTCTACGCTCTTAAATAGTTGAAGTTATCATCTTCTACATTACCTCGTTTTTCATCCATTTGATATATTGATGAATATGAATGGGGGAGGCTGACCGAGTGCCGAGTGCTGAACATACTACAAATTTCCTAAAATGGGTACAAGGTCTATGAGTTGAAGGAATGATCCTTACCCAGTTTGTTCATAAGCTCTGACATCGCCGTAGATCCCACCTTATCCAAAAACTCAAAATATAGCTATGCTTGTTTCATTATAACCTGGTGGATTTCTCTTTGTATTCCAAAACTATGTCCACATGTCAGAAATCAAGCAATCGAAAGCTTCTTCTTCCCAATGTCCCAGTATAAAATTGAAGGGGGTTCTAACCAATTTCATGTTTGTAATGCAGAACAGATCGCAGAGAATTGAAGTCTGAAACTACGAATACCAATTGAAATATTCAAGCTCAGAAACTGTTCTTTTCACTCTTTCTGCAATTAGCCAGGCTATAGTTCATATATTTATTATAGCCTATCACATCCTTAACAAAACTCACTAATTTGAAAATTGAAAATGTTGTCAAAAGTTGACTGTTTACAGAATACAGAATATACAAAACAGTTAAAAATGTATTATTGAAATGACGAGAGTTGAAATATGAGTCATACAATATATCCCCAGACCCCGTCTCGATATGCAATCCAATATAAACAGTGAAATTGGTCAAACTGGTGGATACCGAAAGACTAGATTAACAGAACACACAAACAGCTCGAAAAAAACTCTTCCTTGTCCGCTGAGAATACTATTGAGCGATAGTATATCTATTTCAAAAATACCAGAAGACCTGAATACAGCTTACCTCTACTCAGTCGAAACAATTCTTCAATGGTGTCGATTACACATGACATTCATCAAAAAACCTCAGCTGAACATTGTTCTCACTCATTCATCATTTTGTTAACTCTTTTTCATATGTCTTTGTAGATAAATGATATTTCATGAAATTCTAACAGAGAAAAGATTGAGTTCCGAGGAGTCATCGATATATTACAATATTTATTTTCCTTCGTCATTTCATGAAATTGAAAGATTTATTTTGGCAAGTATATAATCCTTTACAGGGTTCTGATTATTGAGTAGTCAGAAAGTACATAATATGACACTATGACTACACCTTTTCCAGTAGTATTTCAGAAAACGTCATTTGAATTTCAGAATAGCCACTTTTATTTCGGAAAGTATCAATTGTTTTTCAGATTAGTGGCTTAATTTTCGGAAAGTATCAATTGTATTTCAGAATAGTTAGTTGGATTTCCGATAGCATCAGTTGAATTTCAGAAATGTCAATTTTATTTCAGAAAGCATCATTTGTATTTCAGAATAACCAAGTTTATTTCAGAAACGATCAATTGTATTTCAGAATAGTCAATTGAAAGAACGTGAAAAGAATTTCAGAAAGCATGATTAGCACTTAATAAAACGTGAGTTGATAGTATCTCCAAAAATATAATTTCAATTTCAAATACTCTAAGTGAAAATTATTTCAGGAAAAATAATTTGAATTTCATAGAAAGTAATAGAGATTGATGAATTCCGAAATACATAAGATATTTTCAAAAATACAATTGACTGTTATGAAATTCAAATGACGGTTTCTGAAATCAAATTGATTATTCTGAAATACAATTGATGCTTTCTGAAATCAAATTGACTTTTCTGATATTCAACTAACACTTTCTGAAATTAAACTCACTATTCTGAAACACAATTGACACTTTCTGAAATAAAATTAACGCTTTCTGAAATTAAGTTGACGATTTCTGAAATACAACTGGAAAAGGTGTAGTAGTAATAGTAGCACTTATGGGGAGGCTGTTGATATTGCCAAGCGAGTAGGCCCCCACGGGACCTTTTTGCTATCCCCTGCTCTCCGCATGCATGGTGTTCTACCTGCCTATGGTTTCCACCTGCTCTCCTCAAAGTCTGAGTGTATAGTGTGGAAGTGCTTGTCAAGAAAGCGAGTTCCTTCAATCCGCCTTCTCAAGCCCTGGTAGGAAGTTCTCGCAACCCTTTGTAATATTTGAGTGGGTATGTGTTAAGTGTCGGGGGAACATGTGTGTTTTTGACGTCGGTGTACGGTAAGCTAGAGCCCACGGGTCGCCAATCCCGTTGGCTGCAACGCCTCAGCCACCCTTGAGGTACACTATGATCAAAGATGACATTCAAATGGAGTTCAATTTCACACTAATTGATCAGAATAGTCATTACAAAGGTCAAAAACAGCAAAATGTTGTACACTTTCAATGGGGCTAATATCTACACGTATGCTCTTCATTCAGATCCGAAACAACTGTTTGTCTGTCCCATATTTTCCTATTAGAGGAAGGTTGAGTTGAAAATATTTCTGCTTTTCATCTTCGGTCACCTCCCGGTTCTATACCAAGTTCCGTCAGGATAAAATAGTTATTTATTATACATTTTTGAGTGTATTCAATAACATGAATTTTTTAGTCGATTTTTTATATTTTCTGGTTACAACAAAAATGATCGAAGAACTACTAAAAAGCAGGAAGGGACTAGTGTTTTTCTTGACAAGCTCCGTAACAAGCTGTGGTATAGAGTCGTTTAAGAAGGCTCTATGGTTACGATTAAGGCAGCCAGCACACTGAGCAACCATGACCAACTGTCCGCGACCGTCCAACTACGACCAAAATGTTCAAGACGTGTATTCATATCGAATAACTCACACTGAATAATCGTTCTCGACCTTTTTTCAAAGATCATGTTTGAAATTCCAATCAGCTAAAAATGTTGGTCGATCAGCGTGAGCTTGAAAGTTTTTATAGATCCCTTTCTATTTTTGGTCGTTGCTAGACGGTCGCGGACGGTCAGTCCTAGTCGATCAGTATGTTTTCTAGCTAAGTAGTGGAATGTCCAAACTTTCAATCAATCTAGAAAATGCCTACTAACAACATTGAAATGGTTCTGATATTTCTGAGGAGCATCTGTTATGTTGTCATCAAGCCTTCTCATCATCGGGTTTGGTTCGCTGATGTAGAGACAACTTGGCAAAATGTCTCGAAAACCAATCTCGATGATTCGACAGCGCCTAGAGTAACTGGAATAATTTGAGAATATGGCCATCGAACGTTCAAGGCTTCTTCCATCATTCTCATCTTGCCGCTGGTGGGACAGACTCAGACAGAAAGAAGATGACGCGTAAAATAAAACAATCCAGCGAAGTAACCAATGTACTTTGGAGGTGAAATAGTAGTAATAGTCATGTATCGACATATATGTCGAAAGGTCGTCCAGATAACACATGTACGTGTAAAAGGAGCCTTCAAGCCGTACACGTCGGACATTTGAAACTTTCTCAAAAAGTTCATTTATAGCAGGACCAGAGGTGGGATTCCGTGTTAGGTTTAGGTTTGAACGTGAGTGTGCCCATATCAGGCCCTCATTTGCGGCCAATGGCCTATTGTGGCTCACCCTATGGTTATATTTCTCCAAGTATATCCAATCTCTTAACGAAATTGAGGTACGTTGGGAGAACAATTTACCAGATTCTCTGGCCTTACTGTTGTTTTGCCAAATGTTGAAAATCTGGTACTGGCCGCTGCGGGACGTATACATAAAATGTGTTTAGCCGTTTCATCCTCCTCTATGCCTAGACGGCACTCTGCATCTTGTGCAAGTCCGATTTTATGCATGTGGTGTTTGAGTTTGCAGTGGCCAGTGAGCAAACCTACTATAACTCTGAGATGTGCTCTACTGAGTTCTAGCAGTTGTCGGGATTCCGTGTACTATAAAATTCCACTTTTCACTCGATAAGTGAGATGACATTATAGTTGAATTAATGGGAGAGACTCAGACATCACTGTCGATTATAGAATTTTATGGTACACGGAATCCTACCACAGGACAGTTTGGGGACATCGTATGATGAAAAATAATTTGACTGATAAAACGTACCATATCAAATATTATGCTGTAAGGCATTAATTTTATCGATGTATACATTGTTTTCTTTTGAAGAAAATGAAAATGATGGGATGATTAAAGGGTAAGTTAATCCTGTTATCAGTGTTAAGAAAAAGTTGTTTTAAGCTACAATTCCAAATTTTAATGAGTTTTTCATCTTACCTCTTTAGCTATGATTGTATAAATGCTTTAGTCCTCTGATAATAAAAATTTTTTGAAGCTCACTGAAATATACAAATGATCACTTTTTCAACAATCCATGATCGATAGGAGTTCATCTTATGTCTTTGACTTCAGGCCCTCGACTCTAATTATTGATCTCGCATCTCATCGATTTGATTAGGGATTTCCTCAGGTTCCACAGGTATACATTATCAATTGAGAATAATTGGTATACGGTCAGGAACCCCTCAGTGATGAAACGTAAATTCACTATACCTATTGGTCACTATACACTGACCTTGAAATACAGAAGACTGGTAGGTTAGGCAATTTCCTAGCATTGCCCATTTTTCAATAATTTTTCAAAATACATGGTTCATAGATTCAAGTTGAAAGCTTTGGATGAAAGCTTTAGAAGTTGCTCCAGTTAAGATGACAGATATACGCCGAAATATTGACACCATAAAACACAGAAGGTAAGAGTCAAGAGGGACTAGCAGGGTGACACGCTCAACCAACAAATTTGTTGACTCTCTATTCAGCTGACAACATAAATTAAATAACGAAAATCAAGCTAGGATTGGGTAAAGCCATTATTTGAGTGGTAACTATAATTTGTGTGTTATCGCGATCTCTGATGTTTTGAATTCTGAATTGTCATGAAACTAAGCCAGTAAAAAGAAGAGTGCTGCTTTGGGAAAAATCGGTTGGAGCAAAGTTCACGAGTTCTCTTAAATCAGTATCAATTCAATTATTGACTTATTGTATTGCTTGTTTATCACAGTTGGTGCTGTTATTTCCATTCTCTATCAATTTTGTTATCAAGTTTGAGGCTTTGTAATGTGTAATGGAAGTTTTTCAGAATTTCATTGACTACTTTCAATACACTGACTACTGTATTGTTTTTTAAATCTTCCTACTTGAAATACCAGATATATTACAAAAACTCTATAAGTGGTCTAGAAGCAAATAATAATGATAGCAGATAGTTTCTAGAATCCGAAACATGATTCATCCTCAACGTGTATTTAAGCCCTAATAATTGATGGAGGAAATTGTCCCGATAGGAATAAAAATGTTACCGCAAAACATTTGTTTAAGGTTACGATTAATCTGGTTTATCGCTTAATTTTATATTTTTTCTGCTGAGAATCAATTTAGACGTGTTTCTAATCAAGATCCTCCCGCACACTACCGAATTTTAAACACCTTGTATATCACTACAATTGTCAAAAATAAGAATAGTTTTTTAAAGAGACACAACTGCTAAATTGAACATCGATATCGTTCACTTCACAATTGCATATTATTCAGTTCCATATTGATAAGATTCGAATAATTGCAGGTAGCAGGGGAGACCTTAAATCCCATTCGGCTTGGGTTTAGTGAGTACTATGTCCATACTGGATCAGTCAAGAGCCCTTCCACTTATCCAGGGCATGCCGCCTGTATCACAACCCATGATGCCACCCCACAACATCGATGGACCACCCAACTCTGACGTGCTCTTAGCCCTTCTCGCCAGGAACAAAGCTCTAGAAGGTGAGTAATTAAGATTAACATTACAGTATCACTATTTTCACTTGGGTTTGAAGGCCGTCGTATTTTGGAATTTCTCCCTGACCTTTCGCTGGCGCGAGTGGCTTCTTCAGAGGCTTATACATCGTGAATAATCTTTCATGAAGATTAACATTTTTCTGCACATCTCATGATGTCATGACTACCTCTTAAGAGAAAAAGAAGCGGAAAATGTTTTTCAAATCACCCTAAGTGAAGCATTTGTACAGAATATAATCTGATCATTAAGATTAATAAGTTACTTTGTTCCTAACTAAATTATCTGAGGTTCGGAATATTGAAAGAAATTTCAACTCACTAGTGCAACCTTGATGTGGATTCATGCGCATCCTTTCATTAACCTCTTTCACTAAGATATTGGAACAATGTATATTTATGGCAGCATTTTATGCAATCAAATTAACTTATATCCCATCACCTATTCATTGAGAAATAACTAATTTGGTTCTTTTGAGGGAAAAGAAAATACTTATATAACACTGTCGAATGGTGAATTGAAAAAACAAAAATTTTCGTGTGGTTACTAGAGATATCAGAATTATCACTAGGCATTTTTTGGAGAATCGTCAAGAAAAAAATAAATGCTGAATATGTGTCAACAAACAATAATTGCTATTAACATGCGTTTGAACGTAGTGAAATTTTTTATCATGACCTATTCAGAATTCAAAAATGAACAATAATTTGTTAATCATTTATGAAGAATTTGACTTTGTTACTGAAAGAGTATGTGAAACCTCCCCTCCGTGATACCTAGATAGGCAAGAATTCCTATCCACAACACTTCCCAATAGACAATCTGCATAGACCAATCAGAACCATCCTGGCCAAGGCGGTATATTTGAATCGATGCCAAGGCGGTATAGTAGTCCCAAGTATTCAACTTGGATAGCAAGGTTAGTTTGGTTACGTTAGGTCATGTTCCCTTTTTTTATATTTAATCCATAAAAGAAGGGAACATGATCTAATCTAACCAAACTGGTCCTTGATATACAAGATGATCCTCAACGTAACCTAAAATTACATTGCACACCACGCAGGCGCAAGTAAAATAGAGTTTTGATTGGTTCATGCGGATTGTCTATTGGGAAGTGTTGTGAATATGAATTCTTGCCCTAGATAGGCCAAAGCACACTCATGACCCACATCATTCACAATGTGAAAGACACGGGCAGTTTATTTAAAAGCAATAGACAATGGACGCGAAACATCCACAATTGTAAAACACACAGGAACAAACAAGTATAATTGAACAAACTTCAATAACTGTTCGAACTGGTTCCCCCCAACATCCAAACATTGTTTGATTCTTTTTAAAAATCTGGCATGTGTGGCACTCTGAATTTCTTGCGGGGAGGGAACTGCATTCCTAACCTTCTCTTGTCAATCCTTTTGTTGTTAGCAATGCGTCATAAACAATATTTTTATACGACCCAAAAAAGGTCAAATGAAGTGATATCGGGCGAACGAGGATGCCATCGATAAGGTCCATTGGACGCTATCCAACGATCTTCAAAATTCAATGTCTAAAAAGTTATTCACTGATGCGATCTTATAAGGAAGGAGTAGGATTTTTGGTATATCCATCTCTGAACACCTCGAAACACAGGTCCAAAACACAAAAAAGGGCGTATAGAAGTATGCCTGGAAACCATTTCTTGATTGAACCTTTTAGTTCCTTGCCCTTAATAATGGTCTAAACCCCCAGTGGGTGTGCTTGGCACTGAAATCTCTTCACACTATGAATCAACGTCCATTCACTTCACCCAGTTTCCCTACCCTTTAGGTTAGGTTAGGTTGGATTAGGTTAGGTTAGGTTAGGTTAGGTTAGGTTTACGTCATTCAAAGTATTTGGTTCTATTAAAGAACAGCTTGAATAACGCGTTCCCAAAATTGAGTAACAAAGATATACATGACGAAAGCATAAAGTTTTTGCCGTTGACTTCGACTTATGGATTTTGTATATTTGACAAAAATCAGTAATTGTTTCACCACTAAAGTTTGTCCGGCATCCTTATTCCTTCTTAACCCATTCGTCGGCGCGAACTTAGAGAGACCATTTTTGAAAAAATTTTATTTTCTCATATATATGAGGATGAAGCAAAATTTATTTTTATTTCACAAGGGTGAGAATTTGGGGGTTGTGGGATCATATATTCCCAGCGCCCGCTTACTGTTGATGAAGAAGATAAAAAAACTCAGTATTCTATATATAATTAAATTGTTTAAATTGTTGTTGTTGTTTAAAATTGTTTTTTCCGTTAACCAGCTGTCATCCCCCTACGAACGACAGCCCTCAGAAGTCGAAACTTGTGCGAGCTAAGGATTAACGAGGTCTTACCTTTTAACGTGCGATTCCTAGCACGAGACCAGTGACCATGCTGGGAATCGAACCCACGTCCCTCGGATTGATAGACTAGCGCTCTACCATCATGACCACTGATACCATATTACATATATAGGTAGGTTATAATTCAAATGGTTTGCGAATACGGCATACGGTATGTACCAATACTTTCAAAAGTATCGGAACGGTCTCATATTTCAGAAACAGCCCAGAGAAAATTTATGAAAATTTCGACAGGGTGGTTTATGATGATGTCCGATTCAATAGTGATAACGACAATGTTGCCAAATCAACAGTTTTTCAGATATTGAGGTCAACTCAATTTCTTCAAATAGAACACCCTATTTATTTTCATTGCAATCAATTCATCAATACCCCATTACTTATGTCTTCATATATCAGATTTTGAATAAATGCAGTTTTCAAAGTATAACAACATAGCTTTTTCGATCAAAAGTCTGGGAACGTTCCAATATTTTCAATACGGTTCAAGAAAAATTCGTGAAATTCTGTACCTGCTGGTTTTTGTTGATGCCCGATTCATTGGTGATATCAGCAATGTTGCCAAATCAACAGTATATCAGATATTGAAGAACATATAGATATGGAACCCCCTATTTACTTTCATTGCAATCAATTCAGCGATGTCTCATTACATATGTCTCCAAAAATCAGATTTTAAATTAATGTAGTTTGAGCAACTGGCAAATTTAGAAATCCTAAAAAATTAAATATGTCAGGCAGCTCTTTTAATTACGCATCAAATGCTAACTAATACCTTGAGGGAATTTTATGACCGCTTGGCTATTGTTTAGCAAATATGGCAAGCATTTTGAGCACTTGGTCGGATAGTTTTCAGATTCTGTTATTTGATTCAAAACTCTATTGGAAAAGAATTCAATTATTAAAAAGTTGTTTTATCAAAAACCATTTTGTATGAAATTTTTTCATATTTTCTCGAATCCTTTTAAAAATATTGAACAGTTCGCAGACATTTCAACGAAACATGTTCTCATATTTCAAAAACCACATTGATTCACAATTTGGTATCTGGAGACATAACGTCGTTACTTATGTCGCTGAATTGATTGCAATGAAAATAAATAAATTTGGAAAAATTGAGTTACCCTCAATATCTGAAAATCTTCTGATTTGGCAACATTGCCGATATCACCATTGAATCGGGCATCATCAAAAACCATCTTGAACAAAATTTCACAAATTTTGCTTGAACCGTATTCAAAATATTGGACCGTTCCCAGACTTTTGAACGAAAAGCCATATTGACATATTTCTAAAACTACATTAATTTAAAATCTGATATTTGCAGACATAAGTAATGAGGAGTCGCTAATATTCCATTCGAAAAATTTGAGTTACCCTCAATATCTGAAAAACTGTTGATTTCGCTACATTGCCGATATCACCGTTCAATCGGGCATCATCAAAAACCACCCTGTCGAAATTTTCATAAATTTTCTCAGTGTCGCTTCTGAAATATGAGACCGTTCCGATACTTTTGAAAGACACTGTATATGTAATGGGATCATTTCTCGTTTTCAAAACAAATTCAAGACACATGGGTACAGTGCATTCAGAGCAGACAATTCCAGTTCTTTTTTCAATGTGCCTTGCAGAACCTACTCTTCATCTTCGAAACCTCTTCATTCTATCAGGCAAGTGATCTCAGCAAGTTTCACTTCATTGCATCACTACCTTCGTCTTGTTCAAAAAGAGTTTCATCATCTGGAAGACTAAATCCAGTGCGGCTTATTCTCGTACCTACCGGATCATCAAGCTTCCAGTTTTCAGTCATGACAGATACGCTGTTAGAAAATCATCGGTAAATTATTTTTCGAATAGTTGGGGTATCAACCGGTATTGATTTTTTAGAATAACTGAAAAAGTACCCTTCAAAATATGTAGTATAGTCACCATGCACAGCGGGCAATGAAAACAACGCTTCCTGGTTGAAAAAATCTTGTTTACATAACACCCTGTAATGTTTTCAAGCGATCAAATTTTCAGAGAGAAGAAATTTATCACTAATTCATCATAATGATAAAAAATTGGCTCGGCTCTTACTATTTCAAGAAGTTATAAAATAAAATTCGCTAAAACACGTGATTTTGGTGCCAAATTGACTAAGTTTGCAATATGACTACACCTTTTTCAAATGTCATTTAGAAAGTGTAACTTGAACTTCAGATTAGTTGAATGTAATTCAGAAAATATGACTTGTTATTCAGAATTGTAAATTCTAATTCAGAAAGTGTAATTTGTAATTCAGTGTTAATTGGATTTCAGAAACCGTAACATGTAATTCAGATGTGTTAATTGGATTTCAGAAACCGTAAGATGTAATTCAGATTAGTAAATTGTATTTCAGAAAGTATAACTTCAATTTCGGATTAGTGAGTTGTTATTCAGAAAGCATTAGTTGTAATTCAGAAACCGTCAAGGACTTGATAAGTAAGAATAGGGAATGTGAGAACAATGAATTATTTATAATGTATAGAACATGTTCTTATGGTTTCTGAATTACTGAATTACAACTTACGCTTTCTGAATTACAACTTACGCTTTCTGAATTACAAGTTACAATTTCTGATTATCAATTCACTAATCTAAATTACAAATTACACATTCTAGAATACAAATCACTAATCTGAATTACAAATTACAGTTTCTGACTTTCATTTCACCAATCTGATTTTTATTTATTGTTTTCTGAAATACATTTTATTATTCTGAATTACAAATTATACTTTCTGAAATAATTTTATACTTTCTGAACTACAACTGAAAAAGATAAAGTTGAATAGACTTCCTCGACAAATTGCATTGAGCAGCTCGATTTTTTTTTTCAAAATTCGACTACCCAACACAAGATGGTACAAATTTAATTTTCAGGAAAAGTTTTTATCGTCGACCGTGAACGAATTACAAATGATTGGGAAAAATACCCCCCAACGCCTGTGAAAGGGTTTTAACAAAGATGTCATGTTGATTGCAGTCAAGAATCCTGTTACACTCGTTTTTGTAATAGAACCCCTCATCTTTGATTTGTTTCCAGAGTTCGTATATCATCACAGTATTGATTAGAGCATGTTCGCCCCACCAATAGAAATATTGACTCGAAAATACTAGTTTGACACCATTTTCAGTTGCTGTTTCACAATTGGATTGATTCACAATCTGTGTTCAATCCAAATGTTTGAAAACATTACCATTGCTTATCTATTCTTTAATTACATCAAGGTTACTGTTCGTAGAAAAAGTATAGTATGTATAGCGTTTATAAACTTCTCTAGACCCTAGAGTATACTCGTTCATACTCATAATTTAACGGCCGTTTATAATCCTTGTTACATAATAAACTATTAGGTATGTTTGTTGGTATTGACAACACCACATATCCAGAAAAAAATAATGTAACGTTCATTATTCCAAATGCATAATTGGAACCTACACATTCACAACCGTTGAGAGCCAGTTGCCGTTGGCTTTATCGTACTGTGAGAAACCATCCGCATTTTAAAACATTCATATAGAGCTAGTTAAACAATTTTCCGTTCCATTCCCATTCATCCGCATTAAACCCAAATCTCCTCTCGACTGCCATCCCTAATCACTAATTTCCCGACAAAAGGACATCAATTCTAATCTAATTATCGATACCAAACAATAGGGCCAGCTTCCGTTCGCCTTAGTGCCAGAAAGATTAAAGTGGAGATGAACGCCAGCAGATTTCCCATGTGAAATGGCGGCGACTGGCAACCGCTACAGTATCCTCCGGTAACCTTAGTCTTTTGGCACGTGGCCACGTGGACTGTCCTGCCCCACACGTGTCACAAAAAGCGTGGTATTCTTCAAACCACTTCGCTACTGTGTAATTACTGACATTGACATCGGATCCGCATCTGATCGTGCATGGTTTAGAAGTCTATATGGGGTTTTAATATGATAATGTTATGTTCAAATATGTGTTTAAGTTTTTTTACTCATGAAATAAACAGGGAAGTGATGGTTAAAGGATTTTCACACGAATATAATGATACTTATTAAATACTGCTCGACGGGTAACCACAAAAATGACTGTGGTAAGCGAGAGATTCATTAACATGTACTTGAAGGTGTTTTGTTGTTGAATTCATTAGAAAAATTGGGAGAGATAGTACAAAGTTATATTGATATTCTCTGTATTTCCTCGTATACAGGCAGATTCTTTTATCATGTGGTAACATTGCTATATTCTAAACCGTAATAGATACAAAGACGATTAAATGGGAAAAAAGGTAACTATTGTGGTGAGCAGTAAATTGGTCATAGAAAATTTACGGGAATTCTCGCCCTTCCCAACTTATTCAGGGAAAACTGAAAATGCTGTTTTCGTTTTTTTACGAATAGAATTGATATTTCAGAAAATATAAAAAAATTAAAAAGGAAGTTTTATTGTATTCAAAATGTACTAGAACTATGTAACGATAAATTTTTAATCAAACGTTTCGTGTCAACACCGCCATCATCAACTATTTTTTTCAAATACGGTCTATTTCATCACAAATATTGATAGAGCGATAAAATCACAATTCAGTGGTATATCGCACACTCGACATTTTTATAATGTTTCGTATAAAATAACTAGCATCATCAGTGACAACAATTTTTAATTACGGTCCTGTCGTTAGTTTGTTTATGAATTCCACAGAATCTAACGCTTCGAGATAAAAAATCAGTGACGTTTTGAATGAATGTATCAATGAAAATTGTATTTATACTATAAAAATTCATAAAATATTTCTGCAGTTTCACATACGAACGATAGCAATTTACCCCAGAAATAAACTTACTTAAGAGTAGAAGAAATCAAACAAACAGAAAAATAATTTATTTCATAATAAATTTGTGGAAGAAAATAAAACCAATACAGAAGAATTCTACATTAAATGCTCGAATTGACGACCTCTTTGTTGAATGCACATAAGTTGTCTGTCCATACAATTTCTGTGGCAATTTTCTAGCATGATGGTTGTAATGCTATTACATGCATTTCTTATTGTCTGTTTGAGATGGTCGATATCGATACTAGGTGTTGAAAAAACTTTATCCTTTATGTATCCCCAGACAAAAAATCCAAAGGAGTAAGGTCTGGGGATCGAGCTGGCCAGGCAATTGGTCCATTGTTTCCGATCCACTTTGTTGGGAATATTGCATCTAAATGTTCCCTTACTATTGCTGCATTATGGGGAGAGGCACCGTCTTGTTGAAAATATTGTATTTCACGGCGGGTGCTTAATGGCAATTCATCTAAGTAGCCATCAAACACATTGGATAAAAAATTTTAATACATTTCACCATTCAAATGCTCATCGTAAAAGAAAGGACCTAGTATGTTTGTTCCCAAAATTCCCAACCAAACATTTGGAAATTGGTTTCTCTTTGTAAATGTTCATTCGTATTATTCCACCTATAATGGATGTTTCTGTTAAACCACCCATTGTTGGTGAATTTTGATTCGTCCGTCCATATTATTTTTTTACAGATATTTCGAACTTTCCTATTTCTACGTCTTAACCATTTCGCAAATCGTACTCTCCTTCCGTAATCCCTTTCATTGAGGTGATGAACTTTGCGTATCCTGTAGCATTTGTATTTATTCTTTTTCAAAATATTTCTGGTAGATTTTACAGATATCCCAAGTTCGTGGGCAATTTCTCGTAAAGAACAATCTTGATTAGAAATATTTTTGTAACTGATAATACTGATTTAAAAAAAGAGACGTTATTTTTCACTTTTTAGTCCATATAAGGTAATATTTGCTTACCCAAAACATTTAATTAGTTCCTTATACTTCCATTAACAACCCATTTTCTAGTTTTATTTCTGTCAAATGCACCACAGTCCCTCAAATTTCTTTCTAATCGTCTAAACATTTGAATGTTTGGAATGCGACGATCGGGTATAGCTCACCATACATATGTCTTGCCAAAAGAGGATTTCTATTTGATTTTGCATAAGTAAATAGCATATCAGTCCTTTCGTCATTCGAATACATCTTTAATATGTATTCGAGTGCTTAAATGTCTGACAGTTCTTAACAGATATCAATAACTCATTTATTTTTCCTGTCATAGAAATCAAGCAAAGCCTACGGTTTAAATATGGTAAAAGAAGTGAGATGCTATTTAATTGTACCAAATTAGACAACACTTGTATTTTGATCAAAAACTGATATTTTCATTACTTCCAGGACTGAGAATTATGAAAATAATCCGTGCAAAAATTGATACAGGAGAAATCAGCCTTAAATTAAGGATTACTGTAATACAAAAATCCCCAAAAAGGAAAAATACGAATGTTCGTTGTGTTGGGGTATCTTCCTATCGAAAGTATTGGGTAATGACTGAAGTATCCTAATAGTTTAATGAGTTTTGAAGAAATCAAAACAATTTACAAAAGAACTAACGACAGAGGACCGTAATTAAAAATTGTTGTCACTGATGATGCCAGTTATTTTATATGAAACGCTATAAAAATGTCAAGTGTGATATACCACTGAATTGTGATTTCATCGCTTTATCAATATTTGAAAAAAACAGTTGATGTTGGCCGTGTTGACACGAAACGTTTAATTGAAAATTTATCTTTCCTCTTTCATTTTTTTATATTTTCTGAAATAACCATTCTATTCGTAAAAAACCGAAAACAGCATTTTTAGTTTTCCCTGTATAAGTCGGGAAGGGCGAGAGTCTCCGTAGATTTTCTGACCAATGTACTACTCACCACAATAGTTAAATTTTTTCCCATTTAATCTTCTTTGTATCTATTACGGTTTAGAATATAGCAATGTTACCACATGATAAAAGAAACGGCCTGTATGTTGGTATTTTTTTCAGGTCAGTTGAGATCAATGGAACATTACACTTTTTATTTTGTGGTGAAATGATACCGTAAAATTTGTTGATATTGTTTTGTCCTAGTAAATGTCGACATTTGTATCAAATATCTCATTACACAAATATTTGTTTCGGACAATTTTTACAAGCACCTGAAATGAAACAACTGTAAGAAATATTAAACAACTCCTTAAAGAGAAACCCCCCAAAAGCCCGTTTAAGAGTTTGTGTGGGATTTTGTAAGAGTAGATTCTGAAATAATATGCTTGGTGGCTAGTGCAGTTGCTGGGATTTGAATTTGGGTCATTTTCTCCGTCAAATTCTACCAAATACATTGAAATGAAGCTGACAGATATTGTATATCTACCGAGGGGGAAACATCTAACTGAAATTTGTAAAAGGCTCAAAATATCCATCAAAAGACTCGAGACTCATAATCAAATCTCAATGACTCAAAGACTCAAGATTGGAAATGAAATGACTGTAAGCCGATTGACTGAAAAAATCAAGATTGTGATTGAAAGGACTCAATTGCAATTCCAATGACTGAAAATTCTTAATGTAGGTACTGACAAATCAATCTACATGACTTGAACATACCAAGCATTTGATTAACAACTTGAAAAGGAAAAAGCGACAAATTTTTGTTTCATTTATTGACTAATAGGAACCTAGTTATTGATTTTGTTACTCTGACAGTCTACTGATGGTTTTTTCAAGTAGAATTTAGACATTTAGAATTTATATTAACGAATATTTTTCAACAAGGTAGTAAATAAATTAGTAATAATAATAAAAATAAAGATATTTATTGATCCTTCAGACAATCTGAGAAAGTATAGAATAGTTAAAATTTACAGAATATGTGTCTCTGCTACATATATATATATAGACAAATAATAATTAAAAATCATCGTTCAGGTATTCATTAATACTATAGTAAGCTCTGCTTCTCAATATGTGAGCTACAGAATTTTTGAACGATTTGGCAGGTGTCATACTCTTTATGTGGTCCGGTGAATAATTAAATAATTTAATATCCATATATCTGAAACTGCCTGCGTACTTGGCACTTTTGTGGTTCGGAATATATAATATGGTATTTGGTCTCGTGTTGTAATTATAATATGAAGAGGTCGTATTGAATAAGGACAAGTTTTCTTCCGTATACATCAAACAGTAATAAATATAAATACAGGGAAAGGTCATAATTTTATTCTCTACGAAAACTTGTTTGCATGGATAACCCCATTCACAATTGAAAATTTTGCGAACTATTTTCTTCTGTGTAATAAATACATTATTGTTATTTGTTGCATTTCCCCAAATTATAACATTATAGCACTAGTGAGAAAATACAAGGCTATAGTATATATTCAGTAAAACCGATTGTGATAAAGAGTATTTGATTTTGAATATTGCAAAAAATTACTTATTAAGTTTTTTGTTCACCATATCAACATGTTCTGTCCACTTTAGGGAATTATCAACTTCTGATCCCAGGAATCTAGTTGTGAGACTAGTATTAACTGTAATGTTATCATAACTCAATTTCAGATGATCTGTATGTAGATTACGATTATTGAAATATATACATACTGTTTTAGCTATATTGACTATTAAACCATTAGCTCTACACCAAGAAATAAATTTTCTCAGTATTTCATTCAAGATGGTAGATCATTGCGATATAAAAAAGTCTTATTCCTGTTCATTGTCAAATTTAGTAGTAGCAGCTTGTTATACGTTCTTTGCATGACTGCAATGAAACGTGTGTTCTTGCTCTTGAACAAGCGTTGAGATAATTGGTTTTATAAAGGAAAAAGGGCAACTCACGTAAAATGTCAATCAGTATAACCATTAGTGGTAGTTATGGTGCTTGTGGGGAGGCTGATGCCTGGCATGTAAGCCACCATGGGCCTTTTTGGCAACCTCTGTTCTCCACATTTCTACGCGATCTACCAGCTCTCCTTTTTGAACCTCCATGACCTTCAACTGAAGGTCCGCATGTCTGCCTATTCCAAGCCGATTAGCTCCTCTTGTTGGACTCCATCAACTCCAAGGTTTTCAAATCGCAGTCATAGAATTCACACTCGCCTATATTATTGTGTGAAATTAATTTTATTCAGAAGTAATCATGACAAATAAAGGGAACTCAAACTTTGGTATTCAAATACAAAATTAAAAATACATGAGAATATGAAACAATGTACACTTTTAAAATCTGTCTGCCAATTCAATAATTTGCAAAGATTAATTTAAAAAAAAACTGCATTTGTACAGATTTAAATAATTGTGATGTCATAACTAATTTTAATATCAGTAGTTGAAGTTCTAATATTAGTAAAAAAATCATAAGATTTTTTTATATCTTGAAGAAATGCAGAACCCTAGGGTTCTTATGAAATAGGCCATAGAATTTATTCTTTTCTACTTCATCGTTTGTGTCTATGATATCATATGAGATCTTCTACTGTCAACTTCGAGAGTGGTATGTTATCATTGAATCCATTAATCCCAAGTATTTTGATAATAAAATCTGGAATATTTATTTCCATTTTGTTCTCGATAAGTTTCCATATTTCTACAAAACCAAAAATTAGAATAAAAACTAACAACTTTAAATGGAAAATGAGAAGTTACAGAAGTCACTCGTATTTTATTATCGTATATACGTGGTATATAGAACATTTTCGAGTTAAACCAAAGAAATGATAATTACTCTTAGCCCTATACAGATTTATAAACCCATTGATTGTCCTGAAAATTTGTGATAGTGAATTTTAAATAGCTATGAGAATATACCAGTTGTCCTGATAATTTGTGATTGTGAATTTTTGATAGCTATGAAAATACTTCACTAATTCACAATCATACATTTTTAGGATAGTCTGTATGGGGCAAGGATTCATTTTTTGATACTTTTCAGTCAGTTCCAAATAGGACATGTCTGTACTTTTTTTTTCATAAATTATTTTCTGCCTTTGAGTCTCATGTGTGTAAAATTTTGCACTCGATTTTGAACATCTAGACGAAACTATGACAAACTGTACATCATCTTGAAGCCGCCATCATGATTTCACGACCCCAAAAACTCCCACATACAAATTTGGAATGGAATCAGGGCATAATCACAAAACTCGTCCTTCATATTGGAGCCGTCATCTTGGGTTCGTGAATTTTGACAGTACATTTACAATTTCGACCCCAAAAACCCCAACATACCAATTATGAATAGAATCCGACTATAATTGCAAAACTAGTGCCGAAATTACGAATTACCAAATTCAAGTTAATCGGACGACTTGAAGTGGGTCAATATTCACTTGAAAGATTTATGGACAAACAATCATATTAATCAAAATAAGAATTGAAACTCATCTTATCGATGGCATACGTTTTTTTCCAATCTTCAGTTGTCTTGAAATATGAATTTGCACCTAGAATCGAACTATTAAAGATACTCACATAAATTGAGTACCAATACTCAAAGATTGAAAGACTCAACCCAAAGACTGAAAGACTCAAGCTGATGACTGAGGCGATGACTGAGACTCAACATGATGACGGAAAGATTGAGCCGATGACTGAAAGACTGAAGCAATGACTGAAAGACTGAGGCGAAGACAAATTATTATTATTATTATTATTAAATGATTCAAAGTTTCTAGTAGTAGATTTGAAGTAGATGTTTTTCCCTCGATATCTACTGGTTCATACAAAAAAAAATCCTATAATGTTTGGAGAACATAGTGACTCGAGAGGAAAGAAGGTAGGAATTGGGGCTCCTCTTAAATTTTTTGAAGAATGTATGTCTAACTGGCTCCACAGGTCTACACGAAAGCAATAGGATTCTGATTTTCATCAAAGGGATCATCATGTAAGGAAAAGCAAGTGAAATGAGATAGGAATTCGTATCTTCTTGCATTTTCTAATTTCTGAATGGGGTGTGCTATAGAAACAGTATTCTCATCCATTTGTCGTCGCCTAGAGACTTGCTAGATTCGTTCTATTAACGCACTGCAAAGCTGGAAAAACTGTTTACATAGTGATTTATTATCCGACGATGTTTACAACTCCTAAAACACACAAAAATTACACCAACTTCAATTATTTTCTAACAGTTCAGATATGTCAGTATTATCAGGACATCAGAGATTGATATCCTTCGATTATATAGTAGTAGTAGTAGTAGATACGGGGTGGCCGCTACTGCAGCCAGGCAAGTAAGTAGGCCCCTAGGCCCTTTTTACCATCCCCATGTCTCCTCATCCACGACATGTTCTTAAATCAACCTAGCTGAGTCTCCTCGTGGTCTCCTCAAAATAAATCCTAACAGTATGTGTGTGTGGGTGGGTGCTTGTCAAAGGAGAAAGATTTTTCAATCTGCCTATTCCAGAAAGTCCTGCTAGGACTGGTTCTCAGTCTACTTCAAATGGAGACTAGTTCTCCAGTTGTCACTGCGAGTTCCTTCCATCCGCCTACTACATGAAAGTCCTGGTATGGCTGATTCTCGATCGGGTGGTGCGGCGGCTGCGGGCGATTCATCCACCGGCTACCAGTCCCGCAGCATCCGATCCGAGGCCCATCGATGGCTCCCATCGACGACCATATTTTCCAGTTCCCGCAGTGAATTCCTTCGAACCTCCTCCTAGTGAAAACCCTGGTAGGGCTCATTCTCAAACGGATGGTGCGGCAGCCGCGGATGATTTATCACCGGCTACCAGACCCACAACACCTAATCCGAGGTCTCTCTTTAGCTCCCACTGAAGGCAGATTTTCAAGTTGCCGCATCCCTCTGTAATGTATGAGTGGGTATGTGTCAAGTGTCGGTGGAACATGTGTGTTTTTGTCGTCGGTGTACGGTAAGCTAAGGTCCCAGGGTCGCTAATCCCGTTGGCTGCAACGCCTCAGCCACCCTTGAGGTACCATCGATTATAGTAATATGAATTTAAGATACGAAAACAGTTAAAAATTTTTCTTACTACCATAGTAACGTTAATTATGTATTTATCAAAATTAGTTCATTGACAATCCAGACGAGCAAACAATGCAACGGTTGGAAGTATACCCATCACTCATTCAGCATTATTCGGGTGACCATTGAAGACGAGGCAACATTGATAAGTTAACAATAACATCTACCTAGAAAGTATCACTGATATTTCCTGAAATATTGCCATGCGCGCAAAATCTTCAGCTGATGATAATTCCGCATGGACTACAGGGAATATCGGTGATACTTTCTAGGTAGACGCAATTGTTAACTTATCAATGTTGCCTCGTTTTCAATGCTCACCTGAATAACCCAGATCATGTGATTTGTCAACTTTGACGCGTTCATTTCAGTTTACTAAAATGTCATGAACATGAGCTACGACCATGAAAGTATAGATTGAGGAATAGAACTTGCGGCAAATGAAACAATTCAAACCTCAATACCTACATTCCGGTATAGCGAGTTGAAACAATTTTGTAGTTATGTTTAGTTCAATCAAGGTGTCTAATGATGTCAAAGATTTTTAGGGGACAACGCATTCATTTCAAAAAGTAACAAATAATTTTGCAAGTATTTGGTTCCTTTATATCCCAGAGTGGTTAATATAACATGGCACAGTCGTGGAAGAACAAGTAATTGAAAGAACGAGTTACAATAATAAGTTTTATGGAGAATTTAGGAAGATTACCTGATCCCATGAGATTTGACGGGAATCTCAATAAAAACTTCAAACGGTTCCTGCAAAGTTTTGAAATGTTTCTTATTGCAACAGAAAAGGATTCCAAACCTGACAAAGTGAAAGTGGCAATATTGTATAAAATTGAAATTGTGTTAAATTGCTCATCCCCCTACGAACGACAGCCATCAGAAGTCGAAACTTGTGCGAGCTAAGGATTAACAAGGTCTTACCTTTTAACGTGCGATTCCTATTCTTGAATACAATTGGAAGTGAAGCTTCCCCTGGAGATAAAGAAAAATACAATTCCGGGGTTAAGGTCGCCGTTTGGTACGGCTTGACAAACTAATCCGACAGAGGAGCCACCATGCCTTCTGTTTAATATTTATCCAAGTTTCCCTCCGTGCAAATGAGTAATGATAGTTAAAACTAATGTCTACTACGACTACGCTTTGCAATCGCTCGGGATGGGGACGGCGACGGAGCCAGTCTGTTGCCAATACTGTTACGTATCCCGTATTCTGTATAATCTCAGACTATCAATTATCATTTGGTTTGGAGATTATTCTAGAAGAAATGATTCATTGAATACTTATTCCAAATCAACATTTTTTTAAATGCATTTCAATGTTGTTATATTCATTACTATCAGTTACAACAGCGACAAAAAAAATAAGCCTAGAGATTAGTAATTAATTATATTGGCGCTCTTGGCAACATGCCAGCAGGTGTGCTATTCTCGAGTTTGTACGTATCTATGCGATTTCGATTTTCTGTTTCACATCAATACATATGAAATACTCATATAGGTATATTTTTCTCTCTTATTTTTACGCAAATAAAAAGCGAATTATTCGAGGATAGCCCACCTATTTATTGCGTTGTGTTGTACTGAGAAGTATAAGAAAATCCTATATCATGGAATGAATTATTTCAGTACCATTAGTGGCATAGAAACGTTATTGGGTTTTTGATTTTGATTTTTTTTAATGATGTTTTGAAAATCTCGCGTTGTCATCCAAGTTTATATTAGTTTTGAATCCTAGGTAGGTAAGGTAGATATGTTCGTATATTTTGATTACGATTGTTGGAAATGGACCGATTTTTAACGAATATTTTTCTTTCTACCATGGATTAAAGTGTTTTATTCGTTTTTAGAAAATGTTACAAAGGACATTTTCATATCGAACATTTCAAAGGTGTGGTGTTTTGGAAAAAATATATTGAAGTCAGATAAGTGAAATGTTCAGTCAATGGGGTGTAGTTCAATCTTCATAGAAATATATTATGTGCAACTAGTGCGGAAAATAGGATATTTCATACTAACCGCTCGCTTATGGCTCCTAACACTAGTATGAAATATCCAGTTTACGCACACTATACCTCTCCGACAACCAAACTGAAAAACAAGAATTTGAAAAATATTTATGAACGAGAACAAGTAAATTGAATTTTGCGTGACCGCTTCATACCTACCTACCTAAAAATAATTCATCTTTAGAAATGAGTGTGCTTCATACTACCTACTTGCTCATGATATAGAATTGATTGATTGAAGAAGTATAATATTCAGTGAGTCTGGTTGTCCATCACGGAGATATCGGAAATGGTTATACAGTTTCAATTCAGTGAGAGAAAATATGCATCAAAAGTAAAATTTATAAAAAAATATATAAAAATATTTCTAGAAACACTGAATTTTGTAATCATTAATTTTATTTTTTCTGGTGTTATCGTCAAGCTGTCATGTGATAATATCGCAGTTTTACTGTCTGACGTTTCGTTATCTAGCAACCAACCATCACCAACTCAATTTTTATACTGCCTCGTTTTAAAAAAATACAAATTTTGATAATATATGTCTCTTTCAAAATTTTAATTATAGAACTAGTTTTTCTTGTGAAATTATTTTTAGGTAGATGAATATTCTTGTTCAAAAATATTTTCGAAATCCGTCATATTTTATTTTTAGTAAGTCGTCGGAAAAATATAAAGTGCAACTCATGCGGAAACTGGATATTTTCTGCACTAGTTGCACAATATACTATTTCAGTCCTCACACATTTATCGAATTTTGTTTTTTTTTCTAATACCTTCGAATCTCTAAATTTCTTCCTGGTGGTAGTGCACATCTGGCAGTAAATTCAATATTTAAAAAAATTGTGGTTTTTCGAAAAACATTGAAATCAAATTTTATCATTGTGGTAACCAACAATTGTCGAGTAATTGTCAAAGTCTATTTGAAGTAAAAAAAAATGCGAAAAATCTTATTGGAATTCTTGATATTGGGGAAAATTTTGAGTAAGTGGCAACACCACATGCCTAATAGGATAATTTGAGCTTTTCCCATTAAACTATTGTCAAATATGAATTGATTGGGCATTCAGTGTTCAATGAAAAAACTCATCAAACTTGGTGCTTAGATAATATCGAGAGACCGGAAATAATTGAATTTTACTGATTAGAGGTAGTTTTCTGCTTCCGGAAATTTCAACGTTCCACGACAATTTAATTCAGTTATTCGATAATTGATGATTTAGCTTTCAGGAGCAGAAAAAATAATGCAACCAAATTATGTGTGTATATTACTAAGAAAATGAGATTTCTTCATTATTGAGCGATTCAAAGTACTATTCCGGCTTTTCAAGAATGAAAATTTTCACGACAAATATGTTTTCGTCGTTCGACAATTGTTTCTTGAATTTCCGCAATAAAAAATTATATTTAATCATCATTCAGTGCGTTGGTAATACCGAAAGACTGGAAATATTTGAATTTTACCAATTATAGGTAGTTTTTTTGCTTCAGGAAATTTCAACGTTTCACGACAAATTTGATTTTGTCATTCGACAATTGAATAGTTCATTTTCAATCGCAGAAAAAATAATCCAACCAAATAATGTGTTTATATTACTAAGAAAAGGGAATTTCTTCATTAATTATTGTTTTAAAATAATTTTCCGGATTTTCAAGAATGAAAATTTCCACGACAAATATGTTTTCGTCGTTCGACAATTGTTCCATAAATTTCCACACAAAAAAATTATATTTAATCATCATACAGTGCGTTGGAAATACCGAGAGACTGGAAATAATTGAATATTAACAATTACAGATAGTTTTTCTGCTTCCGGAAATTTCAACGTTCCACGACAAATTACATTTGATCATTCGACAATTGAAGAGTTGATTTTTAGTCACTGAAAAAACAATCCAACCAAATTATGTTTGTATATTACTAAGAAAAGGGAATTTCTTCATTAATTAGCGTTTTAAAATAATCTTCCGGCTTTTCAAGAATGAAAATATTCACGACAAATATGTTTTCGTCGTTTGACAATTTTTCCTTAAATTTCCGCCAAAAAAAATTATATTTAAACATCATAATCATTAGGTAATATCGAGAGACTGGAAATAATTGAATTTTACCAATAACAGGTAGTTTTTCCGCTTCAGGAAATTTCAACGTTTCACGACAAATTTGATTTTGTCCAAAAAAAATTATATTTAATCATTATTCAGTGCGTTGGTAATACCGAAAGACTGGAAATAATTGAATTTTACCAATTATAGGTAGTTTTTCCGCTTCAGGAAATTTCAACTTTCCACGACATATTAGATTTGATCATTCGACAATTGATGAGTTAATTTCCAGTCACAGAAAGAATAACCCAACCAAATTATGTGTGTATATTACTAAGAATAGGGAATTTCTCCATTATTTAGCGTAAAAGTAATTTTCCGGCTTTTAATATCTCCTTTTTCCACCTTTTGTATTTAGTTTTTAAGTTATACAATAGTAGGAGTTTTCTCGGGCATTGTCATAATTATTCGCCAATCATTCAGTGAATTTCTGAGCCTACAAAAAAATATTCAAGTTTGATGAGTTTTTTCATTGAACACTGAGTTTTCTCATTTTTCACAATACATTTTTCATTTGTTTCAAAAAGAATGCATAATCCACACATATTCAACAATAGTTTAATGAAAAAAGTTCAAATTATCCTCATAGGTATGCGGTGTTCCAATAAAAAATACATAATAAGCTGTAAAGAAAAGATTTTTCGCATTTTTTTTACTTCAAATAGACTTCGACAATTACACGACAATTGTTGGTTACCACAGTTATTAAAATTGATGTTTATTTGTCAAGTTATATCAGTGGCAGTGCTAACTTAATATAAAGTTAGCACAGCCACCCCATATAAAAAAAACAATAAGCGCAACAAATTTTTTTTCATTCACGACAAATTCTCGACAATTATTCGACAATTATTGGAATTGGTTTCATCGATTTTCCGCCAAGTGGCCTTGCTAACTTTATATACATTACTTGGCTCTGCTGTAATGATGACATTTGTATAAACGCATGCGTTTGCAGCTGCTTCCACTCTTTGAAGGTTAGAAGAAACCCTAGGCGTTTTGGATATTTTGTAGAAGTCTAAAGAATGTATTTGTTTTACGACCGGATTACCTCCAGAAGTTTTCAAAAATAACTCTCTTTAGGATAACTCAGTTTCTCTACAGTTACACAAAACATTATCATCCTCCTCTATAGAATGTCATATCCAGAAAATCAACGCAAATTCCACCAATAATAGTCTCCAATGTGTCAATGTTATTTTGTCCAACCATAAGTAGACACTTTGGGAAATGTAATGTAAAATATGCAATATATATTTATATCAATTGCTTTCGTTTCAACAGAAATAAAATCAATATTCGCTCATTTTCGAAAATTCGTCTTTTTGGGCTCACTCTGTATCGAGTCACGTAAAAGTAAAAAATAGTTTACCTTTATTCTCTGTGAAATATCAAACAATCCACTCATATGATCTCCCATAATTTATCACTTTTTTTGCTCACTCTGTGAAATGTAGGAAAAACCACATTTTTGCGAGAAGCTCAAAAGCGAGTTAAAAAATGCGTTTTCTTCATCACCCTGTAAGTAGGTACACCATAACTAATAGATATATTCGAAGTCAATCGATAATTTTCATAGCATTATAAATCAAGAAAAATCCACTGGCAAACACTTTTTTGCGTATTTGGCGTTAGACATTCAAGCATTTTTGTAGCTCGCCCTGTAGAGCCAGGAACATTTCAAATGAAGAAACATTTCTTTCTACCTCTAAAATGATTAATCCCTAACTCAAAAAAATCCACAGAGCTCTAGGAATAGATGTTTCCAGTGGCATATATGATGACCCTTCATAATACATTGTCATCGGAATCATAAACACCTGCCCAATTTCATGATGATCGGGCAACTATATACCCAGACGACACCCAATATTCTTGGAATATGCCTACAACATCCTATTTTCCAATAGATATTGCAATATTCCTGGAATATTCCATGAATATTTATTTGATCTTATACACATTGAGAATATTCCTGGAATATATTTTTACGCATATCCATGAGATATTCTCCTTGAATATTGCTGGTATATTCAAAAGGCATATCAAGCAGAAACGTAAGTTTTTTAATATTCTGGGAATATTCAAAAGGCATGTCAATTTGAAGAAACGTTTTGTTAGAAAAAAGTTTCTCGAATATGTATTAAATAAAAACTGAAAAACCGCATGCATTTATAAAAACTTTTTAAGTTTCGTAGCCAAAATGACCCATTCTATTAGTTAGTTTATGAAGTAGTACGTTTGAAGTTTGAAGTAGAATTTCAACCAATCAAATGTTTCGGCTATCTACGCTCGACGCCGGAGACTGACAAATAATGCTGATTGGCGCTGCTATCAGTTTATGGATATTTGACATTGTCATCTGTAATTGTCATTTGTCAATCGTCAAACGCGCTAAGAAAATGAAATTTGTTTAGTTTAGATGTTTTTAGTGAAAGTGAATGCTGAAATCCCTCCTATGGGTGGAAGTGTTGTAGTGCTGTTGAGACTATTATTACATATTCCAGAAAAAGTTGATAGAAAATATCCGCAGTTGAAATCACCCAACGACTCCTGGTAAGATAATTCGGAATTTAACTCATTCTCCGAATCTCCTTATCAAAAGTTCCAAAATCTTTTCTGTTTTTAGTTTTCATTCGTTAGTATAACAAATAATATATTTTTCCAGGTAATAATTTGCAACTATCCAGCTCGTGTCAGTTTGTAACAGTATCAGTGGACTAAGAAAAGGAAGTGAATGCAGTAACTCGGATCTGTCGAACTCAAGAATCTATATCACCGCAGCAAAACAAAAATATTTATCCTGTAAAAGTAAGTAAATCTCTAAAAAGTATATTTATGCATTTTTTTTCATTAAACTTTCCTTTGTTTTGTAGAGATTCTACTGAAAGTCCTATGAGACTTCTGAATATTTTTAAGGCAAGTGCCACACAAAATGCAGAAATGATAACGGCTATAAGAAATTCTAAGAAAGGAAATAATATCCAAGATAATCCAAAATCAGTAGATATCGATATCCCATCATAGTCTTTCATAATAGAGTTGATGGAGTTGGATGGAAAACTTACTGACAAAAACATAGTATTTTTTACTTCCTTCACGATTACTTTGATAGTGCTTGATGTTAAATTGTTATTAGTGCACTATAACTGAAAAGATGTAATAATTTTATTTATAGATGACAAAGCTTCTTCATGTTGGACGCATCAGTGTATTAGGAGATGTATGCCTCAGTTAGTTGACGATGATGTTTTAAGGCACCTTTAGCTAGGTTGGAGGAAATGGAAGGAAAAAATTATCTAATCTAGATATGACTACTTTGATAAAAGGTAAAAATATACCACAGAGAATCTCAGATGACGTCAATTTGAATTAAAATTTACCTTCACTTAATTTATACCATGTACTTAGTTCAACATATAAAAAAAAACGTTTAATATTTTAATGTCAAATATTATGTATTTACTTACATCATTTTCAAGTATTCCCCCTTTATAAAATGTTGCATATATCAATATGATTAATTATCAAAATAAATATAATTCATCAATTCTTTTCGATAATATATTGATGGTATTTTTAGGGGTATGTAAGAAAATCCCACTCGCATAGCAATTTACTGAGAAGTCGAAGAAAAACATGCTATTTTCCGGCTCTAAGCAACTGAGAGTTGCAATAGGACACTGTAAGTAAATTATTGTACAATGAGGCTTATTTATTTCTTCTAATTGTTTTTTTAGGATCAAGAAAAACAAAGAAAGATCCTGAAGAACTGAAAAGTGCAATGAGACCGATTTGAGTAATTTGTATTAGTGAACTGAATTTCTAAAGGTCTTGATAATTGCCAAGAGAGTGTATTAGAATACATATGAATGTTGTTTTTGTCGTTTTTGCAATAAATACTTTTTTCTGTATTTAATTTTTTATTCTTATTCAACATTGGACCTCATATTTTAGTTTATTCCATATGTAAACTAAACACCCTGGGATATGTTCTGAATTCATCTTCGAGAAGCATTCAGAATATATTTCGGGCATGATTTTATGGTAAGAAAACATATACAGTGTGTCCCAGCTAAAACTTGTCACCCCCCTAATATCCGAACTCATGAAAAAAATTGAAAATCGCTCAGACCCGTCGATTTTTATTTCAAGGGGGAACACTTTCACCAAATACACCATCATTGTGTTGTCAACCCCCTCAACCCCAGCACCCCCTACTTCAGAATTTTCAATGGGACTACTATACTTGTGATACATCATTTTGAAGGGAATTCAATCCCAAATACATCGGTGTACTGAAATTGAGGATCGATCAAGTGTTGTTGAAGTTTTAATGAAAACTAAGTTTTATCCAGATATTTTAATTTTTCATCACCTCAAATGTTAGCGTCGTAAGAAAGGTTCACTGTGGGTACGCCACTGTGTTGAAAAATAATATGCTGTCAGAAATAATAGTTTCGAAGGTGAGACAGACGTTTTTATGAAAAAAAAAAATTGCCCTCATGTGTTTTTGTATACGCATATCTTTGTTTACGCCTTGTTAATTGATGTATTCGAGTCACTGCATTCAACAATTTGAAAACATTCGAAAATGGTTTATACTGTACAAGAGAGAATATCCATTGTAGCTGCGTATTTTGAAAATGGACGATGTGCTAGAGCTACTGCTCGAAGTTTCAATGAAAGTCATCCAGAAAACACCACATCATATCAGTACGTGCTTCAATTGATGAATAAGTTCTTGGAGTCGGGATCAGTGCTGAATAAAAAACATGAACAAGAGAAGCCTATGAGAAATGAAGGGGTCGCTGTTGCAGTTGTAGGACATGCAGTGATGGACAACATTCAATCGTTAAGACAACTTGAGACTATTTCTGGAGTTTCGAAAAGCAGCGTACATCGAATTCTGAAAGACGCAAAATTCCATCCTTATAAAATGCAGAATGTACAAGAATCAAATGAAGATGATCCTGACAGACGTACAGAGTTTTGTGAAATCATGAGTCAATTATTGATTGGTGATAATAGTTAACTCTACAATGTGTGCTTTTCTGACGAATCTTCTTTTTATTTAAATGGACATGTGAACAGGCACAACTGCAGATACTGAAGTGACGTAAATCCCCACTTCTTGATACAACTGTGAACCCCAGAATCACTCAGTTACTTGAAGACGATGATAGGTTACTTGACGGTCAGCTCACCTTTCAACAAGATGGAGCTCCTCCACATTTTGTTGCACCTGTACGTCAATTTTTAGATGACAATTTCACAGGGCGATGGATTGGAAGGCGAGGACCAATAGAATGGCCGGCTAGATCTCCTGATTTATCACCATTAGACTCCAAAGTTTATATTACCCAGCCAACTTCTCTTGATGATCTACGCAGGAGAATTGTTGTGGAGTGTCGTGCAGTGACTCCAGAAATGTTGAGCAATGTGCGAAGAAATTTCGAAGATCGCTTATACTTCTGTATGGAACTGAATGGTTCACATTTTGAACCTTTCATACGATGATAACATGTTAGGTGATGAAAAATAAAAATATCTGGAAAAAATTAGTTTTCATGAAAACTTCAACAACACTTGATCGATCCTCAATTTCAGTACACCGATGTATTTGGGATTGAATTCCCTTCAAAATGATGTATCACAAGTATAGTAGTCCCATTGAAAATTCTGAAGTAGGGGGTGCTGGGGTTGAGGGGGTTGACAACACAATGATGGTGTATGTGGTGAAAGTGTTCCCCCTTGAAATAAAATCGACGGGTCTGAGCAATTTTCCATTTTTTTCATTAGTTCGGATAGTAGGGGGGTGACAAGTTTTAGCTGGGACACACTGTATATAGCATGTGCCATGAATGTGTTTTAGGATATTCCTGGAATATGTTTGGAATATTCCTGGAATATGCGTATCACATGTTTTGGATGATATGGCATATCCCTAGAATATGCCAATATTCCGGTGGAATATGCCTAGGATATTCATGCAATATTATTGTGCCGTCTGGATAAGTGGGTCAAAATTCACTTGCAAGATTTCACCTTTATATACAAATGAATGAACAGAGAAACAAACGCACGTTTAATAAAATCTTGAAAAAATATCAGCGTTTTCAAAAATATTGAATAAATTAACTGCGAGATGTACCTACATTATCCTCAGCAAGAAGTTTAGAGAAATTACTTCGCATGTGCTAGGAAAAGTTTTGTTGTATTACATATAGATTGAAACTCCGGATCCCGTCATCGATTGTTGATTTTTATTTATGCATCCTCAAATAGCACTCCATGATACGCTTATGATTTATTTGGGGATCCGAAACAACACGTCTTTATTTCATTTTCTTGACCTGGCTCCTCCTACCAATGTTATCAAAATCACATTCCGTGTCACTGAGTAAATTGAATGAATGAAATATACAATGGCGCTTTCTATCCGAAAACTGCCGAACTAAAAAATGAGTAAGAATGTTGGTAAAGTAGGAACTGTTTCGCGCCATATGTTCAAATTTGGCTATTCCTAGCCCATTTCTAACTTGGAATTAATCTCCCAAACGATATTGTCTGGAGATTCGTTTTCAATCGGATATTGCACTATTTTTATCAATATTTAGATTAGCATAAAACAGAAGCCAGTATTGGCTTATTTTCCTCAATTGCTGACCAAAATAATCTCACTTTTCGAAATGAAAAAAATCTCAATATATTCACTGTGTACTCCAATCTTACTTGAGTTCACCTACCAAATTTCAGCTCTCTAAGTGTAACCGTTTCTCAATGCTTTTAAAAGTCGCAATACACGACATTAGACGCCCACTTTAATGGATTCAAAGAATATTGTAGTCCCAGAAGAAATCAAACTTATGACGAAGGTGGAGATGAACCTTTCGATCATTTTTTGAGTGATCTCAAAAAACTTATTCAGTCTTGTGAATATGATCAATAAGAAGATTCTATATTAGTTGACCGCATCATTCTTGGAACAAGTGATCCGAAAGTTCAAGAGAAGCTACTTAACATTCAACATGTGACTCTGGAGAAAGCTGCAGAAGTATGCAGAAGTTCTGAAGCTACGAAAAAGCATTGGGAAACAGTCCGAAATGAAGATGAAGTTACTACAGATGCCATTAGAAAGAGTAATGATTATCAACCGGTATATTCTGGAGGAGAGAACAGTAACAGAGAAAGTAGAAGAAATTTCAAATGTAGGAGGTGCAATATTAATCATAAATATGCGGAATGTCCAGCTTTTGGAAAAAAAATTCATAAATGTGGAAAGGACAATCACTTCAGCACATCATGTCGCATAAAACAGATTAAAGAAATTAGCCAGAACAATCCAATTATACAAAAAGAAGACAAAAATAGGGATGGAGACCTTTACATATCGAGTATAATCCAAATAGATGCTGTTACACATGAAAATGATTCCATGTGGACAGAAGTGCTGGAGATTAATGGAAGAAATGTAACATTCAAAGTGGATACAGGATCCGAAGGGAACATTTTACCAAAGAATATTCTACGAGAGGTGTTCAGTAGCAGAAATAACTTGGAGAAAACAAGAGTGATGCTAGAGGCATATGAAGGAGCAAAACTGAAACCAATAGGAAATGTCACACTTAGATGTCAAAGAATTGAAGAATATTTAGATATAGAATTTTTAGTTTTAGATATGAAAGTTAGGCCAATTTTAGGTTTGCCTACGTGTTATCAATTAGTATTCATAAAAAAAGCGCATACTGTTGTTGCTGATGATAAAATGATTTTCTTTGAGAAAAATAAAGATATATTTGAAGGTTTAGGAACATTTCCAGATGTACTAAAAATCAGTCTAAAAAAAATAGTAAACCTGTTGCCAGACCTACGAGGCGTTTGCCTTTAACTATAAAAAATAAATTGAAAGCTAAATTGGGTGATTTGGAACAAAAAAAAAATATATAGTTGAAGTTAAGGGTGCTAATGAATGGGCAAACAATCTTGTTGTGGTAGAAAAACCAGATAAATCTTTGCGATTATGTTCGGATCCTCAGGATTTAAACAAATGTATTCAGCGTGAGTTCTATGAGATACCCAGTATAGATGATATCAATTCGAAATTGCCTGGAAAATGTTATTTTTCAGTTCTTGATTTCAAGGATGGCTATTATCAAGTAAAATTAGATGGAAATTCTAGTAAATTGTGTGCATTTTCAACACCATTTGGTAGCTATAGGTTCCTGAGAATTCCATTTGGTTGAATTTAGCTCCAGAATATTTTCAAAAGACAAATTTCAACAATTGGTGATATAAAAAATACAGAGATATATTTTGATAATTTACTTATAGCTGCTCCGACTCCAAAAGAGCACGATGAAACAATGAAATTAGTAATTCAGAGAGCAAGGGATAAGGGAGTCAAATTCAATATAAACAAGTTACAGAAGGAAGTTGAGTATCTAGGTCATATTTTCGACGAACATGGAATGAGAGTTGACAATGAAAAAATTAGGGCAATTAAGTAATTATTTGAAGCCACCAACTTCTAAAAAAGAATTGCAAAAATTACTTGGTTTGATAAATTATGTCAGGAAGTTTGTACCAAATTTGGGGAAATCAATCAAAGATGAAATCAGTAAAAATATCACTTTGAAAAATTTTGACATTGATAAAGATATTGTCATTCACACAGATGCCTCTCAAAATGGTATAGGGTGTTGTCTTATTCAAGACAAGGCCAGTAGCGTATGTATGCTTCAAGAGGTTTGAATGAGACTGAAAAAAATTAGGCAATCATTGGGAAAGAATTATTGAGTGTTGTCTATGCCACTAACAAATTTCATAATTTTATTTATGACGTCCCATCAAAATGATCAAAAACGTAATGTAATGAATAAAGAAATTTGTCGAATTCAGTCACCCAGATTGCAAAGGCTTCGGATGAAATTATTGAAATATGATATCAAGTTTGAATATTTGCCAGGAAAATATTTATATACTGCCGATTATTCATCGAGGAATTATAGTAGTGAAGTTTGTAAGGAAGATGATGAAATGAATGAAATGGTGCATTCCATTGAAAAGTATTTGAGAATGAGTGAAAGTTAAAAAGAAGAGTTTCGGAAGTGTACAATGGAAGATTAAATATTAAAGAAAGTTGCAAAGTTTTGTGAAGTTGGTTGGAAGAAAATGAAGTATGAGAATGAAATGAAAATTTTTCATCAGCTTCGATTTGCTTCATATATATATATATATATATATATATATATATATATATATATATATATATATATATATATATATATATATATATATATATATATATTCAGATAGGTTTCCGCGGTCAGATATTTGAAAACTAAAAGTTCGGGTTGAACCGCGTCTAGAATTTGTTGAAATTCGACGTTTCGGCTCCGATTTTGGAGCCATTTTCAAGAACTGAAAAAGAAAGAAAATTAATAAATGGTTGAAACGTAATTCTACGCTGAGATCTCAATCTGCCTACTCCTCAGGTATAATTACGTTAGGTTTTTGTGACTTGACGTCGGGGTCTCAATCTGCCTACTCCCCATGTCTCGTCACTGGTTCTCTCTAAGGTCTCAATCTGCCTACTCCTTCGAGAGAACTGAGGAATTGTGGGTTGAGGAACTGTATTTATAGTGGACGTGGCTGTAATGGCCGTGTGCAATGTATTGGCGCGAGGTGAACTATGGGCGGGAACAGAGTTGGCGCTAGATGAGCTGTGTGCGGGGACTTGGTTGGCGCTAAGTGAGCTGTGTGCGGGAACTGGGTTGGTAGGAAATGAGTTGATGCGTGCAATGAGAGGCTTCCAGGTATTGGGAAGTCTACGTCCGTCGTCGCGAGTGTTGAGGCAATTGGGGCGCTTCTCTATCTCAAGGGCTTCTCGGATGATCCTGGTTTGCAGAGTTTTCTCGGTGGAAATTGTTTTTGTGTTTTTGAAGTCTATTTTGTGACCTGTGTCTTCTCGATGTTTATAAAGTGCGGAAGTGGAAGATGCCTGACGCACAGCAAGTTCGTGTTCGTAGACTCTGGAAGTTACTCGTCTGTTAGTCTGGCCAATATAACTTCTCGGGCAGTCTGAACATGGTATTTCATATATACCTTGAGAATCGTTTGGTATTGTGTCCTTGGGAGACCTGAGGAATTTGGATATTTGGTTGTTGGCCGTGAATATTGTTTTTATCTCGTGTTTTCTCAAGATATTACTGATTTTGTCTGTCACACCTTTGATGTATGGTAGGAAAGCTTTGTGTGGCTGAATACTCTCTAGTGGATCATTTGTTTTTGGAGGACGGGTCAGTTGATGGCGGATAGACTTGTCGATTAGCGAATTGTTGTAACCATTTTGAAGTAAGGCTGATTTCAGTTTGTCCAGCTCTTGTGGTCTATTCTGGTTGTCGGTAAGCTGAATTGATCTGTATATCAGGGAGTTCAATACGGAGTTTGTTTGTGCTGGATGGTGATGAGAGTTTGCGTGTAGGTATCGGTTGGTGTGGGTCTGTTTCCTGTGTACTGTGTGGGTGAAAGAGTTATTGGATTTCGTGATGAGAACGTCCAGGAAAGCTAGGGAGTTGTTCATTTCGGTCTCCATTGTAAATTTCATGTTGGGATGGATATCGTTTAGGTGATCTAAGAACGTGTTTAAGATTTCGTAACCATGAGGCCATATGACGAAAATGTCGTCAACGTATCTGAACCAGCAAGTAGGCTTGTGGTCAAATGCTTCTACAGCCCTGGTTTCGAAGTCTTCCATGAAAAGGTTTGCAAGGACTGGGTTCCCCCCTTTCTCCAGTCCTTGCAAACCTTTTCATGGAAGTCTTCGAAACCAGGGCTGTAGAAGCATTTGACCACAAGCCTACTTGCTGGTTCAGATACGTTGACGACATTTTCGATCACCTAAACGATATCCATCCCAACATGAAATTTACAATAGAGACCGAAATGAACAACTCCGTAGCTTTCCTGGACGTTCTCATCACGAAATCCAATAACTCTTTCACCCACACAGTACACAGGAAACAGACCCACACCAACCGATACCTACACGCAAACTCTCATCACCATCCAGCACAAACAAACTCCGTATTGAACTCCCTGATATACAGATCAATTCAGCTTACCGACAACCAGAATAGACCACAAGAGCTGGACAAACTGAAATCAGCCTTACTTCAAAATGGTTACAACAATTCGCTAATCGACAAGTCTATCCGCCATCAACTGACCCGTCCTCCAAAAACAAATGATCCACTAGAGAGTATTCAGCCACACAAAGCTTTCCTACCATACATCAAAGGTGTGACAGACAAAATCAGTAATATCTTGAGAAAACACGAGATAAAAACAATATTCACGGCCAACAACCAAATATCCAAATTCCTCAGGTCTCCCAAGGACACAATACCAAACGATTCTCAAGGTATATATGAAATACCATGTTCAGACTGCCCGAGAAGTTATATTGGCCAGACTAACAGACGAGTAACTTCCAGAGTCTACGAACACGAACTTGCTGTGCGTCAGGCATCTTCCACTTCCGCACTTTATAAACATCGAGAAGACACAGGTCACAAAATAGACTTCAAAAACACAAAAACAATTTCCACCGAGAAAACTCTGCAAACCAGGATCATCCGAGAAGCCCTTGAGATAGAGAAGCGCCCCAATTGCCTCAACACTCGCGACGACGGACGTAGACTTCCCAATACCTGGAAGCCTCTCATTGCACGCATCAACTCATTTCCTACCAACCCAGTTCCCGCACACAGCTCACTTAGCGCCAACCAAGTTCCCGCACACAGCTCATCTAGCGCCAACTCTGTTCCCGCCCATAGTTCACCTCGCGCCAATACATTGCACACGGCCATTACAGCCACGTCCACTATAAATACAGTTCCTCAACCCACAATTCCTCAGTTCTCTCGAAGGAGTAGGCAGATTGAGACCTTAGAGAGAACCAGTGACGAGACATGGGGAGTAGGCAGATTGAGACCCCGACGTCAAGTCACAAAAACCTAACGTAATTATACCTGAGGAGTAGGCAGATTGAGATCTCAGCGTAGAATTACGTTTCAACCATTTATTAATTTTCTTTCTTTTTCAGTTCTTGAAAATGGCTCCAAAATCGGAGCCGAAACGTCGAATTTCAACAAATTCTATATATATATAAATGAATAGTAACTTGTGACATCTACAGTCACTAGTCACGGATCGTGAGCTCTCGGAGTTGAAACGAAAATACTCTATTCACTTTATATATATATATATTTAATGAATTATTATTTTACGGAGATCGCGTGGTGGTTCCGAGGGCTATGCGTGAGAGTATATTGAAAATTTTGCATACAGGTCATCTTGGTGTAACGCTTACAACAGATAGAGCACGTGAAATCCTGATTTGGGCCGGTATGTCGCAAGATATTCAGAGAATGATTAATAAATGTGAAGTTTGTGAAAGGTACAGGTATGCAAATTGTAAAGAGAAAATTACCATTTAAACAAATCGGATCAGATATTCTTGAATACGGGCATAAAAATTTTCTCAATGTGGTAGACTATTTGACCAAATTACTGGAGATAATACCTCTGAGTAGTAAGCAAAAGTTGTGATGTGATAAATGCATTTAAACAGATTTATGCCACAGATGGCGTTCCTGATGAAATTATTTCAGACGATATGCCATATGCTTCCTATGAATGCAAAAAATTGGCTCAACATTTTGGATTTGAATTTGAAACGAGCAGTCCAAATTATCCTGAATCTAATGGTTTGGCTAAACGTTTTGTTCAAACAGCAAAAAATATATTACGAAAGTCAGACGATTTGCAAGTTTCACTTATGCAATATAGAAATACACCTCTAACAGGTTTGAAAAGATCTCCTGCGGAATTATTATTCTCTAGAAAACTGAAAACAAGGCTACCCATTGTTGACTATCAGAAAAATGTAAATGTAAATTAGAGAATTTAAACAGGGGTTAGAAAAAATCAGAAATCTAAATTTTATTATGATAGGTATGTCAGAGATAGAAATGATTTTGAAAAAGGTCAAATTATTGTTTTTAGAAAAAATAATCAATGGATGCCTGCAACCATTATTGAAAAACATGAATCTCCAAGATCATACTTGATTGATACAGGTTCGAGAACTTTGCGTAGGAATAGTAGCCATCTAAGAGATTCAGTTACTAATAAAAGTTTCGAGACTCGATATCAATCTATTATATGGTGAGCTTGAGGAACCCATTGTACTGTTTCAAACGGTAATGGCGATTATATATACATAAAGTTCTGATGTTCCTGATTCATCAAATATAAGTGTAAATGAATTTCCCAGCAACAGACGACCACCATCTAGATATGAGGATATAAAGAGATATTGAAATGAAATATTTCTCGTTAGGGGAAAATGTTACATTATTTGAAAAACTTTGTAGTTATGTTTAGTTCAATCAAGGTGCCAAATGATGTCAAAGATTATTAGGGGACAACGCATTCATTTCAAAAAGTAACAAATAAATAATTTTGCAAGTATTTGATTTATTTATATCCCAGAGTGGTTAATATTACAGACGCAAAAATTCATTCAAAAAGAGAAGAAAAATGTACTCCATCGCACCAGTGCGGCAAAGTATCTTATTACGAAACTCATATCATCATAGCACTGTTTGACATCACATATTGGTAGTATGTGAAGAATTCAACTGCACCACCTCAATCACTAACTTCTGACAGATATTTCGAATGCATATAATATTCATAGACATAGCGTGTTTTGCATAGAAAAACATAATTTTCATTCTTATGATGTGAGAAAAAAAGCAGGAGGGTAAATAGACAAAGAATAAACTATATCACTGATATTCGCTGATTTAGTCAAAGAGCTGAGGATGAATTTTGGGAAGGTAAGACAAGTTCAAATTGCTAAAAAATATACTTTTGTCAAAAATCCAACAAAATATGTATCTAGCAACTTGATTTTTTATCTTTCAATGTAGTTTAAATAAAAAATATACAAAAATCCAAGACTTTTCTGCCGGTTATAAAGTATTACCAGACCCCTCCAAAAGTATTTTATTGAAATTCACAAAAAATGTTCTTTTGACGATCTGAAATTTTAATCACATATTTATTATGTAATTTTGATAATACCTGCTAATCGGCAGACAAATTTATTAGTTTCAAATAACTCACAGACAAGAATGAAGTTTACGAATTAATACGACATAGAAGTCTTATGCGTAGCCATAGATGCGATAAAGATAGCTTATCATGGCATGCCGACAGCTGATGGAGACCCAAGCTCCTCGCGCTGTGATTGGTTATTAAGAAACCGCGCGTTTCGATTATAGTTCGGGCTCTGCATTCACAACAGAGTATTTTAGAGTAGTTCTTTATTTTTCTAAAACTTGAGAAAGGAATTAAAAATTAAAAAAAAACGATAATTACGCTTGCTACATATAATATTAAATTGTAAAATTCAATAAATGGTATTTTTCTCTTGAAAGAAAAATTGTACTGAAATTACACTTGAAATTTATTATTTATATTTACTAAAATTGTGATAATTAAAAAAAAATTATATTTTATGGTAAGAAGCACAGTTTCAGACTTCTTAAGAGTCCCTGTAGATGATAATTTGAAATAGTTATTAAAAAACGTATATAAGTTTAAAAAAATATATTATTCCATCGGCAAATTAAGAATGTTCCAAATAGAATCTTAGCAATCTGTTATTTTTATCCATCTTTATGTAAGATTACGGAAGGAGTTTGGACCCTCACTGTGATCCAGTTGACCCATCAATTCGAGGCAACTTATCGTTTTTTACATTATTCATAAGAAAAGTTATTTTTGCCCCATTTATAATAAAAGGTTCAACTAAAATTATAAACATTTACATTAAAAAAGAATTGAAAAAAATGTTTCGCGTTTCACCGATATAACAATCCACATTTATAACCTTATTTGTGATAGGTTACAATTTTTGGGTCAACACCTGCAAAAACCATAAAAATGTATGCCGTGTTATTGACCTCACCATTATAGTAACAAAAGAGACATCGATAATACAAAGAAGGCTGGCAAATATTACAACATCATATCAATTGCGACTCATGAAAATAAGATTGACTTCAAAATTCTCTTCGTAGATTTGAAACAAGCGTTTGACTCATATAAAAATAAACCAACTTACGATAGCATTGAAAGAGTTCAAAATCCCACAAAAACTGAGGAAGCTGATATTGATGATATGAAAACTATTAGAATCGCGATTCGAACACAGAAGGGAGGAAAAGAGGAATTTATAATCAATAAACGAGTAATGTCACTATCAACAACGTTCTTTAAACTAACTTTAGGATATGTGGTGAGAAAAATCAACAAAACTAATGAAATAAATATTGGAGAAAATAATAAAACAGAGAAAAATAATGGGAATACAAAAATTAGGCAAATAATGCTATACGGGGCAGAGACAATGACGATGACAATGACTATAACAAAAACGATAAGTAAGACACGAGGAAATTCGAAGGAAAAATTATGAGAGCGATACTGGTCCAATGGAGATTTCATAGGAAGATTAGATAATCTATCCTATAAATTAGCCAGAAATAAAAAGAAAATATAGTCATCAAAATGAAACAACACAGAATTGGACGGTTGAGACATGTATGGGGTGCGGAAAAAGAGGCAGTACCTCATTCAATGTTATAATGGAAACCCAGCTGAGGAAGGAGAATAGGGAGACCGAGATCAAAATGGATGCAGGAAGTTAAAGAGTACCGACGCAGAGCAGGAGTGACACACCTTCAAGAAAAAAGACAGAGTTGGATGGAAAAACCTAGCCAAAACTATAAATCAATAGATTTGGAGTGATCGATCCAAAAAACTGAATCCAGTAGCTTTGGCGGTTTAAGGTAATATATATAATGTCCGTCGGAAGAAATGTGAAATATGGAAAAAAAATTATTACCTATTAGAGTATTGGCTAAAATGTTTTGGGTGATTGATCGTCCAACAACCTAAAAATCGGTTTGGATACATGTTAAGTGATCACGGTACGGTATCAAATTGAAAAAGAAATACTATCAATGGACCAAAAGTGGGGTAAGAGGACCAGATATCAAAAAAGTTATTCAAAAAAGTGGCTTTGAATTTTGTATTATACTATTAGGAATTCCGAACAATAATTCAGAAAATTTGAAAATTGCAATTTTTATATTTTCTGATCTCTTTTTGAATATCAAATTGTTTTCTTCTGAATAGCTGCTTAACTATTATAGTACTTCGGGATACTACTTTGGTTCCATAGTACTAGTTTCAATTAAACGATATAATGTTCTCATTTTTCCTTACATGCCAGTCAGTAGTAATCACTAAATCAAAAAGAACATTATTTTTGTACCTCCATTCATACTGGTACATTGAATCCAAGATTTATATAGTTGCGCTTCGAAAAATATTCCCTTCCACGGACGATGAGCGTCTGATCTTGCTTTTTTTTTAAACTGCCTATATTGGAACATTATCACTTTTCCAAATGAGCACCCTTTACTTTCCAATGAATTAATCGCTTTCATAGAAACACCGGAAACACAGATTTGCCATAATACGGAAAGACATTGTTCTGACCGGAAGCGTATGGGGTTGGTGGTGTCAACAGTTGGGCTCTTGAAGGGGATTCCCTGACGATTAACAGTTGCGGCGTTCAATTCGGCAGACGGACGTCGACCACGCGCCGGACATTGTTGTTTTCCGGTTTTGGCAGAAGGGTTGATTGTTGAGTTTTTGAATCGGAAAGATACGAGTCATCCTGAAGTGAATACTATTCTAGCAGTCAATTATACTAATGAAGTGTTGGGACCGCATATCACTGAAAATAAGAGTGAATAGGAGTCATAAAATCAATATATTCATTAAAATAATGTTTCCATGAAAGAAATGTTGAAGTAAAAAAACTATGTGTTTTTTGCTTCTTCACATAATATTAATTCTGAATAAAGTAAAAGCATGAAGTGCTTGTTTATTATCGTTATGTACATAAGTATTAGATTTGGTCGAGTACTAAAAGTACATATAAATTACATCTGACATATATTTGTACCTACAACGTACCTTTTTTTTTCGAATGGATGAATGAATGAATGAACAAATAAATGTTTATTTACAAGATAAAATGGTGTATGGATGCTAGGAATCGCACGTTAGAAGGTAAGACCTCATTAATCCTTAGCTCGCACAAGTTTAGACTTCTGAGGACTATCAATCGAAAAGGAACGACAGTTCGTTAAAAGAAAAAAGATAAGGCTAGTAGTTTATGTAATAATTGTAATCGAGCCCTGAATCGTATCCCCCATCGAGTTAAAAATGACCACCTGCATCCATGACAAGGTCCTTAACTCTCATCAGAGCTGTGATAGGATGAATGCATGAATTCGAACCAAGTTCAAGAAGTGTACCGCTTAGTTTCAAATAGATGAAATGAATAATTCCAACGGAGCCGATATCCCCTTTTCTCCACATATCTCACAAAGTGAATAACTTGGGAATAATATCTGTCAGATAAAATGTACTTCCCTCTACGAACATTGGCTGACATCTTTTCATATAATGTTTCTCCAGAAGGCAATTCTGCAAGTGATGATTATTTTCAGGCAATAAATATTATTCTCATTAATTGGAGTCGGCCCTGACCAATGGGTCAAAATACGGTGATCCACCAAATTCTCCTAACTGTCCTGAATAACGGCGACTCCTCTGGCAAGAAACTTTATTGTGGATATAAACAACTTAAAAATATACATCAGTGATATAATTATTTTTCATGTGGAACTGGATGTACTTGACAAAAGGCAATATACATTCCTGAAATGAATATACTTATTTTCTGGCGAAATAGATTAATGACCCATTCATCATGCAAACTGGACAGTTTTACGCATTACGGGACAATAAACTGATACACTTTTTGTGTAAAATGAACTATTTTGCGAAGATTTGCCTGGTGGATTTGGAAGCTACTGAATTGAAGAAGGAGTTGGAGGAAAGGCACTCGATGAAACAGTGGAAGGACTTAAAAAGAACAAGACTCAAAACTTTTCTATTCGAAGTTTCTGGAATTGAGTATGAGCACTATAATGAATGAACTCGACGAAACTACACGTTCACCGACAGTTTTAGTGAACCGAGTTCAGTTGCTAAGGAACTAAAAATTTCATTGGCTGAAAGCTTGAAAGAAGAACCTCAACAAAATTTGAAAAATCTGAAAAAAAAAGCTTCTAGTAAATTCAAAGATTTTGAAAGAAGTTCAAGATAGGAGCTCCTAGAAAATGCAGAAAGTAAAAAAATTGCTTTGTGGTACGGCAAACCTATTCGAAGATAAAATTTGAACAGTGGAAACAGAGATGGACAAAATTAGGGGTGAAATAAACAAGGAGGTTGATAAAATAAATATGCAATCTAGGCAGAAATGAATAAAATTAAGTAGACATGACACCTTCGGTTTTCCGCTTATTATTGTTTGATGTCCCACCTCCCTTTCGGTATAAGGCTGTTTTGTATATGCCATCTCTCTAGCGAAATACTGTCAAAGGAACCTATCCCAACTCCGCGCTCCCAAAATTTTTTTTTTCAAGGAGACCATTTTTTATTTTTTATTGTTTTTGTTGTATCCTTAATGCTATTTACAAATTCAAATTTTATCTCATTTTAAATTTGATAACTTGAGTTTCTTTACTCCTGTTATTTCTAATTGGTGTACTCTACTTTACCTGGAAGAATATCTATAAAAGATCCGCTCGAATGACGATTTTATTTTCCTGTTTCAAAAAATATTCCTGTCAAAATTGAAATATTTATTTTCCACCAGTCCGTCACAATTTTTTTATTTTTTTGTCTACTCCACATAACACAACATAAGAACAGAAATAATATACAACATTCTCCCAATCAGTAATTGTTCCAACAATAAAACATAAAAAACCGGAATAATTACTCCTCTGTTTTCTCAATATCTAGAACGCAGAGTCTTGTAACAGGTCTACGAAGAATGGTTCCATTTGCTAATTTCACATCAACTACTCTAATCTTGCCATCTTTGCCAGGATTAATGCGTGTAATTCTACCTTTTGGCCAAACATTCCTTGGTCCATTTGAATCGACGATAATAACTATGTAATTTTCTTGTACAGGTCGATTTTCTTCGTACCACTTCGTTCGATTTATCAAGGATGGTAAATATTCTTTCGTCCAACGCTTCCAGAAATAGTCCGACAACTTTTGGGCTGCTCTCCATTTGGACAGCAAGTTCAAATCTTTTTCTTCATTAACAGCACAAGGTAATGCAGCATAATTTGGTCCAATCAAGAAATGATTAGGTGTGAGGGCTTTCGAGTCATCAGAGTCGATAGACACATGGGTCAATGGCCTTGAATTCAATATATTCTCCACTTCTGTAAATATTGTCCGAAGAACATATTCTTGGGGAGATTTTGAAATTAACATTTCCTCCATAACTTTTTTTACACATTGTATAAGTCGCTCCCAAGCTTCCTCCCCAATGAGGTGATACTGATTGAATATCCATTTGATGTTTCTCATAGTACAGAATTTGGTAATTTCCGTCTGATTCAAAGCTTCTAAGGAATCAGAAAGTTCCTTCTCAGCAGATTTGAAATTTCCTCCATTGTCAGTATGAATTTGTACTCAAATCATGAGCAACTTCTAAATTTAATTCTTTTAATTACAATATATATATAATATATTTCCATTATTGATGAAAAAAAAAAAAAATTCTATATTCCACCAGGCTCAGCGGCGTTGGCCTCTAGCTCAGCTGCTGCCACTTCGGCTGTAGTAGCAGGTGGCACTGCGATTTTCGCTCCTTCTGCCTCTTTTTGAAACTGGACCGTACCTATATCTAGCTCGACAGCTTCATTGAAGGATTCCAAGCTCCCATCGATCATCTTGATGTGGTTCAAGATACCTCGATCTGGAGGTATTCCGAGTCCATGAAGAATTTTGCTTTGTTGCTATTGCTGCTCACTATCCAAAAATCCAATAATAGCTACAATTTGATACTGTCTAGCTTCCATTGCGGACTCGGTTTTTCTGAGGACTCCCAAATGGATTGCCCTTGTCCCATAATAGGTGTTACTGGCGAAGCTCTTCTATTTTTACATATTTGGCATTTCTTCCAAACATCTTTAACAGCTTGACGAATATGCAAAATCCAAAATTTCTGTCGTAAAATATTGATTACCATTTCCTGCCCATGATGATATACCTGTTCATGATAAAAATTTATTAATAACTTGGTTATTTTGTGTTCAGGATCTAAAATGATTGGCTTTTTCGCATCAGCATCTATTTCCGACAGTTGTTCAATCTTCCTCCAAGTCGAATCAGTCTGTTCTCATCTATTTCGCAAGAAAAAGTATAAAGTCGACTGGTTTTGTTTAGGGGACTCTTTCTTTCAAGAGCAATCAACTCCTCATGAAATGAGTCCAATTGAACCCTCCTGTAGAGAAGTTTTTCAGCTTCTTGTATATCTGAACTCGTGAGTTCACCAGAGTATTTTTTCCCTCTGAAATTATTGATAAATCTTTGTATCCATGCTGTGGCTCTTCTGATACGATTCCACTTAGAAAATCTCTTCGGATCTGGGACTGTCAAACATTCTTCTTTTATGAAGTTGATAAAAACATAGTTTTTTCTCACTTCCAGTATGTTGTCATCATCCTTAGGTTCCAGATTCAAAGACTTTTCTTCAGGCCAATTATACATTTCTTCTTTTAAAAATGTGGGACCAAACAACCAAGTACTCTTCTCAGAAAAATCAAGAAGTTTTGTTCTTTTAGTTGCCTCATCAGCAACATTTTGCTTCGACGGTACATATTTCCATTGTGAAGTATTTGTTAGTTCCTGTATTTCACCAACATGTTGAGCTACAAAAACCTTGAATCTTTGAGATTCAGACTTGATCCAGTGCAGCACAGTTTTTGAATCTGTCCAGTAAAACACATCAGAAAATTTCAATTTCAAATGGGTTTCAAGTGTGTGTCCTAATCGTGCTCCCATCAAGGCTGCCTGCAGTTCCAGTCTTGGAATCGATATGGGCTGTTTCAGAGGAGCAACAATCGGTAAAATTTTCAACAAAACATTAGGATTTGCTGAAATATGGCAATTAATTTCAGTTGTTTCATTTGATAATCGGATAATCACTTGGGGTTAATTAGTTTCATTGATTTCATTCTTATGTAGTAGTGTATTGTGAGGTTTCGTACAATTATTTATCCCGCAAATTTTGATTTTCTTACATTTCTTCAAATTATGAAATTGTATAAGACATGAAAAACAGATTCCCTTTGATGTTACAAATTTTCATCTTTCGTCCTCTGTTAAAGATAGGAATTCTGAACATTTGCTGAGATGGTGTAGATCACTATCACAACACGTACACTTTTTATTTCCAGGTCTATAGGTCGTAGTCATCATGACGTCTTTTTTGATAAATGTTCTTGGTTTGAATTTAGGGTTGTCAGATTTAAATTCAGTCACTTTTGGCATCATTATTTGACAAGCCACGGATGCTTTTTGATCTAACCACAAACTAAATTCTACCAATTTGGGATTTTGAAGTGTCTTGTTAGAAATGTATTCGATCCAATTCATTTTCAGATTGGTAGGAAGTTTACTCAACAGTTCCTGAAGTAAAATAGAATTCTGTAAGTGTTCTCTTTTAAAGCTTCAATTATTCCAACAAGGTTTTTCAATTCATCCGAATATTCTATAAGCATATCTAATCTATCCTCCTTGACGAAAGGAAAACTTTTAATTTTGTTTAAAAGCATCATATTGATATGCTCAGGACGGCCAAATCGGTTTTCCAAAATTTGGATTACGTTATCAAAGTTTTGAGGTAAAATGAGTAAATTTTCTACAATTTTTCTAGCATGACCTTTCAGACACTTTGCAGTCTGATTTGATTTTCTTCCTTAGAATAACCACAAATAGCTGTCGTATTTTTATATTGAAAACTGAAATTTGGCCATTCGATGGGATCGCCACCGAATGAAGGCAACTCCTTTGGCATTGATTGTCTTGTTAGAATTTTGGTAAGTTGTGACGAAGCTATTTGCTCATTATGAAAGTTAGGTACTACCTTTTGGGGCTCCTTTCCTGATGACAGCGATTGACGGGTCTGTCCTATGGACACCTATCTTCTACCCATTCATTAATATCAGGCCTCTCCTTCATTGACTCGCTATCTATCGACTCCGAATCACTATTGGAAGTTGCCTCCTCTTCATCTAACTTCACCAATTTCATTTCTAACTCTAGGTCTAACATTTCGAGTTGATGTTTGTGTAGAAATTCCCTTTTCTTCATCTCAATCTCGATCCTGGCTTGTTCTTGTCTTGATTTATTACTCTTGATACTTTTAGTATGTCTCGATTGTATTGTTCTTGTAGTTTCTTTCGCAGTAATCTCCATAGATGTCATTTCTTCAATTTCTTCCCCAGGTTTACTAATTTTGAGACGTTCACTGCGTCTCACATTCGAAACAGACTTGGACATTGCTACAGATTATTCCACAGTGCAAATTCTTAATAGGCAGAGAAGGACCAGTTTGTACTCTACTTTACCTGGAAGAATATCTATAAAAGATCCGCTCGAAAGACGATTTTATTTTCCTGTTTCAAAAAATATTCGTGTCAAAATTGAAATATTTATTTTCCACCAGTCCGTCACAAAGTTTTTATTTTTTTTGTCTACTTCACATAACAAAACATAAGAACAGAAATAATACACAACAATTGGTATGTTAGCCTCTTTGATGTCATTTTCTCTAGCAGTTTTGCAAATGTGGGTAGCAGCGAAATCGGTCTGTTGATTTAACTTTTCTTCAGAATCCTCACGATGTTTGCCCTTTTTCATCTTTCCGGGAATGTGCTGTCTCTGCTGTCTCGCCCAGTTCTTCTACTGTAAATGGCTGTCATTTTCTATGCGTGTGATGTGGCTTCATGTGTTTTCTATGATGTCTAAGTGCTCTGGTTCGTTTTCCTATTCTTTAGGGAAGTGTTCACTTATCATATATCTTTTTTTCAGTTACTGCCCACCTTCCATCTGTCTTTTGTATAATGCTTAGTTGTGACTGTATTTTTCTCCTCTTTCTCAATATATTATACGCTTAGCCCCTTGGGTCATTTTGGCTTGTGATGTATTTCTGAATTGATGTTCTTTTGTTTTTTTCATTTCATTGTTGTAGTTTCTTCTACTTTCCTTGTAGTGCCTTCTTTTGTTTTCATTCTGCCTATCAGTTGTCATCTTTTTCTTGTTCTGCTTGTTTCTCTTCTCAGATCCGTCAGTTCCTCTGTCCACTATATTCGGTTCACTCCTCTTCTTGTTTTGTTTCATTGGTATTGCCTCTTTGAATAACTGTTTTTTCTGAAGGATCATATTGGTTAAGTTCGTGCATAAATTTCCCAGTCTGCTTTTTCGGTCTACCTATAGCTCCTTCCTCTGTTGCAATCGGGTATGTTGCTTTATCCGCTCTATAATTTTCTATGTAGTTGCTTTGTGCCTCTGCCCAATTCATCAGTTGTTCTCCTGTTATCTGTTCACTTGCCTCCCAAAGACAATTTTTCCATTTTGTTTTTTTGGTCAAACCTTTTGGTCTCCTGGTTCGTCGTAGATATTTATTGCAACTACTATTTTGTCCTATCTGAATTGTTATGGTATATTATCATTTGTGATTTCATCAGTTTCAATCACATTTTCGATATTGTTATATATATTCAGTAAGTTGAAAAATCAAATTATTGGTTGAGCACACTACAGAAACTACTAACAAATCTTCAAGGCTGTGCCCGAGTTTGAACTTGGAAGAAGTTCAAAGGGGTTAATAGTATATTATATAACAAGGGACTAAAAGGAATGTTTTAATCCCGCACGTGATGTTTATTGCCTGAGGGCTCGTAGAGCTCGAGGGCCAATAATCACGTAAGGGATAAAATATTTCTTCAGTCCTGAAGCATATACGCTATTTTGCACTTTCCAGTATTATAACTTTTGGCATTGATAAAATTGATTATTTTGATGAGTTATATAAACACGGTACTTGGATTACTCAGTAGGTAACGTTATAGCAACAGTGTCAACAAAATTTGAAATGCAACTTTATTTCCCTAGGGATTGAAAGATACATTTTAGTCCCTGTTATACGGGACTAAAGTTGGCTCGTTAGTCCCGGAAGTGCAAAAGATATGTAAGGGACAGTTCTGAAACAGGAAAACTTTTCATTAGGCCGCCTTCATTCGATGGAAAAACTTCATGGGCACATTACTGCCGACAATTTGGAGCTTCCTGCCTGTCCCAAATTTTATGGCGTCCTCGGTACGTACAGTTGTAGAGGGGGATTCTGCACTAGTCCTTATATGACTGTATAACGACGGCCTCATTTGCAGATTGTGCAGTAAGGATCCAAAAACAGTAACACATATGCTGTGTAGACGCGAGGTAATAGACCGCAAAAGAAAGTTAATGTTTGGACAACCTACTGGCGATCCAGAACTAATCACCTAGGAAAGGACTTATACAAACTTGTACAAGGCACACAAGTAATGGAGTGTGTACTGCCCGCCGCACCTGATACAGGATTTGGCTAGAATTCTCGCTGTTATATTATCTGACAGTTATACAGAAGATTCCCCTTGAAAAATAAATAGGACTTTCCTGATATTTCTTTCCCCAAATGTCGTTCGTTGCAGAGATACAGGGTGTTGAATATGAAAAATTAAAAGTAATTTTCATTCATAACTTCCACCGTTCTGAAAATTTCTCAAAAAAAATTTAAAGAGTATTTGTGTTCAATAGGCTTTATTTCGAAAAAGAAAACACATTTTCAGTTGTTACCAGTGGCGTACAAGAAGGGCATCATGGTCCCTTTTATCCCCTATTTTTTACGCCACTGGTAAAATCAGGAAAAAATGTTTGAATCCGGAAAAACTAACCGTTTTCAAGATAATTGCGCTTTTATGAATAAAAACATACTAGTTATTTGTTCGGCAGAAATAAATTTCACAATCTCGATTAATGGTCCAAATAACATCTAACTGATTTCTTTCAAAAATAGAGCACCCATTGAAGAAAGGCATACCTTCAAACTTAGTTGTTTTTTCTTTTGTAATTATAAAAGTTGCCTTTTTATTTTCCAGTTTTAACGCCCTGTACCTCTGCAAGAAAGAATGCATGTGGAAATGTCATCGATTTTTTTGGTAGAATAACAAGTTGTAAGTTTAACCAGTAATTAGGATTGTAAAATTCACTTCAACCGAACATTTTTTTCATTACTAGTTATGTTTGTATTCATAAAAGCGCAATTATCTTGAAAACGGTTGATTTTTCTGAAATGAAACAAGTGTACATTTTTTACTAAAAATTGAAAGGGGAATGCAAGAACTTATTAATTTTACTGATATCCCAGTCGTGTAAAAAATAGGGGAAAAAGGGACCATGATGCCCTTCTAGTACGCCACTGGTAACAACTGAAAATGTGTTTTCTTTTTCGAAATGAATCACCTATTGAACACAAATATTCTTTAAATTTTTTTTCAGAAACTTTTAGAACTGTGGAAGTTATGAATAAAAATAACTTTTATTTTTTCATATTCAACACACTGTATCTCTGCAACGGACGACATTTGAGAAGAGAAATAATAGGAAAGTCCTATTTATTTTTCAAGAGGAATCTTCTGTTTTAATTTGGCACCATAGTTTCGGGACACCCTGTATATTATTGGGCTATGATGATAATATAGCAATGCAAAAATCAGAAGGCTTCAGTAGCTTTCAACTTTATATGCGAAGTGGAAGTCTCCTACACGCGCGATCATCATCGAAACTTGATCATAAAATTCAACAGGAAAATACAATGTTTTCGGACTGCTGTATCATCACAATAGTCGTGGAATTCTGATAAAACCGTTTGATATGAACCAACAGCGAGGGTCCGGATGAAAACGTTTTATTTTTTCATGTTGGTACTCTTTAGTGTGGAGTATTTCACTTTAGTCAAGCTTCTTAAAAAAATACCTGTAAAGAGCTCAGAAAATATTCCCCATAATATAGTCATTGTGAAATTTCTCAAATTTCCACTTGAAATCTGTAGCACACTTATTGGGACACTAGTGATACAATATTATGAAAATATTGGCAAAATATTCAAACGTAATATTGGCGAGAAAAAAATTTCGACATTGGTCCAATATTGTTTGGACATTATAAAAATAATATTGGTATGGGATATTCTAGAAGCGACATTGGCCTTAAAAATAGCAGTATTGGTACAATATCATTTGGATATATAAAAAAAATTGTAAAATTAATTTTTTACGAATCACCCCTCGAAAGCAGAGCTTGTGCGAGCAAGGGAGATCCAGAACCTACAGTTTAAATAAAAGTGGATTCCGAACTACTTAAGCTCAGTGGCAGGCTGTCGCAGGCATAGAACCGTCTGAGAACCGTGGGAGCAAACGCTCTCTAACACCACGACCACTTCACTTCACTTTATAAGGGTAGAATATTGAAAGCATATTATTTTGAAAATATATAAAACTTCTTTAATTACAGTTCTTCTTCAATAGAGTGGTAACCAGAGTCTGCATTTTGGTCATGATAACCACTAAGTAAACTGTCTTGAAAACAAGCTGTGAATAGAATTTTGTGAATTTTCTCAGGTTTTAGCAGATGTTTCATGTGTAGAGCCATCTAGAGGTTTATCACCCAGGTTTTATCATGATTAATTTCAATATTGTCAATTGAATATTCAACCAATATTATAATTCAAATATCGACATGATGTTTTCCTTTAAAGTTTAATCAACAGTTGAATATTGGTGAAATTATATTTAATCAAACTTGTTTATACAATATTGTTTTTTATTCCAAGAATAGACATGAGAAGAATATTGGGATTTCAATAATTATTTTATAAGTTGAACATGTATTGTAGGTAATATGGTTTTATCGATGTTAGTAAAAGGTATTCAACCATTATCGACCTAATGTAGGTTTTTATGATTTGTTGAATATACCATCAATCTTGTATGTACAATATTGTTTTCATGCCTAGAATAGAATATTGGGAATGAAATATTCTAAGATGTTAAGAACGATATAGGTAAGTACAGTGTGTTTCACTTCTCATGGAAACACCCCCGTATCTTCCGTAATTTTCACCATAGTTCATGATCGACACTAGAATTGAACTCACTGCACGATTGGTGTCATCCCACGTGATATACACTGCACGCCAATAGCGATGGAGCTACCCATTTTTTCGGAAAGTTATATTAGGGGTCAAAATAATTCAGAAATTCCTTTGGATCCGTGTTCAGGATCCCCAAATTACTACTAATACACCTGTCTCCTGAAATATTTTCAGTCCTGAAAAATTCTAATTTGTTTCACTTCTCATGGAAACACCCCCGTATCTTCCGTAATTTTCACCATAGTTCATGATCGACACTAGAATTGAACTCACTGCACGATTGGTGTCATCCCACGTGATATACACTGCACGCCAATAGCGATGGAGCTACCCATTTTTTCGGAAAGTTATATTAGGGGTCAAAATAATTCAGAAATTCCTTTGGATCCGTGTTCAGGATCCCCAAATTACTACTAATACACCTGTCTCCTGAAATATTTTCAGTCCTGAAAAATTCTAATTTGTTTCACTTCTCATGGAAACGCACCCGTATCTTCCGTAATTTTCGATGTAGAACCATGAAATTTTCAGGATAAATAGATACACTAAAACTGAACTAACTGCCCAAAAAGGGTCATCATACCTGATATATACGGGGCGTTTCCAAATTTTTTCAAGAGACAATTTTTCCCCTGATATAACATTCTGGAAAAATGGGTGCCATGATTTCATCGCTGATGACCCCTTCCACGCAGAGAGTTTATCTCTAGTGTATGTATCGTTCCGGAAAATTTCATGATTATTCGTAAAAAATTACAGAAGATACGAGAGTGTTCCAAAACACATGTATAGACAATATTGTTTTATCAATATTGGTAAAAATTATTCAACCTATATTGACTCAATATAGGATATAATGATTTGTTGAATATTGGTGTAATAATATTCAGCCAATAAGTTGTCACAATTGGATAATCAATATTGCTTTTATCTATTAGAATCGATATGAGAGGAGATATTAGGATTGCAATAAATATTCTAGATGTTGAAAACAATATATAGACAATGTTCTTCGGCCTGTATTGGTAAAAATTGGTAGAACAATATCGACCCAGTCTAAGTCATAATAATCTGTTGAATAATGGAGATATAATATTCAACCAATATGCTATCAAACTTAGGTACAAAATATTGTTTCTTTTCCTAGAATCGATATGAGAGCAATATTTGGATTGCAATATTCATTTTATATGTGGAAAACAATAGACAATATTGTTTTATATTATTTATGATGGTGAAGACTGATCAACCATCATTTGCGCAATAGTACAGTGACAATCTACATTCAGAATCAGTTGAGCTAATATTCAACAAAAATTATCAATTTGTTATTGTATTTCCCATAATCATCCACATTGGATCAATATCATTTCTTCATTTACAATATATCTTCATTGGCCCAATGTCAAATCAAGATCAAGCCAATATGAGGTGCTATCTGGAATACTACACATTTGTTTTTATATGTCGCCATACTGGTGATCACGTGACATGTGTTCAAACTGATTTTCAGGTTGTCGAACAAGAACAATTGAATTTCTGTGGCTAATAGATTCGTCGATCCATCTCTTTCTCTTACACAAACACAATCGATCACCTAGACATTCTTTCATTACCAGAACTTTTTCCGATGTGTTACGTACTTTTTGGAGGGCCTTGTATATTTTTGTATATTTTGTATTTCGATGCCTACGAAAGTGATAGTATTAGCAATATAATTCTGTTGGGGTAATGAAAACATGAATAATTAAGTCATTCTACAAACTTTTCATCCTTTTCAAATGAAAGTTCAAAGGCTAATTAACTGTACTTGCTTCTCGGTATGATTTTTCGTCTGATTAATGATGTATGTTTCAATAAGTATTCTTAGCAAACCGAATATAAACATAGCGAGTACTTTATTAACAAGTAGAATAAATAAAATTAAAATTAAAGTAAACAAAACGGGGCGCTTTATGAAATCAAACCACAAGGGTGGAACAAAGTTTGCACAAGGGGTGAACACTGTTCTCTTTCAAGGGTGCCATTATTTGGACCATATTATATATAGTCATGCTTCACGGCCTAATTTGTAGGTTGAATTGATGATGGTATTTATACTAAATCTCCAGGGAGATGCATTGATATTCGTTAAAAAGCCAATTACTTTCGTGAAGCGTTCCAGATGAGCAAAAACTAGAATAATTTTTGTCAAAGGACATACTTAATGAGATGAATGCTACCGAATTTCAGCACATCAAGCATACCTTTTTAATATCAGAGAAGCAAGTGTTGTCGACCAAAGAATGAAATAATGAAATACGATTTATAATTCAGCTACAAAGTTGATTTTCTGCTACACTAATTGGAACTAAGAAATTATGTTAGAATTTTAAATTTCATAAAAAACTTCCACGGCACGATTTTCTCTTGATTTATCACAATCAGAACTCCAGGGGATGATGTTCCTAATGCCGTCCTGACCTCCAGGTACACAAAGAGCTAATCTGGACATGATATTCAGATTCCGCGACTTGTAAAACCCCCGATTGCAAAATTTCGTACAATTCATGTGTTTTTCATCACTTAAAATTATGCATTTGAAAGAATGCACTTTTTGATGCACCAATGCATTTTTCATGAATTCTGGAAATCAAAATACAAATATAACGATTCGAATGCAAAAATCCGCATTTCGATCCGTTTGTCTGCGCAAATTTCCTGGGTTTTGTGCCAAATTTCCTCCCCTGAAAAATAATATTTTTGTCAAAAAATCTAGCCGAACCCAACGGTGGAATTTTTGTTATTGTTGATCATCATCATCATCATCAGAACTGTACTTAAATTGTTAAAAGACATGCAACCCATTTTTTCAATTTTTGATAAATAAATTGTTGAGGCTATGTACTTTCGTAAACCTAAGTCTAAAAGCTCAATGGGAAAGGTCTAAGAAACAGAATATTTTCTTTACCGTATAATTTGTCTATTGGCATTTCGTAAAACCCTATTCAGCAAACTCCATATTACTGGCTGAATTTCAATGAAAATATGAATTTGACCGATTTTTAAGGCTCATTAACTTTCCATGGCACGTCTGGCGTAAAAATAACCAAGTGATGAGCGTTAATGTCAATTATTCAAAATGATCAATAAATATAAAAATGTAAGTTAATAAAAGCAGTTTCTGTAAAAGTAAATATACAGGGTGTTTCCTAAGTACGGTTCCTTACTGCAGGAGGTAATTCTTAAGGTCATTTCAAGAAGAAAAGTTCCCATGAACATATATATCCGGACATGTTTCATTTCTGAGATACACGGCATTGAAACTGAAAAAAAAAACGGTTATTATGAAATATCATGAATATCGTAGAACCGATGTGCTTAAAATTTGGTACATTTATTTGAACTGATAAAGCGCTCCTTTAGCCCTAAGTAGATTGAAATTATTAGTGCCAGAGGCGTCTCAGTGGGCACCACAGTCAACAGTGTTTTAAAAATGTACGCCATTTTGCTTCGCAGATTATGTATTGTCTTCATATCTAGCTTCATTTTCGAGAAAAAACAAAAAATATATTAACAATTGCGATATCACAGCAAATGAGCGAAATGTCCATTGCACCTTTTTATAAAGTATATCACCGCATTGGATTTGCCATTGATTGTCTGACACGTTCAAAAATTCCGGGAGTAGTCCTTATTACATTGCAATTGTCACATCTAGTACAGGAGTTTTATGAACAAGAGCCTTCCGATGACCCCATGAGTAGAAATGTAGAAGATTCATATCAGGACTGCGAGCTGGTAATGTTATTTTATTTGGTTAATTTTAAAAGCACGAATGTGACGAATGGCATTCAATAGATAATTTCAAGAATACAAAAATATTTATATTATTAATTGTAATAGTTGATACTACAATTATTGTTAGCATGTCCTATAATTCATCAATCACTTAAGTTGAATTGTCACCTAGTGCCCAAAGTAGGTGGATTACCGCTGTGATAATTCCACACCTCTTATGGAGATTTCACACTTCACTTCTAGTTTCGAAGTACTTGTCTCCCATAAGTAAAGAGTAGGTCGGACGAATCATAAAGCCGTCCACATCATTCACTGTTCTGACTACTGATCCAGTTTTCTGAGGTTGAAGCAGCGAATTTCAATAATCCATTCCCCCACTCCCTTAAACAACTTGGTGCACTCACAATGTAAGCTCAGATCAAGTTACTTCGAATGGAATTTGACCAATATTGAATATTTTTTGGAGAGAGACAGTATTTATTTTAATCACTAGACAAAAACCTCTATTTTTGCAAGTGCGAGTAATGTTCCAAGGCAGAAGCTGGAAGACGTGGTCTTCAATTACCACCTCATGCAAAACAGTTTCTTGGCGTGTAATAAACAAAATTTTTTGAGGCCGACACAAATATATATATATATATATATATATATATATATATATATATATATATATATATATATATATATATAAAATAGTATCTATATTGTTTTACGTGTGAAAGAAGTAATATCTTTTGATGCGAGAGAATAGTTTACCAGCCGAGGCACAGCCAAGGCTGGTAATATTCACGAGCTTCAAAAATACTAGTGAAACACTATACTTTTTCTACAACCCCTTTAGTATCATAAGAATATGTTAAAAAAGACGAATGAACAAATATTTTATTTTAAATTTTAAATAACAGAATTCCATACTTACTCACATTACTTATGATTTAAATATTGGATAATTGTTTCATTTGCACTAATAGCGTCACGGAAATTTCACCTAAACAATGCACAGCATATTTTTTGCGATCAGGCAAGTTTGAATATTGAACTATTCGCATAGGAATGTTTCTTTTATCATGTGGTAACATTGCTATATTCTAAACCGTAATAGATACAAAGACGATTAAATGGGAACAAATGTAACTATTGTGGTGAGCACTACATTGGTCAAAGAAAACCTACGCCCTTCCCGACTTATACAGGGAAAACTAAAAATGCTGTTTTCGGTTTTTTACGAATAGAATGGTTATTTCAGAAAATAAAAATGAAAGAGGAAAGTTTTATTGTATTCAAAATGTACTAGAACTAGGTAATGCTAAATTTTTAATTAAACGTTTCGTGTCAACACGGCCACCATCAACTATTTCTTTTGAAATACGGACCTGTATTTCATCACACATATTGATAAAGCGATGAAAACACAATTCAGTGGTATATCACACTTGACATTTTTATAGCGTTTCATATAAAATAACTGGAATCATCAGTGACAACAAGTTTTAATTACGGTCCTGTCGTTAGTTCTTTTGTAAATTGATTTAATTTCTTCAAAACTCATTCAACTATTAGGATACTTCAGTCATTACCCAATACTTTCGATAGGAACATTCGTATTTTTCCTTTTTATGGATTTTTGTATTACAGTAATCGTTGATTCAAGGCTGATTTCTCCTGTATCAATTTTTACACGGATTATTTTCATAATTCTCAATCCTGGAAGTAATGAAAATATCAGTTTTTGATCAAAATACAAGTGTTGTCTAATTTGGTACAATTAAATGGCATCTCACTTCTTTTACCATATTTAAACACGTAGGCTTTGCTTGATTTCAATGGCAGGAAAAATAAATGAGTTGTTGGTATCTGTTAAGAACTGTCAGACATTTAAGCACTCGGTTACATATTAAAGATGTATTCGAATGACGAAAGGACTGAAATGCTATTTACTTATGCAAAATCAAAGAGAAATCCTCTTTTGGCAAGGAATATGTATGGTGAGCTATACCCGAATCATCGCATTCCAAACATTCAAATGTTTAGACGATTAGAAAAAAATTTGAGAGACTGTGGTGCATTTGACAGAAATAAAACTAGAAAATGTGTTGTTACTGGAAGTATAAGGAACCAAATAAATACTTTGGATAAGCAAATATTACCTTATAAAGACTAAAAAGTGAAAAATAACGTCTTTTTTTTAAATCTAGGATTGGTCAGATACAAAAATACTTCTAATCAAGATTGTTCTTTACGAGAAATTGCCCACGAACTTGGGATATCTGTAAAATCTACCAGAAATATTTTGAAAAAGAACAAATACAAATGCTACAGAATACGCAAAGTTCATCACCTTAATGAAAGGGATTACGGAAGGAGAGTACGATTTGCAAATTGGTTAAGACGTAGAAATGGGGAAGTTCGAAATATTTGTAAAAAATAATACGGACGGACGAATCAAAATTCACCAACAATGGTTGGTTTAACAGAAACATCCATTATAGGTGGAATAATACGAATGAATATTTACATAGAGAAACCAATTTCCAGGAGAGGTTGGGAATAAATGTTTGGTTGGGAATTTTGGGAACAAACATACCAGGTCCTTTCTTTAACGATGAGCATTTGAATGGTGAAATGTATTTAAATTATTTATCCAATGAGTTTGATGGCTACTTAGATGAATTGCCATTAAGCACCCGTGGTGAAATACAATATTTTCAACAAGACGGTGCCCCTCCCCATAATGCAGTAATAGTAAGGGAACATTTAGATGCAATATTCCAAACAAAGTGGATTGGAAACAATAGACCAATTGCCTGGCCAGCTCGATCTCCAGACCTTACTCCTTTGGATTTTTTTGTCTGGGGGTACATAAAGAATAAAGTTTTTTCGACACCTAGTACCGATATCGACCATCTCAAACAGAATATAAGAGATGCATGTAATAGCATTACAACCATCATGCTAGAAAATTGCCACAGAAATTGTATGGACAGACAACTTATGTGCATTCAACAAAGAGGTCGTCAATTCGAGAATTTAATGTAGAATTCTTTTTCTGTACTGGTTTTATTTTCTTCCACAAATTCATTATGAAATAAATAGTTTTTCTGTTTGTTTCATTTCTTCTCCTCTTAAGTAAGTTTATTTCTGGGGCAAATTGCTATCGTTCGTCTCTGAAACTGCAGAAATCTTTTATGAATTTTTATGGTATAAATACAATTTTTATAGATACATTCATTCAAAACGTCACTAATAATTTTTATATCGAAGCGTTAGATTCTGTGGAATTCATAAACTAACTAACGACAGGACCGTAATTAAAAATTATTGTCACTGATGATGCTAGTTATTTTATATGAAACGTTATAAAAATGTCGAGTGTGATATACCACTGAATTGTGATTTTATCGCTCTATCAATATTTGTGATGAAATAGACAGGTCCGTATTTGAAAAAAATAGTTGATGGCGGTGTTGACACTTAACGTTTGATTAGAAATTTATCGTTACATAGTTCTAGTACATTTTGAATACAATAAAACTTTCCTTTTTCATATTTTTATATTTTCTGAAATAACAATTCTATTCGTAAAAAATCGAAAACAGCATTTTCAGTTTTCCCTGTATAAGTTGGGAAGGGCGAGAATCCCCGTAAATTTTCTATGACCAATTTACTGCTCACCACAACAGTTACCGTTTTTCCCATTTAATCGTCTTTGTATCTATTACGGTTTAGAATATAACACTGTTACCACATGAAATAAGAATCGGCGTGTATACTTTAGAAATTTCATGGAAGAACCCAGAAATGTGAAAAGAACGCGGAACTTTTGTTTTTTTATTACGAATTGAAACTAAAAGTACACTGCTGGTATCTTTAACATCATTTTCAGTGAAATTTTTCGATTTGTGGCAACGACAAGTCCCCGAAATTTCAACGGCTGAGACTACGTACAAACGTCAATATTATTATCACAAGAAATTTGTCGCAATAATAAAGTAATAAACTTATCTTAGTTATTAAGTATTCGGAGTCTTGTGCATTCTTTAAGAAAGTGTGTATCTCATAGGAAGAAAAAAAATAGACTTTTGTTTTTTAAAATTATCAGATCAATAGCCACAAGACAATTTGGTCTCCTGAACAAAAAATCTAATTAAAGTTTTTGACGGTCTCAAGTAATTTCGGAGATATGGACCTATTTTTGAGTGATAATTGGAATTTTCTAACACACATTCCTACCTCAAAAAAAATAGTAGAAACATTCAAAATTCTCCCTTCTTATCACTAGCAGAATGTTAACATTGTAATTGACCTATTTGACACCTTTTCTTTATAGATATCAGCACTTTTCATGAAAAAATTCAAATATGCAAAGATCAACGTTACCAACAAATGAATAAATTCAATGAACATTTTGCCTAAATATGATGTTTTTGATGTTCTTAAAAAAAGGGAGAATTTTTGGATAAACAATTTTGTTTTCAATAAAAAGAAAGTGTAAAACGGATGAATTACGGTGGGTACAGTGTGCTAGTATAAAAAAAATTGTATTTTTTCGCGGTAGGAATATGTGCTAGAAAATGCTAGTTTCACTCAAAAATAGGTCCATATTTCCAAAAATTTCATTGAGATTTATTTGTTCTGGAGATTAAATTACTCAAGTAAAAATTTTCTTGAGAGCTTGTGACTATTAGTTAATCGATGATTTGGTTCTCAATATCGAATACATAGACCATAGCGTCGATGACTTACATTTTTTGACAACCATTCAAAATACGTAAGCAGCACATTTTCCAAAAAGGAATTCTCGTGATCAAGTACTCTTCAATCCATGAATTTTGCATATATTTCTTCATATCTTTTTTTAAATTTTACTGGTAATAAATCCAGAGAGGTCACCTCGGTTGATTCGCTAATTCTGGTGGTGTATTTGGAAAATCTATATCATTTTCCGAATCAAAAATCATGATAACTAAAAAAAACTAACAATGCTCTCAGTGCAATCTGACAAGAAGAACGCCAAACTGATGAAACCAGGCAACTATAGACATACATTGATTTTAAATCTCATAGTATCTCTACGGTTCTATTTTCTTTTTAAACAAATTCAAAAAATGTATTCTAATTATAGAAATGATTCCTGTCTTTGTTCATTAATAATTAAAAGTCTTCAAAACATACGAGGGCGGGAAATGATTCAAAATATAAATTCAACTTTCATCACTAGAAACGAAAGTTAACGTTACAAGAATTACTCTCACTTGCGACGGAAATCACGTTTTTGCCGAAGGTACTCTATTACAAAATGACGTATTTGCGTAAAGGGTTGTAGAAAAAAAACTAATTGCTTAAATCTGTCCGCTAGAGATATTATTGTGCTTCTGTTGGCATTTCTTATCGAATGATGTAATGATTCATATACAATTTCATCTGTTGGCAAGCTTGTCAATTCGCGCCTAGGCAGGCAAAAGAGTGTTACGATTTATACATATGCAAAATTATTATTATTATTATTATATATATTTCTAGACGTATGCCTAAAAATGTGGTAAAACCTTAATACCTATTTTCTCTCAATAAAATGCAAGATATCTGACAGAAAATTACTACTACAAGTTACTTGTAGAAATTGGTTAGTGAGAAGGATGTTTTAGGAATACTGAGAAAGTTTTCAAGGTGACTGAGACTTTCAGATAAGTTATAAACATTTTAAATTGATTTGTATTCCTTCGAAACGTGTTGTTTAGGCAATATTTGATCCGTATTTTGATCTATTCTATTATATTTTGACAAAGAAATTTGACTCTATGCCATTATTCTATGGGAGATATTATAAGGAATACACAAAAGTGGAGAAATAAATCACAATAATCTAATATTTAATTTTATATTCCTGTAATTTTCCCTCATAGATTATGAATCCCCACACGACACATCCATAATTCATTATTTTCCATTTCACGAACAGACAGTGAAGTATCGAATAATCGTGAAAAACGATCAAACGCGTTACAAAAATACGATCAAAAAGTCAGATAGGTAAATGACCATTACATTACAGTGGGTGAATCATGTACGACGGCAGATGGTTCAACTATATGGCAGCACGAACAAGCAGGGGTTGAAGAAGCTCTATAATAATTCATTAACTGGTGCTCCATATCGCTATCGTGGAATAATACGATAACAGATGAAACAACAAAAGTTAGAGTTAAATGTGGCTCTTGAACCATGATGATGTTTTCTATGTGTAACTCATCTGAGGGCCTATTAGGCACCCTGCGATTTTCAGCTGGCTCTACTTCAGCTTATTAGCTTGATAATTGGACGAGATAGGCCGATCATCAATTTATTCAGTGAGGAAAGCAAGCTACGTACTGGGTGTGCGTGAATATTGATGTCGATCTCAACAAAACCAGCTGTTTTCTGAATTATAATATACAAGACGTTGCTCAAATTCTAGACTGATAACTAACTAACAGTGGCGTATCATAGGCGAGGCGCACGAGTCGAGTGTCTCGTATTTTTCTAGGCAGGGCGCGCCAAACAATCAAGGCAAAACAAAGTCAGATATAAAAACTAAAACCTTCACGCCTTCTTCATTGAACTTCAATGAGAACTGGGACAACTTACTAGGCAACGACCTATCCTGATTCCTGACTGCACTGCTGCTGCATTGGCTTAATGTTTACTGAACATCGATTGCAAGTATCGATAGTTTTTGGCTATCGGAAACAATCGATAGTCTTTACCGATAGTATCGATAGAATGAAACTGAAGTTGATGTAATTTGAAAATATTTTCGTATTTGTCACAGAAATGTCAAACTATTTCGAATGAGTTGAGTAGAACTTGAAAAGACAAATAAATAATATCACACCAAAATTATTCAGCTAATACGTCGTATAAAACGTGACAGGTCATACCTCATACATACATATTCCATCAGTCATATGTCATTTGTTTATTTGAATATATTCCGCCAATTTTTGACTAGTTTTTATTTGAAATTGTTAGTTTTGTAATAAATTTGAACATGACTTCGTTTTCAATGTACAAGGCTATGCAAAGTTCAATATGAAAGATACATATCAAACTAATTGAACCACCTTAAACGAAAAGATCGAGCTGTCTGAACAAATTCATCGAGTATAGGTGAAGTAGAACAGAATAATGCAAATGATGCAAGTACTTCTTAGTCTAGTCAACAAGTGCCATTTAGACCAACTTTTTTCAGCAGTCTCCGAAAATTATGATTGAGGTGTCATTCGATTCGGAATGACATCCAGATGATTTTTGAAAAAAATGAAGTTCCGCATGAAAAAATTGTAAAAGTTATTAACAATTAACTAAAAAAAAAAGATGGCTTTAGTATTTTGTAAATATCTCAAAAACTAATTAAAATTTTTTAAATATAAAAAAAGATTCAAAAAGAGGAGGAAATTTCCTAAAAAAAAGCTCAATTCCCGGAATTGTAGCATCAATATTTATAATTTTCCCAGAGGGATGAAAATACGGCCGAAAACGGGTACTCTGGCTCGGGCAAGCCACACCCACTTTGGACACTTTAACAATAAAAATTATTTTAAAATACTAAATATGAAAATAAAAAATTGGAAAAATTCAGGCACTAACTGAATAGATTAATGAACAATAATCCGCTTGAAAAAAATTTTTATCACAATTTTTCAATTAGTTAATCAATAGTTAATTAATAATTTTTTTCTGCTTGAACATGAACATTGCAAGTGTGATAATTGTTAAACTATAAATTTAAGATTTTTTTCCTCTTTTGGAGCAATTCTTGAAAGGCTTCAGAATAGAACCCCGTTGGAAAAATTGAAAAGTTTTTATTTTTCAGTTTTTTATTAACAATTTTCGTTGTTGCAAAATTAAATACTTAAATTAATCATTGAAAAAAAAATTTTTTTTTAAATATTATCAATAATCCGTTTTTATGTTATCAGGAACTACATAGAAATAATTTTTTTAAATTTTTATCTCTAATTGTTTAAAAAATTGTTATAAACAAATGCGTTGTTTATAAGATAATTGAAAATTTTTTTATGGAATTTCAATCTTTGATACAAATAATGATTTTTAAAAGAAAAATTGTTCTTTAAAAAAATTTTTTTATTGCTTGAAAACGCATTTGTTAATTAACAATTATTTTCTCCCGCTTCTAATTAATATTAAGGAACCATTTTTTTTTTAAATCATTATTTGTCTTTCTTTCTGATATAAAAAAAAAAATTCCATTTTATTTAATTTTTCATTGTTTATGCAATAAACAATTTGTTATAAACAAATAAATTTTTACCTTATATTTTTTTTTCTATTCTAATTTCTGTCACAAAAACAGACATGATTTTTTTTTCTTTTTTAAAATTTTTTTTATTATTTTTTATTTAATTTTTAAATATAAGTTCTCTCTAACTTCGTCATTCTTACCTGGTCTTCATCCTTAAAATTATTATAATTTACAAACTAATGGAGATACGATGAAAATACTTAAGACTTATTTATTCTCCATTACATAAAAAACAAATTTAGTAGAAAAGTTTAGTTGTTACTTATTTATTTATTGAATTTATAGCAATTGTTGTTGAAAAATACTTAGGGAAAAATTTTTTTTTTGTTTCAATGCTTAAAAATCTTATGAACTATTAAAAATATGACTACTTCATTCAAGTATCTTATCAATTATTGTTCATTACTCAACATTTTTACCTTTTATATATTAATATCACTTTATTATACTTCAAATTCTGAATATTACCATGTAAACAAAAAATTTTTGCAGAGTTCATTAGCCTAAGTGTTTTTGAAAGGAGAATGATCTTTAAACCTGAATCTAAAGGTGATTTGGAGAATGAAAAATATTCACAGCTAAATATGGAAGCTTAAGACAGACATGTTAGAAAGTAATTATAATTATTATTAGGTGACCGTTGATAATTACTCGTAGATATGAGGGTCTATTATAATCAAATGAGATTTAAATGATAATATATATGAACGTGCATAGAATATTCTGTTCGTTGATAAATAATTAAATTTATTAGACTCTATTGTCTCAATAATATTTCAAAAGAAAGAAATAAAGATTGTCATTCATAAACTTTTACAAACATTAAAGAAACCGAACCTGAAAATAAAAATCTAGATATTAATATTAATATATAAAAGGTAAAAATGTTGAGTAATGAACAATAATTGATAAGATACTTGAATGAAGTAGTCATATTTTTAATAGTTGATAAGATTTTTAAGCATTAAAACAAAAAAAAAAATTTTCTCTAAGTATTTTTCAACAACAATTGCTATAAATTCAATAAATAAATAAGTAACAACTAAACTTTTCTGCTAAATTTGTTTTTTATGTAATGGAGAATAAATAAGTCTTAAGTATTTTCATCGTATCTCCATTAGTTTGTAAATTATAATAATTTTAAGGATGAAGACCAGGTAAGAATGACGAAGTTAGAGAGAACTAATAATAAAAAGAAAATAATAAAAAAAATTTTAAAAAAGAAAAAAAATCATGTCTGTTTTTGTGACAGAAATTAAAATAGACAAAAAAATATAAGGTAAAAATTTATTTGTTTATAACAAATTGATTATTGCATAAACAATGAAAAATTATATGAAATGGATTTTTTTTTTTTATATCAGAAAGAAAGACAAATAATGATTTAAAAAAAAAAATGGTTCCTTAATATTAATTAGAAGCGGGAGAAAATAATTGTTAATTAACAAATGCGTTTTCAAGCAATAAAAAAATTTTTTTAAGGAACAATTTTTCTTTTAAAAATCATTATTTGTATCAAAGATTGAAATTCCATAAAAAAATTTTCAATTATCTTATAAACAACGCATTTGTTTATAACAATTTTTTAAACAATTAGCGATAAAAATTTAAAAAAATTATTTCTATGTAGTTCCTGATAACATAAAAACGGATTATTGATAATATTTAAAAAAAAAATTTTTTTTCAATGATTAATTTAAGTATTTAATTTTGCAACAACGAAAATTGTTAATAAAAAACTGAAAAATAAAAACTTTTTAATTTTTCCAACGGGGTTCTATTCTGAAGCCTTTCAAGAATTGCTCCAAAAGAGGAAAAAAATCTTAAATTTATAGTTTAACAATTATCACACTTGCAATGTTCATGTTCAAGCAGAAAAAAATTATTAATTAACTATTGATTAACTAATTGAAAAATTGTGATAAAAATTTTTTTCAAGCGGATTATTGTTCATTAATCTATTCAGTTAGTGCCTGAATTTTTCCAATTTTTTATTTTCATATTTAGTATTTTAAAATAATTTTTATTGTTAAAGTGTCCAAAGTGGGTGTGGCTTGCCCGAGCCAGAGTACCCGTTTTCGGCCGTATTTTCATCCCTCTGGGAAAATTATAAATATTGATGCTACAATTCCGGGAATTGAGCTTTTTTTAGGAAATTTCCTCCTCTTTTTGAATCTTTTTTTAGATTTAAAAAATTTTAATTAGTTTTTGAGATATTTACAAAATACTAAAGCCATCTTTTTTTTTTAGTTAATTGTTAATAACTTTTACAATTTTTTCATGCGGAACTTCATTTTTTTCAAAAATCATCTGCATGTCATTCCGAATCGAATGACACCTCAATCATAATTTTCGGAGACTGCTGAAAAAAGTTGGTCTAAATGGCACTTGTTGACTAGACTATTCTGCAATTTCTGCATCAGCAAAAAGAACCAGAATTTTTAGTGGATAGGAATATTGATTATCAACTCATATTTGACAGCACTATCGCTGTAGCGATTATTTATTGAAAAATATCAAAAAGTATCGATTGTCAAAACAATTTTTTCGAACGCTTAAAATTTTGTTTGGACCTTCGGGGTATTCAATACAGATTCTTGACATATTAGTATGTTCACGATCTCACTACTCAGTAGGAGTACTAATTTCATTCACTTGGTTCAAGATATTACTTAGCAACTAGCAAATTCGTCATGTTATAACTTTATATAGCTTTTCAAGATGGGTAAGCTACATATCAGCCTTTGCAAAAAACCAGCCTACTGTGATTAAAAACTTTTGCATAAAAAAAAGGATTTTTTTTATTCTATTGAAAAAACTTGTTTGGAATTACCTCAAAACCCCTAATTCCGAATTTGATTGAAAATGAAAAATAAAAAAGATTACCCCAAAAAAGTTCCAGTATTTTTTATATCATTCTCAGAAGTAGCAGTCCGAAAAAGTAATCATTATTTCTCAAACAACAAAAAAATAAGTATTTTGACATTATAAAAAAAATATCAGCTGGATAGTTTATCACAAAAAGAAGTCAAATCCCTATCAGTTCTTTTTATCGAAAGGGAAGTCATGGAAAAACTGAATTTCGATAATGTGACAAATGAATTTGAAAAAAAAAAAGTACAGACAGTTTCATATTCAGACTAGCCTTTTGTGTGATACATATTTTATATTTATTTTTCATCATCCTTGAATATAAAGTCTGTTTCACTTGAAATGGTAACACACCAGTAACTTTTCAATTTTTCAGCTGATACAAACATTGAAAAATCCGTAATGTTATTCTTATGTAGCTTTTCAATATGGGTAAGCTACATATCAGCGTTTGCAAAAAAACAGCCTACTGTTTGCATTAAAAAAATTATTTTTTTTTTAATTCTATTGATAAAACTTGTTTGAATTACCTCAAAACCCCTAAAACTGAACTTCGATGAGTTGATGACTTTGCAGAAAAAAAGGCCAGAAAGGTTCATATTCAGACTAACCTTTTATGTGATACATATATTGACAGCAGCAGCAGCAGCAGCAAATTTTATGTAATGGGTTCGTATAAAAAACGGATTTCGAGAAAAACTGTATTTGTTTTTTCAACATATGGCCTTCTGGGAAGACACATTCCAGAAGGAAAGGGGCACTGAGGTCAACTGCGCTTCAGTCTGCTGAAAATCATGATCCGCCACTGCGAGTAACTAATGAGATATGTGATAATAGGTGAAAATCGAAACTAGTGTTTTGAAACATTGATTACATTTTCTATATTATTATTGGATAAACAACTCTACCATCATTATAGACAAAACCCTTAACAGTATAGGGTAATAAGAGTATGCATTCGTAAATCACAATTACCTACTGTTTTACCTATCTAATACCATTTTAGTGTTATTGTAGTCATTGTTATGTTACTAGTCTAATTGTTATTTTATGTCATATTCACGTTTCTTATAACTCTATTGGTGGATGCACCTATTATTTTTTAAATAAAAAAGCAGTTGACGATGTTACGTTGTATGAGATCTAATTGATGTTGTCAACATCAAAGAAACGAAAGCATGGTGAACATTAAGTGTTCGGATTGTTCTTTGCTTTTCAGTTTCAGTATTAGAAAGCATTTCGGTTAATTTATTTGTTATGGATTCGTGGTAATAGTTCAGTTGACATTTTTGATGCCAAAGAAGTTCAATATTGTAACGCTCCTGGAGCTGGTCCTGGCCGCTTGTGTTATGATAATCGAGCTCGGCTCTAAATTGAAATCCCTAAATTGAAAATTTCGGCCTTTCGCCCATTTTTCCATACTGGATTGTCGGCAAATGTCAAACAGAAAATGCGGTTAAACATAACATAGCCCACAGACATTACTTATATTCTCACAAATGAAATATATCAGATGAAGTAGTGTTAGTATGAACAATTTATAGATACCAAGTGCTCTAGATAGGTCTCCTAAAATATTGTTAAAATATTAATAATCAATACTGCCAGACACTTTCCATCGGCGGCAACTTTTACCAGAAGCTTTCAAGCTAGCAAAAAAATAATGTAACTACTTATAATCTCACTCTTGATTTTCATGTATGATAGTCGGTATGGTTATAATATGGTCAGATGTTGATGGGCCGCAGTGGTCATAATGGTAAAGGAACGTGAGTTCGATTCCCAGCATGATCACTGGTCTCGTGCTAGGAATCACATGTTAAAAGGTAAGACCTCATTAATCCTTAGCTCGCACAAGTTTCGACTTCTGAGGGCTGTCGTTCGTTGGGGGATAACAGCTGGTTAACGGAAAAAACAATATAAAACAAATTTTTAAACATGCTGCTGAAGAATTTTCCATAATATTTTACGATTTTTCCTTTGGAGTACATTTTAATAGTTGTAGCTTTTGAAGAGTTATTTTTCATAGTAAACCTGTAAATGCCTTGTAACATTTTCTATGATAACCACATTCAAATAAGTAGTCCATCTCCAAATTCTAGGTTCCTTTCGATGTTCTAATATTGTTCGACACTTTTTCAAAGTAAATAATATCAAATTCACATCAGAATTTTTACAAAAAACACATTTCAATGATTCTGCCATGATATTTTTTGAAACAATGCAAATATTTATAATTTTACTCGAACACGAACACTGAATATACTAGATAGAATAATAATACTAAACATCAAGATGCACACACATAAAGAGCAGCGGAAAATGAACTAGCAGGTTTGCACATACTAAAAGTTTTTACCAACACTACTTCATCCCATATTTTTCATTTGTAAGAATATAAGTAACGTCTGGGGACCCTGGGATCTTGTTCTAGCATAAAATACAGTTCCACATGAATATTCAAATATTTCTCATGATAAAATATATTTCTTTGGCTTCAAACGAAGTCTGGGTACAGTTAAGGCCACTAAAAAATGGGTCAACTCTTATTATTTTTATTCAATTCTAGCTGCTTGACAACATTGAATATTTGACATCTGTTGAACAATTTCAAATTAGAAAGTAATTATGCCGCATATCAATGCAGTGATGAAATGTGGAAAGTAAAAAAACTTTGCCAGGAGTTGGATAAAGGTGATTTTGCAGTCATATGGGGCTGATGAATTATATTCTGTTCGACGTTTGCCAATAGTCATATAATATAGGAAAATGGGCGAAAGGCTGTATTATTTAAATAAAGAATGTTTAAATATATTTCTTTGTGAAATACGATAATAGAACTCGCTAAATCAAAAATACAATTCCAGACAACGAAGTCATGACGTGACGTGACTCATGATGATGATGGTAATCTCGATCGATAAAAAGAGATGTTAAATATAGGTGTAGGTTTTATTTCATCACAAATCGATGTGACATACAGGTGAAGATCTTATGAGTGTTGATTGATGCAGTCAATAATATTAATCAATGTTATTGATAGGTGTAAATGAAAATGTGACGTCAATTTGTTATTGACCAATAATTCACGAATTTTACTTTTTGGTAACTTTCCGTCTGGTATGATACCTGTTCGTTGGATTAGTGAATTCAAAGCATATATTTTGATTTTTGAGGAGAAAAAGATTGAAAAAATGTTTTTACGAATAAAAATAAATTATTTACCCTGCCTTCATTAACATTAATATACATTGCAAAATTCAAGTACTTGACCTCTTCATGTCATTATGTTTCTGACAAAAACTAAATAAATTGTCGTGTGCCAATTCAATCAATATTAGTCATTTTTATTCGCACTAATAATCGACCTTAAGAAATATATTGTGAAATTTCCAATACTTTTTCAAGTGATCATCAGCACTCAAAATGAGATGTGCAACAGAAATACAAATCGGCTTATAATAATCAAGGACGTTGCCAGGAGACGAGTCGCTTCGCGCCGAATTGTCTTATTCAACTTCCGAGATTTTTTTAAATTGCATAATAATCTAGTTACACTCAAAGCTTCATCTTATAATTGACAACGATGATGTGAAAATTAAATCAAAAACTTCGGTTATTATCACGTTATTGTAATTTTAGCGTGCCTTGAAAATTTATTTAGTCCTAATTTAAAACTCATTTAAAACTGTGGCGAAAATCATGCCAAATATTGATATTTCTGAAAATATACTTGCGACTGTTAACACTGTGAGATTAGATTTATTACGTTTATTTCACACGAAATAATGTAATACATAACAATTCAAGGTACATACAACGCTAACGCAAAATAAACAAAGCTACCAACAAAAATCGATTGCGCATGAGATGAATCAAAAATCCATTACAAAAAAGAATACCTTCAGTTTTGTGAGTGGCGGAATACAGAACAGGTTCAAGGTGCTGGAGAAACGGCATTACTACCTTATTTTGTGAAACTCTCAAATGAATACTCTCATCATCTTTGTGGACTAAATATTCTATACTACGAGCTTGTTTAAAGTTGAAGGAAAATGAAGAAATCGAAAAGTGTGGCGCATTGATACGATTTATTAAGAAAAAAAAATGGGATATAGAGCAAAAAAATCTAAAGAATTCGCGAAAGACCAGGTTAGTCAATTTGTTGGTGCTGCCCCAGGGATCGTATGTTTGAGTTCATGCGAAATAACTTTCATGCGTTTGAAGTGACAGAGCGACACAAACACCGCGCATTGAAGAGAATAAATAAATATAAGTTTATTTTACATAGTTTTCATTCTGTCTACACATCAGTTAATATTTTCGAAACTCCGTCAGCTATTCTTGACCAACAGGGTTCAGGGGAAGAAGAGGATCGAGAGGACGCACTGAGAGCCGCCTCCCCCACCCCCAGACCATTGCTGGCCGAAGGGAGAGGGAGCGCTTGTGCCAAGGGGTACATAGGGTCCCGGCGAAAGGGCGCTAGTATCCACCTCCGCTGGTGTTAGCGGGAGGTCAAACATTTCAACTGATGTAATTCGTATAATCCATGCCTCCTGCAAAGCTTATGCATATTGTTCATTTGCATTCATTGTAGATACTGCTTTGTCTAAGTTTGGTCAGAGGTAGATTGTTTCGAGCTAACCCCGTAAAAGGCTTAGGCAAAAAACTGGGTCATGGTACTTCGCGCACTATATAAAGGCGGCTCGGTTCCCTAAGGAACCGGTTCTTCCGATCTTTCTTGAAAGATGGCCAAAGATTGATAAATCAGCCCGCCGTGTTTGCGTGGCTGATTATAATGAATTCTGACCCTGGTAAGGTCTCTTGTTAGCGTACTCTTGGGGAGGTGAAACCTGTAGAATTTCTCCGACAGGCTTTTAACAAGTGTCGGGATGGAGTCGACGCCAGCAAGGGCACGCAGCCCATCCAGTCGAATGTACCTGTCACTTTTAGTGATTATACGAAGTACTTTGTTCTGCATCCTATCCAATCTCATAAAAGGAGTTTTGGGCAGGTTGCAGAACGCTGGGCAAGCATACAACATCGTTGGCCGAATTATTTGTTTGTATATGGCCATCTTGGCCTCTAATGTCATGTGCGATCTGAAGACAGATATAACATTGTTATCACACGCGTTAAAATTCAAACATACGGCTCCAGATGAGACATTTTTGATGATAAAAGTAGCTTTTTCAATTGGAATTGGCAGAACCAGTGAATTAACGAAAATATCCAACAGAACTGTTGACATTTCAGAGAGCAAGCAAGCTAGTTATCACAATTCTTCATTCAAAAACCCATAAGGAAAAGTCTTTTGCGGTGATATGTGACTGATACGTTAATCCTGTGACATTATTCAAAATATATATTGCATTACTTCCACCTCATACTCCACATAGAAGAAGAAGTTTATTCGTATCATACATGAACGGAAAATGCACCTTTCATCCTTGAGGTATTCATTTCTTTTCTTGAATACCTGGGAAAATTGCTACATATCTCAAACTCGAAAATCCAACTATGTATACTGATCATTGTATAAAAAAGAGACCCGGAAGAAACCATGCCCCCCTTTACGATAGAAGTACTCGAACACCGTCTCCTCCTTCCTTCCACCCCCGCTCCTAGAGCGGTCCTCATCCTGTTGATTGGCGGTCAGCAGGAAAAAATCTGACCATTTGATATGGAGACCTCGGCCTTTCAGCGACCTGAAGTTCTCTTATATCTGACATGAGTTTAATATACAATGACATTACTTATGTGCATGATGCCCCCCAAAAACTGGCTGAAGGCCCTAGTGATTCACCTGGCTGGGCCAGGCGATCTGGTGAATTTACTATGGTGTCATCTGTCCTGTTCCGGAAAACCTGAAACATAAAGAAAAACAAGAATTAGTCGGGTATTTGCTGCTGACGAAGTTGAAGGAATGTTTCGCCGTATGGCTTGCTTTCGCCGAACTTCATCAGGGGTGTCGTTGTCTCCCTGGTTGACAGGGCGTCTGTATTTGTCTCTGTCCCTGTCGTCTTGTTCACGTCTGTGTTTATCACGTTAATCCTGTGACATTATTTAAAATATAAATTGCATTACTTCCACCTCATACTCCAAATAGAAGAAGAAGTTTATTCGTATCATGGGCCGCAGTGGTCATGATGGTAGAGCGCTAGTCTATCAATCAGAGGGACGTGGGTTCGATTCCCCGCATGGTCACTGGTCTCGTGCTAGTAATCGCACGTTAAAAGGTAAGATCTCGTTAATCCTAAGCTCGCACAAGTTTCGACTTCTGAGGACAAAAATCATACATAAACGGAAAATGCACATTTCAGCCTTGAAGTAATCATTTCTTTTCTTAAATACCTGGGGAAATTGCTACATATCTCAAACTCGAAAATCCAACTATGTATACTGATCATTGTATCAGAAGATCTTCAGCAACTTTTCTTGTTAATGCGGGTGCATTCATATTAGATTTACAAGAACTTGGTGGTTGGGAATCGAGCAATGTTGCAATTTAGAAGATAACTTGAGTAAGAAGATTTCCATTGGGCGATTCTGTAAACGAAAGAGACCATCGAACTAAATAAGAATGTTGTTAGCCAAGGTTCAGCGGACATGCCTATCATTTTTTAAAAAAATGATGCAGGTGTATCTATCAGTTTTGAAAATTGTCAAAACATTCATGTCAATAGATTTTAAAATAAAATTGGTATTTAGGGTATTATAAAATAACTAAGGTATTATATTTTGTAACTAATGTGCTATGTGTTGTTGTGATGTTATGATGTTACTTAATAATTTGTAAAGATTTAACTTAAAGGAAGCTCAATTTACAATAATGCTATAAACTATTTTATGTTAGGTTAAATAGTTCATGAATATGTTCGGTGAAAACTGTATCTTTTGTCTCATGAAACAAAAAAGGAAACTCAGATCTGCCAAAATGCTTCAATAATATACTATTTATCGTATTTCTTCTGCTGTTGAAGGATTGAAGGGCATAAAAACGTCATCGATGTTATATTGAAATACAAGAATGAGTTGGGAATAAAATATCGATCGTAGCATAGCGTATCGCTAAAGGAAGGCAAATGAGGCGGTCGATGATGCGTGCCACAGGGGTGGATACTTACCACTCAGCTTGATTAGAACGGGGCGGGGGCGGCAGCCAGCCTCACACATCTTGCCGCACCCAATATAATCGCCGCCGCAAGAATGCTGCCTGTTTCGGTTACTTTTATAATGCCTTATCGAAAGCGTTGAACTGAACGAGAGACTAATTTCGTAGAGATTTGTTTCAAGAAATGTGTTGGCATTTCGCTTATATGAATATTTGAAATTTTTGGTGAGAATACAAATGCAGAGACGTAGGTATAGAGATGTACCCGAATACAAAAACTACATCAATTTCACTCTGCGATCGTTGCGCAAACAAAGTTAGCATCGTAAGGATTTGTAATCTTTCGAATAACATTGACAAAAGAGACATTTTCCAGTATGCAGCAATTTAAAGTAGTTTCCAGCTACTGAAGAATGGGAATTTCTACGACGAACATGTTTTCGTCATTCGACAATTCTTACTTGAATTTCTAACCGAAAAAAATATATTAAATCATCATACAATACGTAATTAATACCAAGAGAAATACTTGAATTTTATCAGTTACAGATAGTTTTTCCGCTCCCAGAATTTCCAACGTTTCATGACAAATCTGTTTCGGTCATTCAACAATTGATGAGTTAATTTTTAGAAGCAAAAAAAATTAGCCAACCCATTATGTTAGTGTATTATGTAGAAAAGGTAATTTCTCCATTATTCATTTTCTGGTGTTTGGGTAGTTCTCTGTATTCCTGAATTTGTTGATTTGTTGTTTTTTTGTTGAGTTATGACGTTATATCACATAAAACAAAATAGTAATTTGAACAGTTTCTTCAAAAATCTTGTTTATTTTTTATGAGTCACACACAACTATGAAAATACTTAGTGGCCAACTTTGGATGTGGGCACGGAAATGATTCGAAGTTGAAAGTGAAGAATTGATAGATCGTGGAATTATATGATACTAGGGGACATAATTTCGGAAGGTGGTCCTTTCACCAATTTTCACTTAATGAATTTTCCAATATTTTGTATTCAAGTGAAACTCTACCTGCATTCATGAATGCCATCTTCATCGGCACAAATTTTACATATTTTGAGTAAGAATTGTTTTAATTTTGGTAAAAAAAATTCCTGTTTGATCAAAAGTACAATCACTTGCTGAATCTTCGCCCTCATGGCATTTTACTCTTGATTAGGTAATAATAACAACTAAGCGTTAGCTATAAACGTTGTTATTAATATTTTTGACCAGAAATACGTGAAGTCGTCGAATATTTACAATGTGAACAATAATAATGAAATAGGAAGCTAAAGCTTTAATCAACATTATAATATATAAAGAAAAATCAATTCCAAGTGACGGACACTCTTCTAGACAAGACGGCTATGGTTGAATTTGGAACCCTGCGGTGTAATTCCTTGTACTACAGAAATCTATAGTCGATAGTTATGTCTCTGTCACTCTAAAATACTCTTCAAAAATGTCACCTCACTCATTCGATAGGAAGTATAATTTTAAGTACCCCTGGCCACAACATTTTCTAGTTCTTAGTAAAGTTCTTAGTGAACCTTGAATACATTTCGCCCTTTCGTTTTTTTTTTTAATATTTAGTTGTGAAATCACATACCTACATATTGCAGCCAGCTAGTATTAAGGCCACTTTATTTTGTTAGTGACTATAGCCTAGTTCCTAAATTGTAGATAGTGACTCATCGGTTGTACGGTTCATAATTCATAATAAGCAGGTCAAAAAATAGAACAGAAATAAGCTAGGAACTTTCCCTCCGCACTTTCAAATCCCGTAAAAAGCATAAAATGTACGATGAGGCACTATTTACAATTTCGGAACTAGACTATAGCACTACTATATGATTAAAAACAGAGATATTGCAGTTTCGTCAATTCGTCCCATATTTACACGTGATTGGCACAAGTGTTAGATAGTCATTAATGACCCAATCAAATCTCAGATTCTTGAATTTTTCTCTTATATAATTCATCTCAGAATTAGAATCATTCTGATAATAGAATGGCTGAAAGGGGCTTTGGCATCGACTTCTGTTGAACATTTTTTTCTTGAACAAATATAACCAGCTGTCGAACAAAAGTGGCAATTGAGGAAAAAATATATTACTTATCGGAAGTATCGATTTTCCGACAAAAATATTGAACTGTTTTGCCTGTCCGACAAAAAATGTTGAAACTTTGTAAAAATAAAAATTCAAAATTGTATAAAAATACAATGTTGCTTAATAATTTTAGGAAAAAAGTTATTTCTCATAAAAAGTTCTGCATGAAACCACCAAATATCAAATTTTCTCAGTCGCATAAGCGGTTTCCTAAAAAATATGAATTCGATGCTAGAGAAAAGTACCTTTATTTTTGAAGACATCAAAAATTGTTTTGGGAAAAAATTATTTAGAATTAAAAAGTATGTTACAATTACTTCTATCTACTATACAATACAAAATTTAGTTAGTTTTTATATTTTTCTTTTTTTTTTGTTAGTTTTTGAAAAAAAACTTAAAACGTTAACGTAATATTTACCACCCGTTTCATATGTGCGTATTGTTTTCGTGTCTACCAACAATTGTAAAGAGTTTTGTGTTATCTGAGGATTTGATTCTATTTACGATTGGATATTTATTCCATCGAGGAATTAATCAAACGACAGTCTGATAAATTTCACAGATACAATATCCTTGGAAGCCCGCTGACCAGAGATTTCATAGCGTTTCGAGCCCACCACACCAGGCCACGAAGGTTTTTTCGACGTTTTTCCGGGGGCCCACTGAAAATTCAATAATACATGAATCCAATACCTCGATGTCTTACGTATAAGCTAATAATAACCCCGCATAACTTGGAGGAGGCGGGGAAGTCTAACAACTATGAGACTCAACACCTACAGTATTTAACCGCCTACATAACACCGTAGGGCCTGCCCTGAAAGAGAAGACTGGATTCGGAATGAAACTGACCTATGTAGAGCAAATGAACGTTGGTTTATCGATGGTTCCATAACTCTGGAAGGCGTCGGAGCCGGAATTTATGGAATGAACCCAGTAGTGAAACGCTCATTCAGTATGGGTAAATTAGCTACGGTATTCCAGGCAGAGGTAAGTATATGCCATTGAAATTTGGGCAAGGGAGCTGGAAAATCGACAGCACACACGAAAACAATAAAAATATTCTAGCAGCACTAAAAGCGCTGTAATCCAACTGCTTTAAATCCAGAGCAGTATGGAATTGCAGAGAAACCTTAAACCGACTGGCACAACGCAACAATGTTAACCTAGTTTGGATACCAGGTCACACGGGCGTAGAAGGGAACGAAATAGCGGACTTTCTAGCAAAAGGGGGGGCAGAAATAACGTTCACTGGACCAGAACCGGTAATCGGTATAGCACATAGCTCTGCCAAAAATGTTATAACATCCTGGGCAGACAATAAAAGACTCGAGTATTGGCCTAGTCTACCGGGCCTAGCCCACTCCAAAGCATGTATTTCTTACACAAGGAAAAAACAGGAATCCGACAAACTGCTAGAACTCACTAGAGCACATGTCAAACTTATAGTAGGTTTGCTCACTGGCCACTGCAAACTCAAACACCACATGCACAAAATCGGACTTGCACAAGATGCAGAGTGCCGTCTATGCATGGAGGAGGATGAAACGGCTAAACATATTTTATGTACATGCCCCTCAGCGGCCAGAACCAGATTTTCAACATTTGGCAATAAAATAGTAAGGCCAGAGAACCTGGTAAATTGTTCTCCCAATGTACTCCTTCGCTAAGAGATTGCATATACTGGGAGACATATAACCATATAGAGTGAGCCACAATAGGCAATTGGCCGCACTGGAGGGCCTGATATGAGCCCATTCACGTTCAACCTAACCTAACCTAGGGCCTGCCCTAGGGTAGGTGTGAGCTGGTTTTGTCCGCCCGCTGACAGCTCAGCAGGGCAGGAGTAAACCCTTTGCCGCTAAATGCAATATAACTCCCTCCTACCCCCTCTGTGACTTAGTTATAGTTTTAGCATTTTTAGATATTTAATTTTTGTAACGTGTTATACATTTTTTACTGCATTTTGAATGGAATACATTTTTTGGATTTTTTATTTATATTTATTTTTACTAATGTTTACAATGATTTCATTGGCAGAGAGAAGATGTGAATTATATTGCGATTATATAAAACAAATAATTCAAATATTTTTATCTTTCTATTTGCTATTCAGGAATAAACAGCCTGTATATGTTTACATACCTAAATGTGTGGGTTTTTGTATAGCTTGGTGGTTTTGGTTAGTGTTAATACATGAAATAGGTACATGAAAAGTGAAATTTTGATTTTTTCTTGTCAACAAATTTACCAACTTCATTTTCGAACAAGTATATCGTTGTCTCATATATTCTATTTCTTCGAGAAAAAATTCAAGACAACATTGCTGTTTATCACCAATATTGTTGTCGTCAAATCGACATCTTTGGAGCGTCGGACTGCTGAAGATCCCTATTAATTTTGTCGGGCAATGGTGCCATTGAAAATCTCATTTAATTATTGTATGCTCCTAGAAATCTCAGATTGCTGCCTGTCGCTAACCTACAAGTCGTGAAATCGACACGTACAGAGTGGCGGACAAACTAGAAGCACCTAAACATTTTGTCGGACAATTTTTGTTTAGATTACTATTAGAGCTTCACTCTCGGGTTTTCATCACATTATTAATATCAAAATAATGTCTAGTTAAATTATTATATATTATATATTATTATATCTTATTGTATATTATAATAATATACAGTCGAAATTTAGATGCAATAAAAATAGTCGACTATTTATCAAGGACTTATTACCCTTGACTCTTGCCCACGACCATGAAAGGAATAAAACAATATAATCATTTAAATTTACGAAATCACTATCCGCAACCAGTTTTATTCAAGAAATCATTTTTCTGAGAAGTCAAGTGACTGCTCGGCAGGGGGTTGAATGCAATCATAACCGTTAAAGTCGAACTATCGCAGTATTGTACGGCACATGTTGGGTGTGAAATCAATTGAAACAATAAACGTATGATGTCAACATCCTGTGGCGTTGGCGCTCCTTCTCCGCACCACTGATTTTTGACAATAATATTCGATTTATTACGTGTTTTAACAATAGACACAGTTGGCCACTAATTTCGTTAGGCAGATTAGGTCACTGCATTGGGCTTTTGTAATATCGTCGAATGGAGTTGAAAAATTACGAAAAACATTCGGACTATCATGCACAAGTTGCACTGCATTTTCCTCACTATCGACACCGATTAAAAATGGAATGAATTATTGCAAACGTCAAAATTAAACATGTCACACATTTTGACTATTCCATGTATTGTCAACTTCGAACTTTGAAATCGTATAATGGATGTCAACTATGTCAACTGACGATCCCTCTCACCTTTTTATGTTTCTGGATTCATTCCAAAAAATCTGTCATTTATTAAAGTAGAATCAATTACTGGTTAGGTAGGCTTATTTGTTCGAATTTAAAATATTAAAAAAATGGAGTTATTCCTAATTGTATAGAAATACTAGAGCTTGTATACAGAGCCCCTTTGAAATGTAAAATTTCATTCAATTGAAATATCTAAATCAGTATAATTCTTGGGAACAACGTTTGACAGTAATTTTACATGGACAAAGCAGATTGATGGTGTTTGTAAACAATTAATCAGTGTTTTCACTTATTGACCGTATTAAAGACAATCATCCTTTTGAAGATATACTATGCATACTACTCTGCTATTAGTTACAATGTCATACTCTGGGGACAGGGACGTGATGTACAAAGAGTTTTTGTTTTTTAAAGATTACTTTTTAATCCCTGAAGAACTAAGAATATATTAAATTACTAAAAAACAGTGACATCCACAATTACGATAATACAAGACATAAAAGCAATTCTATTATAAGGAAAAACAATTAGTCATTTTATCAAGAAGCTTCCAATGATGCTGGTATTCGACATTATAATAAACTTCGGCGCTCATTAGGCGCAGTAAAACATGCAATATATTTTGGAAAAAGAAGCTCCTTCATTACAAATGATTTAAAAAATTTTAATGTAATACTTAGGAAATGTACTCTCCTGGTAATATTTCTATGTTATTTATTTAATTTTTTATTGTATAATCTGTATACAATGTATAATCTAATTATACTATAGAAAATGAGGTAACAAATAATGCATTTTTCTACTCATGTATAAGATCAGGTCACCCTGATGTGGGTGCCAGGTCACAGAGGAATTAAACACAAAGAAAAAGTAGAATGCCTTGCCAAAGAAGGGGCAAACACACAATTTCCCGGCCCAGAACCCTTCTGTGGACTCTCCAGAGCCCACTTAAAAGAAGAAATCTGACGCTAGGAAACCGATGAAATGAAATCTCATTGGAATAAAATATCAGGACAAGCGAAAAGACAAGTGTGTCTATCGCCAAAGAAAGCAAAACACTTTCTGGACACTGCCCTCTGGGGTATCACCTTAAAAAAAATTGTAAATCAGAGAGTGATAGTTGCCGCTACTGCAAATTCTTCGCAGAAACTGCAGAACATTTGCTGTGCGAATGCCCAGCGCTTTTCTGCAAGAGGCTTAGGAACTTAGCTCCCAGGAAACTTCGCAAGAAGTCGCGGAATCCCGAGCATCGAATAGATCAAAGGTCGAAGTGCTTGTGAGGCTGCACAGCCTGTATGACTCCTTTACAATCTACTCATGTATATGACAATGATCATTTTTCAACCGGATGCCCTACATGAAATTGATAGCTTTTCACTCTAGAGATGAAAATGAAGCATATGAACAATTTCATGCGACCCGATGGGAATATACAAAAAAAAATTATGGACTTTGACGCTAATAACAGTTAATCCCACTATTTGAATCAGCAAATGACCATCACGTCGTTTGACAGTTTATAAACATTTTCACGATTATATATTTGAAATTCTCTCTATAACTATAATTAATATGGACCCTGATAGCGAAATTCCAGTATTTTATAAACAACATCTATCGTAGAAAATATAGCATTTCATACTCGAGATGGAATACGTTTTTTCGTTCATTAGATTTCATCTTGTTGAAATAGTTATTTTTGTATCTAGTGCGCGAAATGCTACTTTAGTGATCAAGAACTGATTTCTTTTTAACGAGGCGCAGACGAGTTAAAAAAAAAGTCGAGATCACCAAAGTATTTCGTGCATGAGATGCAAACAAAATTTTTTCTAGAAACGTCAAAAATATTGTTCTAAAATAAGTAATATGCTTAGCTTAATATGAAAAATAGTATTGAACTGGCTTAAACTGTTTTCCCAAATCAAGTAATTACTGTAACTATGGAAATAAAATGGTATTTGTTGACAATTGGATTTTTGCTTGATTGAGGAACATAAAGGTTAAAATATAAAAATCCCATATAGTTTACATGCAGTGTGCGAAGTAAGTATTTCGCACACTACTTCGCGCACGGTGTCATAGTAACGAAGGAAAATGAAAAAAAGGGTCACTTCGCATATTGTTGTCAATGCGCGAACCTTGTCATTTTTTGACGTTTGTAGAAAAAATATAGTATTATCTGTCTTTCTAACCACAGCCATAACGCGGTGCTACAAATGTCATAATATATTATCATTTCCGATACTTTCATAGACTAAACTACTTATATGCTCCGGGGGAGTCTGTCGTATTGAGTGAGAAGTGCCGAGTATAATGAAACTGCTTATTCCCCAATATCGGGCAAATACAAATCAACATCATTATGTAGATTACAGCTCCACGGGCAAATAGGTATGGTCTGAAAAACGGACAAAATTCTACCCAAATTGTTCAGTGAAAAAATGGTAGTTCTGATTATAGGGTCCTAGCTGGAATGATACATACGTACGCCACTCTCGAACCTAAATATTGAAACAGTTTGTCGTGAAAGCACAGAAATCTTAGCCAAACGAGAAGGCCGGACTCACGCAAATAATCACTTACACCAGTGTTGTGGAGGGTGACTCTTTGGGTAACTGAGACCAACGCACCCCTTTGAGTGTGTATATAAGAGCATTTGAAATATGTAATGAACGTTATTTCTTTCAATTACAGTTAAACAAACTAGGAATGAATAAAAGTATATTATGAATGAATGTAGATTTAATGAAATGAGGGATATGATAACAAGTGTCAACTTGATTTGGAACCTGAGCATATCGTCGTTGACAGGAAAAACTCACCAAGTACAGAAATTATCATAATCGACATATTTTCACTAAGTATATTATCTTTTTATAAGTTATTCCTGGAAAAACTCATTATCTACTAAAACCGCGTCATAACAGTTATAAGAATTGTAAAAATTCATCAATTGCATAGTTTTATGTGATCCCGGCAGGACAAATCTTTAATTATCTCAATTGTTCAAATATGATACTTAGAGAATTCTTCTTGTCACCCGACGATATTCGAAATATCTTCCTGTAGCCTTACGTATTTCAATTGATCATAAATTTTTTGTTGTAGATATAGCAAATCTGGTAACTGATACATATCCTCTTGTTGATAAAGTTATCGATATTGGAATAGTCCTCATAATGAAGGTATACTGAAGGTATACTGAATATTCATGAATGAATATTTCAGGGATTTCTTCTCGGTGAATGCCTTTTTAACCGGAGATCGTTTACCCTCTATTCGCGTGTTGCCACACCTGTCGCAAAACAACTCACCTACGATAGTATTTATGGCTTTTGAAGAGGGGTAGTTCTCCGTGTAATAAGGATCTCCCTTCGGACCATCTGTTCAGTATTTAAGGTTACAGGAAGCATTAAAAGCAAACGAATGGACCTTGAGTTTTATAGATTTCAGGTAACATAAGGTATAATAGTGATAATGATAATAATGAAACTGCAAACAATGAAGAAAGTCTGGATTCACAACAAATTATAGACGGTGAAAATGATATTTTATTTCATTAGTTATTTAACAAGGTTCGTAACTATATAGGTACATACATTTACCTATTTCTGTCATTACATTCCAGATATTTCATTAGGATTGAGCAATTCCCTGCATTGAGTGTTCATCAAATTCAACAATAGATATTTTGTATACCTATCTATATCATAATAGAAAGGAGATGGCTTTCTATATTGGCGTACTAATTTTCTATTTCGTAATAATCATAAAAAAAAAATTATTGGACATACTTAACCTTGTATATTCCACCTCCTCAGAGCTATAATGCGGTCTCAGACTATATCTACAGGCATAACGCGGCCCTACGAGTGTTGTACTACCATCTACGACACTCGTACGGTATAGACGAGACACTGGTGTTGCCTTATGCTCTGGGGGATATCAAGTCCGTTGTGTAGGATTAGAAGTGCCGAATCTATTGGAACTACTCATTCCCCACCCTCAGGCAAATACAGGCCAATAAGCCTGATGTAGTCCTCCTCGTCCATCAAAGTAGGACGATATTCGTCATTGAGCTTTTAGCTTCTCCGAAAAGAGATCAACAAATAATTGGTTCTCTAATAGATATGGGATTTTACCGACTACCAGGACCTGCTAAAAATGAGCGGAGGGGTGACAGCTGTGCGAGCAATATCCGGAAGAAGTAGGACAGGAAACCAGCGTAGATATTGTTCTATAATCTAGAATTATGTAATTGAAACCCTGTCTCACATCTTGGGTGTCTACCCCTACAGCTCACAGTTCAGGAACACAAAATATCATACCATTCGCTCATCATTAGCAGAGTGTTTGAAAATCAAATGGAATGGAGGTTTGTAGAGAAGGAACTCATTTCTCTGATATGGGTCCACTAGGAGAGTCGGTATATTTGCATACGGCGTTAAAAAAAACAACGCTTTCATAGTCGAACCAACTATCCGATTTGAAACAGGCGCTAGTCATGACAAAGGCGTTGACGAAGAGTAGAGGCTGATTTATGAACAAATCGATCCATATTAAAAAAAATGTATTAGGAGAAAAATATTAGGCTAATTGAATTACTCTTAGGTGCTCGAAGAATATTTCCAGTTCTATTTAGAAAAAAAATGAAATTACGTAAAATCAGAAAAAAGATTTTGAAATCAATATGGATAACATGTGTGAAATTCTCAGTTATAATTTTTATAAATCACTTATATACAAGGAACCATGCATATAGTTCGTTGTTTATATTTATATTTTATACATTTTTAAATACTTTGTTGGTATTGATTTCTAGCAAATCTGCAGTCTTGGCCTGAAACGTTAGTTAGACATCTTGGTATAGAGTAGTTATTTGTGGTGTCACAAGGCAAAAAACTGTATTTTTGCAACGGCGCCGGCGAGTAAAATTGCATTGAAGAATACCTGAAAACTTCATTACCATTAAAATTATTATATCAAATGACTCCATAAGCACATCAAATATTAATGACGAAGGTTCATTATGATCCTCAAAAAGATTGTGAACACAATCTATTTGCTCCACAATAAACATAATAACCTCCCCCATTTTAATCAATCCCGTGAAGATATGACCGGCAAAAACAATAAAGTGAATACGACGTTAGTGACAAACGGAGCGTCTGAATCCGCATGAACTTGCAAACATAGGAAAGAATACGATGGGGGTGGATACGCCGGAGAGACAAGTGAATAGAACATAGCGAGAACCTGATGAAAGACTGGGGTTGTAAGCTGGCATTACATGGCTTCAATCAGACCGGAGAAGGGCATTGTTGTGAAAAGTCAGCGGGTTTTGTTTGATTAGAAAAGCAGAGCCCGTTTTGTCCCTAATCATCGTCATGAATACGGTAAATGGGTTCGGATTTTGAACGAATATGGCTTGAATCGCCAGATTGCACGAATGGGGATAATTTAAAGAGCTGACCCGAACATTGTGCTGGGGATATGTCGGGTAATCAAAGTATGAATTGAAAGAAAATCCATGTGATCCCTTTACAGCAGAGCGAAAATAAGAATACTGGATATTTACTCACGATTATATTGGTCTCAAAATAGAGAGGCTCGCCGTTGAAGCTTTCATGTGAATGAAAAAAGTTAATGAATTCTGGACAACAGTTTGCATTATCGTTATCATTTATCCAAGGGTTATGATGTTTTTTGAACTTAATCCGACACTGCCTGTAATTCTTAATATTTTTCAAAATCCTGCAGAATCCTTGCACAGTGGAATAGACAACATGTTTGTTGGGATACCGTTCGTGAAATATCCTCGCTGCTTCCCTGTATGTCCTATAATTTTCATCAACAATTAGCTGTATTTTTTCTTCGTTGCTCAACTTATTCATATTTTCAGGTAAGTTTCACTTCAAAAAACACTCTTATAAAACTACTTTTAATGGATTCACTCATTGAAAATACTTCGAACGAATTGTCAAAATTGCAACTTATCTCACCTTTCAGTTCTACCCGTAAACAATACAAAGCGATCTCATATTATGTTGCGTAGTCGATTAACTTGACTCTGTAATCGCGGAATTATAAAGATCCCTCATTTTGTAGCTAACTATGAAACAGATTTTTTTTTGGCAGAATTGATTAGGATAACCATTTCAACTGGAACCTACGAAGGTATAGAAAGGTCACAAGTTTTTTAAAAAAATATATGCATAATTCCGATTTCGCAACTCAGAAATAATCCAACTCTGAATTCGCAACTCGGAATTATCCTAATTCCGACTTCACAACTCGAAATTAGTATTATTCAGATATCGCAACTCGGAATTAGTGTAAAATAATGGCTGAGAGAATTGAATCTATTTAGATACCAATTTGAATGTACTGGAGTTTTATCTCAACACCAAACCGCAATTTTTAAACAACGACACGTGTTTTAGTCACCATGTTCCGGAGGGAAAATATAAACTCGGAAAAAATACAGCACCACCCGGATGGTCAGGGTGCACTCTGAGCAAGCATCAGACGTCAGGATTGGCATCTAGACAACTCACATTACACTTGCTTTTTCAAACAAGGCATGAGTTTGCCTATGGACTCCGATGGAATTGCGAACGAGATTTCTCATTCCCAGAACTCGAACCTGGCCAAGTGCTGGCAGAAGTTTCAACTGCCGACATCTAAGCGCTCCGCTACCGACCACCACAATACAAATTTATTCATTAGTTCTGATGATTTCTCATTGAAAGCTCAATTTAAATATCCCAAGTAGATGAATGTCACTGAAATTTTATTAACAATGAAAATTGTTCACGAGCTTTCAGATGACGCCAATTTTGGAAACTTTACCACTTATAATGTGAATATTATGTGGCTTAAGTACTACTATCCACTCTAGATTTAGTTAAAATTAAGCAATGGTGTGACTCCAATTTACTATGTTTCAACTTGAATGAAACAAATATAGTCACTTTTAAGCTTGATTCTGATATTTTGTTCTTGGAAAACCAGATTGAAGTAAACAAATCACAAACTATCTTGGTCTATTTAAAGACAACAATTTAAAATTGACTGAGTAGGTAACGACCCTGAGTGAAATAGCCTCTGGCTGTTTTGTCGTCAAAACAGTCTCAAGATAATTGAATTCAGCCTCAGCTAAGATGGTCTTTTCCTTAGTTGAGTCCTACTTGAGGTATGATATTGCCTTCTGAGTACTATGCCGCGATCAACTATTTCAATCTGTTTTCGTTTTACAATAAAAGGCAATTAGATATTAATGCAAAGTACAGTACCATGATCACTGTAAACCTCTTTTTATCAGCCAGAAAATGTAGAAACGGTATTCCTCATTCATATAAAATATGGAACAAAGTCCAGTGAAATTAGTGAAGTAAGAAAACGTAAGAATGACAAGAAATGAAGGTTTTATTCCTGACCGTTACCAAAATCCTTCTTAATAAAAAACTCCATCATTAACAAGAGTCGAAAGATGTATAATCATCTACCAAGTAGTCTAAAAAATATCACTTCCCTGAAAAGCTTCCGAAAAAACGTGAAGAAAATATTATTAAAGAAAGCTTACTATAACGAGCAAGAATATTACGATAATAAATGCATTGCATGAATAGTTTGACACTGTTTTCTTTTATTATTTATTTGAACATGTTTTTAACCGAACTGATTACCAAATTTTTGTTTGATTGACTTGTGCACCTAGTGTTCTATTTTATTATTTATTTGATTTGTTTTAAATTTTTGAAATATTGTTATTGTTAAAATTGTTATTTCCGTCAACCAGCTGCACACCTTTAAGAGTACAACCCTCAAGTCTTCGAAAGACTTGTCCGAGCTATGAAAGACGCAGCCCTTACCTTTTAACGTGTGATGTCATGCACGAGACCGATGACCATGGATCCCATGACCCTTAAGTTAAGATACAAGCGCTCTACCATAATGACCATCACGGCCCATTGGGTAACTAGGGATGAGCTTATATAGAAATGTTATACTGTGACTATCACTAATTTATTTCAAAGTGTTTGTGATTGTTTACATAAATATTTTTCATCGTTACTTACAAAATTACCTTTATATTTATATTTACTGGCATTGTTACTGTAAGAATAATATTTTTTTCGAAAGTAATTCATATTTTGATTTGATTTGACTAGACTAAACCCATGGAACACGATCAAATTGTTTAAAAAAATTGCCTTGAAGTGACGTATTTTTTTTGTAAAATACAAATTGTGCAAAGCAAACCAATAAAAATGGCGTCACTTTGAAGTCATTTCACCGTAAGCCATATTCATGTATTCATGTTCCAAATGATCGAGATTATTTTAGATTCACGTGTTCTGCATTTTTCTTTTTGTCTACTCGACTTCTTTGTAAACTACCTACTTATTTCGAGTCAAGTCGGAAATATAACTACTGATTCCGAGTTGTAAAGTCGGATTTATATTAATTTTGACTTGTGAAGTCGGATTTAGGCTTATTCTGAGTTGTGAAGCCGGAATTTTACTAATTTCGAGTTGTGAAGTTGGAAATAGGCTAATTCCGAGTTGTGAAGGCGAAACTATAATAATTCCGAATTGTAAAGTCGGAATTAGGCTGATTATATTTTTTATTCTTTGTGGCCCTTCTACGATTTCGTATGACCAGTCAGTTATGGAAGGTATTTTGCCGAAAATGTGCCTTGCCACAAAAACCTCATGGTTTTGCAAAAAATTTTATCTTGAATGAATGCTATGAAATGAAAAGGAACAATTGACAGTTTTCAAGGTTTTTGCCAATCATCACATCGCTGATGTCATCCTAAAAAAACAAACGAATTTTTCAGATCTATTCTTGAAATGCCAAATTTGTATTTAATTAGCAAAGAAAAAATCGATTATTGTAGAAATTCTCGAAAATCATATTTTTTTTTTCACCTTCATATTGTTTAATGAACTCCAACAAAAATATCTTTGAAAAATTTACTAATTTTCCGAAAAATGTAATTTATGAGATTTTGCTAATTTTGAAAAATGTGTTTTTTCATGAAACCTAAAATCAAAATTTTTTTGTAGAATCACAAATAAATATTTTTTCCATTTGTTCCATACTTTTTCAATTTTATTGTACCTACATGTTTAAAAATTCGTGAAAAAATAAATTTCTGGCTAGACATCGTCAGAAGGTAATTTCGAGTCTTGGAAAAGTATAATTACATGTTTCAATAGGGCAAGCATACTTTAATTGTTTCAAAAAAATCTTCCCAGAATTCATCATTTTGTCGTGAAAATTAATTAATAGTGTTACCAGTTCTAATAGTTATTTCTTTCGAATGCTGTATACTCCTGCCCTTGAAACGGAATCAGGCATCTTTTCAATAAAACCCCACTTCTGAAATCAATTTGCCAAATCTCCGGAATCGTAAAACAAACACGTTTTACCGAACGTTATCCTGGAAATATAATCTCGTAAACGCGCCGTATACGAGTTGCAACAAGAGGGATGTATGGTATATTTTGTAATGTATGTCCGTCCACTCGTCAGCCACATGTTGGTCGTGTGTCATGAAGTCCACCAAGTTGACACGTGTGGTCTCATCTGTACTCTGTATGCTAGAGGCAAGGTTTCCTATTTTTGTTACTTCGGCCTGTATGATTTTTCATAGTCGATTTCAAGCTGCTGTCAATACATATTAAAATAATAAGTTTTGGTCGAGTTAGGAAAACATATTGCACGAAAATAATAACAGTTGCGGTTTCGCTTGTGTGAACTGAATTTCCTTTCATTGATCTCATCTCATTCGCCATTTTCAGTGGTAGGAGAACAGTTAGTAGTTGTTTTATGTGGAATACTTGCTGAAGAAGTATTTCTTATATATACAGAACATTAGCAAGGATTTCAAATCCATATTTATATTTTTCGAACGATAAACGTCAGCTGAGTTATTATGGACATGAAGAGTTTGGAATCATAACTTACTTATTTAAGATTCGAACGATGAAAGTCACTTTGATAAGTCATTATCACATGAACTAATGTCAATGATAACATTGATAACTCGATGTGTTTGATTCGTTTCAATTCTTTGAATAATACTCTAAAGTCGTTAACAAAGGTGACATATTGAAAAGAGGTTCATTATTCATCATGTAGGAGGTACCAGATTTTTTGTTTCTTTCAAAGACACTAATAAAGCAAGCAGCATTTGCATAGAGATGATTGGTACTTCACCAACTGATATTTTTTTTAGGTTTTACCTAAGTAGTCTGCAAAAAATGTGAAATTATTGAATCTAGAAAATATTACCCAAATTGGAAAATGTTCACTTAATATAGATGGTAATAGCCAAACGATTGGGCCTGTAAACTTTATTCAAGAATCGACGACATTCTCATCTTCAGTCATGCTGCATTTAGAAGGTAGTACTCCAAACATGAAAACAATTGATGTATTCAACGATTTCACAATTATCTATTCTTTAAACTGGGTGGATGTAGGTACCACAATTAATGAATAAGTGTTCTATACTATCAAGACACTGGAGGAAACAGGTAGAGCCAGACGAGAAGACTGGGAGGTAGCAAAAACCATATGTACCCCCCAAAGAGTGAATTGGGTAATTGACTCCTTCCAACCATTCAAGTCACCCGGAATTGAGGGGTATATTTCCGGCACTTTTACAAAAAGGGCAAACGGAACTACTGCCATTTATTATTAAAGTAACCAGATTCGGTCTGGCGCTCGGGTACATACCGAGCAACTGCAGGAGAGCAAGGGTAACCTTCATTCCGAAAGTAGGAAAGAAGGATCGTAACCTCCCGAAGTCATTCAGACCAATCTGTCTCTCATCCCTCTCACTAAAGACAATGGAGAAGATGGTAGATAGTAGATTAGAACCAAGTTACTGGAGAGGGTGCCATTACTGTACGTGCTTACCGAAAGCATCCAGAGATCACTCGAGCATACAGAAATGGCTCTATGTGCCTTCTTAGACATAGAGGGGGTATTCGACAACACCTCTCACGAAGCAATAAATAGGGCCCTAACGAACAAGGGAGTGGACAGAACCACATCCGGATGGATGTGCCAAATGCTGGCAAGAAGAAGTGCTGAAACGGAAGTGGGCGATATCTGCTTTCGGATCAGCACAAACAAGGGATACCTACAAGGAGAGGGTACTACCACCTCTGATGTGGAGTCACATACTAGACGAACTACTCGGAACACTAACCGGAAACGGAGTCACTTGCCTTGGATATGCTGACGACATAGTCATTATGGCCAAAGGCAAATTTGAAGGAATCCTCTGCGATCTCATAGAAAGGGAGCTAGAGACTACCAGAAGAGGGTGCCTTTCTATGGGGTCGAGAATTAACTCATCAAAAACCACAGTGGAACCATTCACTAGAAGAACAAAGTTTCAGCACCTAATAGCTGTTCGCCTCGACGGAGCAGACTTAGAATGGAATCAAGAGCTGAAGTATCTAGGGCTTACCCTAGACTCAAAACTACTCTGGAACAGACACGTAGAAAAGATCGTTACCAAGGCAAAATCATCACTGATGGTGTGCAGGAACATTGCAGTAAACACGTGGGGCTGTAACCCATCAATACTGCGATGGATGTACACCATGATAGTGAGACCTATGTTCACCTACGGAGTAGTAGTGTGGCACGGCAGAACCGAACTCGCCATAGCAGAGAAAATCCTGGAGAAAGTGCAAAGACTAGCATAGGTATACATAAAGTTGTATGACCGTTGACTAATTGATTTTGGAGTGGGTGGTATTTTGTGATGGTGATTTTTTCGAATTTGGTGATTGATTATGAGGTGAGTTTGAATAATGTTCTTTGCGATGTTATTTTATATAGATTTTATTAGAAAAGTCAGACGAAAATTTAATACAGAGCTTCACGAAATAGTACTTTAGATGGATATTGATATTCTTCAGACCTAATCAGTTTGTGAAACCTTTTTTTCAGTATTTCCAGAGGATAAACATATGTTTTCAATGCCCTTCCCCATCTTACTATACAATATTGCAAGGCTTAGGTATGAAAATTTATTCCAGGTAACTCAGTGCAGTTGAAACAGTTTTTCATTTGCCAACAGAGTCTTAAGATGCAGGTATCCCAGGATTAATCGTCCGTTCTTTACCATGAAGTTCCAGCGAAGAAATATTCGAAAATACTTCATTCCACATTTTGTAATTTATCTAAATACTTCTTACCTATTACTGAGAAACGAATAAGCATTATATGCTAATATATTTTCATATTTTTTCAAATTCACAACTGAATTACAGCATTCATCAATATTTATCCATTTCATCAATGTACCAACACAACAAGTTATTTATGCGTGAATAAAAAATTGAATGCAATTTCATTTGATTTGAACAATGAATATAGTTCTTCCTACGGAACACATTCAAAACTGTCAACTTGTTTGTCTTTTCATTATCAGACGAGTCACCCCTGGACTTCCAAACTCTCTAGTCTGTAATTTCAACAATATTTCTCTTGCGTGCTGTACGCCACGCGTTAGACTAAATACTATCGAATGGCGATCTACTCATTGTCGAGTGAATGTTTGTTTTCTTTATAAAAGGACACATGTCAGAGAGCTATAGAATATTATGTTCTGTACCTATTTTCCTAGGCCGCTGGGAGGCGGTGTGATGGAGCGCCAGTCCTTTTCATATTGGCCAATGCTCTATATCTCTATGAAATACTCAAAATTCACTTTGAACAGATCGAGCAGTTTGGATTCTTCATTCCTCACTGAGAAAAATAATTTGCCTGAATTTGTAAGATTTGGCTCCACGATCAAGAGATTTTTCCATATCGTCTTGATATTTTAGGTGAAAATCAGGTAAAAATAATTTCCAAGGTTGAATCTTCAAATACTGATACTCGTCATCCAGTCACAGAAAATAAACAATCAATATTTATACCACTAAGCTACGACCCCCTTCTATTTGCTTCATGGAGACTTATTAATTTTTGTATGATACACTCACTTTTCAGCTGCAGATAAATCCAGAAAAAACTTGTATTATCCTGCTACTGAGCATGGCAAATATCCATTAGTTCAAGGCAAAGGCAAAGTTTCTTTTCCTGGTGACTAATGTTACATACGCATATGATGTGTGTTATCCAACGCTCCTTTTATGTCAAGAAACGCTGAGGGTGCAATTTTTTCATTCGAGAGAGATTACTCAATACTCCTCGCCATGCTATGGTGACCCGTCTTACAGGATTTTTCCTAGTTTTTCATCGTTTTTTCACCGTTTCAAGAATTTACGACAAAAGGCAAATTGGTTGGAATATCTTGGCATGAGCAATGAATGGCTTCCCTTACTTGGGTATGATAAAACCACTACAGACAAAGTATGGTATGAATTGAAGATTTATTCAGCCCATCCAACTTTTTTGTAGGTGATGACCACAGGTTCCTGCTGTTGACACCAACACGGCTGTTTGCATGTCTGTGGAGCGCAACAGGGCATTATTCTCTTCAGAATATCTATGATTCTCACATTAGAATGCTAACAGGGTTCACAGGATCGTTTTTCGAAATCTCTTTTCCATTTATCTCTCTTCACGACTCTTTTCTAGAACGAGAGCGCTTCATTGCATTATCCCCACTGATTGGTTTCGAATCAATACTTAAGATATATGTGATCCTTCTCCGTATGGGATTTCCAGCTATTTCGTCTAGAATCAGAACTTGCTGTTCCCTCTGTTAGAACGCATTTTGAGGACAGATGACCGCTTTCTCAGTTCCCTCGATCCCTCACTCGAATAACTTCACAGACTGGAAGTTTACCGACAGGAAGCTATTGTATGTCTTCCAGTCTTGTTTTCCTCGAGTTTCTTCAGGTCATGTTTTTGATACTTGATCTTCTGATGTACGAACTGGGCTGATCCAACTGGCATCTTACTCCTGTGTTCATAATAACAGAGTTTCTTGTCAGCACATATTCGAAGAGAGGAGGTAAGTGCAGCTAACAATGGAAAAAACCGAAATCTCTTTCAGTGAGAGTTTCCCATTTATTGTCATCGGGTCTTCGGAACACACATCCTGATAACCTCTCAGGTTCTCAAACATAGATCATCTAAACCCTCAGTTATCCTAGACCTCTCAGGCATCCCTTTTAAGAGAACTAGGTCGATCTAATCGACCATAAATCGACGAGCTGACGTAGCAGTGACTGTTTTACTTCGTTTTTGTAACAAATTTGACGTCTTCCTGGTTAGAAGGACCTGGCTATAGGAGGATCCTCACGTAAAATCATTCTCATCCCAGAAAAAAATTATACGATTTAGAACTTAGAGCTTAACGCGGGTCTAAGCTAGTCCTGAAGACTCTTCTTACACGCTAAGTTCTTGGTAGGTACTCAATGTCATTTTTTTGGATAGTAGGTATGTTTGGAGTTTTGTACTTAGCAGTAAAATAAAATTGTTTTGCGTATTTCCCATACAAAAGGTTTGTCTGCAATTGTCGAACATGAATTTCAGTATCCTAGAATGATGTTCCGAATATAAATGTTTCCATATTCACAATATTTTATCAGGTAGGTAAATATGCTCCTGTGCCCGGACTATCGAATGATTAATTATTCACTCCACTATTGAATATGAATGGGGAGGATATATGTCACCATAATTTCTTGATGATCCAATAACGTAATAACTCTAATGGCAAGTTCTGTTGATCATTGCACGCTACAACGCTTTTAGCGGTAACGTCAGGTTCTATTATGGGTTCATTTATAATGTAGAGGGAAGTGATATATCCATATACTTCTAGAGTATCGACTAGCTTTCTCGTTCAGAATATGTTTGAAAAATAAAAACTTTCTTGCCATCAATGATTTTCATTTTGATTAATTAACTTACTTCCACTAATTGGTTGATTTTGTGGGGGTAATGAGGTAATCTATGACGAGAAACAAATTTCGCTTGATTTTTAATTTTTTTATTTTCAGGCAGGTTGAAATCTCAATATATCCGTGACTTATACCTATGGACCGCACTGTATACTTTTATTGTAAATTTATTATCCTCAATGAACGCTGCTTTGATGTTAGTGCCATGGTATTAAATAAACATTTCGAACATTTTTCATGAAGCATATAATATAAGATGGGCTATAATTGGAACTTAATAATAGATCTAGCGACATTTATAATGTGAAAAGGATTGAAATTTCCATCGACAATTAGCCGCAATGCCGTATATTAATATCTTTTTGAAAAAGTTCAAATTTCTTATACTATGTGATGATTTTCAAAAACCTCGCTCGCGAATATTGATCACTATCTCTTATTTACTTTTGAAATTTGATTTTTTATCACACGCTTTTATTTAGTTTCACCTGTATGTATGGGTGGGCCATAGAACAAAATGGAGAATCAATTATGTTTCAGAATAACATTTTATAGGTCTTAAAAACAGCAGAATTGAATGGATAGAAATGTTTTATGATCCAAATTGAAATTCATCTAATATGTTTTTATAAAAAACAATAAAGCATCATACGCGAAAACAGTAGAACCAGAATTCATAGGTCTGAATTCGTCAAGATGGGAAAGTGACCGAAATGAGAAAATAAAGTAATTGCAAATCTCAATAACCTAAGCTCTTCAAAATATAAAACGATCACGCTCAAAAAATATCGAAATGTAATTCCATCAAAACAACATATAATCTTATCTAAAATCGTAAATCCAAAAAATTATCTGAAAATTAATCTGTAGTAACATAAAATCCTTGGAAACAAAATGTGTCAGACTGAAAACGGTCAGAATCGAAATCTAGCAGAAATTGTGGAGGGGATGAGCGAATTGATTCCGATATTAGAATTTAGTAATATTGACCGCACGCTGCTCCATCTCTGAGAGACTAGACCCATCCGTTATCCCCTCTCCAAATTCTGATATTTTTCGGTTCTGTCCTTTTCGATTCTACTATTTATTCTTCTGATTATTTTCAATATGGAAATTTTAGGTTAGGTTAGGTTAGGTTGTAATATTGACCGCACGCTGCTCCATCTGTGAGAGACTAGAGCCATCCGCTATCTCCTCTCCAAATTCTGATATTTTTCGGTTCTGTCCTTTTCGATTCTACTATTTATTCTTCTGATTATTTTCAATATGGAAATTTTAGGTCATGTACTCTATGGATTCGACGATTTTAATTCTTATAATATTCTGTTCCGATATTTTTCCACTTCTACAAAATATTGATTTTCTGATTTGCTGATTTGGTCAAATATCTGTCTTCCCATTTTCTGTCATTCTCCTTTGACGGTATTACAGTTTTATTTGTAATGTTCAGTTCTTCGAAAGATCGATACGATCATTTATGATTCTAGAATTTTTAGATTTTTAGATTCTGAACCATTTCACTTCTCTAGAATATCTTTACTGGGTTTTATTGGTTCGATACTTTTAATTCATAGTCAATTTCAGTTTGAGATTTTACTTTTCTGATGTATTATATGTAATCAATGTATGTTTGTTTGTAACCAACTCCTTTAGACTCAATTTTGATCCACTTTGAACGGACAGATTTTATTGAAACTTTGTACACTTACCAAGAAACGGTGACAATAAGATAAGTTTCCCGCTGCCGACAATGTAAATAGTCCATACATGCTTAGCAACAAAACAGGTAAATGGTATATATCATTCGTTTAATAATTCCTCTTGACAACGGAATGTAAATAGTGTCATTTACATGCCTAGGGTAATAATGACCTTGACTTTGACAAGTAATACCTTCAGCTTCATTTATATCAATTTTTGGTCATGAGACTTTTTGACTATTATTGTTGTCAGTTTATTAGGTAACATAGTTACACGCACAAGCAACTTAGAATAAAATAGCGGAACGAATAATCATGAAGGAAGGGTAAGAAAACAAACTTGAATCCAGACAAATTTTGATAAATGTCAACTAGCAGCGCGAAAAACTTAATAAGAATAACACGGAATGTATCGACTGTTAACATCCTCGGCAAGCGACATACTTAAATAACTATTAATGAGTTTGTCTCATTATCCTGATTCCTGATTAGGGTCGCCAGAGTTAAATAATTTGCCCCTCATATACTCTGTGTGGGAGCCTTCGTCAGAATTTTAAAAAAGCATAAACTGTTGACAGCAGTAAATATTATTGACAAACATCAATCGTATGAGTAAAGTTGACAGCTTCAATAGAATGTTAATAATTTTTTTGTATCATAATTATCAAGATGGCTATAACCAAAAATGTTAAATCAAAAGCGTTTTCCAAAAAAAAAAATAACTATTGACGTTTCTGGATGACATTTTTTAAAGAAAAAGTTATTGCCAGGCAACGGAAAATAACTATTAATTTTTGTACTTGGATGCTTGGTAGCGAGGCAGTTACATGCCGGACTTCGAAACTCTCGCTTGCATTTGGTCAGGTTCGAATGCTGAGAATGAGATTTATTTTTCTATTACATAGGAGTTGATAGGCAATGTTATTTGTCTAGATGCCATTCCCGAAGTCAGGTGCTTGCTTGGAATGCGTGCCGACCACCCAGGATGGTGCTCTAGGTTTTCGGGGTTTCCCACAGCTGAAAACTAAATGCGCCACCAAAAATCAGTAAGTTGCCCAGGAGCGTTATGGCAAATAATAATAATAGCTGTAATCTACCTGGCGCACAGGCTGTGCCTTTGGGTACACTCTATGAGTGTTTATGAGGGAGGAAATATTTGTAACCTACAAAATTATTCAGAATGAGTTTTTTTTGAAAATATTCACATTTTGAAGACCATTAACACATTTAAAAATACATTTTCTTGGATTTCTTTTTGGTCTATAACCGTCTGCTTGATCTGATTAATATTAAACGAAGTTCTGAACATTTTGATGTATCCACATCATGTCAGATTACAAAAGTTGCCATCAAGTGAAAGAAGTCAAACATACTTCAACCCATTGAGACGATGGACGTCCGAAACCCAAGTATGTAGGTATAGTTTTGGAGGCAGTTGAAAGCTTCAAGGCAAAAGCCTATGCAGACCACCTGTGAAATAATTGAAACATATTGCGGTGGAGCAGGACTCTCAGTAAACCCGACCAAAACAGAGATGATCCTATTCATGAAACAAAGGAAGAAAGACGAAATCAGGCCACCGACCATGTTTGACCGAGAGTTGTAGTATAACAGTTCAAATACCTGAGGGAGGTCCTGGACTCCAAACTTCCATGGACGCTGCATGTAGATAGGATTATACAGAAGTCGGTAGCTATTGCAACTGAGGACAATTATAGGACGCAATTTGGGAAACAACCCAGAGATTATGCGCTAGCTGTATAAGGCAGTCGTAGGACCACAGATCCAATATGGATCCTCTGTATAATAATAATAGGTCTTTATTTTCCAATTGTACATTGTACATTGTACATTGTATTACGAAAAAAGTGGAAGATCAGCTGATTATGTTCTGCGACACAACCTCTGTTTTCCATTTTAAGCTCTTTCGTCTTAAGCAGGTATAGTGGTCAGGCGCATAGAACAGCACGATAGGCCGAAAGTTAGGCAAGGATCAGTGGTTGGCCTGTTTGGTAAGCAATAATAGGCGCAATGAGAACGACTCCAACCGCGGTGTTGGAGGTATTGCTGGAGCTACAGCCGCGCCGCTTCCGAATGGATCAAGAAGGAGGCAATGGCGACACATCTGAGGATGCGGCACTCGGGGATCTGGGTGAATGAAGGAGCGATTATAGGTCATCCTAAATCCGCAAAGTAGGTGAAGCAGGAGATTCCTATTTCTGCCCTCAGAATGAAAAGCGCACAAGATAAACTGCGATGGAATAGAAAGTTTACTCGCTGTTCCGAGCATAAAACAGTGGAAAGAAAATACAGTGAAGTTTCGCATAGCCTGTGCGAGTAGAGACCGGATCTCATTATTTTTTATCGTTGTGCTTTGGATTGACTTTCGGATTCTCTGTGGCATATTCACTTTTCCGCTGTAGTAATACCCGGAAAATCTACAGTACTACCCCGGGTGGTCGGTGTGCATTCCAAACACCAGATGTCAGGATTGGCATCTAGACAACTCACACCACAGTTACTTTTCAATTCCTAGAAACGTTACAAAAATTCTCTCAGATACAGGGATCGAGCTTGGCCGAGCGCTAGCAGAAATTTCAACGGCCAACATCGGTCAACTGACATTTAAGTAAGTTACCTATGCCCTTGTTTATAATCGATGGTATAACTAGATATAAACATACTGAAGACAGAAACTTTTGAATAGTTCCGTAGTTTGTCTTAACTTTTTGTGAAATAGAAATCGTCTTTCACAAAAAAAGAGAAACATAATTTTCAAGTTTACATTTTCAACTCAGTTCGGCGGTACGTATACCACCACTGAATGAGTAATGCCAATGGAAAATGAATTTCTAATGAAAGGAAAACTCATAACAAAAGATTTACAAAAAGAAAATGCGTAAGAGTAAGATGGGCAGCCATAATATTTCTTCTTTGAAGGGAACTGGAGGATTCACTTCGGTTCAGATTAGCCAAGTTAGTATTAATAATTCAACAAATCCAGGAGATTTTCCCGTCTGGAGGCCACGCATACCTACTGAAAAATGTATGGAGGTTGAAGGTAAAGATTCACAAAAGAAATATGCCTACGGAACTGTGATTAGGTATACACAGGTTTTAATGAAACGTAGATATTTTGGTGTTGGAGATCATTAGTATGGTATAGTTAACTCTCTGTAAAGAAAATTAAATAATTTCAGTCAGAATACTAGTTACGATAAGTCAAATTTTAATTGTAAATAATGGAAGAATATAATTTGATTGAGTTTGAAAGAGAGGAAAAATATCAAGGTAATAGGAAAGATTTTTGCTTTCGAAAAAAAAAAATCTCAGAACTCTCATTTTTGCAACGTTCTCAGACCTCGAACAGGAAGCCTGAATAAATGCCATCAACAGCTTCTAGACTTTATACCGCCATTTCATCATAGCTTCTACAATAAACTAACAACTGCTCAGCCAGGTAAAAAAAGAAAGAAAATTATATAAATGTAAATTTTGAAAAAAGAAAATTGAAACATCATACAAAAGGAAAATATACAGGTTTGCTTCAAACTATTTACCTTCATTTCCCAAACATTGGGATCATGTTACTTACCTCTCTTGGCTTGTTGATGCCTCATATAATGAATCAAGATAAATTATATTTCGTGTAAATACTTAAATTTATTAAATTGCAAAGCGCTTTCGGCTATTATGCCATCATCAGTGCGGTACTCGTCGAGTATATATCTGAAGTTCCATAAAATCGACAACCATTGATATCAATTGATGTGCTTCGGTGGAATGTCAAATCAAACACATCGATTAAAACGACAATATATAATAGTTAATCAAATATATGAAATGATTTGGAAAGAGAAAAAAAAACAAAACAAAATCTTTAAACAAGTAGGATGAAAATAAACAAAAAAACGTATCTGACAGAGAGTTTATTAAAAAAAACACAAATAAGCTGTGTGGGAGGTGTCTCCTATATTCTCCTACTAGCTAAATGAGCCTAGTGGAGACAGTCCTACTGCATATACTCAATCTTGAGCGGTGTTCTGGGAAAATATGGCTTTGTAACATTTCCGTTATTATTCTTATTATTATTTATAAATTTTAGACTTCGAAATCAGAGTCTCAGTGGTTAGTTGCAACAATAATTTTTCATATCATAGTTCTTACTCATCTTTGACTTATTTATAGCAGCTAGAACATATCTTCCATATCGAGTCCACGTCCCGTTTATTATTTATTATTCATTTCTAGTCCAAGTTAGGTACCCGAGGCCCGCACGGTCGCCTAAAAAACGTTATAATTCATCTTCAATGTTTAACACTAGCTAACTCTCCCAAAATCTGTTCCAGTCCAAGAGAGATTTTTCTATCCCCAATGGCCGGATAGCAGAAGCCTTCCTACTCACAGATTTGAAGCCTCTCTCATTCGTTAATTCCGTAATTTATTTTTTTCTAATACTAACAATACAATTTGTACCACCCAGTCCAAAATGGCTTTGGCTTTGTCGTAATTTTTGTTATACTTACAAAGTTTCTGTTGAATTTCAAAACGTGTCTGAGAGCAAAATATTCCTCGCGTCAAAATCTGTATCAGACCGCAGTCGCTGATTTGACGGTTTTTAAGTCTGTCTGGAACTGAATATTTATTGCAACATGACGTGTTTCCGTTGTTTAGGAGTTAAGATTAGCTTTTTTTCAATCATTTCATTCATTAAATTATTGACTTGGCCGAATACATGACAATGAGTCGAGAAAGATTAATTATTTTCGCAACCAAGAATTTGTTCGATAATTGTACTTCGAGGTGGGCTGTTATACAGGATGGTATTTTAAAAATAATACCTACTCCGTATGAGTATTTAAACGGTATCCGTTCCCCAGAGGCAGTGAAGAACATTGTGGAATCTTGGATACTGTTCTATCATGCACTGTTCTTCTTTGAAATAAATGCAAGTATATTAGCTGTGTGCTAACAAATATGTAATATATATTATTACGTGTTACGATATTTTTATTTTATCACAGAAACCACAATTTTTTGAGGATGAATTATTTTATTGAATTGGAAACTTAGGCAAAAATCTAATTGTTCTTTTTCAACATCATACCTATCGATCTCAACCCCAACTAATTTCTGTAAATTTCTATAACATAACATACTATTTTTATTGACCATTCTCATAATCCTCATAATATTAAAAAAGCACTCTTTCCTCTTCACCACAATGGTAAATATTCCCCATCGCATTTTTCAAACAATTAGCTTCTTTCACTTTCGTGCCAAACTTGTCTGTGGTTACTGGAATAATAGTTGTTAAAGTTGAAACTTTGGCCTTATATTAATCATAAGTCAAAAGAATGACTGGAAATATCACATGTTTCTAAACTCTTGGAATTCTAGTTTTCTCGATTTATAACTCATTTCTTCGTGTTCATGCATCTTCTGATAAAAAATATCACACATCAATTAAAACTTCGACACAACACCGCGTGAAAAAGGCGATCAATTTAGAGGAATAATTGATACAGCACCATCGGACAAATTGAGTTAACTTTACATGCAAAAAATATGGCATATATTCGCTGAAAGGATCGTCAACAGATGGTGCATTTTCTATTCCATTTGAGCATTAGCACCCTATCTGGCAAAGTTAACTTTGGCCACTGAGGCTACAGCAGTTGTGCAGAGTACAGGGCTGTATCAAGCGAGGTTTCAAGATAGCGTGTTCTCATTACTGTGATCTTAGTATTCATCAGTCTATTTTTATTATTTAGCCGAAGAAAATAATCAGATACTTTTAATAATGATTTGATGTAGGGAAGGGAGCATAATGAAAAATACTGATGTTCAGTAAAGATTCAATCAGTTCTTTTCTTTTCTCATGTCAACAAAATATTACTGAAATCGCATGGCAATGTTCTTGTCCTGTGCAGTTGAATTTGAAGACTTTGGAAACAGAAAAGGGCGAATGAACAGCTTTTTAATAATTGTCAACTGAATAATTACTGGCTATTATTTCTGATAAACACCAGAAAATCTTTAATGTACTTTGAAAATGCATTCTATTTTTTTAATAATTTCTTATCATATTGCACATTAAGGTTCCTCACGAAAATATTTATGGAAAAACCAAGTTATAATATAGGTAATAATAGCGAGTATGTATTCATGTTAATTTGTCTCATTCTCTGAGGACTTATACATCAACGTTTTGGTAGCCACTTAAACATTGCCCCGTTCTGAGAGTAAGCGAAAAAGACATTTATTAATGATGATTCTTGCACATAACATTCGTTCACAAAATGACAAATCAGTCAATACATTCATAACAAAAATGTTGAAATAAATTCCATCAACAAGGCCCAAAGAGAAATGCACAATTTTCATCAGACTAGTCAAAAATAAAATTTTAATACAATACTCCCGGCCCGGAGGTTAATAAGTCCATCTTCTTCTTTGGATACTGGTAACTCGGTAATCTGTCAACGAGGTTAGTTGCATCATCCAAGTGGTGAGGCTATGCAAAAAAACATCGTTGAGTTCCGTCTGCCATCAATAACCCTAGGTGCATTTGTAGTTTTAAGCCGACAGCCGTAGACACAATGGAGGTTTTATGTAATAAGTTTTATGTTTTGGAATTTTGGATATCAATTTCACAAATCAAACAAGATGCAAAAAAGAATTGAAAAATGAATCTTGAATTTTACCAAGATTGTTGATGGGGCGTGATCAGAATAAGCATGGCAATGATAGTTTCGCGTTGAAAAAATATCCAAAATTATGAAAATTAATACTAAAAAAATAAAACTTCCATTGTTTTTCAGCCTTTAGGCTGCACATATTGTAAGTTCAAAAAAGGTAAGAGATATTTTTTAAATAAACCCATTTCACTTAAAAAAAATCATAGTGCTCCATCATTTACTATAACATTGGTACTATCTTTTGCACTAAGAGAAAAATTGAAAGCATTGTTCATTTTCCTGTAAAATGCATGTTTAGGAACAAGTACTTGCATAGTAATAGGTCCGCGGGTCTTATTATCGGAGGTGGGCCGTATTACCGAACGTAGTGGTTGTATTTCTTTTCTACAAATCAATTTACTTCTTGCTGGTCTTAGAATGAGCAAAACTTCCAAGAATATTCGGATCCAAATAGTCTGAAGAGCAGATGCGAGCAGCTTTAACAGTCATACGAAGCAATTAATTTCATCGAAATGAAGCAGAAAGGTTCGGCATTCCAAGACAAACTTTAAGGAACAATTTGCAATCTGTAAAAATCACGAAAAGATCAAGAAACAGAATTTGCATCGAATTATTTGCTATTGCTTTGTTAGTATGCCACTGACCCCTTCAATAATACGCCATCAAGTGCCCAAATTTTGTGATCTCGTCAATATGAAACCCAATTTTGACAAGGGAAAAGAAATGGAGAAGAGTTGGATATTAAAGTTTTTGTTAACCAGTTTTTTAAAGAATGATTGATTTTTCTCTGAATTTTATAATGTTTATGAGTTTCGTAGAGAATAATGTTCATTTTTGGTTTTTAATAAAATTTTATTCAGTTTCTATCGTTTTCTATTGACAAAAATCCATATATTATGCATTGCGAACATAAGACAATATTCTTAAAATTTCATTTTACGAATTACCTAGGTATTTCGGAGAAAACCCCTCAGAAGCAAGGGAGATCCGCAACCTACAGCTTACGTAAAAGTGAATTCTGAACCTCTTTAGCTCAGTGACAGGCGTTGAGGATTGAACACCACTTCGCTGGGTAGGAGAAAATATTCTTGGAGTTTGCATCAGGTCTTCTCAGGCCTTTTTTATAATGTTCAAGTTTTGTATGTGGCGGCGTGATGATGTGATTGTGTATCCAACCCATAAACCGATGATCCGTGGATCAAATCCTGATTCGTGCAAGAAAACTACTTTGAACCAATGAAGCTCGCGGTTTCTCAGATTGTTCTTTGCTTTTGAAGTGTGATCATGCTTCTCAACAGAATTCAAAACTTTTATTTCCAATGAAACTACAAACTTCCCATTGGTATTTATGAACTTTCAACCATAATTTGGGAATGAAAATTGGCATAATACGATGACAGTAGTGTGTGCTGACTACAGTGGTTCTTCATAAATTTAAGACTATAACAACTAAACTGTAATTTATTGCTCAATCAATATGATCAACCCAATGAACTTGCTTTCGTAAAGTAACCTCCGTTTTACTGACATACTACTTGTTATTTCATCATCTGAATCTTCAAAGAGTTCAAACAGTTCTACCGTTAACAAAAGGAGCAATTATCATTTAACCTTTTTCAAATATTGGAATGTACCACTTTAGTAGTAGTTTTCAACTTATCCAGATCATCATTAACAACCAACGTATTCGTATCATCTGCATAACAAATATAGGTACATGTTTGAAAAATGTTCAAGCGGGTTTTTGCTCCATTCGTTTTGACCCTGCAACGTTGGTCTAGACATTAATGTTTTCTACTTCCAAAATCTCACCAAACGATGCGAATAATCTTTGCATAGGCGAAACGGGAGGCAAGGCATGATATTGTTTAAATTTTGATGTTAAAAGTGCTCTTTCCGTCAACCAAGAGACTTGTGCTAGCTCGGACTAACTTTTAACGTGTGATGCCATGAACGGGACTGGTGACTGCACTAGGATTTGAACCCACACACGTACCGATGATTGGGTTATGAAACGACTACTTTGACCAAGCGCCATCATAGCCTATATATAGGATATATCCACGAATACCAATGGGGGTGACCTACCCCTACCTGGCCCTGTCTGGGGCTATAAGTGTTTTTTACGCTGTTACACCTTGACTTACAGCGAGAAGTCTTCAAAGACACAAAAAATTGAGGGAGTTTCTGTATTTATTGAAAAAATATTGTAAGCATGAAATATGCTTGTGAAATGACTTTATCACATACGGCTGGCTATACTTGAAAATTAACCTCTTTTGATTGTTGGCAGTTGGACTGCAACTGGATCCTGTAAGCGTCTCAGGTGTTTTATTGATTAGAAAAATTGTTCATATTTTTCTGCTATTAACATCAAAAACATAGAGCCGGACCTGGATTTTCGTAAACGTACTGAATAACTTCTATGGGGTAGCAGGTTTAATTCACTAAAGCCTTTTATCGTTTAGCTATAATCGTCTATGATCTCACTTTTATTTTCGTGCTCCATTTAAATGGAACCAACACCCTCAACGAGAACATTCGGATATTCATACGATTTATTCAATTGACGCCATCTTCACGCTCCGGTACTTTATAAATCGAAAGGTTTACATAGTTGAATTTGATAATAATATTAAGTGTTACATGAGCCCAAACAAATGTTGCAAAACAAACTTCTCTATTAATTTTTGCGTTTTGTGCGAGAAGAAAAATATGGAAAAGAAAAGCAAACAAAGAAATAATTCTAAGAAAACAAAGTATGAATGAAGTAATGAAATCTAAAAGATATTAGATGGCTGAGACACGAATGTAGAATATATTTGTTGTATAAATGATACTTATTCAACTAACCCAAATGTATAGATTAGAGATTTGAAAATGAAGAAATAGAAATTATTAGCTAATAAACTGGGGTTAAACTTTTCAAAAAGGATTGGTATTTATTTGGAAACTTTCGAATCCTTTATGTATCTTGTCGATCTGAGTTCTTTCGAATATCTTAACTTTTACAATGTGTATATACTGACTTGTTTGTGTGAACAAAAAAGAAAATATTCCAGTTTAGTAATCCTACTGATGAAGTTGACTTGGTTAACGAAATGCGCATCTAGGAATGAAATGTGGTGAAGGGGAAAACTTCTGTTCTCATTCCAGTTGTTGTTTTTCTAATACCTAACAATGAAGGCGTTCTCATTAATAACCATTTGAAGATACCCAGATATCTTTTGCGAGTCCTTTTGGTGAATTTCAGCTGAATCATTGGGTGGTTTTCACGTGAAATAGTACAGACATACAACTAATTTGCACCCTCCAAGATTGAGGCCCGGGAGAAAGAACTACTAAAAATTGAAAATGCCTTGACATCCACACCACACCAGCTCACACAGCGATTCCACATGCTACTGATTGGCGGTCAACAATTTGGAGTGATCGGTGTGATCACCTATTACGCGAAGCTCCCTGAGATGAGTTTAGTTTCAAAGCATGATTTTGCTGTACGTAGTATCTCCATAATACTGGCTGAGGGCCTTGTTTGCCGTGCTGATGACCCTTATTTCTTTAAGCGGCGGACTTCTTGAAAGCCAAAATACTGAAGGTAGGTACAGTTCGATTTTGTATCTTTACCCATGCGTCATCAATTTATGATCGAAGAAATCGCACACGCTCTATCGAACATCTCTTTCTAACAACCGCTATGAGCGAATCAAAATTTGTTAACATTTGTCTACTAAGCTAAGAATTATGGTATTGTGATTATGACGCACGGGTAAAGATATAATAGTCGAACTGTATGGTTAATCGTAGTTCAAGCCATGTTGAAGTTGACGCTGGCGTCGATGGAGGTTCTGTCTTTGTTTCATCTATTCGAGGGTATCGTTATCTATCTGATTGCCTGGTCGTCTGTACTAGTTTCTGTTGTAACAGACACAGACACACAGTCATGCAATGATAACTTTTCATGAACAATTAGGATAGTTCAAAATGAGTATGTGTCCATAATTCTGTGAAACATTTGTTTGTTCATTTCGTTTAGTTTGTTGTTGAATAATCCAAAAGAAATCATATCTCATAGAAGTCCAGAAAAAAATTATTCAATGAGATATGCTTGAAATGGCCAGAACTGAAATTATCTCAGCTAATTCATACATTTATGGAGATGTGCAAACTATAGGTTATTTAATTCTACCATGTTATTTAATTCTGCCATGCTATTAATGCAACAGACGAACGTTAAGTGACTGGCTGAATATACTCTGGCAATTTCAGCTTCCACTAATTAATTCAAAAATTCTACGGAATTACTCATTGGAATTTTAATATGCATTATACCCGAATAGCAATTAATGGTATTTAATGTTGATTCATTTTAATACTTTGATATTAATAAATATTTATCATATATTGACTCAATTGAAATATACCTATCACAATTTTTTCATGAACTGAATGCCTGGTTGTGATTTTTCAAAACAAGGTAATGATCAATACCCATTTGACATTACACTCTTTTTAATGCAACTTTATTGCAACTGAAACTGCACGCAATAATTTTATGTACATTTTTACACTTCACACTTTTTTTGGGACTCTCACAGCAGTTTCCAATGACCTTGAATAATTCTATATTTTTGCATGCGATGAAGTTGGAGCAAGAAGGCGTAGAGGCAGCAGTTCATTCAAAAAAGTCTAGCAACTGAACTTGTACGCAATTTTTGTAAAAGTCTGTATTATAAAACGACTATAAAACTTTCATTACTGAAGGTGTTGAAATCAATTGAGGAAATGTTGAAATAATGATAAATAATAAAAATATTGATTTTTTTAAAATATATAAAATGTAGAAGAATAGTTAAGGGTCTTCATCTCTGATACAAACAGACTCTGGAACGATTTTTTTTTATTGATGGAAGAATGTATGACTGTATCAAGATGAAAATAATAGTAAAATATTCTTCAAGTATTGAATGAATAAACAGTATATTTTTGGGCATTTTTGTTCATTGTCACCATCAAAACAAACGAATATTTTTGTTTAGTTTTATCTCAGTATTGAACTCTATCATTTACTTAGTCAACTTTTTTTTCCGAACATTTGATTTTTGTGTGAATAATTAAAGCTTCCTTGAGAGGGAATGGGATATATTTTTTTCGTTAATTTACAGAGTGGGAATCTCCAGTCAAAAAACAACAATATCAAATGTCTCGTTGAAGTGGAATAACCCCAAAAACATATTCCATTCTTAATTTATGATTCAACCTATTCATAGCATGAGGAGAAAGTAACTCTGTGAGTTTCAGGTATCAGAACAATTCAGTTTCATTGGCGTTATATTACAAATGTCTAAAAGCCAATCTATTATATTAATATTGCGAAAACAATTATATTGTTATTTGTAATTGTTGTATAGATCAGTGCTGATAACGTTCTTAGAGCAAAATAACAAAACATCTAACGGAATGAAATTTTAAACTGTTTCTTGAGTTTCTTGAATGCTTATACAATTTAATTATACGATCATTTACTTCAGAGGACCAATAATAGACAATAGATTATCAGGTACTGTTCTGTTCTTTTGCAGATATTTCTATAACTGATTTTTTATATTGGAAATTTAGGAGATGATGTCCTACATCAAAAAGCGATATGCTCGCGACCAAAATTGATAAATAACTATTGTTCAACTGTACGGATCCTGAATGCTCTAATGAAGCAGTAATAAGACAATAAATTGCTATTGAAAACAAAATAAAGCATAGCAGAATGAAGATGACGTAGTAGGTTTTCATTTGTATATAGGTACATACCCTTTATTAGCAAATGTCAATATCTATACAGAACAGGAGAATATCGGAATGGCAATACTCACATTATTTCTATGTAACACACATGAATGAAAATTTGTCATTGAATTTTGGTTCGAATTCAAACTGATGCTCTGCCCAGTTTCATCATAAAAATATCTCGGTTACGTTTCGGTTGGACGAGCGTTTTGTGAAATATTAGAGCAATACTAATGAATCAAGTTATAATTCTGTATTTTTATACAAATGTACAAATCCCTTATTTCTTGACAAAGTGTCATAGCAATGACATATCTTTTGTTACGCAGTCTAACTGCCATGTACAAAGTGAATAATAACAAAAAAATATATAAATTTTCAAAAATATAACATTAATCCTCAGAATAACCGTATCGATCTGGAGGTCTTATAGTTCTTTTCATTCTGTTCCTAGCTATACCATAATTATGTTCGCTGTTGAGATTTCCATCCCCCATTTCAGGTTGAGGGTTGACATTTTCTTCACATGGATATTTTTCTTGTTGAGATTCAACAAATTTCCGACTTAGATCTTTCAAACCACTCTGAACATTATTCTTAGAAATGTGAATAAAAATGGATTTTGCACTGAAAACTCATTGTATACTGAAAATAGTTCCTCGTATTCCACGAAATTTTGTACATCTTCTGGGGTTGACCCATAATTTTCTTATTTTTTGATGGGCAAATTGGAGCTAGATGGCCCTGGATACCACATATGTGACAAAAACAATATCGAAAACGACACCTGAAAGTTGGACGGTTTTTCCCACGCACATGGAACTTCTAGACTTTTCTTCGGGTGCTGCTATTGCTTTCCTGTTTCTCGACCCTTTGAGGACATCACCTGAATTATTGGTGTTTCCGTTTTCACAGACAGACCTTCACATGGCTCAACCAAAGCTGTCTCTCTCAGTGCTTCGATAACTTCTGCCAACGAACTAGTTTTCTTCTGCTTGAAAATTTACTCTGTTCAGGTCCCTTTCCGTATCCTATGACAAATCTGTCACGTAACATCATCTCAATCTCAATGACACTCTCTTCGAATTTACAATTCAAAGCTAGAAATCTTACTCGTGTGGCCCATTCATTTAGTTTCCGAGGAAGCCTTGCAAAAAACTTCGCTCGGGTAACAAATATACCTAGATTCATTTATTTTACAATATTTGTTGAAAAACTCACAGAGTTCCTCGTACGATTTTTCTCCTGGAAGTTTCGGAAGACTATATTAGTTTGTAAGCCTCTTGCCTCTTCATCCAATGAATTCAACAATATTGCCATTTTCTTGCTATTCTCCGTGATCACATTTACTGTGAAGTAGTTATCTGATCTGCGCTTATAGATTTACCCAGTCACTATTTTGAGCACTGAATTCTCTTATTTGGCCACAATAAGACTGCTTCTCGGTCTCGGACATGGTTTTTTCTTGAATGTTGGAGGAACGTGTATTTGAATCACTCGTCGCCAATCTGAAATATTCTAATACCAATGAATCAAGTTATAATTCTGTATTTTTATACAAATATACAAATCCTTTTTTAATGACATATATTTTGTTACGCAGTCTAATATACAAAGTGAATACTGATATATAACAAATTTCATCTAGCATTAGATGTCGGTTCGATACAAGAAAAAACTTGAATGTATAGTAATCGATAGATGAGAATATTGAAAGGGAATTCGTCATAAAAAACAGTATAAGTTGCAACAGCGTGCTGCTTCAAATAATAATCAACGTCGTTCTCTAAATTGTACAGGCTACGGTTTAGGGTACATCTCACGTGTGTTTATAATTTGTAAGTTGAAATGTAAGACCCTCATCATTCCCAGCTCGTGAAGTCATTCAAGGGTTGCTTGTATGGTTGCAGCCAGATAACGATACTCGTAAGAACACGTTTTTGTGGAATCCAAAAAAGTTGACGTTTGATAATAATAAAAATAACAAAGAAGAAGAACTTGTGCAAAAAGTAGAACTCATCATAGTGGAAAAAATTAAAAGCATTCATATATTGCATGATCGTAAAAAAACATTTGAAATGATTCACTCTGACCCTATTTCAGCAAATTCTCGATTTACTCATTTCCTCTTGAATTCTGATAGAATAAACGTAAAGCATCCACCTGCCGTTGACATCTATTACCCTCTCGTATCAATTAAAAACTCATCAAAATTTTCGTGATTCAGCCATAACCGATTCTTTACGATCCGGATCTTTTAATATGCTCCTAATTATGCTAAAGCGTAGGAGTTGATCCAGCCACTTAGCAAATAAACGGGGTTAAAAGCGTCTGCCACCACATCCATGAATAAGTAACATACACTTGCACCCCAGTTTCGATACACAGAGACATTTACTAAATGGACTGGATTATGGCAGTGCCACCCCACGGAGATGAGAATGCTAAACACGGACCAGACCGTACATGAAGCTATTGACTAATGGATCGGATTAGGAAGTTGCAGTCAGTGCAGTACAGTGCTATCTGCACCATGTTTTCTATAAGCTTTACAGATATAAATTGATTGAATCTTCTGCTCGAATTTTTCTAAAGAATTTTTGAGCAAGAGGTGCAATCTAATTGATTATGTGAGGAAAGGATGAAACAGAGGTATGACAGAGATTCAGTTTTCATGGTTTTCAATTATTTTCATCAATGATTCATGGTGAGAAATCACGAATTTTTCATTTCTCTCTCTCTATGTATTTATTGGACTTTGCTTCCTATTGGCGCACTTGTCCAGCACTCTCCGCCCTACCCCAGCCTGGTTACTGGCGTGAGTAGTGGGGACTTCGTCAGGGGGTGGAGGGGAAATCTTGCTCAAGGCAATACCTCCACCCAAAAAAAAAATATAAAACAAACTTTTTTTGTTGATTGCACGTTTAGCCACAGTTAAAAACCTGTGGTGTACGGCAGACGTCACAAACACTTAAAAATTGGGTGATTGCACGTACTAAAGACGGCATACAACACAACACAAACTGCACTATGACAATCACACACATGTACTTGACTTGAGACACGAGAACGCCGTCAGTCCTCCACCATTGCCGGAAGTCGAATGAATTTTTTTTTTTTCATTTTTTTTTTGTCAATCTCTACTGTTAAGATATTTTATGCTGTGATTGCTGATTGTACAGTTTAGATCCGTGATAGGTTATGGATTTTAGGGTGTGGGTTTTAGCCTACAGGAAGGAATCTGGAGTGAGTATTTGACTTATTCGTTCTGCAAGTATTACATGGATGCGAAACGTTGTCATGCTTTCTACCAATGGTATATAAAATGGATTGATAAATGTACAATGTTCTCAATGTGGAGACATGTGATACCTCAGACAATCCTTTTATAGAAAAACACAAACTTTTTTAGTGATTTTCAAGAAAGTGTTTTTTTAACAAAATATTTCAATATTGTACAGTGACGTACATTCAATTAAACAGTACCATAATATAGATTCGGCCAAGGCATTATATACCATCAAAAAAATTTTAATGTCAAAATATTGTCACGCGTACCCTAAGTGCCCAAGTGACTAGTTTCGCTTGGCTACCAGAGGTTTAAATGTGATCACCCATCATTTCGGAATAAAAGAATTCATATCAATTTGACATAAATGCATTTATAAAATAAAAAGTGGAACGAGCTGAACTGACAGACCAAAACAAGATTACAAGAAATTACAAATTAATTTAGACAAGAATTTACTTACAATAAAAATATATAAGATCCGAACTCATCTCAACTATACGTCTCAACTGAACCGATTTTCTAGTGTATTTCAAATGTACAGTAAAAACATTCTCTAGTCTTCGGTTTATTTGTGCTGACATTTGCAAGTCAGCAAGGTAATTCGAAGCTTTGGTCAGATAACACAACCTAGATGAGTATCTCACCGGCAGTGTCGTGCGTTGTTCAAAGAAATATTGAGGTTTAATAAAATAGAAATAATGGAAACCCAGTATGGAATGTAATAACTTTAGGAATGAAAAATATATTAATGAAGTAAAAATTATTTCTGGCTTGATTTCTGGGGCTATGTGACAATATTTCCCAATCTCTCAATAGTTCAACAGACGTGTTCGCTTCAGTGCAAATGTTGATCGAATATAATACCTATATACAGCGTGACTCACGGTCGATGGTAGGTTAGACGTTTCTGGAAAATTTGGTGTTTTACGTTTTTTCACCTGTTCTACCGATCTAAAATATTTTCAGCATTGCAACGTTGCCGCTTCTATCAAAAAGTCAAATTTAGTATTTTAAATAGAACACCCCGTGTATTGACACATTTTCAGAATCGCCCTTTTATTACAATACTTTTTTGTTGATAATGCCCTATACCTATCTCTTTCGGGTTTCGAGATAAAAAATAATTTGTGTTAAATATGGTCCAAAACATAGCACTAATTGAACTTAAGTAAATAAGTACTCTCAATTCATGAAAACTTGATATTTCTATGTTAATTTGTACAAACTCAAAGTATTTAATCTACACCAAGATATCGACTCCATATCATACAGGGCCCGCTAAAATTACTATTATTTCCGTTTTGTATGAAAGTGGTCAAAAGTTCGTTTTTTCAAATGAAACCCCCAGTATATTACTCGATAAAATGAAAGATGAAGAGAAATGCTTTAAAATGATATACCATGTCCCTATACCTAAATCATCAAGTTTTCTTAATAAAACCGCTTTTTTAGGAAATAGCTCTTTGTGTATTTAGCGCAAATATTGATTGTTGCTCGACAAAGAGAGTTATCGCGCTTCGCGAAGCAGAGCGCGGTAATCTTTGGAGAGCGGCAATGACACTTCAATTGACAAAAAAAAGGGGTTTTCAAGAAAAAATTTACTCAAATGTTTTGTGTATTTTAAAGTACAATAAAATTGCATTTTTTATTTATAATGACACACTAAATGCTGAGAGATATCTCCAAATATTAATAATTAATATATTAATATAATTAATGTACAGGGGGTTTCATTTGAAGAAACTTTTAACCACTTTCATGCAAAACGGAAATAATAGTAATTTTATCGGGCCCTGTATGATATGGAGTCGATTTCTCGGTGTAGATTAAATAGTTTGAGTTTGTCCAAACTAACATCAAAATATCAACTTTTCATGAGTTGAGAGTACTTATTTACTTAAGTTCAATTAGGGCTATGTTTTGGACCATATTTAACACAAATTATTTTTTATCTCGAGAACCGATAGAGATAGGTATAGGGCATTATCGACAAAAAAGCATTGTAATGAAAGGGCGGTTCTAAAAATGTGTCAATATACGGGGTGTTCTATTTAAAATATTACAGTTGCTAGGGCTTTTTGATAGAAGTGGCAACGTCGCAATGCTAAAAATCCTGAGTTGCGTTTTCCAGAAACGTCTAACCTGCCATCGACCGTGAGTCACTCTGTATAATGTTGACATTTACTTATCACCTATAATATCCCAAGGCTACTGATAATGTCGAAATAATTTGTCGTATACTTTCGAAAGCGTGTTGCCACTCGCTTGAGAAAAGTTAAGACAAATTTTGAGAATTTATCAATAGCCGAGGGATATTCAGTAAGAAAATTTTTTCATAGAATTGTCACTTAAAATTATATCGATCGACTCATTTTGGATATTCCCAAATGTACTCGAAGGGACTGACATTTTGAAAATTTAATTTAGTAAACGTCAAACTATGACAACCATGGTGACTCTATTGTTCAATAGTGACACTTATCAGGGCACTTACCGGGGCACTTTTCTGTTAAATGTTTGTCTGATTGGCTATTTCTGGTCACTTACGTAGATATGATAGGTTCAAATTACATGGAAAAAATTTTCAAAATAATAACTATTAAGTTCCATTCTAAATCAGAGAATATCTCTTCAGACTGAAAGCAGTTTTTCTGTATGCCTCTCTTTGTTGAAGTGTATGGATTTTTTCTTTCGAAATTTGTGAATTATCTAATCACCTCGTTCTGTCAAGATTAAAATTTCAAAGGATTAATATTTAGTGTTTCGAAAAGATCGTTCTACATAGTTCTCGTATCTTTACTTTGAATTTGAGACCCAGTGCCCGTTTTTGAAGAATATATACACTTCGTAATAGAACGTAGCTGCCATCAGAACCCCACAAAAGGGAATACCACACGGTAGATGAACAGTAAGCATTTTTTAAGCTAACTTACTTTTATATAGATGCTCTTTTCGATAACTGATTTATTTTCATCTATCAGGATTTCTATATTGCGTCTATTTTCCTATTTTTAAATTCAAGTTTCATTCATAAAAAATAGTTCTTGGTTATTTTAACTGCGCTTTTGAAATAAAGTATATAGTAATGAAGATGAAGTATTATCTCTATTTTGAAAATCATTTTCAATAATGAAAACTACCCAATACTCAACACGCGATCAGCATTATAAGCATTCATGAAACTACAGAAAGATTGAACTTCTGAGAAACACCGGTGGTAGTACCATACTACTTAAAAACAAAATCTAAAATTTGATCTGTCGCGTAACTATGATTACATTAGAAGAAAAAGTGAATGAATTACTTCATAGGCATTTTGGATAAAGGGTATAAAATACAATACAGGTGATACCATTGTCACTGCACTGGTCTTTTTCTCGCAGAATTAAAAATGACCATATATCACATAATCACAAACGCACAAGATATAACAAACGATATGCAGTTTGATAAAACAGTAGAATCAATGAACTTTAGAACAATAAAAAAAATCATTATTTTCTGTAATTTATGATAATTTCGAGTTTAGAAATGATACAGATAATATGAATAAATGGCTTCTTCTTCATTGAAAATTTGCTAATGATATAATCAATACAGTCAACTCATGAATTATCTTGTCACCTCCATGCATATAATATGGTGACAATTTGAGATCTATGGAATCAAGAAAAATGATTAATTATGACAAACACAGCTTGTATATTAATTATGCAATGTCTTTTCATACAAGTGCTTCCAGACTTAACGATGCAGAACCCATAACAAACGCAAAATGCCAACAAAGAATGACAAAAAATGCTTCATCATAGTTTGCATGTGCATGTGCCTGTAGTGAGAAACTCAAAATGGAGAAATTTCAAGGCTACAGTTAATGACATAATTTCCGCAATAAAACAACTACTACTGCAAAAAAAACGATTGGTAAATAATATCGATAGATTCAAATCTAATGAACAAGGGCGAAACGTTGTCGTGGAATTTATTCTTCTGGCTTCACGCAAAGATGCCATACAGTGATGACGTAGTGAGATAGGAAAATAGTAGGGAAACCTTGGAAGTTTGGGAGAAAACATCACGATAGCCAGAGTATTCACAGGGGGAAATACTTCAAAATATTCAAGGAAGAATGAATCATCAGTTTAAAACTGCAAGTTTTGGTATCTCTTCTCTCAATACTTTGAAACAAAGTCGATATCCGCATCTGTCTGTTTTTCCGCTTACTTCTAAACCACGTAACGAAATTTGTGCGGTTTTACTGTAATTGTTTTTGTAAAATAAAGATAATTCAATGTTTTGGTAATCATTTGACAGAATATTTTGGAAAATATGCGATTATAACCAGACTTTTGAATTATCTCAAAAAACAAATAATGAAATTTATAAGAGTTTGAATAAATACAAATCACAGGCATACAAGAATATTAAAATAATATGGAAATCTATGGGTGTTCTGCCTCTTCCCATAAGTAACCCTTCAACGATTTGAGGCCAATATGTATTTTGCCTGCATTTGCGAAACTGTTTGAAGAAATAGTTGCAGCAAATGTACATGGGTAATTATTATTTGAAAAACAAATAGAATCCATCTATAGCTTCGATATCATGATGAATGACCTGCCTATGAGTCTCAGCAAAAAACCTGCAGTTGTATTTTGATACTCGATTCCCAATTCAATGCCCTTGTAAACCATGTCACTGAGATATCTTTTTCTAATTTAAATTATCTGAATCATCTGAAAGTCAAATAAATGAAAGTATCAATTCAAAATTGGTGAACTCCCTGATATTTCCGCATATTGGTTGCTACTATATGGTTCATTACAATTTTTCAACCTGCTTCAACAGGAAAAACTACAAAAGCCTGTTAGAGATTTGTTTGCAATATACCAGAGAGAGACCATGTTACCCCACAGTGAATCAGATGGGACCTACTGAAAATCGGGTAATCGAGTTGTAAGGTGAAATATTTATTATACAAATACCTCTTTTCGAAAATCTCAATTTATCCATGCAGGCCATTTCTTTCATCATGTGGTAGCATTGCTATATTCTAAACCTTAATAGACACAAAAATAATTTAATGGGAAAAAAGTAACTATTGTGGTGAGCAGAAAATCGGTGAGAAAATCTACGGGGACTCTCGCTCTTCAGTAGATCCGACTTTCATATACAGGAAATTCACAAACTTTTGAACATATATAGGGCGCAATGATCTGTCAACTTTGGCTTTAAACCGAGAGTTTACACTATTTTTGCTTGGTAAAACACAAAATTAATTTTCAAACCTACAGAATCCAATATCTCAATTTTCATATTTTTTGTAGATACGGCACTTTTGCTAAGGACGGCAGAATTGTGATTTCAGAAAATATAAAAAATGGAAAAGGAAAGTTTTATTGCATTCAATTTGCATTATATCACACTTGATGATTTTATAGCGGTTCATTTAAAATAACTGATATCATCAGTGACAATAATTATTAACTATACGGTCTGCGTCGTTAGTTCGTTTATAGGTTCCAGAAAACCTAACGCATCGATATGAAAATTATCAATGACGTTTTAAATAAATGGATTTGTGAAAATTGTATTTGCACTATCAAAATTCATAAGATATATCTGTAGTTTCAGAGATGACGAAAGCAATTTACCCCGGAAATAAACTTGCCTAAGCAAACAGAAAAACTATTTATCTTAAGTATGACTAATTTTAGGGGAAAATAAAACCCAAAAGAACATGAATTATTCTACATGACAAACTTCATTGAATGCTGGCATTGTCGAACTCTTTGTTGAATGCACATAATTTGTCTGTCCATATAATTTCTGTGACAATTTTTTAGCTTGATGGGTCTAATGCTATCATCTCTTATTTTTTGTTTGAGATGGTCGACATCTGAACTAGGTGTCTCAAAAAACTTCTTCCTTTATGACGAAAACCAACATATTTTTCGGGAAGGGCATACACAACACCCACAAAAAGTTAATGTTCGGGCTGGTATATTCGGAAATACCATTATTGGTCCATTATTTCTGAAAGAAAACTTGACTGGCAAACTGAACCGTGAAATGCTTGAAGGGACTATCGATCCACCTATAACTTACGAGCTAGAAACTCAAATTAATGCAGAAGGTATTGAACTTTTGCAGGAGGATCTGTTACATTTCCTGCAGGACAGTGGTTAGAGGAGAGATTTCCATAGTCAGGAGCAGTTGAATGGCCTCCGAGATCACTGGATTTAACTCCCTTAGATTTCTTTCTTTGGGGGCATCTTGAATCCGTTGATTATAAAACATAACCTTTTGATATTGAAGAACTTAAAAGTCGAATTACAGCAGCATGCCAGTAAGTTCCTAGTGAAGTTTTCCGTAATGTTAGAGGGAAGTTCGAAAACAAACTTTATTACTATCTAGAGCAAAATGGACGACATTTCGAACAGTTTATGAGATAAGCGTAAGTAGATTTCATGTTTGCAATGTCTTTCTCGCAAATAAAATTTTATTTTGTAAAAGGAAAATAACAGACAAATAGAACCTCCCACGCGTTATAAATGTATTCCTGTCATTCAAGGGTTGAAAATGTGCCACCTACTCTTCTAACCATTTTTATTGAAAGGAATCAATACAATAATGCATATCAGAACAGGCAAATTCTAATTACATGTGTAAGTTTAGAACGCTATTTTTCGGAAAAAATAAGAATTGGAAAAAGAATTGAACGCTAATCAAAATAACGTGCCAATTGACCCCCCTTCCCATTTAAGATTCTAAGGGTAACATCTACCACTCCTAGGGGGTTGAAGCACGAGGGCTACAAATATTCCTTGAAAGTGTCCTTCTTGAAAATAAAATTGACATGTTTTTCGATTCCTCATATTATTTACTGGAAGGGAGATGTTAAGTTTTCAAATTGACACCCTGTATATTTCGTTTGGATTCAAAATTGTCAATTTGCATTTTTTATTATTTTCATCTCCAGAAAAGCACTTGTCAAAATTTCATAATAAATTCATAAATAACAATTTTAATTTACATGCCATTTTCAATCATCAATATTGTCTTTTATTGTCCAAGCCTTCGTGAACCTCTTTAGGCCCCTTTTCAATGACTAACCCTCCAAATGAAACCAAACTTGTCCATTCAGAAATTTCGTTTCGCTCTGTTTACAAGTAAAAGAGAATGAAATCATTTCAATGTCATTTGACCACATACACTTCAATTTGGTTCCAAGGTCGCATTTTTATCCATAATAATGATTGCATTTTCCCAGAATTAAGTCTCTTTCAAGGTCTGAACTTGTTTAAGATAAATTGTTAGTTTATTTTTATGTAGGAAGTAATTGTTAATACTGTTACTATTTTATTGGAATGTATATTTTTTCCATATCAAATAAAAACCTTTAGTCATTCTAGATAATATACGTACATCAGATTTCTTGAAAATAATAATGAAATTAATCGAAATATCACACATGAAGGGTACACAAATATTTCAAATTGTTCATAATGAAGGGAAATTATTTGAAATTTCCATCCGCGCCTATTTGACATATTTAGCATTAGGAAGATCTTGACGACTCTGAATGAGATATTCATGTGTTTCTGAGGTATAATTTATATTGTCATGGAGAAATTGATAGTTTCTTAATACTTTCACAACAAAATGATCTGTATCAGTATTGATTGAGTCCTTGGAAAAAAGAACTTAGGCACACAGAGTGCTTGTCGAAAGTGGCAATTAAAATACTATACCCACGATTGCCTCCAACTGAAGCAGAACGTGTGTGTCCAATGGCCTACGTGCAATGGTTCCAAAACCAAAAGAGTTTTATTCACATTTTTTTTTTCATTTTCAGGCTGTGGAAGGTTGAAATGCCCAAAAGACCATGTCAAGAAATGAGATCTTTTTTTGACCAAATCAAATGATATCTCATTGTTATTATCTATAGAGTTTTCATTAAGTATTTATAACGATGGACAACGTTTTTGAAAAGAATTTTTTTAACGAATCTTCCTGGTTTCCAGAGAAAATCCCTATACAGACGCTCCTGAGAAAACAACTGGAACCGGTGACTGTGCTGTAATTTGAACCCATGTCCTTCTTCTTGAAAAGCTCTACCAACACGGCCACCACGGCCCATAATAATTTTGAACTTCTCATCCAGATTCACATTCTGTACGCTGTACGCCCTTCAACAATTCGTTGTTTCAATTCACTAATACTTTCGGGTGCATCAACACCTCGTTCGATCCAACGATATTCCTTATTCAAATTATGCCTTACTGTAGCATAACAGTTTGAAAGAGCTGTCTTGCTGGACGCAAGGTGCGACTGATGGGTGGTTGCTACCAAAAGGATTGAACCACAGCTGATAAGATCAAAAATACACTCATTCTACTCATACAGATCCAGGAGATAGCAGATGCTTCGTTCCTGGATTAGATTAGATTAGTTTGGGGCTTTCGTGCCATAAGCATCTACACCGCGACTTTTTCAGATCAATTATGAGTGCCCTCGAAATCATTGAGAGTTCTCTTGCTAGCAATGTCTTCGTTACGAGACTCCATAAGCTTGTTTTAGAACTCCCAATTATCGGGGAGCTCTTGGTTTTTATTCTCCCAGCGTTAAAATCCTTAACCTTGATAAGCAGTGGCATAGTATGTGTACTGATGTTTCCTCTTCGTCCTGACAAAATATGCATAGAATTTCTCCTGCTAGACCAATTGTATTCATATGTTCTCTGAATATTCTCAACTTTTATCGATCCCCATGTGGAGATGCTGAATTGTTCTTCGATAATCTAACAGCTGTTATGAATCATTTGTATAAACCTAATGTTAAATTTATTATTTGTAGAGATTTTAACTTTGATATTTTTAAAAATGATTATTTTAACGATTTATGTGATGTCTTGTCGAATTTTAACTGTACACCAATTGTGAAATGGCCTACTATAGTTACGAAAGATAAATGCACGCTAATTGGTCAAATTTTCTTGTACTTCAGTAATAGTGGCATTTGTCATATTGAAGACAATACATTTTCCGACCACAGAAGTATATTACTTGAACTTGACATGTTCCTCAAGGGAGAAGTTCCAAATAATATCCATAGCTGGTTTAGACGAAGTTTCAGTCAATCTGATTTGGAAAATTTCGAAAGAGCTCTAATGAATGAAAGTTGGTCATGTTTGAATGAAACTCACAAATGTGATGAAGCTTTCGAGTCTTTCTATGACACATTCATGTTTCACTTCGAAACAAATTTTCCCAAACGAAAATATTATAATAACGTAGACAATAAAAATGGGTCAACGACTCTGTTATTGCATCAAGCTCATCTCTAAAAGAACTATCCCGACTCAAAACTGTATACCCTTCGCTGATCGATATATACAAATAAAACTAAAAATGAATATTACCAAAACAAAATCACTAAATCCGATAATAAGTCAAAAGCGCCCTGGAGTGTGGTTTCCGAACTAACATAGGAAGTGTGAACCAAAAAATATATTCATTGAAAATGATGGAATACCAATTGAATAATCTCAAATCATAGTAACTGAACTCAATACATTTTTCTTGAATGAACCATGTGAAGTCTTAAATAAAATAGATCACGGTAGTATAACAAAGAGAACATTCTTTTTCTTCAATATTATACCGAACAAGAATTATGTATCATATTGTTAAAATTGTTATATCCGTCAACCGGTTGCACCCCTACGTGCAACCTTCAAAAGTCAGAGACTTGTGCGAGCTAGGGGAAGAGCAAAAGATTGAAAAACAAAAAGTGATCTGGTCCAGACGAAGTACCCTTATTTCTACTGAAGAAAATGTTTCATACAATAATACACCCCATAACAATTTTAATCAATCTCTCACTTCTGAGGGCAATTTTCCGAAAGGTTAAGGTGGTTCCAATACATAAAAAAGACAATCCAAAGATGATGAAAAATTACAGGCCAGTAACTGTTCCATACTCATTTTCCAAGGTATTCGAATACGCATTTTTAGATAGGCTCATAAATTTCATCGATACAAACGATATCTTAAGTGAACATCAACATGGATTTCTGAAAAATAAATCAACCAATACGGCTTAAGTATCATTATTCAATTCGATCATTGACTCTATTGAAGCAGGCGAGTGCCCTGTTGTCATATTTTGTGATTTGAGCAGGGTATTCGATTGCGTCAATCATACTAAGCTCCTGCCATCTCTGGAAAAGTATGGTGTTAAAGGAGTATCTTTAAATTGGATCTCTTCTTTTTTAAAAGATCGTGAACAATATATTTCCTTGCAATACTGTCATAATGGAGGAGTAACTAAGATAAACTCAGAGTCTGTTTCTACCAATATGGGTGTCCCACAAGGATCCATTTTCGGATCAATTTTATTTTTACTATACGTCAACCAAATTGAAATTGCTCTCGAGAAAACACACTTCATTGCGTATGCAGATGACTCTTCGCTGATTGTGTCTGCTCCTGATCAGGTTTCTATGGTTGAAAAATGTAGCAATTCGATTTCACTAGCATCCGATTATTTCAATAAAAATGATCTATTCTTCAATATTGATAAGACCCAAATTCTTCAATTTCATCATCGCCAAAATAATATTAGATGACTACATTTCGATTATAATAATCATATTTTACAGAGCAGGCTTGACCAGATAAAATTTTAGGGTATTCATTTTGATGAGTTTTTGGACTGGAAAGCTCACTGTAAACAATTGGTTTCGAAATTGAATTCTTGTATCTGTTTGTGAATTTACGTTTTGTGTTGGAAATAAATCAATTGCTGAGTTTGTATCATGCTCAGGTAGACTCAAGACTGAGGTATGGTGTATGTCTTTGGGAAGACTCTACAATGACCAAAAACATATTCGTTGCACAGAAACGTATTGTTCGATGTATACCAAGGATATCCAAGAAGTTCTCATGCAGTGAACTCTTTGTCAAATATAAAATTTAGCCAATTCCGTGCGTTTTTATATTTGAAATGTGTGTATATGTATTCCAGAATAAAAAATTGTTTTTACTGAATAGTAATGTCCATAATGTCAATACTCTTACGCCAGAATTAAAATATCGCCCTCCTCTCCAAACTATCTTGGACCGAAAATGTTTATTCATTTACCTAACATGATCAAAGATAGTAATAATATATCTGTGTTCAAAATTAGGTTGAGAAAATTTTCATATGAGAAATGTTTTAAGAGAGTTCTTCTCTTGATTTCACCCTCAATTTGACTATTCCTATATAATTTTGTAAATTCTAGTAGTGCCGCTCTTCTGACTTGGTAGATATTCTGTAAATGTTGACTGCGGTTGTTTGGTAAACTCTTCGGTCTGTTTCATTCCTGGTGAATTGTTCCACCATTCAGCTTTTGCCATACCGCAGAACCGTTTTGGGCCATTCAGGCCCCTTCACGGGATAGTGAATCTGCCTCTTCATTGCCTTCACAACCTAGATAATAAAGGTGCGTTTAAGAATACATGAGCTTGCTTCTTATATGAGGCCACTGTCTCTAAGGAATCGAATGAATATGTTAAGTAATAAAAACTATGCTCCAAATCATAACAATAACGATTTCTATGCAAAGACACAGTGTCAGCTTCGAACCAGCCATACACTATCCCCAGAGGAAGGTTCTCTTCCCTGTGTTGTGGTATTTGCTGGTGGAGGACTTGCTGACCATGCTCTCGCTCTCGGACATCGAACTATAAGCGTTTGCTGAAGATCTGGCCCTAGTAATAAATAACAAATCGGAGTAGACGATTTCCTTTGCCCTACGCATTCTCTAATGCAAAAATGGCATTTCCCAATATTGCATCAAAATGAACTCTTTTCAGTGCCCTCCAAGTATTTCTTGTGGATAAAACTTTTTCCACCATGGATATTTGAAGAAAATTTTCAATGTATATATATATGGATTATTTGTTTATGAAAATATTAAATAAAATATTTTCACATGAAATAATCATCTGGGATGTTATACTAAATCACAAGAAGCTTTTTAATCCTCCACGCTTGTGATTCCATAATGCTAAAAGCTTTGGATATGTTATATAGTGTCTGTAAAAAAAAACGAAAAAGAAGAAATGCCTTTTTTGATTTTCCAGGAACATACTGGAATTGAAATCGCCATGTGCGACAAGTATTCAGTGCAATGCAAGTTGTATAGTACCTATTTATGAAAAAGACATCGCAGGAAAAATCTGATGTATCGTTTCAAAAACTCTCACATTTCAACATACCTATCTGAGATGTTTCTCTGTCCCCTGGAAGATTATTAACCTGCAAATAATGGAAGAATATAACATCTTCTATGAGTGAAACTGAATAGAGAAATCTTTTTTTCCTTCAGACAGTTCGAGTAAAATGAAGAAGACTGTGAGGTACGAGGTTTTTCCTCACTTGTAGCGTTTTTTCCAAGCCCACATTCTGTCGCACGATCCGGTGAATCCAAAAATGTAATCCACCCCTGAGCATTCAGTTATAAAAGTCCCCTATTCTAGGGCGTATAAATTGAGGAGGGGCGTCCCCTCGCGTCCACCAATCGACGATACGGTCTGAAAAACAAGGGATAGTCCCTTTAATGAAGTTCAGTTCACACAAATCTAGGACGTGTCATCACAAGTAGGCGGACAAAGGGTCGATAAAAGTTCAGTTTACGCGGCGGCGCATTCTGATATGTTGTCCTCAGTTGATCCTGTGCTGCCTTTGAAGTAGTTAACGGGAGTCCTGTGATAAGTGCGAAAAACATGATCAGTGGGGATCGGGACGACAAGAACGGTCTGGATATCGAAATGTTTAGGGTGCCGCCAATTTCCATCGATGACATCCCGGATATGCTATTAAGTGAGTTTGTTTTTAATTTTTCCATTAACCACATTTTTTCGAAAGGAAATCAAAAAAGGTGCGACATATATTTCAAAATCTTTCACACCTTGCCTTCATCATCTACAAAGGAAGAAGACATACAGAGTATTCTCATGGTATTAATAAAAGTGCTCAGTAATTACCATCGATCAACTCCAATTAAGTACAACGAAATGAACAACGAAAAATTGCTAGAGCGGTTCTCTGTGATTCATTTTTCGAAAGCTTGCAAAAGAGTCAGAACCGCGGATTTTGAGAAAAACGTTCCTGTCCGCGCAAAATAGTCAAAATAAATCCATAATACCAGTTCATATAGAAAATAAGTGAAACTGAAGGTTGTGTGCTTGAAGCAGGTCCCATGTACAAAAATTTTACGTTAATTTACACTTTTCGCCATATATCACAAAATAGAAATACACATTAATGTTTTACTATAAAAAATGTTCGAAGCTGAAGAATGAGCCAGATAAACTCACTAAATCTCAATACGAAATAAACGAATCTAATAGCAATTTTCAGCGCCACACACAAGGAAAAAACTGTTAAAAGTACTAGTTTGTTTCACAATTTAATAATCAACTTCATCACGAATTGAATTGTACTATGAAGAATAGTGAATTAAACATGGCCAGACAGCACTTCTTCCTTGTGTTGGATCCTGCACCTGATCAATAACCATTGGTAGTTTTTACTCTTTTCTGAAATGACATCTAGCTAAAATATATACAAGACTCAAAACATTTAAAAGACTCGAAACTCGAGATTGGGACTGAAAAGACTTCAAATCAAATTCAATTGAGTCAAAGACTCAAAATTGGGAATGAAATGACTCGAGAGTCAAATCTTATTGACAAGGAAGTGATTAATTTTACAAAACATTACAATATAAATAAATATCTTATTCTTGTTTATTGTAAAATTTAGCTTGAAATAAGTTCTTTACACAACTATAATGAATAGTATATTTTTTTTAAATATTAGAATGAAAAAATTCTGAACGCGAGCGTGAGGATCCACCAGTATTGAATTTTTTCATTCTAACTGGGTAAAACAGACTACCTATATTTCCTCCACGACCAGAAAATATGAATCAAAAACAAATGAATTTAGTTTAATCGTATAGGTGAATTCAGTGATATCTTAAAAAAAAATTCAAAAATCTAATTTCGTAAAAGTTTATATATTCGAACACCATTTTACTTTAGCATACACGTACAGGGGCGATTAACGAAATAATAATACTAAAACTGTGAACATATTATTCTCTTACAAAACAAAAATAATAATTCTGGACGTTATAAAATGAACAACAAAATATAAATAAAAACAATGTGTATCACAATACAAATTGAAAAAGTATTCGATTTTCTCAAAATGAAAATGAACAAACTTTGTATTGATCAATGAATTCCTGTTGAAAACACTTGACATATGTGAACTCACCATGATCAATAAAAAAAAATTGTTCAATGTCTAAACAGTAGTATAACCCAATAACAAGACAAATCGAAATCAATATCAATAGGCAACAACATGAAAAAATTGTTGAATGAATATTCATACCATTTCACTCTCTACAGCATAAATTAATCGCCTTTTAAGTTGAATCCATTTACCATAATTGACACTGACAAATGCATATTAAAAATGTTCCCACCTATACTGGTGGTGTTATCGTCGGTTTTATCAGCTTGAGCTGACTATATATGTCTAACTCCGAAAATGAAAACATTATTATTAGTCCAAAATCTAATAGTCAGTTGGGTTTTTTGGAGTTGGATGGAAGAACATATTCTGCCATGAGTTATGTGTGGATGTTGAATCTTGTGAATTGGAATATAAGAGTTTCCTTGCATTTTCATAATTTCTACCCAATTTTATTGATATTTTGGTCGAAAAAATCAGACTTTTCAAATTACGTAATGAGTGAATTTCTCATTTTCTGTTTATATCTTCATAAAGCTTCTCTTCTATGAGAATCTCAGCTATATGTATCGAAGACCTTTATGAAACTACGATACTCAATCGCCACGGCAAATAATAATAATAGCCGTCCTCTACCCGCACAGGCTATACCTTTGGGTACACTCTACGAGTGTTTATGAGGGAGTATTATTATTATTATGTATTATTATTTAGTGTATATCTATATTAGTGTATAAAAAAGTTCTTAAATTTTATTCCACAAGATCTCGTCAATGAGATTTTATTCTAAGACAATGAAGTATAAGGTATAGTTTGATGTGTATATTGCGAGGGGGAAACATCTAGCTAAAATGTGTAGAAGAGTCAAAATATTTAAAAGACTCGAGACTCAAGATTGGGACTGAAAAGACTCAAAATCAAATCCAAGTGATCCAATCAAGCCCAAGACTGACATACTTAGCCGATGACTGGAAGACTGAAGCAAAGATATGGAAAGAAAATTGACTCAAATGACTCAAAATTTCTAGTTCTACAAGATTTGAAGTACATGTAAAATTTTTCTATTCATCATGATAGGACTGCAACCTTATACGGAGCAACCCTCGGAAGTTTTCAGTAGATCTGAGCGAGCTAATATTAATATAATTTTCTACAAATTCTACTATTGTTGTACTAGGACTATCGAAATATTCAACACTCTGAAGACGAACGGTATACAAGTTGTTTGCTTTTTATAACACTATGTACACTAATATAGTAGGTATATCCAAACTATACAGGATACTACGAACCACCCAAATCACTTTAGAAATACTCAATGATCGTGAAATACACCACTTATTCAATCTTCTTTTTCAGCAACCATACCGAAATGTGGAGGATGTCATGAATTAATCTTGGATAGGTTCATCTTGAAAGTTGCAGATAGAACTTGGCATGCAAAATGTCTTCAGTGTAGTGACTGTCGAGTGCAATTGACGGATAAGTGTTTCGCAAGAAATGGACAACTTTTTTGTAAAGACGACTTCTTCAAGTAAGTGTCACATCTACTCTTTAGGTTATATTTATAATTAAGTGCTTTTTTTCATTTACGAATGCACCTCGAGAGAAAAATTGTTGCAGATTCCTTCAATATTCAGAGTCAACTCTTGAGGAAAGAAATATCTCAAGTTTAAGTTTGATGAAATGTATTACTATCTCAAATATCCGATGATATAATGAATAGTCTCATTTCGTTGCAGAAACTCTTTCAAAGGCAGATTTTCGATTATTAATTCAAATGTTTTAATATATACCGACTGCACTATCCTCAAAATAATATCTTCAAGTGGTATAGGTTTCAGTAACGACAATAGCACCAACAACAGCAATGACAGGATTTAAAAGTATATATGATACCGATTCCGGTAAGACATTACAGATGAACTATTAATAACTCGATTTCTGAAGCGAAGTTTTTCCATTGTAGAAATTTGGTATCTTCTTATGACGTAAAAATATACCACATTCATCCAAGATCATTCTCCATCTCCGTAGAAACACTCACATGAGAATATTCGACAGTATGAGTGAAGGAAATTTTTTATTTAATGTCATCCACATCCACATTATTTATTTCGAATATTAGTAGTTCGGAACCGTTTGTACAGCAAAAAATAATTAAAGTATAAACCAACACATTTGGTGGCACAACCTGCACAGTTTATTACAGTACCTACTTACTCCAACCTACACTCATTCTGACATTACTGATTCAAATATTTTCAACAATCAACCTGCTGGTACACATTCATCATCAAAAATTCCGATTCATTCAGTATATAACTTTGCGCTTCATGTCAAAAAGAGATCAATGATCTCTATCTCATTGGCCGCGTTTGTACTATGTGAAAAGGTACTCTGACCTAGTTGATCATAATAAATTTAGAAATGGGAATGAGTTACTGCCTATTTACATCATGTTCAGTCACTAGGACATTTTATTCAATAAGAGTGTTGATACAGACACTAAAGCTAAGCTTTCATGCATCTGAATTTTCGTTTTTTCGTAGGAAATTTGAATAAAATGTCACTTTTTCGTACGAATGATATTTGAGCGGTTTTCATTTGTGCGAAATGCCTTCACGGAATAAATGAAATATTCAACGTCAACCCCCTAATTTACCATCCATTTTCTCAAGTAAATTCCTCAGCTCGTTAGTTGAGCTATGGAAATTGCAATGTAATTTTCGTAGTTTGAAAATGAGTCTCACCCAAAAACGTTTTGGAGCCCTTTTTCTTTTTTTCTTCAATTCAAAATTCAAATACGTTAACAAAATCAGTAAAATGTAAAATATTACGGCTGTTCATATCCTCATATTATTAATCATGAGATTGCTGTCCATATTTAACATTAAAATTTTTAATATGCCTGGAAACAAACATACATAACCACACTGATCATTGATTTCCTTTAAAATTTCGGACAAGTTGACTTCATTTCAACTTCTTGAATTTATTCGTACCATCCGTTAAAATTTGCCGCCACGGAAAATATTTGAAGAGCTTTTGACACATTTCGTAAGAAAAATTAATAATTCGCGAAACCAGTCGAATTCTCAGACCTCAGGGTTATTATCATTTTTACTATTTAACTAGACTACCTCATCAATACTGTTTCTTAAGGAAACCACTGACACCGCAAAATTGCATTCCAAAAACTTGATATATTTATTACCTAATGTCTCAACGAAAAAAATTCTTGCCAATATTACGTTTGAATATTTTGCCAATATTTTCAAAACTTGTGCCAAGACTATCCCAATTTATGTGTGATACAGCGATAGTGTTCCAATATCGTTGTGTTTTGAGTACATTATTGCGTTGAGAATATTAGTATGCTACCTTGAAGATTTTTTTTCTGATTTTCAGTAAATGCCCAAAATGATATTCATTTTTCTCCTATCTGATTTCTTCAATTAAGGCTGATTGAGTGTTATAAACTGCAAAGTTCAGATGACCCGTGAAGAAAAGAATCGAATGGTGTCAAATCTAGTGGTCTCAAAGGCCACAGACATATGTCGTCTCCTTTCAATCCAACGGTTGTTATTACTGTTACTCACCAACCATTGTGGTAAGGAAGTTGGTCTACCTTGATTGCCATCTGGACTAACTTGATTTTTCAAATGATCCACAATTCAAGGCTCTATCGTAGATTCCAACATCCATAAATCCATAAATTCCAGCCCTCACATTAATATTTTGAGGATGATGAGTGTGTTGTTTATGTTGCAGCCTTTCTCAACCAAACTCCCACGCTCTGTATAAAAAAACTGTACATAGAAGAAGTTCACGCCCTCAGGAACTTTTGATTAGGAAAACATAACCTACGAAATACCCATTTGAGAAGTCACTTCCCATAATATCTGTGCGGGGTCTTTTGACGCACTGCAAATACGAACACAAATACACACATCAATTCGAAATATACCTTCATCAATATAAGCATATAGAAGAAAAGCCACACATATTACACACTTAGTCCAGGGAGCGATTAGCAAGAATCTAGGTTTTTCCCACATTCCCCAAGGCCTGTGCCGGTCTCCGCGAAGCTGCAAAGGTGCAAATTATTGTTTTTTCGGTAATATCTGGTCTCCTCTGTCGTAGCGCCACAGTGGTCCTATATGAAGGTAGCACCACGGTTCAGGTCTCCAGCTGTGGAATTTCTGCTCGCATCGGACAGAACGTGACCGCATTAAGCAAGTGCATTGGTATTTTCTGGCGGCCACATGCCTTGTTGTCGTCCCAGAGCACCACGACAAATAATAATAGCCATCCTTTATTCACACAAGCTATGCCAATGGGAACACTCTACGAGTGTTTATGAGGGAGTATTATTATTATAATTTTATCTTCCGTAAAGAATGTTCCAGTCGGACCCTGTCTTAGGTGCCCCGATTCATCCGGTGGGCACATTTGTGTGTCATTAACCTCAGGAAACACTTCACACGTGCACATGCATTATGGTCTCAGGAGTCCCCCGACACGCTCTGTGCCTATTCTCTATGACCTCTATACCCACCACGCGACTACGCTAAACTAAGGTGTTGAAGACACCATCCTAACAGGCCACTATGAGTTCTTTGGTCTCCAACTTTAACCCACTTGACTTGAGAAATAAAAATGTCAAATTTTTTGATAAGTCAAAGTCTTCAAAGTTCTTGAAAACCCCAATCTCCGCAGCTTCAATGTGAGCTTTTTGCTGAACGAGTTTCAACTTGGTAACAGAGTTTGGGTCACCATGTTCAGTATCGAATATAAGACAGATTTCATCGGCTGCACAGGCTACTGTGTCAGAAATGCTCCGATTCTTGCTTTCTCATAGTTAAAGAGAAGGCGATCTGAACTCATGATGACTTTACTTACTCCATCCAGAACCTCCATTCTGTTATGTAGACACTCCAAAATTTTAAGTCTGCGTTGTCTGTATACCCGTAGAATGGACGATTTAGGATTCAAGCTCCTATGAATATGCAAGTTTCTACATCGTGTTGTCGCAGCTCGTTTTGGCTCCATTTCATCACCCCAATAGAAAGTAAAATCGAAACAGTAAGATTATTGCCGTTCCGATATTATTGATATTATTATCATTTGTTCATGGGACCTATAGTTTTAAATCAATGGCTGCGCGAAGTTGTGCGATTTTTGACAAAAACAGTAAATATCGATTCTTTCCCACCAAATTACACTTCCCTGGAACTTGTGACTGTTGGCTATAAGAATAAGCAAATATTGCATATTTTTTCATGAAAAGATGTAGAATTATGGATAGTTTGATTCATTGCGGCTTTCATTGAAAACATTCCTGCGGATAGTCGGGGAAATCGATTTAATCGCCTTCTTTTTGACAAAGTGAGGCGTTTTATGGTCAAAGATTCGTCCTGTGTTGGTATTTCACCCAAAGTCAACGGTTCAGTATAGATTTCCTTTTCTACTAGTCTATCCCCGCTGTTGATCAAAGATGACCCACTGTCACAGCTGAATGCTCGAACTGCACGTCGATCTCGTCATCAAAGTCGAAAATCTCTTCCTTATAATCGATATGTCAGCAGGAATGGCCCCGGTAGCTTCCACAAATTATCGAACATCGCAGCTCAATCTTTTTGCACCTACCACCTGCTTGTTACATTTATTTGGATTTGCAAGATATTGTTCTGAGTAGTTCCTGCGAGGCAGCGTACCTTAACGTAGGAATTGGTGTTAATCCATTTCTCGTTCTTTAACAGCCCTAATCATGTGGACTCCTCTACTTAATGGTAGGTTCTGAAGGAATTCTGTCCTGCTGCTGCTTTCTTTGGTGGTAAAGCTGCAACATTGTGAACACTGAAACATGCAGTCATTCAGCGATGATTCACCGCTTTTTCTAATTCCGCAAGATGAACATTCGACAAAGATGATGCGAGACATATTCGTAGTACGATAAGGTCTACATTTTTGACCATGACCTCTACGGAATCATAGTCTTGTGATAATTCTACAGCGGTGGTAATTTTAAGAGTGTCAGCATATTCAGCAGTTTGCTCTACGAGAAATCCTGCAGGTTGAAGTTTGCCCTATAACATGAGAATGATCCGATTGTTGTTCTGATGGTTGGCAAGAAATTTCTCTCATCTTCATCGTTTCATCAAACATCACATTAGCAACGACGTGCCTCTGCGATCTACGAAGTCGTTCAGCAGATTTAGTACTTTCATTGTTATCTTCATTCGGGGAGCTGTGAAAAACAACTAAGCTGTTAGCTTTGTAGAATTCTGAACGTTTTGTTCATACTTCGAAGGAATATTGTAGAACGTCTCTACAAGAGACCGGATTTATATCTGATCCTCTTCCCGTATTCTTGGAACCAAACAGCCGTAACAGTTGTTGAACAGAAACTTATAATAAAGCAGACGACATAAAATATACACCACACAGGAATTTCAATTCCTAGATGTGCATTTTGATAATCATGTTATCTTATACATAGTCATAAAACTAATTGTCAACTGTCACCAGAATGATATTCACTGCATTTATCAAACATAGCACAGATTTGCGCTGCTTCTGCTCAGAAACTATAACATCGATGTAGTACAGAATTATATCTTCAATTTGATATAGGAGCACTTTGGCCGTACGACAAAGAAAAAACGAAATATTACCAAAATTAAAAAATGTGTACCTTTGCAGCCTCACAGACACTGGCGCCAGCCTAATAGATTCTTGCTAATCTCACTCTAATGAACTATTCAAAACAATAAAATCTCAGCAAATATTTTTTTATTGCTCTGAATTATTTTATGGCACTGCCGCCAAGCCTAGTAATCTATTTCAAGAGCCGTATTCAAGATCATGAGTATATTTTCCATGATTCGTTCATAAATACCGTGTAGTTTAGTTGAATATTATGATTTGGTTCAATACCAGAGCATACACTAAAGATTTTGGATTCCATTAATGAACAGTCAGTTCATGTTATTACTGCGGTATCTATACTATTTCTACATCCTCTATAAAAGTATTATTCAAGTGGTTATTGATAAAGGGCGGAACTTCTTCTATAGTAACGTGTCACAGTATTCGAATACCTACCTCCATTATTCTCAAAAATGATGTTACTTAATTGTTTTGTGATTGAAATAATAATAATAACAATAATTCATCTGAGTGCATTCGTAAATGATACTTCGGTTTGGACAGTCATTGGAAAACAAACAGGAACTTTCCGTTTCGACCACATCTTGATTTTACTTCTTTGTACTAAGACACTTCGACAATTAATTCATCAATGAAAACTTAGTTCAAAAACTCCTGAGATAACAAATTTTTGACATCAGGTCAATAATCTTTTGATTATTTGAGCCAAAGCTATAATCTGTTGAAATTCGTGCAGTCATGCGCATAACACTCAATATATTTACGCAAAGCTTTGGAAAATGTACAAAAAAATTTATTCATTATTCGATTTTAGCGAAATAGCCTGCCGATAAAATAAAAATTACAATAAATATCACTATATTTTTGAGTTCTCATTTCACAAAAAAATAAGGATTTCGATTTAAAAAAGTCCTGATAAAATCAAAATATCAATTCATTATAGATCTGGTCATTTCGATTGAATTGTCAGGTACATGGCATTGAATATGTAGTCTAGTATACATTCTTGGTCCAATTGTCAAGTAGAGTAGTTCAGATGTAACAATGCAGCTTGTCTATTTGTCGCGTGCTGTGGGTGCAGACGATTCGGCACGAAGTGTGCAAGCTGTGAGCTGGGTATTCCACCCACGCAAGTCGTCAGAAGGGCGCAAGACAACGTTTACCACCTCCAATGTTTCTCCTGCGTGATGTGTGCCAGGCAGCTCAACACCGGAGACGAATTTTACCTCATGGAAGACAGAAAGTTGGTATGTAAGCCGGACTACGAAGCTGCCAAAACGAAAGGTAAGAAATCTCCAAAATCTTCAAACATACGTTTCCGTGTGGAAATTGAATAGTCTATCAGAATTCAAGAAGTAGAAACTGCCCAAAACACCAAAACAACCACCACAGGTTTACAGGTTCACACCAAATGTTCCAATATTCATTTACTTGAGTGTTTCAGAAGAATAGCAATAATACAATACTGATTGAAGTACATCCGAAAGAAATAGTTTGATAAACTGTATGTTCTGGTGCTTCGATAATTCAATTGAAAATAACAATTTGAAAGTAGCCTGTTACTTCTTCAAACGTAAAAACAATCTGCTTTGTCGACATTTATATCTACTCCACTTAAAATAATAATCTTCTAAATACCCCACAAAATAAACTGTTACTGATATTGGCCACAGGAAAATAAATATTTGACTGTTGCTATCCGAATTTTGGATAATCACATTACACGTCCATATTTCATTGATAGCAATTTGAATCATGTCTTTCATTCAAATATTTCAGCAAATCATGTTATTCCGGCCAGATTATTGCCCTTCGCACAATGTAGGACGTGTACTAGAATTTTGTGAAATGACATTTCCTCGTCGCTTGATAAGCAAGATCAACTTATTAAGCACCCCATGATGTCTTTTGTACTGTTTGAAGAGTGTCAACAATTTGTGTGAATTGCGAGAGGTCATTAGCATTGTCCATGCAGGCATAACCCCCAATTATTTCAATTATAGCACAGGAATTTGACTTGTTTTGAACTACTCATTTGTTCAATTTTCATGACTGCCGTAATCTCACAGCCATTATGGTTAATTAATAGAATATTTATTTTCGGAACAAGGAATTATTGTGCCAACAATTCAAAAGTATCCTAAATTCAACTTCTACTACATACGAACCACAATTCCACGTTGCTGAGATGAAAACTGAATAGGTAAAATAATATCCAATCAAAGATCCAAATCAAGACAAGCAGATATTCATATCCAAAATCTGTCACTATTTTCAGTCATGCGTTTTCTGTTGCACTTGTTATTTCCCTATGTATAGAAGAACTATTTTTGATACTCTTTTGGAAGTTTGGTGGGATGTGGATCAATAAAATTGCAGAAAAGCTATCATTTTTATTTCCAACGAACTATATTTAATTCATCATCAAGGGATTTTTTGAAAATTTGTATTACTTGACACGATCTACTATATCTCGACGAAAATAAAGTATGGATATTTAGGGATATACCAAAAATTCGTGTTTCTGTGTTCAACGTTCCTGGAACAATTTTCAAAAGAGACATTTTCAGATACATCGAACAATAATTGAAACAGTAACACATGCACCTGCCCAATTGAGCTATTTTCTTTTATTCACCATTTCTAGATACCAAAATTATTAAAACGTCTGAAAATAGTCTAAAACTTGATTAGTACCATAAACCCACCTTCTCAGAAAAATTTTCAAATTGCAACTCAACACAATTTCAGACAAAAAAATCAACATCATTTAAAAATCTGAAAACAAGAGCACCGTCAATTTCCAATCTAGAACACCATCAAAAGAATTTAGAAATGAGAAAGTAATACCTTGTACAAAATAATTACCCAACATCATTAGTCAAAAAAAATACTTGGGAAAAACAGAACTCCAAAAAAACAAATAGCACAACAGAATCGACTTATAAAAAATACCATATCGATGCCTTGATTCGCAAACCCGCTAACTCCACGTTTTATCAATGGAGTTAGCTGGTTTGCGAATTAAGACATCGTTATGCAAAAACTATTTCAGAAAGACTTGCAGCGATTATTAAACATGAACAAATAAAAATAACATTTGAAAATAAAAACACCATTGGAAGACATTTCTTTCAACATTTATAAACGAAAATCCCCCTAGACATTACATCAAATGTTATTTATCAAATTAAGTGTGAGAAATGTCCTCAGTGCTATATAGTTCAAACTAAACGTTATTCGAGAACAAGGATAGCTGAACACGAAAGAAATATAAAAATACTAGATGTTAACAACCCTACCGCTTTGGTTGAACACATCACATCAGAGAAAAAGGTCACAGTTTCTACTTTACCACACCTACCGTTTTTGATACGCAATCCTTTTTATCCAAAAGACTACTCAGTGAAATGATTAACATATTGAAACAGAACAGTGTAGGTACCAGTAGGAATATTGAAAATTTAAAGACAGCATTTTTCAATTTGATTGGTCAGATTCCAAGATAATCATCTATTCATGTTTTTAAGTTTTTTATTTTCCTTTTTTTTCAGTCCGTTTTATGAAATATTCAGAAAAAAATAATTGTACTTGGCTAGCAAATAATGTCCCCCTTCAATCTCAATATTTGTCTTTTATTGGTCAGTACATGTGTTACTGTTTCAGTTGTTCGATGTATCTAAAATTGTCTATTTTTTTATTATTTCAAGAATCTTGAATACAGGAAAAAGTCCTCCTGAATATCAAAACTTTTATTCTCATCGAGGAATTGTAAATCGTGGCAGGTAATTACAATTTTCAAAAAATCCATCGTTACAGAGCCCTGCTGATGAATTAAATATAGTTCGAAACGTTATCAATAAAAACAATAGTTTTTCTTCAATTTTATTGATCCACATCCCAACCAAATTTTCGGAAAAGATAATTCAGGATCACTAAACTTATCAGTTAGCTTGTACACGTTCATCTAATGGCCGCTCAAGTAATTTCCCTTTCCTTCACATTTTTCATCACATTGGTTCTTGCTGAGCTTACAATCTAACTTTTCCGGTATCGTCAGATCTTCACTGCGGAGTTTGAAACGAGTTCGTTCCTTTATATTCCTCCATTTAAAGAATAAGTATCTGTCTTTGAAATGGAATCATCCTTTGCTATCAGTGGCCTTTCAGGCAATTTATCATTTGATTAAAATCCTAAATAATGAGAAAATCTGGCCTATATAGATTTTGGCGAATGTCCCGCTGCACATATACATACGTATACTTTTCAGACAAATGAAGACTGAGAACACCATCCTTCAATGTACAAGACAAAATAATGTATGCTCATCTGATAGATGGAAGAAATGAAAATCTTCCTGTGAATCAATCTGCCCCAACTTCCCCTACATTCCAGTTGTAGTTCAAGTGACATCCAAAACAAAAGTTAAACTGTCCGAGCATATCCCATATTTTTTCCAAATATCTGAAATAATTTGATTCCATAAGTGGTTTCCACTCTGTTCTTAGTTGTGGAACCTTTGGATATAATCATATGAATAAACGAGACACTCTGATATTCTATAAAAAAATAAGCTTACCTGACGGTTATATTCAAGTGGTTTCATGGGTATTTTAAGTTTGACTTGATGGCTCAATTAAGCTCAAACCTTAAAATCAAGTCAAGCAACCGAATGAATCCTTAATATATTCCAACTCGTCTTTTACATAAATGTTTGCTCTAATAAATTGGTAACTATACAATTACTACTTAGTATAGGTTTAACTTGAATATAATCATATATGTGATTCATATCTGGAATAGTATAGGAAACAGGCATATGTCTCCGTTCTGAAATATTTTTATTTATACATCAAAATTATCATACGAGAAGCTCAGTATCATACAAGGAATTTGAAATACTTTGATTTCTCCCAATTCATAATTGAAAATACTACTCTTTTCATTCCATTTGAAAATGGATTCCTAGAGACTCTGACTTCCACCATTTGAGGGCTCTTACAGGCTGTGTATTATTTGCATAAAGCTCAATATTCCGGAAACAACCACAAGGAGCGCCAATGTTTGGATATAGTTATTCGGCATCAAGGTCAAATTGTGTTTGAATCAAATATTTCAAAATTTCAGAAGAAAATTACATTTAAGAAATTCCTTTTACTAAATGTGTTTCTTAAGACCCCAATTGGCAAAGAAAGCCAAAAATTTAAATTATGTTTGTTCTCTATGGCAATTCTGTAGGATCAAGATGCATAGAAACCCTGGTGCGATCACAGATTCGATTTTGTTTCTACCAAAGTTGTTGATACTGTAATTGCATTGATACCGTTGGCTTCATTCGTCGATGGATGGCGCAGAAGTCGAAAATAGCCAAGTTTCCAACATTCCACGGTGGCTTGATTTGTCATTTGATTGTTTTTGAATGTTGACATGACACTTGTCGCTTGTCCAACCGTCAATCGTCAATGATAACATCAATCTGTAATTTTGCCGCCATCTGTGCTAAAGAAGTGAAACGGTACCAATGCAATAAAAATAACATGAATCAAGTATGCCGTACATCAACACTTTTGTATGTCGGTATCACAGGTATAAGTGATCACACCAGGGTTTCTATGCATCTTGTGTAGGATTATACAGAAGAAGAATCGTTTGATTGCCACAAATGACAGTTTTTTGTATTGCAGCAGCAGAATGTTTAGACGGTGACCAACCTAATAAGAGGCCTCGAACGACAATAACAGCAAAACAACTAGAGACTTTAAAAACAGCCTACAACAATAGCCCCAAACCCGCCAGGCACGTTAGAGAACAATTAAGTCAGGATACCGGATTGGATATGAGAGTGGTGCAAGTATGGTTTCAGAACAGGTAAGAAATTATTAAATTTTCCAGTAGTGCATTTGTAGTTATTTGCCACGACATGATACACTTGAATTAGAACCTGTTCCAGATTTCACCTTACCTACTCAATCTGTATTTGTAACAATTTTCATAATATCAGTTTGATTATTATATGATATCATATTGATATAATATATGAAAAATGGACAGCACTTGAAGTGGGATCATTAACTAATAATAAAAACTGGATTAAATTATCTAGTCTTTCGCATAAATCTATACAATTACAAGTATGTTTGGAAGTAGTTCTAGAATGTAAGCAATAAACTTTTTGAAAAGTGTAAAAAAATATATTCGAATTACAAAATTAGTTCATGTGTCAGTAAAGTCGGTCACAAATTTCTCAGAATATTTGGAATATAATGTTGAAAATAAATATTTCAGTTAAACATTTTTATTGCTATTTTTGAAATTATCGAAAGACCTTCAATTCTATAAATTTAAATCAGACGAAATTGCAGGAGAGCAAAAGAAAAGAGATTGAAGAAAGATGCAGGAAGGACGAGATGGAGCCAATATTTCAGGTCTATGAAGGGGGGATCATCACCAAGGCATGATAAACTGTTAGATAAGGATGAAATGAAAGTGGACCTGGATAGTTTTAGTCATCATGGTAAGAACCATTTCCTGTTTATTCTAGAAAATCGACTAGAGTTAAGAGTGGAAGAAAAAAAGAATAAGTCGTTTTGAATATTATTTTCAAACATTACCACCTTGATTTTCTGCTATTTCCTAATGTATTGAACTCCGATCAAATAACACAACCTAGATGAGTAACTCGCCGCTCGCGTCTTAAACTTTATTTGTAAGGGACATCTTCCCTCACCGGCAGTGTCGTGCGTGTTTACAGAAATATCGAGGTTCAATAATATAGAAAAAATGGAAACCCAATATGGAACGAGAACCTGAAATTATGATGGATTTTGAGAACAGCCGATGCTCTAATGTTTTTTCATAATTCATTCATTTTATTCTTTTGCAACTCGGTGTCCCTTTCCCGATAGTTACGACACTGGTAGCTCACCTATAAAATGCCATATTTTGATTTTCAGCTTCAAATGGTCTTTCTCACATTCCATAATGCTTCATCATTGCTTAATAATAAAAACTAACGATAGTTTAACACAAATTAACTCAGAATTTGCTCTTTATTCACGAACATAACACTCCAATAAGCTAATGATGAAACAAACGTAAATGTTGCGTTGTTGATCTGTCAAATATCAAATGCAGCGTTGCCGTACTAACCAGACTATATCGACAACGAATAATCTCCATTCGGCAATGGAAATACTATCGTTTACATATGCTCCCAACAAGCTGCAATGAACGTTTCAGTTGCCTTTTTATTATATATTTATTATACTGGAGTTTTATTAGTAATGAATACTGGAGTTTTATCCCAACACCAAACCACTATTTTCAACACCTCGACATGTGTTTAGGTCACCAAGTGACCATCTTCAAGAGGAAGATTAATCTTCTAAACGTGTCGAGGTGTTAAAAATAGTGATTTGGTGTTGGGATAAAACTCCAGTATTCATTACTACACCAAAGGTTCCAAACAGTGTAGTGCATGCTTATTGTAATATATATTTCATCAGTATTTTTGGGTTTTCGTTAGCATGAATATACTCGACAGAAATCAGGATCTAGCTGACGTGCTTATTGTACCCTTGAAAAATTGCGAAATGGCAACAATGTCATGATTTGAGGGATTACATTATGAAAAGATGTTACCTTCAGTACTATTTGAGTATTACTCATCTAGGTTGTATTACTCGATCGGAGGTATTGAATTAAATTATGCTTTAACAGATCACTGAAGTTCTAGTTAGTAGTGGAATATGGGAAATTGTTCAGCAATTTCTGAGTTTTCCTTTGGATTTTGTAGTAGAGAAGACAAAGTGAATTAAATGAACTCAATTTGAATATGATATTAAAAGGACTTGCGTGATTTCACTTCAAAGCATGTGATTTTAACGCTTTAATAATTTGCTACATACAATGATAATGAATATGGTAACTAATTTTACTAGTAATGATGTGTTTTGGTGAATTATGGAACCAAAAGTAAAATCACCATTTTTTCATACGTATAGAAATACAAACTCCCAAGTATATGTAATAATGCATATTTTTTGGTAAAGACAGTTTGGAAGATTTCTCATCCTATATCATATTTCAGACCTCAGTGATGATAGTTACGGGACCGTTGTCAATATGGGAATGGACCAAGACGGATCATCACCACATAACGGAATTGGAAGGCCCTCCTTTCTTCATGGTGCTTCTTCACCTTCCTTTCTTCCTGGACATACACCTCCACATGGGCATGACCATTTCTCCCCTTATCCAGACCAGCTTTCGGTTTATGCAAGTCTAGGTAAGTAGATTTTGAAAACTGTTACAGTTTTAATCTCTATTTTTTCACGTTGATATACAAAATTGTGTTATATCTCTAGAATGGATAATAGAGAAATATTAGGATTACAATTTTTATTCTAAATGTCGGAAACAATTTGTAGACAATATCGTTTTATACAGTTCAAAATATCATAGAAATACCCCTCTTCTTCATATTGAAATTTTGGAGTTTATATCTAATAACTTTTAGGGTCGTCTCCTTCACCAAATTTTTTTACAATTACCTTATGAGCCTCGAACATGAAACTGAGTATGATATTTGGAAGAATGGGTGTGTGCATGAGGGAAGAATCATATAGGATGAAAACTGAAGATATCAAGGTTTTTAAAGAGTTTCTTATTGAATTGCATAAAAAATTTTCGAAAATATTCGAAATTGCAACTAAAACATACTAATTCATGCAGTCTCCAATCATGTAAGTAGAGAGAGACAAGGAGGATTCAAGCGGCCAGAAGTAACTAGATATCTATTAACTTTTAGTGTCGGCTTTACGAAACTACTTTTACTGCAATTACCATTATGAGCATTGTATATGATATTTGGAAAAGTGAGTGTGTGCATAAAGGAAGAATTATATAAGATGAAAGAAAACTGACGATAATAAAGTTGTCAAGAAGCTTTATATTGAATTGTTTGAAAATTGTTGAAGTTGCGATTCGAACATACTGATTCACTCTGCTTTTCCTTAGCAATGCATATTCAGAAAGTGGTCAAGTTTTACTTGAAATTGTAGGTACCTGAATTCCAATCGAAACTCATTGCAAACATTTAGGTATTGTCCTGGACACAAAATTAAGATTTAAAGAACATATATCCTCTAAACTTAGAATTGCATATGCCTCTCTGAATTTCTCTCATGTGAAATAAAAAAAATGTTATAATATTCGCTTGTACTATCACACTTAAATCACTACAATGAAGTGCATGGTCCTTACTTAGACAGTAATGATTCTAGACGAGTTCAGAGGCTTCAGAATTCTTGTGTTCGATTGGTTCATGGAATAAGAAAATATCACCACATCTCAGGGAAGTTTAAGGAAATGAATTGGTTGAATATGTACAACCGACGACGTTTACACTTTGCATGTTTGGCCCATAAAATCTACACAACTAAAACACCCTCTATTTACATAACAAACTAACTTATAGAACAGATGATCATAATTTGAATATCCGACAAAAAACACTTCTCCGTGTGCCGGGGCATGAGAAAATGATTTTTAAACGATCATTTTCCTATGACCTGCCAGTCTGTATCAACGATTTGCATAGATTTGATCCACCATTGTTATCATCCTCAACCAAATCATTCAAAGTGAAATACAAAAATTACCTTTTGAGCTCGCAAAAATAGTTTAAATCATGAATTCATGTCTAATATCTCTCCTTCTCTACCTTCCTCTGACTCACTCATTCTTTTTCCCATTCTTTCTTCATTCTTGTTTTTTCTTTCCTTCTTCTCTCTCCCTCGCACTCAATCTATCATTTGCTTCTCAAATCTCTTCTCTCAATTTCGCTGGCACTGGTGGAATAACAGGGGTGGATTCGTCCACAACTGAACCAGTTATAGCCTTTTATCCACCTGAATACTGTAATATCCGATGTATTATACAAAATTTGTGGATGTATTATTATTATTATTATGTGAGCAGATAGGGAAAGCTACCTTCCATCGAGTAATGCGCTTAAGTCGGACGATATTATTGTGTGGCATATGTTATGTTGATCATTGTGCACTGAGTCATCATGATAGGTTAATCCAGTGTTCATTAGAACTTCTGAATAGGAATAATCAGTCTGACAAATGGACAAATATGTCATAGGCCCTAGCCGACAGTGGCCTGTGCTGAAAGCTATCATCCAGCAATTGAATGTTATAGCATACAAGTTGCGAAAAGTGTATCAAAATCACGCTATGTAAGGATACACACATGTTTTTGTTGGGAATTTCTTTGGCGAAGACGTCTGCAATGGTAACGGTGACAAACTTGCGACGCTGACGACGCCTACGACGGTGACGATGTTTGAAACGGCACCCACAAGCTGCTGTACCATGGATACATATAATGGTTTTTTTCATCGCTATTGCTTGGATTGCTCAGCTCACTGAGCTCAATAAGAGAGAAGTGGAAAAAAAAATTCAACAAGAAAAAAACAGATGCACAATATTTTTGATTATCGACTCGAGTTTTAAAATTTCATAGCTCCGATAGCTCATTCAGGTCTCTCACTGTCTGGAACGACGATGTCAGAAAGTTTACGAAAATGCTGTTGATGTTTATCGGTGGCGACAGTGTTTGTGTCTGAAAGCCAAAGGTCAAGCACCTGTCTGCTCTAACCGTACCAAAAGAATTTCAAATCTATACATTCAGCAATGAATGTCAATTGCCAATTGTAGAAGTATATGTCTACATTGCTGTGTGTGTTTGGTTCTCAAACTGAATTTTGAAATGGCTCACCCAATGGCCCAATAGCTTTAATCGATGAATTACAGACGTGACGTCCTCACAGCAATCACCTGTGAAGAAAGAACAAATAGCCACACTCATAGAATCCCATAACTTGGTTTCGATCGATTACTACCATGCCCATCCACATAAATGCAGTTGAAAAAAAATCTCATAACCGTTCTACTACACAATGGTTGCCGTATCAACTTTGTCAGCTATCTAACAGCAGGTGACGCTACCTGAACATTCGTCAATGACAAATAGTCTAGCTGGTGGCTTTGTCTGTCTACTTGCCTTCGCCAAAACTTCGAATAAAAAGTTCAAAAATTTGCCGGAGGAACTGAAACCAACAGATCTAGTTACGTTTTGCGCTCGTATTCCCCTTGTCTCTCTACTCAAGTAATACATAAAAATACGAATGAAAGTTAGGCCCTCAAAAATTGCTAAACGTTTGATTTGGCCAAATCCAGTTTCTGATACCAGGCGTGCACTCAGAGTTTGGCTATTATTCTAGCCAATAACAGATTTGGTGTCAGACCTTAAAATGTATGGTAAGTGGTGATTCTGTTCGGTTGCTAAGAGATATGCAAAAGACTCTTTGCAGAACAAGACGACTTTTACACCTCGAATACTTCATAGTTTTAGATTTAATAACTAATCCAAGCACTGGAACTGAAGCGGTAGTATTACAGTATGGAATTTTTTTAAAGATAAACCTTTAAGGATTCGTTTTCAATAATAACGGTTGATTCATATTTGAAGTATTCAAATAAATTCTCCATTAACTTACCGCCTACTGATCGATTAGTGAACTTTATTGATCAAGCAGTGGTTGATAAAACTGTCCATTGCTATAGTTGAATCAGCATTTAAACCAAATACTGAATTACCTGATGGCATAAAATCGTGGTTTCAAACTATATGAAATTATTCATTTTATAAAGTATGAGAAGAAACAAAAATAAAATAATTTCCTATTTTGATCATATTTGAAGGTATAAGTGTCACTTTACTTATATAATTCAATAACATTTAAATATCTCATTATATATACTCATTTTCAACCCTTTCAGGTCAGGGTGCACCAGGAATGTTATCGCACAATATGCCCCCCGGAGCCGATACTGATAGTAACGACAGCAGTCCACGAGGATATCCTGACTTTCCTCCAAGTCCTGATTCGTGGTTGGGAGAGCCGTCCAGCGCACACTACTGACCCCCTAATACACCAACCATCAAATGTTTGTTACCTAAAATGAAACTGATATCAAGAATAGTTTTATGTTTATATTCATGTGTCATGATACATATTCTTATATGCACAATAACCAGTCAATTTCAAGGATTTCTTGTACAAAATTTTCTTTGATGAAATATTGAAGTTGGCTGTGATATATGGAAAGGCTAGTACGAGTTCTTTAAGGAATTCAGGTTTTCCCACATAACGTCTATGCTTCTCTGAAAAATATCAAAATTGGTTTAAAAACTTAGTGAAAGTTTGGTTAACAAAAAAAATTCAACTGTTTCTGATTTGGGAGGAGATATGTTACAAACTATCTTTCGAACCGTACGTGTGATAACAAGTCGTACTTACCAAACCACGACTTTTCATTCCTTGCAAAATGTCGACAATTACTCTTTACTTGTCGAGATACACTCATATGTTAGTCATCTCTGCGAATTGTTGAGTTACGTCCGAAATTCGAAAATCAATATAATTCGTATAGAAATTGTTAAAGTGAGTTGAATGATATTTCACTTCTCATAGAAATTTTGAATATTAAACAAAACTGCCAGCAACTGTCATTTCACCGCACTGAAAAAGAAAGTGCATTTCTGATGACGTAGTTATTATTTAGCTGTAGGAAAATCCGGAAAACCTACAGCGCAACCCCATGTGGTCGGTGCGCATTAGGCGTCGGGATTGGAATCTAGGCAATACACATCTCACTTGACATGAAGTTCTTTTCTCAAACTCGTTGAATTTTCTTAAAGTTCTTCTTTCATGGATTTAAAGTTAATTTATTACCGAATTTTACTCCATTCCAGAAATTTCTGATAGAAAGGTTCTTCTCTTCCTTGAATCAGTCCTCCTAAGAGTATTTTCTGAAGTGCGGGCATCTAACCAATTCCTGTTTCAATTCCACGATTTGCAAGCCCACAAGACGCACTTTTCTTGAGAACATTTTGTCTTTTAGTGCCTTTAAACAAGGAATTAGAAAGAGTTTATTAGGTAGTTGTCCCGTAATATGCAAAACGGTCCATTTTGCGAATACGTATTTGTTCAACGGGTCAATAGTATACTTTGAGCGAGAATGATCTATCATTTTTTAGTCGCAACACGGAGACTGTCCACTATATGCAAAAATCCCACTCCTACAATCACTATATGGCTTATTTATATTCACTAATATTTGCATGTCCTCAAAATACCGCTAATTTCATTGTTGTTATTGAAATTATTGTACTTGTTTCTGGTTTCTTCAAAGTGCAATCACTTGCATTCTTAACAACGGTCAAATGTACTGTACAGGTGCGGCTCCAGCTCGTTACAATTTGTTCGTTACCGCAGACGCAAAACATGTTCTTAGGGCTTGAACATATAACGACGCTGAAAAAAGTTGCCAAAAATTATTTTGTTCAGTTATCTATATCACTGTTAAATATATATATATATATATATATATATATATATATATATATATATATATATATATATATATATATATATATATATATATATATATATATATATATATATATATATATATATATATATATATATATATATATATATATATATATATATATATATATATATATATATATATATATATATATATATATATATATATATATATATATATATATATATATATATATATATATATATATCCTATAACTGGATAACCCTTTTTGAAATAAGTTGCTTTTTTACCACTGAAATTCAGAAAAACTCACAGATTTTTTATGAAGAAGCCCGCTGTGATATTTCGAGACACAAAAGTACCTAAAAAATTTTTCGGAACGTGTTCTAAACATAACTACGGATGGTGTCAACGATGGCTATCTCGTACAGTGCGGCCGTCACCTTTTGATTTTTTGCTAATTGGGAATTTTTCAAAATATTTTCACTTATTTAACTGTTACCTTCACATACAAACATTTTGTATTTGGTGAATAATTAATTTTTGAATACCTTACGGGTGCATTATTCCTGTATCAATAAAGTTGACCGAGTTTATTCGGTTATTTTGAAAACAAAATTTTCAAATTAATAAAAATCCAAGATTATTCCAATCTTCTCAATAATAAATTGCTTTAAAGATCATCATTTATTGTTGACTTCTAATATGGAAATATAACTATATGATATTTCTTACTTATGCGGTCCTGAAAAGCTGAACTACTAATTTAGACTGACAGCCGATTTCACCAACCAATTCCTAAAGTTAGGAAATACTTAAATCGGATTTAGGAATTCTTAGATCCGATTTAATTATTTGCTAACCTTAGGAATTGGTTGGTGAAATCGGCTGTAATTGTCAGGGTACTCGATGGCGAAAGAGATGACATGAGTAAAATTTACAACAAAAATATAATTTTAATTCCACGAATGTATTTCAAGTTTATTTCAATAACATGCATCATCATCACAACCAAGGCTGTCTATGCCACTGCAGCCTCAGTATGTATAGGTACTCGGAAAACACTCCTCTTCAAAGATGATCAATCTGAAATCATAATTAAATCAATTTGTAATAGATATGATGGAATTGATTGAAAATATATTCATATAGAACTCCTAAACTATGTATTCCGAAAATTATCATTATCAAACTCTTACTAACTATATTATTACACTCTCTCAAACAATGAACATTGGGCATGCTTTCAGAAACAAAAAAGTGATTCCATACTTTCGCTTCAATGGACAGTAAATGAACATCTTGATTTTTTTCATCACGGTACTTCTCAGAGTTGTCAATTATACTATGAAGTTTTAGAGTCAATGTCACAAGGATCTAAAGTAGACTCTCTAAATGCATTGTCTCCATAATAACGTTGACAGGTGTAATCTGGAAATGAATTAGAGTGGTAATTTTTTATAAAAGAACAACTTTCCTCAAAACTGTGACTCAAATTCTTTTATTATATTCTGTTAGGAAAAATTAATCTGGCCCTATTCAAGCAACTCTTATCAACTCCATAATTCTATAATTATCTCAATGAAAGTCTTCCCTATCTTGAATGATAAGTCCCAGTATTAGAGTATTTTCAGATCGTCCCCTAATATTCTATAAGTGTAGGTCTAGTATGAAGAATATTCCCGAAAAAACGTGATCGACTGATTCAGAATTTCATGTCTATCTGTTGATTTAAACTTATCAGCACTTGCTTATATTTGGAATTCTCAACCTAAAGATTCACAAATGATATTATTTTCACATATGCCAATTTCCAAGAAAAACAAATAATGATTACGTCCCTAGTATTTTCTCTTGGTTGTATTTTAGAAATATTATTGGAAATACTATTTTGTTATGTGATGTGGATCAGCGGTCTAATGCACATGCCATTCGAATGCCAATCTCGTCTAGTGCTAGCTTGGAGTGCACACCTACCAATCGAGATGGTGCTGTAGGTTTTCCGGGTTTTCCTGCAGCTGAAAAGTGAATACATCACCTAAAACATCAGTAAGTCGGCCCGGAGCGCCACGGCAAATAATAATAATAGCCGTCCTCTACCCGCACAGGCTATACCTTTGGGTACACTCAACGAGTGTTTATGAGGAAGTATTATTATATTATATTATGAAAACTCCATGACGATAAATTAGATTCTAGAAATGATCAAACATAAAAAGAGTTCGATGTTAATGATTTTCACTACTTACTTGATTTAACAAACTCAATATATCGGTTTCTGAATGGAAGAGTTTGATGAAAACATAATGACAACAACGGATTAACAAATTGGCTTTGTAATAGATTGGGTAGTTTTATCAAAAAGATTTCGAAAAATCTTACTTCAAAAAGTTGCTCAGAGTAAAATTTCATTCTTATATAGTTACATTGCAGTGGAATACATACATATATGTTCGTGATATTAAAGAAAAAGTCTTAATGTTTACACGAATACCTACTACTTATACATTCAGAATAACTAGGTACTTTCACTCACAATCAATTTTCACTGATATTCTGGAATGAGTGGAAGTCGCAAGTCATCTATTCGCAAAAGTACAGTTTTTTATTTTCATCAGAATTTTCATAATTTTTGAATTGAAAATGAAAAAACCATATTGAATCTTTTCGAAAATAAATAAATCTGGAATTAATAGAGTTTCAAAATTTAATTATTAGAATCCAATATCACACATTGTTGTATTTGCTCTGCTAGAATAATGGAAGAAAATATTCAGGTTTTTCTGGTCTTAATTATTATCGATACTAATTAAAAATACGATATCCCTTCCTAGGACCTGATCGCAAGTAGATACTTAAACAACCCTAATTACAAAGTGAATTTAGTTCACTTCCACTTTGTAGAAACCAATGTCTTGACATAAGTACGTTGTAATTTTGTGAACGTATAATCCAGTAGTCAATATCATAAATACCGAACAATTCTTAACCAATTTTCAATATATTCATGCAGTATCTGATTTCAAGTCATTTGATTTGTTAATGAATTACATACTTACTTTCTCATCGTACAAGGCACGAGTATGAAGATGAATTGATTTTTTTTCATCCCTAAAAGTTAGCAGATATTCATGTTCAAAATGTTTTAAAAATAGAGATTCGGATTGAAACCTTACCTAATACATTTATGATTATTACATATGAGCCAGATCCACTATGTTGGAGATAATATACTATTATCAATATTTTGTATGATATTACTTCAGTCTGTTGAAGCAGGACTCAATATGGCCATTGAATTATTCGATTAAATTTTCACTCGTTAAATATATACACAATATGATATGAACGAGGTTTGATATCAATGTGATTTTACCGTAGTCCTGATGTGTTGTGGGAAAACCGAAACTCAAAAGACTAACTACATTTGTTTTACAAAATGTTCTAACATGTTCTAAAGAAAGAAATATAATTATTGTTCTAGTCAATGAAATCAACAAATCATGGAATGATAGGTGTCTGTTTTAATATTCTAGTCGTCAAAGTATTTATTTAATTTATTATTGTTTCTTCATATGTACATTATTTAATAAATAATAAGAAAAAAGGGCTTTTTTCTGTTTTCATTTCTATGTACCTACTTACCCTACACCATGGTCATAAACTTGTAAATTATGTTTTTTTTTCCAAAATATGGAACTATCTATAATAGTGTGGAGAAGGTTAATCAACAGTGTTCTTGAGAATTGTAAAACTTATATAATGACACTTATATTTGAGTTTTCAGAGTTCTGAGTTTGTAGTCATATTCGAATATTATTCATCACCATATAGTACCAACAAATAAAACAGTCATCAGTAAGAACTCTGAAGGGACCTGGTATCAGGAGGTTCAATAGGTCATTCATATATTTATTATAAGAAGAAAATTATTACATATACGGAAACCTGAACCACTCTCCAATTAACATTTTCCAATAATGAATTTAAATTTTTAATGATTTTATTTTGTGGTAACGAAAATCAAAAGTAAAATTCCTGAAACAATAATGTTAGTGTTTGAGAACAAGTATTTTTTGCTTTGTCTGTTATTGTCAGTTTAAAATCCAAATTTTAGTCATTCAGGAATAAGGTCATTCTCTTGACTTCAATACTAGTTTTTAATAGGTTATTATGAATAAAATACATTTTCAATCATTATCACTACCTCTCATAATTTTAATATTCTGTTAAATATATCTCTATAACGCACGACCAATTTTGATCCGCTGTGAAGAAAGGATCATTTGTTGAAATAATAGAATTTGTCAACTTTGCAGTGATACTTATAGGGTTGAAAAATTTCTCAAATTTCTCAAAAGTTTGTCTAACCTTTAAAAAAAGTATGTGACAATAAATCATCATGTTTTAATCCCAAGAATATTCATTCAATTATAATATCATCAACTCTATCAGCAGGTGAGTGAATACAGAGGTAACATTTTCAATTCCTCAAAATGTCGAAGAATTTACAGAAAAAAAATTACAAGGGATATTTTCTGAAATGTCTTATTGTCGACTTATTCATTTACCTGTGATACAGTGAAATAGATCACAATAAGAGAAACTGATATTCCACTGCACTCTAGTAGCTGCTGTGAAAATCAAGAAGAAACATTAAACAATTTCGAATAGAATGAGATTTAAAAATAATTCAATATAATAACGTAGCTGAACAAACTACCTAGATTTCATTCACAATCCAACGAATTCATTTAAAAACTTGTGTAATGTGAATAATTGAGAAGTTAACTCACGAGTCTCAATTAGAACCAACGAGTTCACAGCTCTGTCGTAGTTACACCCCAGTACTGTTGCATCCTGTCTAAATCGAGGGAGTCGGCTAATCCTCTTTCGTGCATGACAGCAAAATCATATTCCAAATTATAAGGCATAAGCCTCTGCAAGCTTCCAAAATATGCGGCATGAGGTCCGCCTAATAATTGCTTCTTATCCGAAGTAAATCTCGAGTTTGATTTTGACAGTAACGGATTGAAGGACCTTGCGCTCCCGAACTGTTTGGATAAAAAAGTTGACGAAGGATTACAATTAGGGTTAGCCAACTGGGGAGAGCTTCTCGACAATGAAGGTGTTTTAATCGAGAAAGGCTTTTTCCTCATATTTTTGTTGAGGGTGTCGAGTTCTTTATCGAATAATAACTGAGTGTTCTGCTCCAACATGTACTCCCAGCACTTGAATTGTTCCTCAGACAACGCCGAGTCTGAGTCTTCCCTATTCTTCTCCTCTTCCCTTCTCTGTCGTAGGGCTTTCGCTACACCTCTATAACTTCTCCTTTCAGGACTCGCTTTTACCTCTGCAGTTTCAAAAATAGAGGGGGTAACGCTCCTAACTAGCCTATTTTCGTTGTGTTTATTAAGCTGGTTGATGAAAAGTTTAGCTGAAGAATTGCAATCACTACAAGCATTTTCACTTTGACCACTCGGCGATGACCTATCGTCACGCATCATCATGGGAGGAGGTATGGGAATTTGTTCTAAGCAGTTCATGCATTCCTTGTTGAGGACTTCGCAGCAACATCCTGGTTGACAGGTAGAATTTGAATTGCCACTTTCACTTTGGTATTTGTTATATTTGATCGTTTGTCGAAGCTCCCTCATGAGCAAATCAACATCGTTTCCTAATAGATTGAACTTTACGACAATAATACTCAAATTTTCTTCAGCTCCGTAGCTCTGAGCTAAGTCTTGTAATCTCTTAGCAGCCAAAATTACATTCCGTTGTAACGCCACCTCTTTGATACCGTTTTCAGGGCTGATTACTTCCCACAAGTTTTTATTGGCTATAATCAGGTACTCATCCTGTTCCTCCAAATACAGTTCTGATATATCAGGGTCGGGTACGTTTACTTGGATTTGTGGATTAGTTCTGATTTGTTTTCTGAGTTTCAAAGGCAGGATTCGGACTGGTCCAGAAGCCCTGCCCAGTACAACTCTAATATCGCCAACACTAGCAATTTTCATGACATACTTTTTCACACTTCCACAAAACGAATATTCCCCCGTATGTTTCGATTTGAGAACGTGAACCAATATAGCATTAAAACCCTGCTTTTGCCCATTGTCTTTCAGTTCTCGATGTGCCGAGAGCATAGTATATTTCATATACTCATGTGAGGTTTCCTTTACCGTTCTTTCCTCCAAAAGCATTCTTGGAACGGCTTTGTCCATTCCAAAAGGTAATTCGTTGTTGGATTCTCCGTCAAACATGCCCAATAGAGCTTCAGTATTGCAAAAACTAGGTAAACGGATTTGTGTAACATAGAGTCGCTGTTTGCACCCGGCTGTTTCAGAAAACCCTACGGACCAAGAGTTTTCTGTCAAGTCAGTGTCGCAGAATAGTGAAGGGGATAAAGGCAGAGTGGTTCTGTTTTTTCCAGAAACATCAACTAGGCTCATAGGGCGTTGAGTTCTGTATAAATTGAATTGTTGTGAATCTACGTGGAGTTTTATATTGCACGATAAGTCCAAGAATTTCAAGTTAGGCGGTATGAGTGAAGTAAGATCGACACGATCCAGTTGGTTGTGGGCCAAGTCAAGTACTCTCAAGGAAGAGAGTGTGCATAACTTTGGTACTGACTGCAGCATATTTGAATGAACTCTCAGAACTGAAAGATGCTTCATATGATTAATATTATCAGGAAGCCGTAACAACTTGTTACCGGAAATCACTAGTTCTTCTAATTCCGTCCAGAACAGAGCACAGTTTTCTGGCAGTGTTGTAAAGTTGTTATAAGCTGCATGTAGAATTCTCAAAGTCTTCAAAAATGAAGCCAATCTCTCCAATGATCTATCATTCAAACAATTGGCTGTTAGAAATAGCTTTTCTATTTGAAGCACATCAAACGGTTTCGGTAGATCACACAGCCTGTTATTTGAGAGATTAAGCACTCTGATATTCGGTACGAATTTAAAGAAGTCCTCAGGTAAACTCGATAGACTATTATTTTGTAAGAATAATTCTTGAATTGGTAACTTTTTCTGTAGAATGGGTAGATACTGTAACTGATTGTACGCCAGTTGAAGAGTATGTAGAAATGGCATTTCATTGCAAAATAAATGATCGGGTAAGGACAGTAGGACATTGTTGCTTGCGAAAAGGGATCTCAGTTCTTTACAGCCCGACAACCACTCGGGAAGAGTTTCTAGATCATTGTAGGAGATATCCAGGTGTCTGAGTCCTGCTGGTGGATGCGACAATGTTAAATTCTTCAGTCCTGAAATAAAACATAGATTGTTACAGACTTGATAAGATTTCCTTCAAACTAATATTAAATATCTATATATTCTGAAAAGTACACTTTTTATGCAAAAATTCTTTCGGTCAAATTGTCCAAAATTTCCATATATTGTGGAACTCAGGCTGAACAGAAGTTACCTTGGGCACACAAAATTTCTATGGATAGTTCACGAGATACAGAGTGTTGAAGTTGAAAAATGTCACTTTAAGGCCATTATTAACTGAACTTTATTAGTGGTAATATCACAATATTATTAGTAGGTTTTTTATCTACATTAAGGTATTAACCTTAACCAGTGCAACAGTATGTTTTCCAAGCATTTTTCAAAACAATATACATGGTAAATCATGACTTTGTCCAAGTTATAGAAAATGAAAATCATTTCAGAATAAACATTAACGTCATAAGTCGAATCGTACGAAAATTGATGTTTATGTGTTGGATATATTTTATAAGATCGGCCGAACCCATAATATAGGAAAATCACCTTGCAACACTCATGTGTAACTCTCGGTAGTTCGTATAATCAGTAGTAATACAAGTGATTGAATTTTAGCGATAAGTCGGTCGATTCAGTTCTGAACAAAGCTGAATTGATTCGAAAAAACATCACGATTCCGCAGGACGAGTGATGTTTCTAGAGACAATTCAAATGAGTTCAGAAATAAAAGACAGACTTATGAGATAAATTCAATCACGAGTGGAATTTTATTAGACTATTTCACAAACGAAGTGAAAGAAAAAAATCTTAAATTCATCAGAATTGCAAGAAGTTAGCGATAGAGTTAAGAAGTTAATCTAAGAAATTCATAAAGTTTAATATAGAGGAAACATTGACATGGAACGAAATTAATATTGAATTGAACCAGGAATCTGCTCATTTTCAAATGCGAGCAAAGCGAGATTACTCTTTTTCGACGTTTAACTCTCACATACAATCTCAAAACATCAAACTCGACAGGCCAATCAGAGTCAAGAGTCAAGTTTGGTGTTATCGATAATCCGAACTTGACTAGAGCTTCTGAATGGTTCATTTGACATGTGCAATAATACTATCTATTCATTTCTGAACGAAACTGAATTAATTGCTTTGAGAAAACACGAGTCTGCGAGATTCACTTCCGAATGAAATAAAAAATATAAAAAAGTGACGATTTTTAGGAGTGAAATAAAAAAATATTTTCTTTCTTGAATCTTAATTCAATTCGTTGATAATCATGAAAAAAGAATTTCATTATATTGATTTCAACTTAGGCTTTTTTTTGTTCACTAATGTCTCCTAGCTGTCAGTCCTATATGGAATCTTAATTATTCCGGATAAAAAAATCTAAAGGTTAGGTAGCATTATTTATATTTTTATTAGTTATGAATTATACTTCTATTAACTTAATTTTTTTTAAGTTTGGATAATTATTTTGTAATCAATTTGTTATTATTTTGTAATTATTTTATTATATCCATATTATAAACAGAATTGTTTTTTGGGATAATAATAAAGTACTCGAAGTGTTTGACAATTTCATGAAAGTGTCTACAATTCAGTCTCGAGCAATAATATTTTTAAAGCAGTTATTTCTCCTGATACTTGACGTATCTTAGCAGAACAGAAATTACTTGCTATTGTATATTGCAGACGAAACTGAAGAATTTTGTAAGGTTGGTTAGAGGTTCAATTTCAGGTATAGTTTTCATTTCACCAAACTTGACTCATAGTAAGTTATTGGTGGTTTCCAGGTGTGTCATAAATGTTCTAGGGATATTGTCTACCACTGCGGAAGTCATTTGCAAAGACGATGTGGCAACAACTAAAGTGCTCAGTATTTCATACTGCCACAAAGTTCTAAGGACCATAGTCCTCAAAACCGTCGCCTACTTGTTGATTTGATTTCCTCCTCAGTCAGAATATTCTTTTGAAATATGAGAAATGAAACTTCCTATGGGTTTTGTACCAAGAGGAAGTTCTGACCCATCAAAGTAATATAAATAGCACAAATTAGACGCTAGATTGTTACCTCTAAACCACAACCAACTTGGAAATCTGTGAAAATTTACTTCAAACGTGAAAAATCTAAAACTATTCAAGATCAAAGCTGAAACCTCTATAATTATGTGCAAAATCACAAAGGACCTAGGTCAAACTTCACAATATCAAAATCAATTAATCTTTTTAAAGAGTAAGCAAATTGTCTCATAATAAGAATAAACTTTGGGTGCCCAGAACTTCCTGATAGAAATGTCTGATCTCTATCTTAAATATCGTGAAAGTGTAAAAAATATTCTTCAGAAAACTGAAAGAATGAATGGAAAATAACTTAAATGATTCAATATCCATCTAACTTCACATATCAAATTAATATGTCTTTGTACAAAATACGTTTTCATTCCTTAAATATTAGTGTAACTTTTGCAATGTGCTATGGAATCAACTCAAAAAATTTATGTATCCGGCGATTTTGGTGTCTATGGTGTGAGAGTCGTATTTGAACACCTACGACCCAGAAGTAATTCTTGATGTTCCCCCTTGGTGCTCAGAGATCTTGATAAGGCCAACTTCAACCTGAATATAAATCAAGAATTGGAAAAAAATCGGACTATTCATCAAACTGCGGTAAAATGCACACTAGCAAAAAACAAAACGCCAAAAGCTGCTCGTAACTCGTTCAATTATATTAAGACAAATAAAAAAATCTATTTCTTTGTTTCAGACTATCCCTTAGATGATAATTAAATGTTGAAATACAGCCAAACAAGTTGACAAAATCGAATAGCACAACTACAGCACGAGGCCTTAGTGTCACAAAGGCGTAAGTAAAATTTTTTATAAAGATTCCAGTGATTTTGGAATATTTTTTCAAAAATTTGACATGGTCCCTGCATATCAAGTAGTTATTCATCTGAAAATATATATCCTATTCTGAACATTATGGTCGTTATTGATGAATTAAGTTGTAAAATTTAGTTATTTTTGTTTTTCTCAAAATCAATAATTTGTAGTCGTCGAGCATTGAATGACACATTTTTCATAGTTTTTTCTAAGCTCATTATATGACATGACGAAAAATGTATCAAAATGGTTAAAGTTGTATTATGGTTGAGACAAACACAATACCCAGCTTTATCCAAGGCTTCTACGAAATCATCTGCAATAGGAATGGCATTGGTAAATATTAAACAGAAAACGAATACTGCCTTGGCAGATACCTCGACAACTATTGCATTACGACTGTCAGAAAACATTGCAAAGGTTTTTGAAGTCTAACTTTACAAGCACCATCTATAAAAGATATCATAAATTCTGTTGAATTTTTGAAGATAAACTCCATTTTGGTATGCCAATACAATCAAAACAGAACTGAAAGGTTTCATAAGAAATAGCTGAAGATGATTAGTTGAAATTAACAAAATATTAACAGCAAAGCTTATGATTAAGCAAGCACATATATTGTTCATTAAACTACATAAAACACAAAAGAATATGGCGATAAGATAAGAAGCGAAAAGATTATTTTGTCAAACTGACACTCTTCATAATTATTATGCAGGAAGTTTGTGATGTATAACCGTATTCATTTTGAAGTACGTATTGTAATGCGCATTGTTTGTATATAGCGATATGAATTCTTGACTACGTAAATTCAAATATTTCTAAATTTCTGATTGGTGGAAATACTCTATGTATATTCACGTATAAGTAATCGAAATTCTGTAAGGTAACCTAACTCAATTGGACGTCCCGATTGGTTGAAAATCATACGAAAAGAATTATCACTTTTAATATCCCAAGACTATTGATAATTTCGATATAATTTGTCGTATACTTTCGAAAGCGAGTTGCTTGGTAACAGCCCGACTCCGAAGGCGGAGGGCTCAAAACAATTCAGTTGAGTTCAGAAATAAAGATAACACGAGTTGTCTTTGGTTTGCGATTGATCACATTATGTGAGAATTTTAAGAAGAGTGAAATAGTCTTAGGTAATATCCCAAGACCATGACAAATAGCCGACTATTATTTTCTTCATAATTCTATCGAGAGTACCTTGTATTTTGACAATTTAATGAGACCATATGAACATTAATAATATGAATAACTCCCGAGAGCTTTAGCTCGAGGGAGTTATTCTTTGAAATATTATTATTATTATTATAAATGTTCATATGGTCGAATTGAATTGTCTCAAAATACAAGTTACCCGGCATGAATTGAAGAAAGTAATAAATAGTCCCTATTTGTCATGGTCGAGTGATATTCAGGAACATTATTTCATGAACATTATAAAACTCATTCAAATATAATAATAATAATACTACTAATACTCCCTCATAAACACTCGTTGAGTGTACCCAAAGGCATAGCCTGTGCGGGTAGAGGACAGCTATTATTATCATTTGCCGTGGCGCTCCGGGGCGACTTACTGATGTTTTAGGTGATGTTATTCACTTTTCAGCTGTAGGAAAACCTACAAGCACCACCTCGGGTGGTCGGTGTGCACTCCAAGCTAGCACTAGACGAGATTGGCATCTAGACAACTCACAATACACTTGCATGCGGCCGCCTATCGAATCCGATATAAAGTAGTTGAGAAAAATTCTCGTACCTACATCGGATTCGAACCGACTATCGCTATGCTAGAGTTTCGAACGGCCTGTGCATTAGACCGCTGATCCACCGGCCACCTAAATAAATATACTCGTTCATATCCTCTTTACTCTTCACGGTTTTTTCTGGGATGGATTTGCTTATATATGCATTGATTTCTGTCATAGAAGACAACCCAAAACGAGACATTTCAATTTTGAGCGACTGAGTTGTCAACGTTTGACACTTATATAAAAAAAGAATAGCCGTCTTTACCCAAATATCCGGTTGTTTACCTAAATAGCCGCTCATATCACATATCATGTGACTTCAGTCATGAAATTTCATTGGTGTAGCAATGTGTGAATGAAATAATCAGTTAAATGTTTGTCTGATTGGCTATTTCTAGTCAATTGGTCACTAATACGTAGATATGATAGGTTCAAATTACATGTAAATTTTTTTCCGAGAAAGTACCACGCACTCGGATTATTATCTGCGCAACCCACATTACACTCGATGTGAAATGGGCGTATGAGTTGGTTGTCTAATTCAATCGTAATATCGTAGTGTTTGGAGAGGAATAACGTGTATGGAATACTGGTCGAGGTTTTTTAAAAATCAGATAATGTAATACGTATAATATGAAAGAATGTGTACCTACTATTGTTTCCTGCAATTATTGAAGTTAATCGCTTTCCATATAATGTGAGGGTCGTCAAAGAGTTTCTGGAACATTGCAATACTTGAAGTTGCTCAACGGCGCTCAAGTCCAAATTTTCTATGTTATTTTCACTGACATCTAGCTGGATAAGACACTGAAAAAGAAGAACACCCAAATAGATATATCTTCTGATAGGAACCTACGCTGAAAAGTGAATATATTTTTTCATAAACTCAAATAGGTGCTAAATCGTCCCAGTACCTGATGTCGTGCATACCGTATTCTTGGAATCTGCGCCACTTTAGCTCAGTATAGATGGGTTGAGAATATAACTTAGTTAATGCAACATCTGATGGGAAACGATGTTTGGCGTTTCCGGTTTTAAGCAAATATGGTTATCAGTAATAATAATAATAACACTCCCTCATACACACTCATTAAGTCCACGTTAATAAGCCATAGCATGTGCAAATAGAGGACGGCGATTATTATTATTTGCCGTGGCGCTCCAGAGTCAATTTTTTAGTGTCGTATTCACTTTTCAGCTGTATAAAACCTAGAAGCACCAGCTGTCAAACAGCCTTTGGACAAGAATACTGCCATTAATGACAATGGTAATCATCAAAATTCAAGATATCGAATTCAGGGTTGATAAAAATGCATTAAACGTTAAAATATATTTTTTAATGAATGTCCAGGATATTTAAGTTTTTATGAAAACAATAGTTGTGCCAGGAGAAAAAGAGAGAAAACAAGTTTTAATAAACAACAAATTTTGCTTTGGAATTCTTTGTAATAAGGTGCTCAAAGTGTTTACTATTTACCTCATGACAGTAACGAACTCGCTGAACAAAATTTTGTAGTGAATCTAAAAGCATGTGAGGAGGAATGGGAGAAATTTCATGCCTTATTCTTTCTTGAAACTCTTCGATATTTGGCGTCCTATTTATGTATACTATATTTTTTTATGTGACTTCATAGAAAAAAGTCAAGTGGGGTCATATCAGGAGACCTAGCTGGTCATTCAATTGCTCCCCTGCGTCCAATCCATTTATCAGGAAACGTTTCATCTAGATATGCCCGTACCACACGTTCAAAATGTGGAGGAGTCCCATCTTATTGAAACCATATTTGTTCTGCCGGCAAATTGGAATTGTTGTTATTCGGGAATAATCGTCTAAGCTCTGGAATAATATGCTGCTTTAAAAGTGATAAATATCGTTCAGAGTTAAAATTTCCGTTTATAAAATAGGGTCCTATTTACGTGCCCATTTAAACAAAATGTAGATTCATAAAAAAACAATAAGTGGTTGACAAAGTTGACATTTTCATTTAATTTATCCATAATAACTTCACAGAACTCGATTCTACGATCAAAACCGCCCTCACTCAATTCTTGTACCAAATGAATTTTATATAGATGGAATTTTTGCAGTTGGCAAATTTTTTGAATGGAATATCGACTCATGTTATGATTCAAAGCCCTCTATTATGCCGAATTTATTGGATTTTCCACCACATCTAACATGACATTCATAGAATTTTTTTCATTTATTCCATGATTCAATATGGTATCTGGCAGTGGTGCTCCCATCATATAGAGATTCGAGGCCTCAGTACGTCACAATCTTTTTTCTCGGTCCCTTTAGGCGGCCACATTCCTTGTTGTAAAGCTAGTGAGATGTGAGTTGCCTGGATGCCAATCACAACTGGTGCTAGCTTGGACTGCACACCGACCACCTGGAGAAGTGCTGTACGTTTGCTGGAAGGTGAATACACCACCAAACTTCACTAAGTCGCCCTGAAGTGCTATGGCAAATAATAATAATAGCCGTCCTCTACTCGCACAGGCTATGCCTTTGGGTATACTCTATGAGTAATTATGAAGGTGTATTATTATTATTACTATTTCTTGAGAGTTGCTAAAGAATAATACTGAATCATTCATCGAATGTTACTTACCCCGTAATTTCCTAAGATTATATGCCCTTTCAACTTGTTTGCCCTCAAATTCAATGATGTTAAACCTTTCGAGTCTTCTGTTTTTCCATCTGGCTCCTGAAAATGTTACAATGTTCCTAATTACGTATATAAAAAGGATTATATGAAATTCGCTTCGAATAGGTATGCATAAGAGTATACAATTTTTCAAGAGATTAGTCAAAGAGTAGAGTGTGATCTATAATATATTTTTCAGACAATTATTATTTTTCTGTCCGATTTGCAATAGGGAAATACACTGTAAGAAAAGATAACGTTTTAATTGTGAAAAAATTATTTTATCTTTATACATGAACATGTGAATTACTTCACAAACCTATTTATTTATTACATATCGACTGTAACCCACTTCAAAACTGATTCGGAGTGAGAAAGATTCAAACGCCATGTTTACGCGGGCTGATGTCACTTGTATTGACTACAAACGTTCGTTCTGTGAAAGCTGGAAATTAGGGAGACTTTGATTTCACTTGCATCTGTCCAATGAAATACCAGTAATATTTGGCGCGAATTTGAGCTAGTATTTGAATTCATCTATATTCCTGGATCAAACAAAATCGAGATTAAAAACTGAAAAATCGGTTTTTACCCAGTTTGAAAAAAATATAAAAAATTACCATTGTGATTACATATTGAAGTAAGAGATAGACATCATGAAGATCATGATTAAATTTTGAATTTTAGACTGTTATAGTTTAGAAACATTATAGTTCTCAAACATTAACGCGTTCGCTTAAAATATGTCGATCATTAATCGCCCTCATTAATACACCAGTTGATTATACATATATCTATTAATAGTTGATTTTGTTGATTTAGTAACATCGACACTGACCATAAGCTTAAATGCGTATTATTTTTTCAGATCGTTATGCGCTGTTGATATTAGCTCAGTTGTCATCCTGGTTTCACAGTAATCTCTTTGAAAAGCTACTATACAATGGGCGTCATTCCTTCGCAAGTCGTCGGTAGGTACGCCACTGTATTAATTTACCTGTACCAAATAATTAGTTGCAAATTTCAACAGAACATGCTTTATGGATTACTGAGTTTCATTGCTCTATAGCTACTATTTTTTTGTGTACGTAATAACATATTTGTTTGTATTGTGTAAGAGAAAAAGAATTTAATGATGATATCTAGGTGCTGAAATTATTAATATAATAATTTGATATTCACACCTTGAATACTACAAAATTAATTTATGATAGAATGAAAAAAGTTTCCTATTTTTTACCATTATACAGGGTGTTGATTGAGTACGTGGAAAAACTTCGAGGGGTGATCCTTGAAAGACTTTAGGATGAAAAGTTCATTTGAATATATTTCCTGAACAGCATGGTTCTAAGAAATAAATTTGTTTCAAGTGTTTTTGGAGTTTACGACGATATTTTCGAAAATAATCACTTCAGCCTGGGCAAGTATAATCCATTCAACAGTGTACACGAAACAAAGTCATTCATTTCTCAAATAATTTACAGGGTCCTCCTTTTACAGAGACATGCCTTGATTAACCCTTCAGAATTGGTTTTTTCGCTAACACTGACATATTCAGAAAAAATAATATTCAGGTTGTTTCATCTTTTTGTTCTCCTGAAGTTTTTCATTTACTTCTATGGTTTCAAAGCTATATGAAAAAATAAATGCAAACAGTTTTCTAGTATCGCATAACGTAATGACATTATACTGCCCATTTAGAGAAAATGTAATAATGATCGGTAAGTTACAGCAACTGCACCATAAATTGGCGGACACGCTCAAAAATTCCTGGAGTGTTTTCAATAATAATTGTGCATGACTCCTGTCCGCAAACCTTAAGGCGGAATGTATGCAATTCAAAATTTAACTTTTATTAAAAATCATGGTGCATGATTAACAAGTTGAATAAGAAAACAAAAATATCGAATCGTCTTGAAAAATAGTCAAATATTTGCACGCGATTGCGATTATTTACTTAAGAAGTCGGAAATGAAAAAAACTTCTAGAAATGTTCACAGAATGATGAAATGAATTATTTTTTTTCTCAAAGTGACTTGTAGAAGATTTTAAACTTGAAGGATATCTCAAAATAAATGAAAGACCACGGGTTTCAAAATTGAGTTTTCTATAAGTCAAGAACATGAAAAAGAGGTATCTTGAAAATAATACAGATTGAGAAAAAATATTGGTTTTTTGGAAATTAATAAACAGAAAATATTGAACTTGGAAGAATGGGGTATTTGAAAAAAAAAACGAAGATTTTCGAGATATGTTTAGTTGATTTGATTATAAGGAGGAAGTCTTCTGTATATTTTCACGGAATGTGTAAAACCGCATAATTCCTATTACAATTAAAAGGGGATTCTTTAAAAGTTGGCACGGAAGTAGAAAACAACTTGAAATTGCGAAAATTCGAGATTTGTTTCGTTAATTTTATCATCCTTTCAAAAATGTATGAATGAATGTAGGCTGTGATCAGACAAAGAAATGTGAAATCAAAATCATTAAATAAATAGCATTAAACAATAAAATATCCTGTTTTGGATTTGCTGGCAATGCTTCAGTTTGGATGAAAATGTCAGCAAATCCAAAACAAAAAACAACCGGTATGGACCTGGCTAAGAGGCTCTTTCGGAGAATACGAAGGGCAAATTTTTCCTGTACCTGAGACAATTAAGATTTTTCTAATGACCTCGAATAGATTACTATAACAACTATACATTCTCGAACTTCTAAGATTTGTGCCATTACCACATCGGGGAATGAATAGGCATTTGAATAGATATCAGATTCAATTCAATGTTCGTAAGGGGAAGTATGTATGGACAACTCCAAAATTCAAAACACAAAATTGATAAAGATATTACGGAAATCCTTCACACCTGTAATGACAGGAAGATACTAAACCTGGTGAAGTCTTTGGAAATAAACAATTGAACGAAAATTCCTTATTCTGATGTACTCAACGGACAACTCGATTTGTATGGTAATCACCTCAAAATTCGTAAATAACCTATCTGCCTCCCTTACTTTAAGATTACCTGGATGTGTGGTGAAAAAAATATTGATATTTATATAGATTAATTCCTGGAGAATGGACGACACTCCGAAAGACCATTGAATTTATAATGTATTAATGTATTAATAAATGTATTAATAATTCGCATAGAACTGATAATCGGTGCGAGTGTTGGGAACACCATTACAAATGACTCGTGAAAAGTACCCATCGTTCCCGCATCGACAAAAATATTTATTCAAGGTATAAGTTCGCGAAAATGGATTTTTTTTAATTTTTTAGCTAAACGGTAAGCTTCATCACAAGAGTAGGTCGAATTAAAATTGTAGATCATGCAATTACCTATAAAAATGGTATTTTACACTTGTCTTCCTATGAATCAACATTTTTTTTGTAGTTTACACGAGGTATTATACAGGGTGTTCCATATTAAGTCGGCACCATTGCCAACTCTGTTATTATTGATGCTACGAATTTGGTTAAATGGTCATTCATGAAGAATAAACAAATAATATCGTTTCACATTTGTATGAAAAATCAACAGTACGCACTGTATTTTCGCTGTGAAACTGCTCAACTATTAAGTAAATTTATGTAAATAATATCAGAGTTCCTGAACTCACTAAGAATGGAGTACAACATGTTCGAGATACTCTTCTCGTACTTCTCTGAACTGTTCTCCTATTATATCATTCATCAATTAGGTATTCGTGAAAATACTATTTCAATCCAATCAATGAATCGCAAACTTACCGTGAGCACGAGAGTCCGCATATCTGGCACTTTATCCGGCGGTAATGCCAATCTGTTGTTCGCCACCTTCAAAATTTTCAAAAACTTCAAATCCCATAGAGTCGCCGGTAAAACACTTAACAAATTCTGATCCAACACTAGTTCTTGCAGACTGCAAAAATAAAAAAACGAAAGTTAACATGAGGTTAGGCCGCGCCGGATGCACAAGCGGGACACAGACAAGGACGAAATGTCTTCACCATTTCCTAAGTACCACCAACTATTGATTTATTTTATCGTCAGTATAATTGAAACGTCTCTTTTTCCGAGATTAAACTGCTGATGAAGTTCTAGGATTAGTGGTATTTTAGCGCGAGCCGAACTTTGAAATATTACGCTTGAGTTGTTCACCCCATTTATAATCATTGGCGTAGAAGTTCATTACCCAGTTAACAAAAACTATGAAATTTTAGACAACATATTTGCTTGTACTTTAAAGAAATATACCAACTACAGTTATAGTTATTTTTGTGCATCCACCTAAAAGTACACCTGCAGAAAGGTAACCTAGAACAAATTGTTGTTATTTGAAACAGAAAAATATGAGTTATTTATTGTAAGACTGTTTATATCTTGATAAGATATGAAAAGCAAAACAAAATTTCATCTACAGCTGATATGAACACGAATAGTTCTCCTAATTTGAGTGTTTTCTTGAGATTTATGACAGTTACCAAGAAGGTTGTGATATAGAAAAGGATTGATTGGAATGAAACAAACACGTCAATAAATTGATTCATATCATATCCACTCAATATTACTCATAAGGCCCTAGTACTTTATTGAATTCATAAGAAGTTTGTTGACAGAAGCATTTTGATTTTAAAAAATGCCAGCTGTGGATAGAAGTAAAAAATCATTCAAAAACAAGTTTTTATGTACAAACTTTCAAACTGAGAAGTAATAATAATTTATTCACTACCAGACAAAAATATTGCATAGGTATTTTATAATTTTAACACAATTTATGACACTTTGAGGTATCTCGATAACCAAAACTACAGACTCAGCAAAAATTCAATGGAAATGTTATTGTGTCAATGTCAATATTATTAAGTATCTGTAATGTATAGGTCACGGCACATTAAGCTCATTTATTCGTTTTTTCATTATCGTTTTTTCACTTGTAATGAACATTTTTTCAATTGATAATAGTTGCAAAATATTTGAAAAACTCCAGTGAACAAGAGATGACAGTACTAAACACAAACATTTTTGAACAGAAAAATAAATGTTTTTTTTTTAGTTACTGCGTTTTTGATGCGTCCCACGTTTTTGTTCTGTTCGGTTCACAGCTATTAAGTATTTACAGTAACAAATTTTAGGTCAATCTGTGTGGTTGGGCTAAAAAACCGGAATGGGGCATAGATAAATTATATTATTTTTTTAATCGATTTTGAAAACTAAATTATGAAACTGAAACAAAAGATGAAAATGAAATGAAGAAAGTTAAAGAATAAATTTCAACGTCTTAAACTCGAACTTGATCTCCAGGAAACAGAATTTCGGGATACGGAAGAAGAGAGACGGAGCCAAAAACTGGGATTAGAAGACAGCAGTGTACGTCCAGATCCATGGTTCAGAGGTTGGTGAACAACTCAGAAGAGAACAGAAGTACTTGGATGGGTCAAATATCAACCAATTATAACTAAGGCACAGTCACCAGGGTTGCAAGGTATGGTGTCCTGAAAATTATAGAATCAGTTTTCAGTTGTCAATTATACCAAACGAAAACAAAAAGAATTATTCTCAAAACAGTCATGAGCATTTTCGATCCATATGGATTTTTGGCTCCTCATACAATTGTGACAAAAATTATCTCACAGGACATATGACGTGAAGGTATCAATTGAAAATTTCATATTTTAGCTAACTTGAAAAATGTGTACATGGGAAGACTGGCTCATAGAGGAATATATCCAACATAGATGTTTCAGGTTATTATTCTCACCTCGTACCAACTTCTGAGTTGACAGAATTGCACATCTTTTTCGACTCAAGTGAAAAAGCGTTCTTGACGGTGGCATATTTAAGAGTTTTATATCATGAAAAAATTGAGATATCATTCGTGATAGCAAAGACGAGGGTAGCATCACTAAAGCTTTTAGCAATACCCAAGTTGGAACTTCTGGCAGATGTGATGGCTGCAAGAGTCGCGGAAATATTATCGAATGAACTAGAAATTCAAATTTGGAGGTTGGGTGTTTGGTAAGATTCAAAAAAGTGATAGCAGAAAATATAAGGATTGGGGGAATCTAAGAGAAAATCAATAATAAGCATCCAGACGTTTTGAAAGATCGAATAGACTTGTTTCCAGAAGAAATGAAGAATTGTCGAGAATGGGAACAAATCGCTGAAGAATTGAATGAGTTGGGACAGAAATCCACAGGAACTTACTCTTAATACTCTTAATTACTACTCAGGTGTGTCAGACAAAAAAAAGTTTTTCACAATGGTTACGGTTGATAAGGGCAACTGCTTCTGAGTTCCGATTTATTGAAAATGTTAAAAAGTTCAGAAATATAGTTTTACGTCCTATACAACAGACTTTGCATGGAATTGAAATAAGCGGAGAAACAGTGGATTGAACAATAACAGAAAAAGAGATTCAAAAAAGACATGGAAAATATGAGAAAAAACGAAGTGATGATACTGGGTTGAAGATTAATTTTAGCTACATGTTTAGCAATTTAAACGAGAAAACTTATTATTTTATGCCCTTCACACCTATACAAAAAAATATTTAATTAAACTCTCTCATGTAAAGTATGGACATGTTGGAACGAAGACAATTTTGAATCTACTCAGGCACAAATTCTGGATAATAGATGGACGTCCTGCTTCAAAATCCACTAAAAAGAGCTGCCAAAAATGTAAAAATGGCAAATCCCAATCCAAACCCACTTAAGAGTCAACTACCTTTAGTACGTATAACACCATGTATACGACCATTCATCAATGCAGGGATACATTGTTTTGGACTATATTTCGTAACTATTGGACGAAAGATATGGGGCATCTTATTTACTTATCTGGCAGTGAGATATGATAGCTTCTATAAATACTGACTGATGCGGAACGAACTTGAGAGGAACAGCTGCTAATGAACTTCGAATGGCAAACAAAAATATCGAATTTCGCAACCAAGAGAGGAATAGATTTTCACTTCACTACACCAGGTCTACATATGGTAGGGGCTTGGTCAAGGTTGATTGGTTCTATAAAGAAATCACTTGCTGGTGGTCCAGATAGACGTGAAGCAGACCTGAAGAATGAAGACACAATATAAGAAACCAGTTTCAAATCTGTGCAAGTTATAGAAGTGGAAGCAGTAATGGAAGATGCAGCATGAGGTTCTCCACTGAGGGGAAGGCAATGTTCCACATCTGTAATGGATGAAAAAGTCACTCTGTAGTTTACTTTTATTTATATTCACGTATTTCATGAACCTCTCAGGTTTTTTAAAATAACAATTGGATTTTTTCTGTAAATTTGAAACGATTGCCAAAATATAGGTTCTCGTTTTGCGTCATGAAATTTGCAGTGAAACTGAACTTTTAAATATAAATTGGAGTTTTAGTTCAGAACTCACAAAGTAGTCACTTTTGCTATACTCACGATGGGAGGTGCGACGAACTTACCGATACCGATTTTAATGAATTATTCTTATGAAGCAATCGCAGTACCATCGTACTGGTATTTATTATCTCGAATATCATGAGAAATGCTATCAACGTTCATGAAATATCTGAACCGCTCAGGAAGTGTGAATAATTGGACATATGGTTTCGATCATCAGAGATCAACTGATGACCTGCTTGCTGATGTCTTACATGTACATAGCAATCTATCAACAATATGGTGAAACTGGCCGGTTCATTAGAAATCTTCAAGGTGTTTGATACGAGAAATATCTCGCTTAGCTACAGTTGTATGGGTTTCCAACTTAATTGTGTTCTTTAAAATCTAGCTTTCTTTCAGACAGATCACTCTACGTGGTGGTCCACAGAAATCAAATCTAGCACCAGTACTGATTCTTCTTCTCATCAATGTTGTTGGAAACCACCTTATGTCCAGTGCACAGCACAGCTTTGCGGATGGGAGTACCTTTCTCACCGCTCCAATATTGGCCCGTGAAACCATAAAAGAACGGGAGAGGAACGTAAAGAATTAAATTTGGAGAGAAAATTCTGAAACGGGAATCCAATAACTTGGTGGCCTTCAATGCGACCAAAACACAAGCAAGTCATTTCTGTAGAAATTCTGATCTCACAGAGGCTAGCGTGAGTACTGATTTTTCTTCTCATCAATGTTGTTGGAAACCACCTTATGTCCAGGGCACAGCACAGCTTTGCGGATGGGAGTACCTTTCTCACTGCTCCAATATTAGCCCGTGAAACCATAAAAGAACGGGAGAGGAAGGTAAACGATTAAATTTGGAGAGAAAATTCTGAAACGGGAATCCAATAACTTGGTGGCCTTCAATGGGACCAAAACACAAGCATGTCTTTTCTGTAGAAATTCTGATCTCCCAGAGGCTAGCGTGAGTCTGTCAGGAGTCAGAAGTCCTCCATTTCAATGCTCTGGATTGCCATCAGCAATACCCATGTGAAAACCATGTGAGGTCCATTATCAAAATAACCTCTAAAAAATTTGTTTCCTGTTTCTGTCTTCGTTTCAGAGATATTTCCACATATTGTCGGCAAACGCAAAACTTTCTTAGTGGGTGCCGGAGTGATCGTAGGGCCAGTTTGAATATCGATTGCATTTTGAAGTGAGGTCTACGTTTCCCCTAGCTCGCACAAGTCTCTCGAACACTTCTGAGGATTGCCCGTAAAGGTGCAGCCACTTGACGGATATAACAATTTTGAAAATGTTCAACAAAAGGCATCAGTAGATCTAAAATATTTTTCAAAGTGAAAAACTGTTCATATTTCCTTTCGTCCCATTCTATTATTGAAATCAATCCGTGACTTAGTTCCGATATATCGTTCCAGAGTTTTGTTATTAATTCTGAGTCAAATTCTTCAGTTATCCCAATATTAACGACTTTCGATTGACTTGATACAAATATTGGAACACTTGCTCTAGTGGTTCAACTGATAGGACTGCATGAAACATATTTTCCGATACTGAATTCAAAAACTATTCAAATAAATTGAAAACTACCTAAACTCGACGTACGTTTGGGCACGCACACGTTTCTAGAGTTCTAGTAATTTTTTATCCTTGGAATCAACTAAATGATTCTCCGTCTGAGAAAGGTAAACTTTCACGACCGGTTATCTCTGAACTTTCGGTGGTTTTCGGGTTTGTTGGTCTTGGTCTCGAGATAATTCTTCCTGACGTTTCGTCTACTTACATTTACGGTAGACATTTTCAAAGGCGGTGCGGTAACGGACAGAGCGTTCATTTAAGCGATCAAATTTTCAGAGAGTCCATTGAAATTCAAAAACACCCAAATGATTTCAAAGGAAGAAGGTCTCAATCTGAGCAGATCGTGGAGGCAGGTGATTAGAGAAATCAGAACAAAACCCTTTTCAGGTACAAGCAATGATTATTCAAGCCCAATTCCAAAAAATGTATCGGAATCAAGGCTTAATAAAGTCACGCCCCCTATCAGTATGAGCACAATAAAACAAAAATCGGCTAAGACACCGAATCAGTTAGGCTTAAACGAACGCTTCGTCCGTTACCGCACTGCCTTTGAAAATGTCCACCGCAGATGTAGACGAAACGCCAGGAAGAATTACAGCCAACGACTAACGAACCGGAAAACCACCGAAAGTTCAGATGAGCCTTTATTTCACCATCGCGTTCGAAGCATCAGTCCTGTCGATGAATCATTTGTGACATTAAGCAAGCAAGTCCCATTTCTCGAAACCATTTTACTAGGTAAACGTTCACAACTAAAGTCCTCAGCGTTCGGATATTTTATTAGCTGAACATTCATGGCATTTCCTATAACCGTCGAGTTAACAGGTATAGGTATGGAGTTGCTATGCGTATGATTTTTTTCATTGATTAAATGTAGTTGTAGTCCAGAGGCTACGATCTCTGGCTACGGATCTTTTGACTTGAATTGGATAGAGGTTTGATGCCTCAGTACGCAAGAATCTTTTTTCTTAACTGCATCAGTTTCTTCACACGACCACAAGCCCTATTGAAAAGTGTGATGTGAGCTGCCCAAATGACAATCCCGAAATCTGGTGCTAGCTTGGAGTGCGCACCGACCACCCGGGGCGGTGCTGTAGGTTTTCCAGGTTTTCCTAAAGCTGAAAAGTGAATATAGCACCAGGCGTCGGTAAGTCGCCCCTAGCGCCACGGCAAATAAAAATAATAGCCGTCCTCTACCCGCACAGGCTATGCCTATGGTTACACTCTATGAGTGTTTATGAGGGAGTACTATTATTATTATTGGAGAAAAGGGATGTATCTCAAAAGTAGAAGTCTGGCGTTCGTTGGGTACGATCGGGAAAATTATTAGACTTTTTTAATGTTAATGACGATTGAATAAAATATTACTCAGATATGTTGATGAAATTGAAATGAGAGAGTCTTGATATCAACTTTGGATACAACGAAACGTGATTGTTTATAGGTACTCAAGAATTCCAACACACAAAATTGAAAATCCTCTTCCTTGTGGTTCTTCTTTCATTTCTATGTAATCTTTGTTGTGAAAAATCTTGTATACAGATTAAAGGTACTTCTCAATTCCATTCAATACGGAAATTTTGCATTTATTTCTACTCATTCATGTCAAAAAGTGAAACTGATGTTATATCTAAGGATACATAAAACACAGAGAACTGTGAGTATAGGATGCCGAGATGATTCATTGCCAGCTGAAAATCCGAAAACAATGAATCTCCACTTGGTACTACAAACATAGAAATCTGCAGTGAACGAACTTCCGTTGTTTTCTTCACGGTTTCTTGATCTTCCGAGACGCGCATATCATTAAAACTGCGATGTCGATGGTCGGCTCGTGCCTACAGCAGCACACTTCTGGGTAAAAAACGGGTTCAAATGTATCATCATAATCATAACGACAATTTCGCATAGACAATATTGTATTATTATGAATAGAATTAAATCCCTCACTATCATAATTTGTTTTGATTGAAAGTATTATTTTGTAGTGAAAATTTGCTTCTTGACACAACTTTTTGGGTGTTTCAACCTTACACAATCTAAAAATGAGAGAAAGGTTCATTCGAAGAAGATCTAGCTATGCAAAGGAGACTCTATTGTCTTGGATAAAATTATTGAATTTTGTCAGTAACGTATCGTACTCTGAATTTGCCAATCTGAAAATAATAAGTTGAATTAACTGAAAAATATTTCTCGTTTTCTAATAACGTTGACGTTCTGGAGACTATATCCTCCCTTAACAAAACTTACCAAACAGGGCAATTCCAGTTTGATCATCATTGAGTTCTCGAGAGCGGAAGGAAGGTTAGAGTAAAGCAGAGTCACATTATAGTATTCCAAGCAAGATACTAAAAACTGGGGACATATTGAAAAATGAATAATTATCATAATCAGCTAAAAATCTGAAATTCGTTTTAGACTATTTTATATGAACGAAGAACTCCGCACATTTACTACCTAAAATGCTTTCGTTTAATTTTGCTCAAATTTTGATATGTTGGGCATCCGCAATACATAGTCCAATTTACAGGTCGATCCTATAACCAGTTTCCGAGCTAAAGGGTGACAAAAATTTTTGTTATTCTGGGTCTATGCATCGATTTGACTTTTGTGCTCTAAATCGAAATTGAACTTTCTTAGAAATAAACTCATCACATCTAAGGTGTAGATCATGAATCCTTCCATTCGTATAAAAAATAATATATGTAAATACAATGTTCATAGAAATAGACTAATATGAATACTACAATCGTATTTATTTTCACTCAATCCATTGAAACTAGAAAACAAATGGCTAGAATTTGATAATATTTTGTAAGTATGATGGGTCTTCACCAACTTTTTGTGGATTTATATGATTGCCTGTCCAACACTATATAGTTTTCCATGAACGGAGTGAAAATTCAAATGCTTACAAATGATATTTCTCATGATATATTGCCAGCTACCCCCACCACCTCCCTTATTTCTAGCCAACCGCATTCATATAATTTCAATAGAAATCTCTTTTTGTAATACGTGTGCACAATAACCTAATGTCCGGGCTCCAGATTTACAAGTTCTACTGAAAGGATACTAATGAAAGGATGAATGAGACCCATATTTGAACCTAGTCCCATTTTTGGATTTTTGGGTCTTCCAATCGTCTATTTGGAATTCGTCGCCCTTGTATTGTATCTTGAACTTACGCTGGAGCAAGATTTATTTGATACGTCCCAGTAACCAAGTATTTCAAATACGCTAACCCCAGTCTAGAAAAATGTTTAACATCATTTGCGTTGATGGGTGCCCAAATAGCATTCCTATTCTTTCAACGTATTAACAAAAATAATGTTCAATCACTTTTTTGATATGAGGAGGAGGAAGAGAGGAAAGGTAGAGAATTTTTCACCAGCCATTCAATGAGGTATCACAAGTAGATATTTCTATTGAGAGTATTTGAATGCGGGTGGTTGTATTCATAATGACTATAATAGTTTGTTAATGATATAAAGCATTTGTAAGCAATTGAATTGTCGCCCTGAAAGACTATATGCTGTTGGACAGGCAATCATATGAATCCGTATGCAGTTGATGAAAACCCATACTTTTTCAAAAATTTGGCAAATTCTAATAGTGTGTTTTCTAGTTTCAACGAATTGAGTGAAAATCAAAACGATTATGAAATTCATATTTATCAATTTCTATGAACATTGTCTTGCCATGCTGGAATGCTATACTTTTTGTGGAATATTATTTTTTATTCGAATGGAGTGACTCGTGAGCTACAACTTAGGTGAAATGAGTTCATGCCTAAAATAGTTCAATTTCGAACTAGAGCACAAAAATCAAATTGATGCCTAATGCCCACAATAGCAAAAATCCAATTTTTGATACAACATATCAAAATTTGAACAAAATTAGCAGCAAGCCATTTCACGAAACAAGGGTGTGGGGTCCTTTGAGTCATTGAAAATCCGACGCAAACCGACAATGCTCAGTGCAGTGCAGTGTTTTGCCCAGATATCTTTGAAGGACACTCAGGGATAGCTCAGCACTAGAAACCATTTCAAGGATCTAAAAGCTAATCAGGGCAATTATGACTATGATAATAATATTATTATTATGGTGTGGATGTCGCCTTTTCCGTTCAGAATTTGAAGGATTATGCTTCGCATCTAAGGGGTCGTGGCTATGTCAGAGCTACTCTCCAGCCAGCTAAGGAAGTGACAGACATGGCACGTTTCGGTCTGGCTGTAGAGGATGCTTGCATCATAACGCCAATGCAGGGGTGGGATTCAGTGTACCATAGAAGTCTATAGTCGACAGTTATGTCCCTTTCTATCTCAGATCACCACACATTAAAGCATGACTTGCAGCTCAACATCAGACAGCACTGTCTGATGTTGATCAAGATATGATCTGGTGGCTGCATCGAAGTCACTAGAAAGATGAGCGAAAAGCATCGCGGTAAACTTGTAGCTGATACATTTGTTCGACACTAAACGAGGTGACTCAAACTCTGTGACCGAGTTGGAACCCGTTCAACTTGGGTATTCCTGCAGATACACAAGGGTGAGCTAATCATGTGGTCTTGTTCATAATCACTGAAGACCTTGGCTTATCCAAAAACGTGACCTCATTCCTTAAGTGAAGTAGTCTGAAGTCGGAGACCGAGCGATTCAGAATGGCCTGCCAGGATCGTGTCTTTAACACCTAGTCTATATCCACAGGAACAACGCGGCGCTACGAGTGATGTACTATCTTCGACACTCGTGATATAGTCGAGACACCTCAGAGAACATGCGAAGAAAACAGCGAAAAAAAGCAGAGAAACAGGCGACCATACTAACCAGTATAATGCAATACCGATAGAAATCATGGTGAAAGATAGAAGGTGCAAACGGACAAGGCCATAGTGAAGCAGTTAGAAAAACCACCAGAATAGAACAGGATGACAACAGAGAAACAGCACAATGGACGGAGAGACTAATACCCAATACCAAGAGTGGATAGAGTGTGAATACAGGAATGTGGATTTGAATTTTACACGGGACACGGTTCATTTAGAGTATACGCCAAAAGGATAGGAAAAACAAAAGAAGACACTTGCATATATCTACTGCGGAGACCTGGATATTGCTGAACACACTATGTTCCACTGTCAAAAATGGGTTGAAGATTGCGATAAAATAACACAAGTTGATACAGAGGTAAATGCCAACAATAATAACACAGCAGGTGACTCTGTAACCTTTCAGGGAGCTCGAGGTGTGGTTTTGGTGGGTAAGGCCCATACTTCCTGACGCGAATGAAACACAAGCGCAGGGGATAGACCACGAGATTCCACACCCTTCAAAAAAAACTATCAATGCTATCGTCATCTTATTCATACCAATTATTTGAGTGGCTAATTGTATAGTACTCAAATTATACCTGCCTGAATTGAATTGTGTACCTAGTTCAATTATTTATCTAATTTTCTAGTTCACCTTCTATAATATACCTTCTTTCTCTTTGTTTTGTATTCAGTGACAACATTCTTGAAAATTGATGACTAATATTTCTTTACTGTGTCATGAACTTGAACAACGGGCTGTATGGTATTGAACCCTTATCCGCATTCATACTATTTTTAAATTTTATAATTTCCATAGTCTCGAATGCATGGAGAAGTCTATTGAACCATTGATCAATAATAACTCTCTCAAATGCTCCAAGGTGTCCGGTACTGCTGATCAACGGTTTCAGTAACGAATTAGTCAGAAAGTATTCAAGCCTAGCCAGACTTTGCATGAGGCAGAATTACTTTCAATTTAACTACTGCTTCTACGAACAACTCGATGGTACAGCCATGGGTAACCCTCTGTGATACTCTACAGCATTTTCAAAATCCTTAATATGAAAGTGGTATACAAAACCTCGTATAAGTAACAACAGATCCTGGTACTCTCAAAGGCTCAAAGATACGACAGAAGAGGAAGAAGAAGAACAGTCGGGAATTTATGAAATTAGCTGCAGGGACTGCGAGAAGACGTATGTGGGTCAAACTAGCAGGGCCATGAATGTACGGTTCAGAGAGCATATATCCTTTTTGAGGCCATAAAAATCGAGTCTGATCTCCAACATGCTTCGGATTTGAAGTTTGAAATTAATGAGACAGGTTCTCGATGCATTCGATACTCTGAAAATTGAAAAATGTAAAAATGGTATATGAATGCGGATAAAGCCATAGTACCATACACTCCCTTGTTCAAGTTCAAAGTATAGTGAAGGAATGTTAGTCATTGATTTTCAAGAATGTTGTCATTTGAATCAAAACAAAACCAAAGAGGTACAAGAAATAATATAGAAGATAAAGTAGAAAATTAAGTAAATAATTGAATCAGGTACAAAATTTCATTTTAGTTGGTATAATGAAAGTGCTAGAGTGCAATTAGCCACTCAGATAAGTAGTATAAAAAATATTGGGATGACATTAGCAGTTAGCACGCTTTTTCAGCTCCTAAGGATGCCAAATTCGCGTTATTTGGGGGTTTTAGGTGGTTTCTATTTCTTGAGTTTTATTCACACTCATCATTCCAAATATTCATTGATTTGTGTCACGTCAATTACTAGTTGTAGGATAAAACTTTCACTCACTGTTTCAGTTGATTTATTTCCGGTGGTAGAGTCAACAGACTATTGTCTGACAAATCCAAAGTCACTAGTGTTGTAAGCTGAAGGATACTGTTTGGAAAATTCTGAATTCCATTTGAGCGCAAACTCAATACCTGAAGTTCAGCGAGCGTCTGTATGGATTCCCCTGTTAGAACAATTTCTTCTTCATAATGCACGCCAGTTTCTTCTCTCCTATTACATAAACCGTTTAAGTTCAGATGTTTCACTGATTGTGCTTTTATGCTGTTGTCTGGTTCGATCACGATTTCTCTTTCTGCTTCCTGGAATATTAGAAACAAAATGACATGAAGTGGTATAAATGCCAACCGATCATCTGCATGCTCAGAATCATTCCTTTGTGAATATTTATGAACCGGATGAAGAGTTATATTGCTGGTAAAAACAATCTAAGTAGACCGAGACTAGATCCATTCATTACTTTAACAATTGCAAATTCGACCAAACAATCAGCTCGAGCTATCAGTTACGTTTATCGATAGGGCTCATTTGTCACATTCATCTTCCTTTTTTTCACACAATTTAATATATTCACAAAATTTGCATCGAGATCAAGGCGCTGTAAATGTGCTCAAATCAGAGATATTCATCAAGTAGGTATACTCAAAAAATATGTTTTGGGCATAACACCAGCTCATAAAGTGAGTAAAATTACTTTAAAAATATATAAAATCAGATATTAAAACACGTTAAGCGCCAAGCCAAATTTTGAAAATTTTGATTTTGAGCCGAACATATTTTTCTATATATCTTGTTGTTATATAAATGGAAAACAAACAATTTTGTTCTATCTTTTGAGAAAGAAATGATGTGTAAATTTTTGAGGTGTTGGACCCATAGGCCCTACGAGGTCCCTCAAAGATCAAAAGCCTTCACTGGACCGTCGGTCCCACTCACGTTGTTTTTACAACCGTTACTATAAGAGTATCAAGTTTAAGCCTGTTTACGTTCTTTGTTTACAGTGGTTAAAATCAGGAAAAAATAGTGGGAAACCTTGAAAATAGTAAGTAATGCTCAAAACAAAATATAGTATATTCTAGTTCCTAAATTGTAGACAGTGACTCATCGGTTGTACGGTTCGTAATTTATATAAAGCAGGTCAAAAAATAGAACAGAAATAAGCTAGGTACTTTGGCTTCAAACCAAGTTTTACTTTGCCACTTTCGTACATATCCTCCGCACTTTCAAATCCCGTAAAAACCAGAAAATGTACGATGAGTCACTATCTACAATTTAGAAACTATACTATAATACTGTGGTAATAATGTGCAAAACCAGAACAGGAGGACCTACTCATTCAGTAAGACGTTGCTGCACAAGAAAATAGTTGCGAGAGATGGAAGAAAAATTGCTCAAAACAGAACCAAAAAAGTAACCACCTTTTGTAACGATTGCGAGGGAAAACCAACACTCTGTTTAGACTGTTTCAATGTTATCCACTGAACATTTTATTTATGTTTTTTCGTAGAATTTCTTGAGTTTTTTACGGTATTTTATCCTATTACAGCAATTTAGAGTTGATTATTTTCGTTATTTTGCTATGTAAACTGTACCCTACGGCACTCGCGGTCATGAGTGACTCATCAGCTGACGGTCCCTAGAAGGGGTCATGGCGCTCAACGTGTTAACTATAAAATTTCCAAATGTGTTGAAAATGATTCTCAAACATGACGTCTGCAAAGTTTGGATTAAATGGGGGAAAAGTAGCGTATTCCAGTAGTCAGATCTAGTCTAGCGTCTTCATTTCTGGAATAATACGGGAAAAGTAAAAATTTTACAAATTCTTTTTTTGATAGTAAGATTCTTTAAAACCTTTGGCATTTTGCCACAGCAACTTTGTAGACTATCCAAATATCTGAATAAAAATTATATACAAACTATCGTACAAATTAGACCACCCTGAACATTTTTATTCAAATTATGACCTGTATTTTTATAGCATTTTTTCAGAATCATGTTTCATATTGGCTAATTTTTCCATTTGAACTACAGAGTGTTTTGGAAATATTGAACTATTAGAACCAGTAAACTAATACCAGTAAAATTTCAATATTTTTCATTCCATAAAAGCTGTAATTGAAAAATATCATGAAATAATAAGTGAATCAATAATAATCTGATATTTTTAAATAACAGCTGTTATGGAATAAAAAGATTGAAATTTTACTGGCAATAGTTCAATATTTTCAAAACACTCTGTAGTACAGATGAAAATACTTCGCTAGTATGAAACATGACTCTTGGCATTCGAAAAAATGCAACAAAAAATACAGGTCCGTATTCAAAAAAAGTTGAGGGTGGCCCAATTTGTATGATACTTCGTATATAATTTGTGTGTATATTCGATAGACTACAAAATGGTACAAATGGTCCATAAGTTTTGAAAATTATCTACGGAATAAATACATGAAAAAATAATTATTTCGAAATTTTCGCTTTGTTATATATAATTCCAGAACTAAAGAAGTGTTGCTGACCGCAAGTCTATACCTTCATAGTGTATCTCAAAAGGTCAATATTTGGCTGGTTCAATCAAAAAACTATGAAAATTGCTGACTACTTTTTGTGACGTTTTCAACTCAACTTTATTTTTCGTCAAACTTGACATTACATTCATAATACAGGGTAAATATTGAAAACTATAGAAACATTGAAAAAATAGAAATAATATTCAACATTCTCCCCAGCGAAGGAGATTTTCAATCTTCTTCATTTGGTTTTCGTATATCCAAGACACACAACTTCGAAACTGGTCTTCGAAATATACCATTTTTCGTTTTCACGTCCGCAACTCGAATTCGGCCGTCTTTCCCAGGAAAGAGTGATGTAACTAGTCCTTTGAGCCAAACATTCCTAGGTACCTGTTCATCCACAATTACTACATCTTTTACCTTCAGTGGTTTGTTTTCACAACACCACTTCGACCTCTTATGTTAAGTCGGCAAATATTCTCTAATCCACCGTTTCCAAAATTTTTTGCAGAACTCTTGTGCAATTCTCCACTGCTTTTTTAAATCATCAGCATTATTTCCAAAATTTTGCAACAATGTTGGCTCATTGTTCGTTTGTACTCCCAATAAAAAATTATTTGGAGTTAGGGCTTCATTGTCTTCAAATTCCAAGGACACATCCGTGAGTGGTCGACAATTTACCATATACTCCGCCACCAAAAGTAAAGTATGGAGGACCTCTTCTGTCGGTGCATGTTCTTTCAGAACAGCTTTCAGAGTTGTCTTGATAGATCTAATCAATCTCTCCCAAATACCACCCATGTGCGATGCTCCCGGTGGATTCCATTTCCAGCTAATTCCTCTGATGGACAATTTCCTGATGAAGTCATCTTGATTAAATTGTAAAAGTACACTTCTCAACTCCTTGTCTGCTCCTCTCAGGTTGGATCCATTGTCGCTGTACATCTCACTTGGACAGCCTCTTCTAGCACACATTCTTTGGATTGCCATGATAGCGGAGTCCGTCGTTAATGAACTGGCAACTTCTAAATGTATGGCTCGTACTGTCATACAGGTAAATATGACCCCATAGCGCTTTTCTTTTCTCCGTCCTATCTTAACTTCATATGGACCAAAATAGTCCATGCCACAGAAGGTAAATGGTCTGAAATATGGCATACTTGCTTGTGGCAAATTTCCCATTATTGGAATTTTTGGGCGAGATTTTTCATTCATGCATTGTTGGCATTTATGCCAGACTTTCTTCACCAGGTTCCTCAATCCAACAATCGAATAGCGTTGTCTCAGCTCATTAATAACAGATGAAATACCTTGATTGTTGAATTTCAAGTGATATTTCTGGACGAGTAGAGTCGTATACCTGTGCTTGCTGTCTAAAATAACGGGATTTTTCACGAATTCAGGAATATTATTCTGCTCTTGACTATCAGTATTTGGTCTTCATCATAATATGTGTTGATATTTTTCAATCTACTTCCTTTAAAAATGTACCATCTTGAAATTTCTTTAGTTCTTCCGAAAAACACGTGTTTTGGACTTCTTTCCACCATAGTTTTTCAGCTTCCTTCATTTCATTCGAAGTGATTCCATACGAAACTTCTTTTTTCTGACATGAATTTCATTACTCGTGCTGTAGATCTTATAAGTCTCATCCATGACGAAAATCTGATAGTATCAGGTAATGGTAACTTGATAGAAGCTGATACTACCCCAACAAATTCTTTCTTCATTTCACCGGTGTCTGTCTCATGAAATCCATTATCGTCTGGCCAATCTTCTGGGGATTGTTTTAAAAATGCTGGTCCCTCAAACCATTCCGATTCATATTTGGATGTGTTCTCCCTGGTAGCACTATCTGCTGAATTAAATTTTGAGGGAACCCATCTCGAGTCGTCACTATCCGAATTTTCTAAAACCTTCTCTATTCTATTGGCAACAAACTGTTTGAATTCTCGAGTCAGATTTTATCCATGCAACAACTATTTTGGAATCTGACCAAAATATGGTTTTCTGAATGTCTATTTCTAAATACTTCTTGATCGACTTTGCTAATTTGCTTCCAGTCAGAGCAGCTTCTAATTCAAGTCTTGGAATACCTAGTCATAATGTGTTTCAGAGGCGTAACATTTAGAAGATACAAAGGAAACGTGAATATCGTTTTCAGTTTCTATTCTCAAAAAGGCAAGTGTGGCATAAGCTTTTGTACTCGCATCGGCAAATACATGTAGTTGGAGCGATTTGGCATTCGCTAATTCTGGAGAATAACACCGTGGAATCTTTATTTCTGGAATAGTTTTCACTTCTAAGCAATTTTTCCATTTTTTGAAAATTGCGTCACGAATTTTGTGGTCCCATCCAATCTTCTGCCTCCATAAGTCTTGTTATATTATTCCTCCTTTGATAATAAGATGATTTATGAATCCAAGTGGATCAAATATGCTCATAACCACTCGAAGCACCTGTCTTTTAGTGGGAATCATTTCAAATTGCAAAATTTTATTCTGTACATTCTGAAGGATCAGCTCAAATGTGAACTCATCTCGTTCTGAATCCCACTGAACTCCTAATATTCGTTCTACAGGTAATTGTGAATCATTATTGAAGTCTTTCAATTTTGGAAGAAGTAATTTTTCTGGTAACGATTGGATAACTTTTTTGAATTCGACAGCCAATTACAGATCTCGAATCCCCCCATTCGGTGAACATATATCACCTCTTCGATTAGTCGCATTGCTTCCTCCTCATTGTCACAACTATCCAAATAATCGTCGACATAATGTTTATTAATTATTGCAGGCTCTAGGATATTCATCTTGAAATTCAGCTGCATTTTTATTTTTGACATATTGAGCTGGACAGGGCGAGCAGGTAGCACCAAAAATCATAACCTGCATTTCAAACACATCGGGATCGCTATTTCTTTCATACCCTCTCCATAAAATGCATTCGGCTGATCTATCTTCGTTTCTGATTACAACTTAGTGAAACATGTCCCGTATATTTCCGCAAAATGCAATTTTTCTCTGACGAAATGTCCAAAGAACACCCAATAAGGACGACAAAAGATCTGGCCCTGGATACAACATGTCATTTAAACTAAGGCCATTCGACTTTGCAGCAGCATCGAGAATAAAACGTAGTTTGCCTGGTATATTTACATTTGTAATCGCAAAGTGGGGCAAATACCATGTTTTGTTGTTTTCAGTACATTCCTCTACAGAAAGTCGCCTCAGATATCCTTTAGCAAGGTATTCTTCAATCTTTTGACAATATGCTTTACCAAATTTCTCGTCTTTGTCCATTTTCCTTTCCTGGCATTTCAAACGATTTAAGGCCATTGTCTTACTCTCTGGAACAGTTAAATCTTCATCCTTCCATAAGAGTCCTGTCTCGAAGCGATTACCAATTCTCTTGGTTGTTTTTTCCATCCAATCATAACAAATTTGATCTTAGGATGTTATACTCTTGTCGAAACTAGCAAGTCCACTAGTATCTAATTTGAATGCCTCCTTTACCATATTTTCTAATATTTCGTCAATGAAATTCTTTTCGCATATATGGAAACCGTAAGCTGGCTGGATTCTGCCTGTAACAATTTGTCCATTTATCACTCATCCCAACTTAATTGATGTTGCTCTGGGGCCATATCTTGAAGGCACAATGAAATTTCTTGGCAAAATCAAGTCATAATTGTCAGTCCCTATCAATAATTTTGGTCTGATATTTTCGAAAGATTTTACGGAACATTTTGAAGATTGGGCCAATTTTAAATAATATTTTCCATATTCAGTGATTGTCTGGGTGAAATCAAATTTTCGACTGTTTTTAGGCCATTAACAAAAAAAGTTTTCGAATGACAGAAATCCCCACTGATCTTAAACTGGACTATTCTGGAATTACTGTCCCTTTGAATCTGATCATTTGTCCATTGCATAATCAAAGGCTCGGCCTCTCCTTCTAGTCCTATTTCTTTGGTAATATTTTCCTCAAGAAGTGTAACTGTTGAACCTTCATCTAACAAAGCATAAATCGAAATCTTTCCATTCGGAACTTCAAGAACAACAGGAACGGTTCGTAACACAGATCGAATTTTATGAATGTGTACCAACTCCTGGTTAACGTTCGCATTGGTGTCTTGTGGTTCAGCGTTATCATTTTTATTTCGAAACTGATTAGTTTCGTGGAGCAAATTATGATGTTTCAGCAAGCATCCATCAACTGAACATGCTTTTTTAATAAAACATTCATTCATACGATGATACGGTTTCAAACAGGATATACACAGTTTGTTTGTGGTAACCAATGTCTTTCAACCAGATGGAAAAGTCTAGCAGGGTGACTTGTTTCAATTTGATAGCTTGCATGGACCATTGCTGTTTCAAATTCATAGTAAGGTTAGATTCAAATTCTTCAAGAAGGATCGGATTTTTTATATACACATCATTGTCCAGGTGTTTCACGGCGGCAACCAAATTATTTACAGATGTGGCATATCTGACTATCGTCTCAGGTCTGTTATCTCTGGGACAGGGCGTCGATCTTACTTGATCAATCAAGTATTCGATGATGAATTTAGGTCTTCCATATAAATGCGTAAGTGTGTCTATGATTTCAGATACATTTTTGTTCGATATCAAAAGCATTTCTACTGATTCTCTGGCTTCACCCTTTAAGCATTTTCTTAGTCTAAGAAGATTTTCACTGTCTGAAAATCTACATATTTTTGTGGTTTCATAGTATTCATTGATGAAAACAAGCCATTCGGAAGGATTTCCTTCGAAAGAAGGTAAATTTCTATCAAAAGTCTGTCTCCTGGTAAAAGACATTTCAGGTCTATTCATCGGGTTTTTCGAATGAGAAATTTCCATCGTTTCCTGGTTTCTTTCTGAGTGAATATCAGGAATTTCACAAATATCTTCTTCAATCGGTACGAACCTATTCATCCAGTCATTCATCATTTCATTCTTATGACTGGTTCGTGAAGAACACCCACTCATTCTGGAAATGTCTTTAACACATTATCAATTTTTCTTCAATTTCTGCTATTTGTCTTTCTGCTTCTAACTCAATCTCCAACTTTTTTCGTTCAGCAATACTTTTCTTGCTGGCAATCAACTTTGGACCGTGATGTGAAAAATGGTCCAATGTTTTGGCTTGGAATCTACTGCTTCTCCTTGGAACAGTCTGAATCGGATTTACATCATCTGACGTCTGCTCAGTGTCACTCATTCTGTCGACACAATTTTCAACAATTTCTTATTGGGAATCAAAGGACCAATGTTGCCGACCGCAAGTCTATACCTTCAGAGTGTCTCTCAAAAGGTCAATATTTGTCTGGTTCAATAAAAAAACTATGAAAATTGCTGACTACTTTTTGTGACGTTTTCAACTCAACTTTATTTTTCGACAAACTTGACATTACATTCATGATACAAGGTAAATATTGAAAACTATAGAAACATTGAAGAAATAGAAATAATATTCAACAAGATGCTAGATCAGATTTTTTTCATCCACATAATTTACCTCTGAAATATGCAACTTTTTCCCCAATCAATCACCCCTCTATCTTTTACCGTTACTGGGATCCCAATGCAGAAACTTGAATTTGAATAGCCCTGTATAAACGTGATGCAGTGGGCAAATGAGTAGAAAATGCAAGATATAAAAAAAGTTTAGGAAAGTCATTCTAGCAACTGAACAATTTTGATGACGAAAAAGTTATCGATTTGCTTTATGATTTTGGAGAAACTTCCAAATATTTGTACGGCATAAAATGGAAGATCTTCCTATTTTCACTGGATGATTGAGAGAATGGCCAATCTTCATTAACCTGTTCAGGAGATCGATAGATCTTCACGGTTTCACGGATGAAGAACTTGTAGCTTGTTGCGATTTGATAAAACTCTTGGAGGAAAAGCAGTGAAGGCTGCCAAAGCTTTGATGATATCTCCAAGAAACGTTTCAAAAATCATTAGAATTTGGGACAGACCGAATGGATTACATTATCACTCATGGAATGGTGAATGAAGATAAGTTAGAATCAAGTATTTCCTTCTCCAATGCTGTCAATAATATGGTCACTACAATGAAAAATTAAAAATGGTTATATAAACCCAAGTTACCAACTAGTCTTGCAAACAAAACTGTCGCACATTCAGAGTTATTGTGGTAAAATCAAGTATTATACCAAAAAAAATCAAGGTTCGCCGGTTTTCCTAGGAGATTTCTCTAGATGGTTTGAAATCGAAATCAATATCAATGATACCAAAAATGTTGTGTTAGGAATAAAAAATTTGCCATCCTAGTTTCTTTTAAGAAAAACCTCTATCTTTTCAATTTTAGAAATTCCTGTGGTACCGTATATGGAAATTGAAATAACATTAGTTGCATATTATACTCTTGTTGATAATCTCCCAAATAGATTTTTTATGCACAGGAATAGTTTGCTATGGAGTTTTGTGTTCCATGTTCAATTTTTAGGAATTTTTTGACAGTTGACAGAGGTCCGATTTCATAATGAACTAATTCGATTATGTACCAAAACATCGCTGTCTGGATCAGACAGGATTTTCATAAAGCAAAAAGCACTCAGAGATTGATATTCAATTCAGAACATAGCAGTGTATAGGGAAAGTTTTCGTAAAAATAAAATATTGATATTTGTCAGTTTTTACATCCTAAAAATTCCAATCCATATTCATGAGAAAAAAGCAGAAATGCATAATCAAAAACATTATCATACAAAACATGAGAAATCTCCCAAATTTGTTGCTATTTGCCTTTACAATCTGTTGCCAACTGAAAAGAAAAACCTGTCACCGGATTCTTCAAAAAAATTAGTTACAGTTTTTTTATTAGAAAAATGTTTTTACACGGTAGATGAATTTAAACTTTAGTGAGCAATGTGAGGCCGTATTTATTCTGAAAATCAAATTTTAAAAGGTTCTTGTTTCAGTAGTGTCCTTCTTTATGTTTTTTGTATTTATTATATGTTCTTTATATTTTTGTAATTTTTCATATTTATATTATTTTCTAGTCATTTATGTGCATGGAAAGAAGGATGGACAAAAATTCAGATTTTGTCGAGAAATTTGAGAAAAGGTATGCGAGCAAGTTGAAGACTGATGAACATGTTAAGAGTTGAAAGGTTTGGTATCCACCACACTTTGCGGAGACCTCAGGGAGGTATTCCACCAGAGAGAAGTCGATTGGTGTGTCTTTGGCAACGGGAAGAAAGAGAGAACCAGATGTATACTAGTTTAATGTTATAGTTTTTGGAGCAGTTTCTCGCTTAATGTGTTGAATATAAAAACGCAGAGAGTTTCTAAAAGGTATATCCAGGAATTACTAGAGCAACACCAAGATGATGACTACTTCAATTCATTCGCTTCAAAAGAACATTCTATACAATGTATCCATGATGTCATAGATGTTCGCTCTCAAGAAAGCTAGGTTTGACAGGATAAGCTCTCAAAATGTGATAGAGAACCCCGGTTAATTTGATTCTACTAGACTTACGTGCGTTATGCCCTGAGTACACGGAGTGAACCAAGAATTACGGCCTTTTGCATTCTTTCGGCTAAGTTTTCTGTCGCATCACGGTAAGCCGGAATGATTTTTAAGTTTGAGAGCAGTGTGTCAATCATTCAAAGAGTAGATCTCGATATTTAATCTGTTTTTCCTCTTTCTTTCAGGCGATGTTCGTTTCGCCAAAAGCAGAAAATTCAAAGATGAAAATCGTCCTACTTTGATGGTCGAGGAGGACTACATTAGGCATGTTGGCTTGTATTTGCCTGAGGGTTGGGAATGAATCGTTCCAATAAAGTCAGCACTACTCATTCTCTATAACGGACTCAATATCCCCCGGAGCATAAGGCAAAATCGGTGTCTCGTCTATAACGTACGAGTGTCGTAGATGGTAGTACAACACTCGTAGCGCCGCGTTATGTCTGACTCCAGCTCACTCGACGTAAAAACTCGCAAACTTTGTTCTTCCCCGTCAGTTCTGATGACCAGATCTGTCGGGGTTCATGCTGACACTTGCCGTGGAGAAAGTTTTTAACAGTAGTTACCTCTTGCGTGTGGCGTTGTTCCACCCAGAGGTAGGTATATGTTCCTCTGGCACCCAGATGATGTAGGATGCTTCCGTCTACGAACTGAACGTCCTCTCCGTATTCCTCGCATCATCCTCTTTTGAGATGAATTGTGGCACATTTGTCGATCCCAAACTCCATTTCGCTAGCATGCGTGTACTCTTGCACCACCGTTAAGGACTAGAGCTATGCCTCTCTTCGGAGGCATATAGTTTGAGTTCATCCATGTAAAACAGATGGGTGATCTTATGCCTCCGGTTGCTGGGGGTGCCGCAGTTGTAACCGCGGGTTTTCCGTAGTGCAACGAACAATGGCAATAGTTCGTTGCACTAACAATTATTATCATTATTATTATCATTTTATTATCATCACGGAATTTTTTTAAATAATATCGGCTACTTGATGGTCTTTGAATTCCAAAGCCTACCAAGCACTGTACCTACTATTATCGGAATCTGGTAACAACCAACCATAAAATGCAAATCAAACTCGAATACCAATTTCTAATATACGGTTAAATTAGGAATTTGAATGTAAGTAAGGTAGACAAATTAACAAGGTAACATTTGAAAGAAATTAGTTGGGGTTGCATTCGTTTGTTTCAAAGGAAGCGCTATTATCCATTACGTACTTTCTGTGAATGTCAAATTTGTATCTATCCAAATTGAGAAACTACATGCTGCTACATATCTCCTGTGTCACCATGTTTATTGAATTTCATTAGTTACAAAACATTTTTCCTTAAGGGTATATCCATAAAGATACGCTCAGTTGGCCTTATGTGAAAATTGAGTCGGAACAATTGAATAGGAAGCCCAATTTAATAAACATGAGTTTGAAGCTGATATTGCAAAAATCATCTAAGCGAAGTGTTTTGTTAGGGCAATTTACTAAACTAAACAAATATTTATACTTATGAGAGTATTTTCTGATAAAATGGTACATTTGTTTTTTAATCATAGTACCTATAGTTAACGTTGACAACAAAAATATTTATACAAATTACTAGCATTTCAAGATCATACCATTTTCGAATCTTTTAAATTTTCTGAAAATTATTTCAATTTTATCTGCTGACATGTCATTTTATTTTAGTGGTAAACTACCTTCAGAATCACCCATTTTAAAAGATTCCATTACAAATTTTATTCACAGCATTGCATGTTTGACAGTTAATAAATAACTTGTTAATGCATTGTCAAAGAAATGGTAAGGCACAGCTTGCTTACTATATTTCATGCGGAAGAACTCGAAAGTATCTGTAGTTTCAAAAATCCCAATAATTGGAAAATTATGTATAGATTTATTGATGGCAGTAGATAAAATTTTGTATGTAATTCGGATCATAAACGATCATTATGGTGCCGCCGTGTTATCGATAATATTTACGGCTACTACCATAATGATCGTTATTATGAAGCTTATTACTACTACTAGTATGGTACAATACGTTCGAAATTGAGAGGGATGGGAACAACATTTCGCTGAAAGTATTCCAATTACACAAAATTAATCCCAATAGTGTAGCAGAAAAGTGATATTGTTGTTCGAAGTTTGATTGGCGGAAAAATCGTTTTTTGCTTTGGGGCTATTTAATATCAGTTTTACTATTAGTAATATCCAGACACTAACTCACATTATTTGCACCAGAATATTCCTCAAGTGAATCTAGATCTATAGTATCGCCTCCACCGTCACATTCCAGTATTTGCGGAAATCGTACCACCTTATCACTCAATCTTTGATGTTTTTTGAGTGCTGACATTGCAAGCAACATGACTATCAGTTTTCAACACTCTTACACCGCCAAATTTAATAACAATCCATATCGAAACCGACAACTATACACTATTTATTTTCAGATTTCAAAGTGTTCAAACAAGTGGCGATTTAAGCGTATATGTCGTACTGAGCTAAGGACATTGATGTTGAATAACCAACTATAGTAATTGAGATTCTGTAGAGTGCGACCAAAGACAGCATGACATCACGCTTGGCTACTTCTTATTCTTCTCTCGACAGTTCGACTGATATTCGGTGGAAGCACACTTAAATTAGGAAAGACAAAATTCAGCAACAAAGGGTTTTTCATTATTATGACATATTGTATGTAATTACCTTTCGTTTTTGTGATATACAATTATATTGTTGAGTCATCGACACTTGGAATGTTAGAAATTCATTGAATGGAAATATAATGGATGTAATTAGGACGTATCGGATTAATTATATTGATCTGTGAAATGCATATTGGTAATACAAGTTGCAAATATCCTTCCTAATCATGTGGAAATTCAACAATAGCGAAAACAGTAAGAATGTCGAGCATGTCAAAATTATCTCGAAGCTTTGTTTTTTTTTCAATTGTATATATCCATTCCTTTTTCCGGCTGCACCATTACGAGTATGATGCCTAAGAAGTCATCGAGAGAGTTGTGTGAATTAATAAAGACGGGGTCCCTACATATTTTTTATTTCCGTTACGAATCTTCCAGGTTTTCAGAAAGAGGAAACCCCTCAGAAGCTCCTTGGAGCTTGTGCGAGCAAGGACAAGATCCGGGACCGATGGCCGTGCTGGGCTTTGAACCAACGACCTTATGCGTGAAAGGCGAGCGCTCTACCATCACGGCCCATAATAGTTATTTATGTATCAAGGGCGTAAAGTAGGCTTTTATGGACTGCGGCGTGGATAATGGCCCGAAGGCGTTAGCCGAGGGCCATTACACGCCGAAGGCCATAAACGCATTTTACGCACGTAATACATACAAAATTTTATGCACTAGCGGTTTATACAGTGCCACCAAAATCTTGGAACAGCATGGGAAACTAACTTTTATGAAGAATGACATTTTCTGAGAAACTATTAATAAAAAAGTTTTCCATATGGTTCCAAGATTTTGGCGGACACTGTATATATATTTATATTGCAATTATCGTGTCAATAATCATCTCTGTATACTGAAATAGATTCATTCATTCAAATTGTACACAGCAGTATATACCCACCCAATTATGACGTTGTTAAGCAAGCTGGTTGTTGCCTAGCAACAAATTCAATAAACAAGGTAAACGGTCATCTTCATGTTTAGCTGAAAAAGTGCGTGATTGAACTCAACACGAAAATTATGGAATCATCAAATGAAGAACATAATATATACATACCAATGGAAATTTTGGAATCGGCTGAGATTGCCAAACTCGAACTGCTACCAACAAAGTCAAAGAAACTTTACGAAAAGACGTATAATGAGTTCATAAAATGGCGCAATGAAAATAATGTGAAGGTGATTACAGAAGATATATTACTGGGATATTTTTTTGAGAAGTCCAAGAATCGAAAACCATCTTCTTTGTGGTCATACTATTCGATGTTAAAGTCTACTTTGAATTTGTATAATAATATAAACATAAGCAAATTTCCAAATTTGATAGCATTTTTGAAACGGAAGAATGATGGATATAAGCCGAAGAAATCCAAAATATTGAATAGGGATGAAATCGAACTTTTTCTAAAAGAAGAACCGGGCGGTAAAGTGTACTTTACCGCCCGCTAGTGCATAAACCATATTAACGTGCGAACCTACAAAATAAGTTTCGAAACAAATGTCTGATAGAAAACACCTACAGGAAACACCCAAGAAAAATGAAAACGCTGACGTTACGTCTGAGTTATTATAGGCAAAAATGAAGGAAATCCGTATTAATAAACTTTTCCACATTCTTATTTTCCAGTCTGAAAACACCTTTGGTATGTGTTTTCTCTAGTTTTCGAGCTGCTGGAACGGCGACTAATTTTAGTAACTATGAGACTGGATTCTTCTGGAGGGCTCTGCAACATAGAGGACCGGTGAACAAATATCTTGCTATCAATATGTTCAGTAGATAGTAATACTTATTATTCGAACTGTCTTCTAGATAACCCGAGATCTCAACTAATTCATTCAATGAAGCAAAATACTTCATTACTGTTTGTTTTATTAAGATGAGTTTTGCAAAACCTTGCCAGTCAATTGACTATTTTGTTGTGTTAATTGCCCGCTATTTTCGAAGCAGATTTTTGTAATTGACCCTTGGTTCAAATCATCACCACAATTAACTAGATGAGTTATAGTTGAAGTAGATTTGAAATTCTTTCACGACACCACTTTATAGTGTTAATGCTATTTGACTTCCCCGAAAATATTATTATTTTGATAGTATTTCATAAAAAAGTTAATAATTCTGTTGATGTTTTGTTTTAGGGATACCACTTGTTTTGTTATTATTGAGTTGAAACTGTACACTTATCGAAATAACAAACATATTAGTAGCTGCAACTTAAGTATTTCAAGACGACTTTTTTCTGAATTGTGCATGTTTTTCTTTATTATTGTAGGTATAACAGAATTATTACAAACACGCATTGAATACTCACAAAAATTTATAAAAATTATGATTCGCTATTCTAAAAGTCTCTAGTGAATTGATTGTCAATCATGGCGCGTGATACAAAAACATGGAACTTGATTGGATGACATCTTGACGTATTTATAGCCAATATGTAGGGACACAAAGTGTTTCCGAATTAGAAAGTTCCTCAGTTGAATTCAATAATCTCCAGATCAATTACGAGTTATCGAATGTTCGTTTATTTTTCGCCTTCCACAGTTGATCGGTGACGTATAGTCAAATGACTACGAAACTCTCTATAATACGGAATATTTTTGGAGTCTTCGAATACCTTCAACGTGCAGAACCACTAAAACCATAATAAGTTTCCGCAACAGAATTTCATGACTCACACAATCAAACGCTTCGAAAAGATCATGAAAAACTGCTGCAGCTACCTTCTTTCCATTGAGGTTCGTGTAGATTATTTGATGAAAGTCGAAAATAACGTCTCCTGTGCTATTTTTTATTAGGAATCCGAACTGTTCTCTCAACAGCCAATATATTGGGTCTCCCCAAAAAAAAACACTATTCTTCATGTAACAAGCTACTCGATGATTTTAGACAATGTTAATGAAATAGATATGGTTCTGAATTTTTTGTGGTCATCAATAGCTTCTCCGTGAAGAAGTATCACTATCGCAGACTTTAAGCTGCAAAAGAAGTACTTATAGCCGGCCTCAAAGCACTATAAGGCCCGGTTTCACCAAAAGACTCTTAATCTCAGATTAATTAATCTTGATTTGATAGTGAATCTGGATTAACAGTGTTTCCAGTTTCACCACAACAAAATCATTTGATGTAGATCGCGATTAATGAAATCGCGATTAGATCATCGAACTATTTGGCATCAATGGAAATTTGACGTTTCATATTCTAATGTCAGTGTTACAAGTGCAGAACCAGTCAATCCAATTCATATAGTTTCACCATAATTAACTTGAACAAGGTTCAATTATATTTATAATAATAGGTATAGGTGTCTGGTAGTTTGGTGATATGTCCCAACGTATTGAAGAGTCGAAGAAACGGAGGGATCCTATATTCAGCATTGGTGAAAAAAATATTCTTATTGATATTGTTCAGAAGTATTTTCAAATCATCGAGAACAAGAAGACTGATAATGGAACCATAATTCCAAAAATGATTGTTGGAATAACCGGATAACAGAGGAGTTCAATTCCGGGGCTTCCTATCCACGATCTACAGTAGTTCTCAAAATTTGCTGGAAAAATTTAAAAGCAGAAGGAAGAAAAGTTGCAGCTGATGATAGGCTAGCAAGACTCAAGACAGGCAAGAAATCATACATTTACTAGCATACAAGCTGCTTCTTTCTTCTTATGTTCATAGCAGTCTTCTTCTATTACAGGTGGTGGTCCGAGTAGAGAAGTTGAAGTTGACCCTATCATGTTTCGGGTGACAGAACTGATTCGTCCTACTGCGGTAGGGCTGAAAAATCCCTTCGATAAGGATATCAGAATAGACAATGGTGAGTATGGGTCCATTTTATTTTCCATACTACTAATAAATTGAAGTCACTTTGGAAAACATAATTTTCTTGATTCCGTTTCAGCCATAGAACAATATGAAGATAATCATTGTCCAGAGGTTTTAGGGGAAACTGAAGAAAATGTGAGTAATAATATGTTATTATATTATTATATATTAGTAATATGTTACCAGAATGAAAGTTACCAGAATGAAAATTATTGGATAATTGTATCAAAATTGTTATTTTCGGTGTAATTTTTATTTATTTTTTTTCATTCTGATATAGTTTTATTCACTATTTGCAGCAAGAATTTGCGAAATTTCGTTACATAATTCAATTGAAGTGATTTTTCGTGGAAGTGAGAGATAAGAAAACATCCATTGAGTGGTAGTATCATATCTAACGATACATCATCCGCCTAGCATATCATTTGTCATGTCCTACAGGGCGATGAGAAGAAAATGAAAGAAAAAAAATTTAAAAATAAAATTGATCATAGGCGACATATGTTTCGAATTATTTGAACAATATTTGTCCTTGAATTTTAATTCTACCGTGAGAAATGAAGTAACAGGATCATAGTTTTTTGAAAACAGAATATTTTTCAATCTTCCTCGTATGGGGTTGCAGAAAATTCAATTATGGTGAATGTAATATTGGTTTGGAATAAAGCAGAGGTTTCTATCAAGAATGAATATTTTTGAGAAAGCAATAATAAAAAAGTTTTCCATATGCTGCGAACTTTATGCCGGACACTGTATATTTTCATGTATAACATGAGCTGTAACGAGAGAAGATATTTCCATTCTTATTGGCTTCCATGGTCATCATAGTTACCTTATATGAAATAATATATCGGAATTGAATTTTTCCGTAGGTGCAAGTTGTCAGCAGCTCCAACGGAGACTGGTCTCAGTATACACCAGGTCAGCTTAGGAAGCCTAGAACAACCATTTTGAGAAAGTTGCCTCAAATAGCAGTTGAAGAAGGAATTCTGATTCAAAAGGATGAGCCTACTGCCGAGGAGTTTCGAACCAACACTTCTGCAGTTGAACAAGACACACAGGTTCCTAAAGTGCTTGCAACTAGGCCTTCAACTGCAGAAGAAATAGCGCCAAAAAAAAGCAAACATATTGGGGAACATTCTACAAGGCACATGTCCAGCAGAAGGCGACCTGTTATTGCACAGGTCAAAAATGAAGAACTTGTAGCCAAACGGTTGGAGGCGTTAACATCGGTGACATGTCATGCTGAAACGGAACATCAAATGGTGATGGAAATTCACCGTGAGAAATTGAGACAGGAAAGAGTTAAAACAAGAATTCTTCTCCTGAAATTGACACATACAAAGAAAAGTTTCAAGTTAAAATATTCTTAGTTTTTTATTGCCTTCTTATTTTTATTTGTTATTTTCGTTCATTTCAATTATACTGGGTTCATGAGTTGACTTCTTTATTTGAGTGAATGAAATTTCATATTTTTTTATACGTAGGTAAATAATTTATATTTATAATAATATATATTTTATTATTATATTTATTTTTAATATATATTTTCTTGGATGTTGAAATTGAGTAATGAAAATCAGTACATAATCAACTTTTTATCACAAATAATAAAAATCAGAAACACATCCAGATATTTTCTGCTATTGCCTCACTTCTGGATTTTGATCAACCAGTTGTTCCTCCCCACCTCTGATTCTTTCAATGTTCCTCTGTTGCTCTTCCAGTCTTCCCAATCTGAAATGAGCATTATATCAGCATCAGCCTTCCTATTCCATTATTCAAATACCTCCCGGCCACAAACACTAACCTTGTAAAATATTGTCTAACAATGGCTTGTCTTTCACGATGCTGAGGGTAATCTCTTCTTCTGTTCAGTGCCTCAACTTCGCCTGCAATAGGATTTCCACCCATGTCACCTTGAGCCATTATGATTTCCCATGGTGCTGGTAGGTTGTCTTCAAACTCGGGTTCGAATGGCGGATCACCTTCTCCTCGGTGTCTTAGGACATTATGAAGTACAGCTGTTGCCACTATTATGGAAAATACCTTGTCTAATTTCACCCTTAAACCTCATGGTAGCACAGGAAATCGTCTTTTCCATACACCAAAAATTCGTTCCACAGGGTTTCTAGTTCTGATCTGTGACTCGTTGTATAACTATTCAGCACGGTTCAAACAATTTTCGAACGGGGTCATCAGATATTTTGTACAGGAATATCCACTATCTCCTACTAAAATAGCATTTCCATACCTGTCGTTATCGAACATAGCTTTCGGGTAGCAATTCCGAAATATAGTAGAATCATGAGTGCTACCAGGCCACTTCGCAACTATGTCGATGAATTCAAGGTTTGCATTACATATAGCCTGAACATTGAGAGAAAAATAGCCTTTTCTACAACGGAACAACTCAGCATTTTCTCCACCTGTAAACCAACATGATTTATTATAAAAAGACATGAAAGGAAACGATCACCCTCACCTGGAGTATTAATCTTGACTTGCGTGCAATCAATGGCACCCAGAACCCTAGGAAAGCTCGCGATTCTGTAAAATTCAGCTTGTGTTTTGCCGAATTTGATCAGGAGTTTCAGGAAACGTGATATGCTGGGGACAGAGAGAGGAAATAGCAGCGCTGACTCGATGAATTCTGTGTGATGTACTTTTACTAATTCCAGCGAAGTCAGAAACAGTCATTTGGTGACAACCGGTAGCAAAGAATCTCAAGGTGCACAACAACTGATTCATGGTAGAAACTGAATGATTCCTAATAGAAATAGATGAAGAACAAACATAACTCAAACAATTATAATTAACTTATTCGTGTTGAAGATAAAATGTAAATTATACTTACTTATCGTTTGTGAATTCAATTTGTTGCTCGATAGACCCCAGAACTTGAAGCGCAGCTACTTTCGAAAGACGAAACCTTCTTTCAAAATCAGCATCATCCAGATTCTGGAAATGATCTTCTCTTTCTCTTATCCATCGAGGTCGTCGAACAACAAACTCATCCTCATCACTGTCGTCTTCGAAAGAGAGATCATAAACTCTTCGGAAAGCCATTTCCACCATATTTTGCATTTTTACGTAGATTTGACGTAAAGGTAATCTCTACTTGACATATAAATCGCTCAAAAATGGCCGATTAAAAGTGAATCGCGATTAGTCAATTGAATCGCGATTTACTGTTTGGTAAAACGGTTCAATGCGTATTCCCGATTTAAAGTTCGACTTAAGAACTAAATCGGGATTAAAGATGTTGGTGAAACCGGGCCTAAGGGCTTCGTCAGGTAATTATGATTTTGCTGACAAGTAGTCTCACCAGAGGATTTTTTTTTATGTCGTTGATTACCGACTTCAGTTAAATCTGTCTCGTATAAGTTCAGAGAATTTCTTGAAGAAATCAATTTCTGTAAATCAATCGTTGAAAGAATATTTTGTATTAATTGATGGGCTATCGAGAATTAAAATTCGTAGGATGAATTGAGATCTATATCCAATTATGGTTGGACTTTTTTATATTTAACTCTCAGCTCATCCGTTATTTTCCACATTTCTCTCGATTTGTTGTCTGCTTGATTTAATCTTTCACTATAATACGAATGTTTGGCTAATTCTATGATCTGTTTCTAGATATTACGTTACTTATTGAAATACGTCATGAAAGTGTTATTATCGCTATGGAATTTTCTAACATTATGCAGGCAACGTAAATTACTTTTCAATCCTTTTGTGATCCAGGGTTTTAATTACCCCTTCTTCTCCTTCATAAGCCGTAGTGGAAATGCTTAAATGTATCCATTTTTTCCAAAAGAAATCATGTAGTGGTGATTGTCCTAAAATATCTCTTGTTGGCTCAGCCGTTGAAGATTGCCATGGCCTATAGACTGAAAGCGGCATTGAAAGTTGCTATAGCAACACACATAAGTTAAATCAATTCATTTGTAATAAGATGATGGAATTTGTTGATATTCAGAAATTGGCTGAGTTGTTCAATCCAACCGTCAATGATAACTCAGATGATTCTGATGACGAGAGAGAAAATCTTACTAATGCTTCCACAAAGGCAATGAATGGTTAGTAATAGTTTATCTAATCTTTCAACGTAGGTATCATTGTGAAACATAAATTTCAGTGCGAAAAACAGAGGAAGCTAATCCATCCAGTCCGAAGAAAGTAAACCCTTACAGTAAAATAAAAACCGAAGAAAAGAGGCAAAGAGAAGTCCTTGATCCAGAGGCAGAAGATTTTCTGTATGAGGAGCTGGAGCACAAAACAGAATCAGATTGGAAAAAATCGCCGAAATGGGATATAACATATAAGCAGCAAGTTACAGCATCCGATGTATTCTTGAAGGCAAGTTGTAACAATAATAAGTTATCTTCATTAATTTATGCAATTTGAATCAAAAAACCAAATTAAATATAATTACCGATCGAGATTCGGCACGCCCCTTCTAAAGTGAAACTCATGATGAGATATAATTTTTGTTGAATTCAGTAAAAGAGCTGGAACTGTTGTGTGAAACTGTCGACCATCTTTTCAAGTGAATCTCAATAAGAAATTCCAAGAATCGTTCTACACTTTTCAGTCTATTTCAAGGGTCATGTGTGCACTACAGTCGAATGGAACGAACTGGCTAATCATAATGCCGAATAAAATTAACTCCTATTTCCATAATGAACACCAACAGCTTCTGTTCCAGATATCTTTAAGCGCTGAATTATTTTCTGAACCAGTCATGTAAAACAATTCGATTTTCCACAGGCAAGGGTGTACTAGGACCAATCCAAAGCATTTTTTAATGAACTAAGGAGATATTGGCCTTATGTTACACATTGTAGATACCTGATAATATAAACGTCAACAATTATTGAGGATGGTCATGGAAATGAAATAATTAAGTATCATAAACTCTACAAATAGATAAATGATGAGGATTGAAAGAATGTAACGAAGAAATGACGTGCAAATTTCCCATCGGCTTCAAATATTCATTTATTTGAATAGAAAGTTTTATTTCTCGTTTTCATAATGATATTCCACCACATAGTAACGACTATATTCGTTAAGTTTTTGTTAGTATCTTTTTATAAAACCAATTTGTTTAACTTTCTCCTTCGGTTGATTTATTGGCTGTTGTTCCATTGTTTTTGTTAAAAAAAATTGTTATATCCGTCAATAGGCTGCATCGTTTCGAGCACAACCCTCAGAAGTCATCGAAAGACTTTTGCGAGCTAGGGAAGACGCAGCCCTTACCTTTTATGGTGTGATGCCATGCACGAGACCAGTGACCATGCTGAGAATCGAACCCACGCCTCTGTGATTGAGAGGCAAAAGCTCTACCATCACGACCACTAAGGCCAATGTTTCAATAATGAGATTATTGAAGAGGGAATTAATAAATCTCATACAACTGTAAATACAAGGTTAAATAGTATGTTTTTTCTAGATTAAGACTTTTTAAATAAAAGACCATCAGAATGCACAGTAACCTTCAAGTCTTGCCAGGCTTTTGCCCTATAAAACTTCGCAGCGCACTATCATTAGAAAATTCCGAAATGTTTCCCTGACTCCTTGTTAAGAACATGGTTTCTTGTGGAACTCCGTACTCAATTTTCTTCTTTTCACTGAGCATGTTATCCACTCGCATAGACTGTCAATTGGTTAGATAGCTTTTGAACAGTTTCATTCATTTGTAATGCCAATAATTCTAGAGCCTGCGCAGAAGAAGCTTATATAAATTGTTATTTTCATCAATTATAGCAAATCACTTAGATTAAAATGGAGGTTACTAATATTTTTCATATGAATACAAAATTTCCAGTATTTCTACTTTAATCCAATTTAGCGGTAGATACCCCTGTCATGTAACCATTTAGGTTATTATAAATGGAAACGTATTATTAATACATGGATTGGAAATAATGTCATTTGTGCCAATATTTTTCATGCTGACGGTACAATGATGACAGTTTTAGTATTCCATAACATTGTAATGAATGATAATATTTGAGAGACAATTACTTCGAAATTACTGGAAAAAGGGAAGATGATCGAAGTTTGTGTTTAACCGCTTATATATTTCTTTTTCCAGATGGGATTCAAGAACCCAACAACTGCAAGTTGTGAAGATATGATTATTGCGATTCAACTTCCAGGAGAGAGTTTCAAAAATATAGATTTGAAAATTCACAAAAAAAGCCTTACTCTGGTTTCACCACGCTTTTATCTGGACTTGCCTCTACCCCATCCAGTGGATCCACAAAAAGGCAATGCTAAGTGGGACAATGCGTCGGACAAGTTGCTGGTTACATTGACGATGGATAGAGAATTGGATCTTGTGAATTTTTGAAGAGCTCGCATCTTTTTTTACATTCTAATAAAAAATAACGAGTAATCGATAATAAAACGGTTGTTTTCAGATAAACTTTGATTCATAAAAAGTTCAACCCATACCTACAAGTTATAGTCTACAATAAGGGTGTGAATTTTCAACAGGAAAAATCGAATACATTTCTTTTTTTAACGAAATATATTCTACAGTAATTGACAAAAGACGAAATTGCTCTACGTACGTTCTCGAAATCTTTTCGTCTTAGTTTCATCTGGTGAAATTACTTATGGAATTATTTTGAGTTGAAAAAATAATATCCAATGAAAGAAAAATTCGAGTGTTTTTTGGAAAGATGAATCAACAACAATATACAATGCACTACAATAATAATCGGGTGTAATACAAAAGCTCAGATTTAGCCGGATATTTCTTGTGGTTGTTTTCGAATACTGACTTTCAATTTAACGAAAGCTGATCTGACAAAAGCAGATCGAGTTAAATTAACTATATGAACGTTAATAAAAGAAAACCATCGTGAAAATATTCTGCTAGATCTGAGCTCCTATGGCATTTGGTAAGACAATTCCATTGATAGAAAACTCAATTCAATTAAACTTTATTGAACAAACTGAAATAACAATTGGAGAATAATGTTCAGAGAGAATAATAATTGTAAAATATTCAATTATTACGAGGATATATTGAAAAATTCTTAGCCAACTATAGAACCAAACAAAATTTCAATGTCAAAATAATTTATTACTCAACATATTCTGCTATTAATTGGATACATTTAGTACAGCGAACCTGCAACGTCTCTAGACCTTTCAAAAGTTAAAAGTTTCTTCTTGCTCTGCAAACCAGACCTCCACAGCTTTAATTACCTCCTCGTTGGAAGAAAATTTACGACCGTTTAAACTTTTTTTTAGTTGAGGAAAGAGATGATAGTCGGATGGAGCCAAATCTGGTGAATAAGGGGGGTGTTCTAGTAATTCAAACCCTAAATCACGAATTTTTTGCATGGCAACATGAGATTTGTGTGCGGGGCATTGTCCTGCAAAAACAAAACACCTTTGGATAGCTTTCCGCGTCTTTTCTCTTTAATTTTTTCCCGTAGAGTGGTCAGTAATATCGAATAGTAATCTCCAGTTATTGTTCTATCCTTATCCAAAAAATCAATCATGATTACTCCATGGCAATCCCAAAAAACTGAAGCAATAACTTTTCCAGAAGATTTTTGGACACGAAACTTCTTAGGTCTTGGAGAATCGGATTGTCGCAATTCCATCCATTGTTGCTTTGTTTCTGGATCGTAGAAATGTACTCAAGTCTCATCCATAGTAACAATTCGGTTTAAGAAGTCTACATCGTTTGATGCTACTACCCTTGCACGCTTTTGGTCAGCATTCAAACATTTGGAGATACATTTTGCAGCAACTTTTCTCATGTCCAAATTGACGTGAACTATATGATGAACGCGTTCGTATGAAATATTCAGTGCTTCAGATATCCGTTTTAGCCCAATTCGACGGACTGTTAAAATCATGTCATGAACTGCATCGATATTTTCGGGGACTGACACAGAAACTGGCCTTCCCGATCGGTCATCATCTTCAATGGAAAATTTACATCTTTTGAAGCTTGCAGTTCAATTTTTCACGGTCGCCTACGAAGGACATTGATTACCAAGGGTATTAAGCATATCTTCGTAAATCTGCTTACCTCTTAAATGCAGTTACTTGATGATGGCTCGATACTCCAATTTTTTGATTTTCACAATTTTGGTGGATATATTTTTTCTTTCAATTTAATGCGTAACTCTGGTTTACTCTTTTGACGTCAATCTTCACACTGACACTTCTAACAAGTTATTGTTAGTTGCTATGAAATTAAATTTGGGCTAATAATTAATAAAAATATTGAAATTACAAATATTACAACTAATAAAATAAATCGTTTTAAATATAAATATTAGCTATGGTAACGCAATATTTTGTTTATGCAGGGAACTGGTATATGCTAACTAGATATCAATACATCCTCGTATATATCTACAATTGGTCCAGTACATATTTGTTCCTTTACTGATGATGCAGATTTTGTTGGTGACATTGATATGGATGTTGTTGACATGGCGCTGAAGCGATGAGAATGATAAGATTTTTTTATTTTTTGTATCCAGTCCGAATTTTCCAGCTGAAATTTTCGTCCACTTTAGAATTTCGTTGATTCTTATAGGAACATTTTTGTACCAACCTTTTGATGAATTATGTTTCCAAAACGGCTTAAAACAATGTTACTAGGCATATACTAGGGTTTTTCATGATTTTTAATTAGCCATTTACTATTTCAGCACTTGTTTGAGCCACCATGGCATGTTTTGGAAAAAACTGCATTATATTCAATGCGACCACTTAAATCACCATTATTTGATTTCTCTTCTTTAAAATAGTCTACTTTTCAATTTGCAGCTTCACCTCCTCTCCAAGCTAATTTATATAAAGCATATCAAAAAATCTTTTTGAAAGACCTATGGGACAATTTGTACTCATATTAATGCCATTTCAATAATTTCACTCTCAGTTAATGCTTTTGAACTATTTTAACGTTTTTTTAAATTACCTTGTAAGTTCTTTCGCTTAGAATCACGTGCATCACGGGATTTCTTAAATGCCAAATCAGGAAATCAGTGAAAGGGTTGAAAGTAACATTAAATTTTTCTTCACAACATTTTCGCTCTTGTGTTCCACATTGTTTTCACCCTGTATTCTTCATAATCTTCCTCATTCTGTTTCTTCATATTGAAGCCCCAGTCCATCAATATTCCTGCCACATCTTCCACTGACTGTTTGGTTTCCAAATAGTACGCGAGCCTTCCTACAAAATCTGAAGTGATAACCAGCAAGTTTTAACTTTGTATGCTGTTTTCAAGTGTGCCAAATCTGACAAAATTGAAAGTTGTAGGTTTGCCTTTTTCGTCAAATCGACATCTGTGGAGCGTCGGATCGCTGAAGATCCATATTAATTTTGTCGAACGATGATGCCATTGAAAATCTCATTTGATTTTTGTATTTTCCTAGAAAAATCAGATTGCTGCCTGTCGCCAACCTAAGTAAGTAGGGATATCGACACGTTTAGAGTGGGGGACAACCTAGAAATACCGAACATTTTTGTTTGATTTTTCTAGGAGAATACAATAATTTAATGAGACTTTCAATGGCACCATTGTCCGACAAAGTTAATAAGGATCTTCGGTAGTCCGACCCTCCAAAGATGTCGATTTGGCGACAAAGGAAAACTCGCCACTTTCAAGGTGTTCTCTATGCGACATCTTGTCAGACTCGTCACACTTAAACAGTATACAGAGTTATAATTTGCTGGTTATCACTTCCGATTTTGTACGAGGGCTCGCGAACTAAAATTGAAGTTTCGTTGTTTAAAAACATTAGCAAAATTTATTCCAAATGAAGGAATGACATTTTTTTGTATATTTTCTGGAGTGGATTTGTCAATCTCCCTTACTATTTCTGCTTCGCAAATATTTCCAAATCTCGACATACTTACTGGAATATTATTTGCAGTTTAATTCTGTTTTAGACATTTACAATTGTCATACTGATGCGATGCGCACCGCTCGATAAACAAATAGTAAATGCTAGCGTTACTACGGTAACGTAAATCAATCGATTTTTTTATCCACTTGCATTTCTGTTCCTTTCTATTCATCCGATCATCTGAAAAAGCAGTTATCGAAAACACGATTCATAATATTTTTAGTGATTCAGTCAGACAAAACTTTCCCAGAAACGACTTTTATTGTGTCAACATAACTCAACAGTCATAACAGACAAGAGAAAAATTTAAGTGTGGATCGCTTACTAGATTTGAGAAACAGCTATTTTTATCGGAATAAAAAATAACGTACCTCCCCAATGACGGTTTCTAAGGTTCGGTTTCATCAAACATATAGAGGTGGTCCGTGCATTTGGCCAGGTTCGAATCCTGGAAAACAAGAATATTTTTCTCAATTTTTATTGGAGTCGATAGGCCTAGATGCCAATCTCGACATCTGGAGCTTGCTTGGAGTTCGCACCGACCACCCGGGGTGGTGCTGTAGGTTTTTCGGTTTCTTCTACAGCTGAAAAGTGAATACCCCACCAAAAATCAGTAAGTCGCTCCGGAGAGCCACGGCAAATAATAAAAGCCGTTCTTTATGCACAGACTGTGCCTTTGGATACACTCTATGAGTGTTCAAGAGGAAGTATCCTTATTATTATTTGAAATTCAAAATCTCGTACTAATTATGGAAATGATCTTCTCCATCTCAAATCCATCGAGTAATTCAACAAAAATTCATCATCACTCTTCGGAACGCTATTATAACAGAATTTCACTGTGAAATTATGATTAATTATTTCAGAATAAAGGTTCAATCGTCATTGTCTAAGATGTAAATTTAATTGCGATTGGGATTAAAAAATTCAATCTCGGATAATAAAGTGGTGAATCGCTATCATTACGGTAGGCGAGATCTGAAATCTGACTTTCAAGAACTGAATCCAGATTAAAGATTCAGCAAAATAATTTCCTCTGTAAAATAATCTCATAACACTAATTTCTCACAACATATTGGAATATTTGTCAACCTCCTGAACATTTTTTAATGTTGGGTGAATCGGAAACATAGTACGGGTGATTCAGAATGAGACCTAACTCAGTGATTACACGACATCAATTTCATCAAATATTAAATGATGAATGAATGACTCACCTGTACTATGTTTCCGATATGTTGTAAGAACTTAGCATTATGCGATTTTTGCACATGAAATTATTTTGCTACTCAGGACTTATCTTCAGTTTTTCTCAATTTTCTCAGAAACCTTTACTTTTAGATACATGGAATATTATGACTTCTAAGTTGAGTATCGATGAGCCTATCTGATGTCAAACGCTCACTTGTCCATTCACTTGTTCAAAGAAAATATGAAGGAAAATATCTCCACATACCAACGTAACTACGCCACTGGTTTACGAAAATTAATAATTATTACTTCAAATTATCACGTTGATGAACGTTGATTAGTGTACCAAGTTTGATATTTTTTGCTTCGGAAATTTTGGAGAAAAAAAATTAAATCTAATTTTTTTTGTACTTTTGACAGCCTCTATCTCGGAGGGGATGCGTTTTAGGACATACCTTGATAGGAACTATTCACCTCGAAATGAGGTGAAGAATTTGTAGTCGGAGTTTGTCGGTCTTATTCTGACTCACCCTGTATAATGTTGTCTTGTCACCATCTCACTGACGTCCCAACTGACGGTATCTATTATATTATATCATAAGTGGTAAACATTTTTCGGTCAAACTTTTTTATTTTTACGAGTGTTTGTTTCGTAGCGATTTGTGAATTGACATTGTTAAAAAAATTGCAAGCTGTCAAAGCGAGTGACTTTTGAAGAATTTCACAATGACAATGTGATTGTGCCATAAAAATAATTCTTCGTTTCTTTGTATTTTTATCTTTCACGAAAACTGATTTTGAATGAAGTTTCGTAAAAAATAAAGAAGCTATAATTTTTGCGTAGGTAACACAAATTTTTCGATATTTTGCAAATTTAATTTGAAAAAAATTAATTAACAAAACATACTGTTGAGGTGGAGAAACAGTGGCCAAAAATTGGAAAAACAAAATTTGCCTGTTTTCCAAAATCGATTAATCCGTAAATTTCAATTACTCTTCATTGTTTGTTCAAATGGAGTGCTGAAAGTTATGTAAAATGATAATTTCAAAGTAATATCTGATGAGGGAACTTCAATTAACCGGTTCGTACTGCTGAAAAACAGAATATTCAACAATTATTTCACCAACAAGATTTTGGTAAAAATTGCCATTCGTAGGTAGGAAAATCTTTTTTTATTTCTTATGGCCACAACATCAAAAATAACTCAATTGCATATTCAAAATTGAATAAGCTTACAAAGTAGAAAAACGTAACCAAAATTAGTATTCTTTGGATAACTTCTCTACATCATCAAACTCAACATATTTTTCAGTTTCTTCAGGATATTCTACTCCAAGGTCCTCAAGTTCACCAAGATCTTTATTTTCAAAATAATTTTTATTGTTGCTTCATCATAAATCTTATTCGAATCACTGATTTTCTCTAATAGTTGTATTTCAGTGCAAGACAAGTTTCGGTCCCATGACCATTGGAGCAAAACTGGATTTTTGTGTTTTTCTAAATATTTTCGACGTTATGTTAAAAATGGCTCAAGTATAAGTTGTAGATCTTTCGATTGTCTACAACTTTTATCTTTCTCTTCCGAAAGGATGTCTACTTTTGCAAGAAATCATAAAAAATACTGTAGTAAAAATACACTCAACTAATTTCCCCAATTTATTCAAAACTCTTCTGAACAATAACTTAATTTAATTAATTAAAACATTTATATCACAGTTACTGTCGTCACTCTGTCGATTTGCAAATTCTCGAACTATATCTGCAACTCTGCGACTCTGCCTGCCATCTGATGTTGAGCGTCTTATATACCGGCAAATCGAATTCTTTCATCGTTCTCGAACAGCCGCGACTCTACGGTGACTCGTTTAGATGGCTCCCGTACATTCTCGATTGGGGATAGAACGACGAATCATGGGTGTATATCGCGAATATCGCGGCCAGGTCCGACCTCAGGGTTGTTACATTATCTCACCGCTATAAATCTACCTTTTGGTACCCCCCACCACTTCCGGTTATTTGTTGAAGTCCAGTAAACTGGACAGGATGCAGAATGAAGTGAGAATAATGGCAGATGTGCCCGTCTGAATAATCTTCGTGAACCTACCAGCAAAGAAATCCACAACTTTAAGAAAGCAATCTGCAACCACATAATGCACAGAACACCATCAACAGAAACTGAGTTTCAAATTCAGTTGTACTTAAGTTCCGACGCCCTGTTACTCAGGAAGGAAAAGAATTGTTTTCCTGAAATATCTATTATATCTATTTATTGTAGCTATTCATAAATCATTTGTTTCGCATTCGTTAGTTGGAGTAAATACAAAACTAATCGAAGCAACATCAATTTATTATTTATACAAATATCAATGGGTGTTGAGTGATTAATCATCATATGAAACAATTAAGGCGACTCAAGTTCAGTGAGCAAGCTTATGACTTCAGAGTCTGAAACTCATAATTTCATTCAATGTTGAAGGTTAGATGTATGAAACTACATGTATTTCGTCGAGTTTGTAAGTTATTGTGAAAACTTTCGTTTAAATTGTGAATTTTCTGAAAGTAAGTACTCACCAAACAATTCTTTTCCAATAGTTACTTGGTCTTGTTTATTTATCGCAAGAATTTATTCTCACTGTCTCATTAATGCCAAAATGGTTTTCGCATGACTAATATTGTATTCATAAAAGTTATATACCAATTTCAAACAACTGGCAAATCCAACATTCTGAAAGAATGTCTATACCTATCAACTGTCAAACAATGCTGGTTTTGAATTATCGTTTTTTTCGAAAACCAATTATTGGAGGTTACAAAATTCGCACATAAAGGATCGTCGTCTCATTCCAAATATTTCAAAATTAGGCATGGGTATGAGGAAGGAAGTTGTTTTTATGTACAAAATACGGAATACCCGTATTCCTATTTTTACTCCAATCAAATTGGCCAGACGCGCTATCCTTTGTTGTATACGTTGGAAGAAATATTCAAAAACAGTTCAGGATATTGATAACTAAAGAAAACAGAAATGATGATAATTTATTGCTGCTACAATGTCAGACATATGAACTTAGCAACCTAAAAGATGAAAGTAGCAAAATTTATATCCGTATAGTTTGACGTAAAAATAGTGGGACTGAAGAAGTCCGTTAACAAGAAAAATATACTTGCACTATACTGTTTGGGACCTTTGGTATAGTAATGAATACACTGAATTGGAATACACTGAAGAATAAAGGTTGTTTAATCTTCTTCCGGAATATGCTCGCTTGGTGATTGAAACACGTATCGGGGTGATTAAAATAGTGGGTGTTGGGATGAAACTGTATTCAAAAAATATATAGCTGAAATTAAAAATGAATTGATATCCGCCTAGAAGGGTCGGTCTGATTTTTGGTACTATTCTTGCCATTAGCAAAATGGTCAACCCTTCATTAATAATACTTTCAAAAAGTGATAAAATAGTAATATGGACCATATCTCAAATTATAAATCGATAACTCATCTTTCGAGAAATTTTATATTGGATTTGAGAGTGGCTTAGAAAAATATTGCAGTCAGTATGCAAGAATATCATAACAGAATTGTACAAAAACGTTAAATACAGCTAAACTTTAGCACTTTCACAAATCAAATCTATTAAACATTTTCGAACAATAAATACTTATATAAAACTTAAATTTACACGAAACTTTTAGAACAAACATGATTCAATTGTTATTCAGTCTACAATGAATGTATGTATTTTTTCCACCTCATATTAAGTTGGTCTTTAATTTAAAGTAAGACAATTACAGGTATATTCAAAATACACTTGAAATTGTTGAATATTTTGAAATTTTCATAATTTCTGTTTCTTAATTTGTAGTGAATCAAAACACTTGAACTTTTATTAATTTTAACGTTATAATGGGAACAAATTTTACCACATACTTTTTAATACACCATATGTACCTACGCTATATCTAAATATACCAAGTTTTCGAAACATATCAATTGTGTGACACCACAGACGTCAACACCAAAGTTTTTATAATGAAAAATGTTTGAAAAACAAATATTGCCAAAAGTTATACAAACTTAGGATATTTACTTTCAACATAAATGCTGTTGGGGCGGCATGTACTGCGCCTTTGGTAAATGAGAGGAGCAATAGATATACCTACTAACGAGTATTCCCACCTAGCTATTATAATTAGAGTTTGAATGTTACCTTTAAATACTGCATATCAATCATATTCTGCTGCAATTCGAATTTGGTCTCATGTACTTGCTATATACAACATTTTACCTCAGTCCACATGTGTTCAACTCATTGAGTCTGGGATATACGGTTGTCAATGCAATGTAAACTTGAATGAAGGTAAGTAATTATTTTTTATGCCAGCAGGTTTGTGGTCGAAGTTTTTTTCGGGAGTTAATATAAATATTTCTTCACGAGGCGCGTATATTTCAATGTTTAACTTCGTGTAGAACTAAGAATCAAAAAACGGCCAATTGCTGTCGTAAACTTTAGGCGCCATTTACAAGGTCAATTTTTTTAACACTCTTTTCCTGCTACAACTTCAACACCCAGTGTTTCCTCAATGAAGAAATTTTTGTCAAAATATTCAATTCATTTCAGGAATATATTATCCAGTTTCAATTTGGCGACGTATTCACGAAACAGCCTCTATATGTCCCGGAAACTTATAGGTCCTACATTTCTTCACCGATCACCACAATGTGCATATTTTAGAGAGATTGTCAAAAAATAATTAAAATTGTCTTGTTTCCGAGAAACTTCTTAATATTCTACTCGGACGATATTTGTTTACATTTTTCATGTCGTCATTGTTCTTAGTTGACAATATTCGGATCCCTTCATCCCATTGCAATGTTTTGATAGGGACGTCTCCAGCCTGTTTTGACTTGTAGATATCTGCAAAAATTTCGAATTCGAATAGTATACAATATTTTAAAGACTGTTCGAAAAATATCGTTAACTTCATTTGAGGATCTCCAATCGTAAGGAATAAATTATTCACCAAATTCTGCTGAAGTGATTACGGAAAGTTAAGTATGAAATCTAGCCATTGGCGTTCGGTCCAATAGTTGTATTATGCAAGGAATATGCAGAAAAACGAATGAATTTAGGGCATATTATATTTCTTCAATCTTCATTATAGACATTTCAATATTTGAGGAAATAAAAATGATAGTTGAATAAATTCATAATGGCATTCCGGTTCAATCGATTTATTTATTTTCTGAAAAGTAGTGGCGTAGCTCAGCGGTATAGATCTATGGCCGTAGAATTTCTTCTCGAATCGGACAGAGGTGAAGCAAGTGTGATGTGAGTTGTAATGATACCAGTCCCGACGTCTGGTGCTTGCTTGCAGTGCTCCGGAGCGCCACGGCCAATAATAATAGCCGTCCTCTATCCGCTCAGGCCATGCAGTGTTATTGAGGAATTTTTTTTCAGTTGAGATTGTCCCAGTGTCATACGAAGGCACGCTGCTTGTCATTAACCCCAGAAAACACTCCCCACATCCTTGAGGTGAGTGATTACTGAGTCCGAGAATCATGTGCCCCTAGGCAGTATACATTTCTGTGGCATCAAGATGATGTAGGATGCTTCCATCTACAAGCTGAACGTCCTCTCCGTATTACTCGCATCTTCCTCTTTTGTGATGCACCGTGGCACATTTGTCGATCCCAACTTCAACTTCATTCCGATAGCATGCGTGTACCCGTCCACCACCCATGAAGAATGATGAATATTCTTTTCTCCCGGAGCACATAGTTTGAGGAGATCTATGTAAAACAGATGAACGACCTTATGCCTCCGCTTGCTGGGGGTGCCGCAGTTGTATACGCGGGTTTCCCGTAGTGCAACGGACAATGGCAATAGGGAGATGCAGAAGAGAAGAAGGCTGAGGGAGTCTTCCTGAGACACATTACTTCTGCAGATAACCTTCTCTGTTTGGAATCTGACTCGACCAGATGTTGTGGTAGAGCGACTCCTCCAGAGCGGTATCAGCTATTCAATGCATCTACCTTATCGATTGATTGATTGAGGAAATGCATGATGAGCTCATGCAATGTTGTATCAAATGCATTGTGATAATCGATCCAGATCAGCAAAAGTTACGGTCATATTACACAAAGTCCTGTGTGATACATCTGTCGATGAGCAGGTTTTCCTTGCAGCCAGCGATCCTCTTATTTGACTCTTCTTGCTCATGTATCCGTTCATACACCAGGTCAACTGCGGAGATTACCAAGTTGGTCAGTAGTTCTTCAAATCTCTGTTTTTGGGGATTAGCACGGTTCGCATCCGGAATCTATTGCTTCCCATCTGGGCATGAGTTGCAAACTGTTGCCAGATAGTGGTGGTTGCTTGGAAAGTTTTCCACCAATAGTTATTGAGCCCAACAGGTCCTGGAGCAGCAAAGTCTGTCATACTTCACCCTGGGTTATCGGATTGCGCAGTTCATTGAGCTCATGCTGACGAAGCCTCCTGCAGAAAACTCCTAACTGCGCTAGGGCTAGAGTATCTTCGTTGATAGTAACAGATACTCATAAATATTCTTCAAGGTTTCCCTCCGGTCAGCGTCCGGCGGGTTATCTTTAACACGTGGAGGCTCTTGGAATGAGCAAGAAGTTTTATCGCGGAACTTCATGTTTCTCTATGGGGCGCCGTTAGTGTCAAAAGTAGTTGTTCTCATATATTTTATTTTTACTCAAATATATTTGTTGATGATCATATATTTATTAATTGACACCAATATATATTGAAACTAAACAAATATTTCCATTTTAGCGTTCATTCATTCATAAATATATCGTCAATGCATATTAGCAGTGAAGAGCAATATATTTATTACTTGTTACCAATCCATATATAAAAATGAGCTTTCGATTACTATCACTAGGTGGCGCTCACATCATGTTTTGGAATATAATTTGTTTTGCAAACCTGTTATGTTGATATGCATTGCATTCATAATTTTTGAAGATATGCAATTATGAAAACTCGAACAATCTTTCGATTATTTTCAACATAGCTGACGCGTTGCGAAGAAATGGCATGAATCGGTTACATGGCGCTATCTAGTGATGGTACTCAAAAGCTCATTTTTATATATGGATTGGTAACAAGTAATAAATATATTGCTCTTCACTGCTAATATGCTTGACGATATATTTATGAATGAATGAACGCTAAAATGGAAATATTTGTTAGGTTTCAATATATATTTGTGTCAACTAATAAATATATGGTCATCAACAAATATATTTGAGTAAAAATAAAATATATGAGAACAACTACTTTTGACACTTACGGCGCCCCATATTTCTCGCCCACCTCACTAGTGACTTCTTTGCAGCCACAAGCATTCGTATCCTATTGAGACAGTGCTGTTTGATAGTAAACAGCATGTTTTGATTTAATGTGTGGCGAGCTCGTCACGCAGTCCCACCCATTGGATTCCAGACGCGTGTTGTCTCGCTGACTTGATCTCAGCTTCCATATTGTGCCTCAGAATGATAGGAGCGATATCCGTTCTTCGTATTCACCCGATATAATATGTTAAATGGTATGTCAAATATATCATTAAGATAATCGGAATCGGACATAAATTGACAATTGCAGTACGAATAAACTGTGCAAAATAAGTGTTTCTGCGCTACCTAGTTCACAGTGCGAAATGATACGTGTTTCAGGTGTATCATCGAAAAATAGTTATCTGTATCACGAGGCAACAAACTGTATTTCTGCAAGTGCGAGTAATGAGACACAAATATATGAATATAGAAAAAATTAATAATTTATCAAGTTATGTCGGCAACAGAATTTGTTTTTTCTGTTGGCATTATCGAAATATGGAATTCGAATTTTTTTTCGATGTCAGTCCTAATTGAATGAAGTGAAGCTGTCACTTTCCTGCCTAGGCAGGCAAAATAATTTGCCGAGATTTATACGGATGCAAAATCAGTATTTCTGGAGGCAGACCAAATACTCAATTAGGCATCAAACGATTGTTAACTGGTCGAAGGCAATATTTTGGCCCAGCAGTCTTACCTGAGACCGGTAGCCCTTATCGCTTGTGATGGTTATTGCGGTTTTTGCACAATTCATGCAATAATCGGATTATTTGATTTGATATTGGTTTGATGTTAAGGTGACAGTTCTGTGACAACTGATCGGTAAATTACTAACTGCATTCTGATCAGTAAGTTTTGTACAACTGTGTTTGTGAATTTACATCATATGTAATAAGGTATAATAAATAAATACTTTCTATACATCTTGATATGGGTTTTCGCTCCGTTAAATTACTGCATCACGATTACCGTTGTCTTTATTTAATTTTGTCAATAAACTCATACAAACAGGTTTTCATTTTTATAAAACTCACTAAACTCAATGTATAATAATAATAACAATAATAAAAGTTAGAACATGGGCTGTGATGGTTATGATGGTAGAGCACTTGTCTCTTAACCTAAGGGTCATGGGTTCGATTCCCAGCATGGTCATCGGTCTCGTGCATGGCATCACACGTTAAAAGGTAAGGGCTGCGCCTTCCCTAGCTCGGACAAGTCTTTCTAAGACTTTTGACTGTTGTACTCTTAAGGGTGTGCAGCTGGTTGACGGAAATAACAATTTTAACAATTTAACAATTTGCCCACAAGTAACGATGGTGAATTGGTGACACCAAGAGTCATTGTACTTGTGCCACGTTTCTTCATACGAGTGTCGTGTAGTGTGTCCGCCATAGGATTTTGGCTGTGATTGGATGAAGCATATTGGTTGTACCGACAACGGGTTACATTTTTTGTTGCATATCTGTTCATATTCAAACCGTCAGGAACGTTAATGGTTATATTAATTTTATCTCCAGAACTATCTGTTAGAGAACGTTTGATATGGATCACCAGAAATTCTGGAAATTTTTGAAACGAGATTTTGCACTCCGACTTTCTTGCCATTTTGAAGAAATAGGTTTCTCGTTACCATCCAAAGTATCTTCTTTGATAAAATAATCCAAACAATGTGACAGTGTTAGTTGTCCTGTTCTTTGCGGAATCGGTAAAGAAATATCCCAGAATGGATCGAACGTAAATACAATGCCCACAATAATGAGGACATTTTAATGTAGATTGCAGTTGGCCACCAAAGTTATCTATGAACTTGGAGATGTTGATTCTTAAGAATCTCTTTCAAGCCTCTTCAGCTTTCTCATTGTCACTCAATTTTTCATATAATGAATTGATTGATCACCTCAAATTCCCCTGTGTTGAAAATACATGTTTCAAAAAGTAATGTTGCATCAATAATGAAAAAAAAGTATTTTCATCTGCAAGTATTCAACAGAAAACAACTACTGCCTCCTATGACCATTGTATTATATTTGTTCAATACTTCGCAAAGTTATCTACAAGACCTACTTAACAAGGCTCTTTCAATATCAAAGATTAAATAATTATTATTTGATTTAATTGTGAAATCACCTCCCTTCGGGTTTCATGGTTCGTGCCAACCATCAGCGAAGGCTACGTTCCAGATCCAGTTCCAGACACTTAGTCGGAGTGCTTCTTCTTGAACCTAGGAATCCATCTTGAGGATTCCCAATTAAGGATGAAATATTTTTTTAATTTAATTGGGTTGAACTAGCCGTCGCTGAGAAGTGAAAAGAGTCATGAAAGCGGTACGTAAGTTTTCCGAAAAATAATTTCGGCTTAGTAGTTCTTATAGAAAACTTTGCCGAGTATTACACAGATATAACTCAACCGTCGTAGGGGGCAGTACTTATTTTCTGTTCGGCAGTGAAAAAATAAAACGTTTACGCATCAATAGAGATGCAAAAGTGTCAAGTTTTTTTGCCAAAAAACATATGTTGATACTTTTATAGAGTACGCCAGTTTCATTACCGGGATCCTCTTGAAATGTCTGCTACGCGCTCGTGATCACGATAATAAACTGTACCTACAACTTGTAGTAGCTTCACCAAATGTATATCATTTTACGCCTATCACAGACTGATTAATTAGTCGTTATGACTGAGTTATCCGTGCATTTGTGTTCTGGAACATGTGTGACATATATTTTTGCGGCGTAGGTAGCTGAAATAAAAACAGATTTCGTGTCACGAATGATAAAGTAAAGTTTTTTTCCAACCGAATCAGCCATCTTTTTCAATACCTTTTGCAATGAAATGAAAATCATCAGTTATATAAGTATATAAAAGTAGTTGAAGATAAAATGTTTTGGATTGAATGCTCAGGATAATGCTACAGAGTGAGAAATGCGCTTCCAAAAGTATTATCTCAATTTAATTCATTCGTACAAAAAATTATATACGGTTTTGTCTACTACAAATCATCCTGCAAATTTACATATTATTTGTCATCGAAATTTTGTTCCTTTCAACAACTTTTATTTCTACCTTCCTTATTCTTCTATGGTCCTTCTTGATTAAATATGAAATATTGTGTTTTTCCCAGTATCGATTCTTCGATAGTTTGTATTCCAAAATATCCTGCAATATTTCCCTTCTGAGTCTTTTCTTCACATCTTCACAATTATCGTTCACACCGCAAGTTGGAATTCTCATTGAATCTAGAAACTTTTGTTTCAATTACCCGACTTGGAATGTGGATGAAAACTCATTATGTTATAACTCTTATATGGGGATCCTTTGGAATGGATGGCTATTATCAAGCTCTAGTTAAATAAAAAATTTTGTATTCACAGAAGTACTTTGCTCCCCAAACTGGCAGATGATTGCCATCTTCGAATAAAATTCAAATGACATGGCAGGTAGAGAAACACCCCGTTTTATTGAATCTCAGCAAAATTGGGAAAATCATCTTCCATATGATGTTCTGAGAGTCATAGAATTTTGTAATAAAAAAAATATATTACGCCGATGTAGGGCCAGTTGACAGAACCCAAATGGAAATCGTTTGCATGTTGTGTCCTGGGCTATACTGATGATCGGGTTGAACCGTGGAACTAGTATGCAGTAGACACACCTGTTTTAGATTATCATTTGGTAGTTGTTACAAGAAGTATTGCTAAGTATATTCTTGTAGAGAAACTTTGCCAGGCGTTGGACTGAAGTGATTTTGCAGTCGTACGGGGCTGTTGATTTTTTTTCTGTTCGACGTTTGCCGACACCCTATTGCATAGGGAATAAGCGAAAGGCGATTATTTTTGATCAATTTTTATTTTCGAAAAATGAAAAATATTCAAATATTTTTCATAATGAAATGATAGAATACCAAAAAATATTATTATATTTTACTAGAACTCCATAAAAGCTATCTGTTTCAAAGTATCCTATAATGGAAGTTCTAGCATTAGGTACCGCCATTTGGTTTTGGTTGAATTTTTGTCTAATACTTTACCATTGTATAGAGAGCCAAAAGACGGTATCACTCGACCCTCGATCATTTAAAAAAATCTTTTGGTTATAAACTACAATTTAAGAAAAAAAAACTCAAATGATATCGTTAATGCGTTCAAAAGTTAAAAGCGCGGGTTACTTTATGGTATATTTTGAGACACTATTTCGCGACTATATTCTGAGATTTCTATATCATTCAGTAATAAATCCAACTATAATTGAATTTTTAAATTAATCACATCATTATTTCAGTTACAGAAGCAGTATGTCTCTGAAAGTGTTTCCAACTGCAGCTGTTATATTGATTGTTATCCATACCACTAAAGAATACGGGAACTGGGACCCACACAGAAGTGAGTAAGTCTCAAAATTATCTAGGATATATCGAAACTGATAAAAAATAGTTATTCATGGTATTAGTGTGTTATGTTGAAAATAAGTCACGCGAGAAAGATTGCTGAAGTGACTAGGGAACATAACACACAATGTGGCATACAATGTTTTATCCAACAAGTGGAAGAAATCGATTTTTATAAGATATTGATCAATAAGTTTTGTGATCAAATCAAAGCTACTTGCGTCTCAGTACTCTCAGTACCCTATAAATGTCAGAATGACTTGACAATGACTTTTTTACATTTTGGTCAAAGCAGGTTGTAGGTTTGGTTGCCACGGGCATGATACATTCTGCAAATGTTTAACTCGTTACTTTTCCCTGCAGAAAAGGAAAGCTTTTTTGATGAAAAATACGTATAGAAAACCGATGAAAATTACGTTCCTGAGGATATCCGGATATCCGGAAGAAGCAGCGATGCAGATTTTGCCAGAAAAGTCTCGAAATGCTTACGACAAGGAGTTCAAATTGTTCGAGTCTTGGATGAATTCACTGAAGATAAAAGGTATCGATGAAAAGATTCTATTGGCTTATATTTTACCTTTGCAAAAAGAATTTGCCCCATCGTCGGTATAGACGAAATACTCGATGCTTCGCTCGACTATTCACCTTAATTAAAAATAAGACATTTCAAAACCTAACTAACAAGTTTTTTTGAAAAGCAAATCACAGGGATACAACCCTAAGGGCTGGTTTTTCAATGTACTTTAACTTCGAGCTAAATTTAACTCATAGTTAGAAAGTGAGGCGATTCCTTCATTTAGCAAACGTCATATTCATTCTAACCACGAGTAAAATTTAACCGGGAGTCAAAGTACGCTAACACGACATTGATAAACTGGCCCAAAGAAGTTCAAGACTTTAGAACGACCTGAAATTGAGAAGTGTTTGAACGAAGCTCCCGACGACGAGTACTTGTTGATGAAAGTGACTTTGATAATGGGGATTAGCGGTGCTTGTAGATGTCAATTTGAAAATAGTAAATATTCAAGACAAAGGGAAATATTTTCACGTAGTTTTTTGCAAGACGCTAAAACCAAGAAATCGAGAAGTTTCACCATACTTGACGAAGGATTTCCAGTCAACCCGATTAATTTGTGTGAAAAATACATGTCTTGAGACCACAGAATACTAGTTCCAGACGATTTTTGTTTTTTACAGAAATGGCAGGTGTACCAGCCAGTGTGTGGGAATAAATACGTTGTCGAAGATACCTTCAAGAATTGCAATGTTTTTGAAATTGGAAGATCCAGCGCTCTACACCGGTCATTGCCTGAGAAGGTCTTCGGCGACTCTTGTCCAATTCATGTGCTAACATGACTACTTTGAAGCGTCACGGAGGATGGAAGTCCTCGACGGTAGCAGAATGCAAGATTCCTATAGTGCATTCATATTTCAAATACGCTCAATGTAAACAGTGATTAATGTATGCTTGCAGCATGTCCACCTCGTGATCGCCAATACTCGTAACGCTATTGGTCGATAGAACATCGACCTGACACGACACCAAATGAAATGTTTTTGCAGAGATGTATTCAGCTTGGCTGCGTTACAATTTTTGAAGCTGCGTTTTGTTTGAGAATGCAGCGGTGATTTATTTTTGTGTTTTATATTACATTATTGATTATTCATTCAAAATATTTATTTTGGTGTAAAGTTCTTGGTTGGCTTTGGATGATGTTACATCTTCAAATTCAATTCACTGGGTTAAGATGCTTAATGCGTCTCTGTTCTAGTTTGGCGTTCACGTACCTTTGTTGACATCGTCCGTATTTGAAATATGAATGCACTATAGAAGAATCGGTACATAACAAAATACAAGGTTCTAATGTTTTGACGTCTTCCAATGAACCAACGAATTTTACAATGACTTCAAATTTGAATAAACCGTTAACGTTTTCCTTTATTTTCAATATCAATGTGAATTCTGCTTGTAATAGTTATAAATAAATAGAATACTACTTTCAATATGTTATTTGATAATACCATTGTGAGTGAGTAAGGACATTATGGTAAAAGAAGTTTTTATGTGAGTTGTGTCAAAAAATAACAAAAGTGAAGAAAAAAGAAAAATTATGTCAGTTGTGAAAGAAGCGACAATTTAATGCACACACTAATAATCCCATAAGCGGCTGTTTGCCCAGTTTGCCCTAACTCCTCCAGCGATAAAACGGAACCTAACTTTCCCAACGGTGTAGTAGGTCTAGCAAAGTGATGACGATGCGGTCCTTAGTTACCCTGACATGACAACCAAATCGTAAACAACATTTTCGAAAGAATTGTCAGTGTGTTATGAAAATGCCTCGATTTGGAGAATCTTCAAAAGAAGAAATTGAAAGAGAAGTCCGTAACATTATGCGCGGAATATTGAAAATTCCACTTCATCAATTTGGCTGCAATTTTGTATGAAAAAAATACACAATAGAAAAAGAAACGCCCAATGAAGAGTTAGCTTATTTTATGTGACTGGACATTCAACATGAAGGATAATAATTGTAAAGACTACAAAGGGAGTGCAGTTAAGACGAATTGGAACACTGCAGCAAAAATGTTATAAACGAGTTTTTAATCCGTTTGGTGATATACAATTTAAGGAAGCAAGAAAAGCAAACAAAATGTAAGATTTTACGGCAATTCCAGAAAAAAAGGTAAATTCTAAAGCACCCACGAAACAAGAAATTTTTTAAATGGCATTATCTTGGAATAAAAAAGAGCTTGAAGGACTCCAAAGAAAATTTTACCATATTGCTGCTTACAAATTAGCCTGGAGAGGTGAAGAAGCATCAAACTGTTAGATAATCCATTTTGAAAAAGAGACAACATGGGCAAGGGACCAAAAGAATTGAATATAATTCAGTATTTTTGAAACAATTAACGCAAGGGGAAAACCAAAGATTGGCCGAAAGTTAATAGATGGTTGCAAACACGAAAAATGAAAATAAATGACCAATAAGATTTTTGGAAAAAATTATGAAAAAATGAGATAACTATATCTCGTGAAAAGTTTTTGGTGGGTTTATCGGGCACCACCTCAAAATAAAAAAAAAGTGACTTAACATACTTTTGTATCCTGAATACGAACCCGAAGAAAATTCGAGGGAGTCTCAACTACTTTTCGAGCTATGCCCTTCTGAATCTTGAAAATGGCTCATTTTCAAACACAAATTTTTTGACAAAATATCACACAAAATGTCTCTCTTTCTGATGACACTTCTTTTAGAAGCTAATCTACCTGAGAACCATCTCACAAATGGATGACAGATGTAATTCAATGTCCGTAGGAGGAAGTCGTTGTTTCCTGTCAGATATTTTCCTCATTTTTCCACCTTTTGAAAATGTGTGGAGAGAAGGGTATTTTCGACTCAGGATTAGATCATTTCTTTTCATTTACACCCTTTGTTGCATGATTTTTTGTTTTCAAAATAAAAAATTCCACAAAACACAGGAGTGTGTAAAAAAATAATTAAAAAAATAATTTCAATTTTTAATAAAAATTTCAAGAAAAACTGGAACGTATCAAATATGACACATCATGCACTTAAAACAAAAACAAATATCATTGTGTATGGGAGCGAAGAAAGCAGTTTCTCTCTTTATTCAAGCAGAGTGCTACTTGACATTTTGTACAGTTTATGTATGACTGAGATTTGCATTCAGGAAGTTTGCAGCGATTTCTGTCATTTTCTCTCCATTCGGGTAGATGGTCCGTCTCTTCGAACCTCCATTTGCGGAATTTCAGCGGTAGGCCCACGTCTCCTTTTTTGGTCTTCCTCGTTTTCGTGTAAGCCCTGGCTTTCCAGATTTACATAAAGCATCAGCGATGGCAATTTTAAAATCCGCTAATGCCATGTAAAATTCACTTTGCTTCCTCCACAACAGCCAACTATTCACAACACACAGATCTAAGATGTGAAAAAATATTCGTAGATACCACTTCTTTGATCTTATATGAATCCGATAGATCCCTAAGCATGGAGTCCAATACATCGACGCCTCCCATATACTCATTGTATTTCAGTATACTCTGTGGGCAGTCTATTGTTTTGTGACACTTTTTGCTTTTGAAAAATCTTTGTTTAGTACCTGTTGGTTGGAAGCCTACATAAGTTGATAAAGTTGAAACTACTTGTCATACCAGCAAACAAGACTCATTTTGACATTGTCCTTGATAGCGGTTTTTTCTTGGAAAGCTCCCCTTCCACGTGCCTTCAGCTCTTTTTCCGACAACATTCGAGATCCTAGTACTCGATTTAGGCGCACAGTGCCAAGATGCAATATACCGTTTTTAGTTAGATAAACCATCAAGGGAACACTAGTAAACCAATTGTCGAAGAAAATTTTATGGTTCACATTCTTTGGTATTTTTTCGGCAAACTTTACTACAACATGTTAGATTGTACCAAGGTCAGGTGCTCCAGAAGGAACGGTGTTACTTTGAGAGCCAGCATAAATGTAGAAATCGTAACTGAACCCAGATATTCCACTTAGGACCAATACCTTATATCCCCGCTTGTGTGGTTTTTTTGGATTGTATTGCATGATGGTTGATCTTGATTTCGTGGGAATAATTTGTTCATCAACAGCAACGTGTTCTTCCATTGGAATCAAACTCAGTCTTTGTTGAACATCCTTCAAGAGAGGGCTAACTTTGAACAAAGCATCGAGTCCATCTCTACCCAGGGGTATGAAATCCTCATTATTATTGAAATGAAGAAAACGTATGATTTCTTCCCACCTGTAACAAGTCATTACAGAGGACACTATCGGATGACCCAAGTATGTCGACCAATAATGTCTCACTTGCGGTAAATGAACGACAGACATATACAAACTTGTGCCAATGAACTGTTCGATCTCATTTTCTGAAATATTTGCTGAACGATCTATACGTTTCTGTGCACAATATAAATTTGTTTGGGCAGTTATTTCAGATATACTTTTGTAAATAAAAATTTGAAATACTGGTATGATGTCTCTATATCAGTGAGTTCCTGTGGCAAATTCTGAATACCGGAAAATTTTATTTCATCTGGTGGTCTTTTGAGATTTCCAGTTCTCCACACGCCCGGGTTGAGCTTTTGCGCCACTGTGAGGTCTGTCCGACATAACTACCTTCACAACCTTGGCATGGTAGTTCATAAATTACATTGCTAAGGAGTGGAGTTGGTGTTTTGTCTTTGATTTTGGAGAACAAGTTGGATAGTTTTGTATTATTACGCTTGGCTATTTTGATTTGTGGAAAGTCTTTGAAAATTTTTATTATGCGGTTGGATACTTTGTCGATGAATGGGATTGATTTGTACTTATATTGTATTGTAACGTCATCAATTTGTCCGTCATAAAAGTTGGAGTTATAGATTAGTTTTTTTAAGATGTGTTTTGGGTAACCGTTGTGTGTTAAAATGTCGAATAACTTTCTCAGATTCGCTTTCAAAAACGTTTCATGGCAGATGTGGGTGACTCTATTTTTCATAGCAATGACGGTGTTGTATTTCTGATTTAAGGGATGGTGAGAGGCAAAGTTGATGAAACGTCCTGATGCTGTTCCTTTTTGGTACCAATCCAACAAAATACTGTTGTCTTCAGTACGTATCAATACGTATATATATATATATATATCGAATTAAGTTATATATATATATATATATATATATATATATATATATATATATATATATATATATATATATATATGAATAGTAACTTGTGACATCGACATATATATATATATATGAATAGTAACTTGTGACATCTACAGTCACTAGTTTGAAACTTAATTCGATATATATATGGATAAACTTACCTTCAAATGAAAGAACAATGATTGCACTATCAGCCGATATTTTATTTACAAACATAAACGCAGTTTACCCAGTTATAATTGGTCAACAAAATATCTAACCCTTGAGGAAGCGCCACTTGGACATGTAGCGTGCAAACATGGCGATAACGACGTAGTTTCTTGAGCGGTAGTGAGGATTTTGCTAGCATTCGCTTATTCATCGGTCCCAAATATGAAACAGCATGCAGATTTGAATTTGCTTCATTTCAGGCTCAATAGAAAATAAATTTGTGGTATGTATCATATATGACTCGTCATGCGGTAAAGGGTTTTAAATCCTCTCCGATATACACTTTTCGAACTTTGTTCGATTTATTATTGCATTAATTAACTCTTCCGGGAGTATATGATACAGAGGAATGCTTTTTAATTTTTCCCTCGCGGTTGTGGAACAAGAGGACTCTACTGTTGTCTGACCTATCTATTGTTGTCTGACCTATCCATAATGAAGGATAATATTCAATGGCTCTATTACAATCAGCACTCGCAAATAGTATCCTCCTGAAGGACCATCGCACAAATGGATGACAGATGTAATGCAATGTCCGTGGGGGGAAGTCGTTGTCTTCTGTCAGATATTTGCCTCATTTTTCCACTTTGAGGAAATGTGTGGAGAGAAGGGTATTTTCGGCTTTAGTCGGACTTTGTCCATATCAAAGATCGAAGCACTTTTTCGGCTCCAGCTGTCCAATTAATAGTGCAGTCTCAATGGCATAAGAGCTAGAACTGAATAATTATAGATACCCTCTCTCACTTTCAGTATTTGGTAGGTAATCAATCATCAAAAATATTCTTTTCTCTTCAGGGCCTAAGCTGATGGGAGACCTGATACCAATGAAATCACTGGAGACCAGAAAAGCCAAAGTACAACACAACATTGTACTTTATCATAATTTTTTCAGATCCAATGTCCGACCCATTGCAACAAATATGCTTAGAATGGTTCGTCAACCACTTTTTATTTGCCATGATAGTATCATACTCGACTCAAGTTCATACAAATCACAATTCAGCTTTTTTAGAAATGGCATAAGGGTGCAGCTAAGGCCGCACAAAGATGGGCAGACGCTTGTGTATTCCTAACGCACGACAATACCACCGGCAGGCATATAGATTTATACGGACCATGTGGACAGAATATTTTTATTGCTTCCCATAAAGTTCCGTGGTGAGTGTAACACATTTCTGTTATATAAAGATTATAAGAATGTTTTCTCAACTTTTTCATAAAGCAATATTTTGTCATAAATATTTCAGTAAAGTTAATTTAATTTATGTTCTGCATGATCCGTCAATTTATCGTGTTTACTGGTTTGATTAAAATAATTGTATTTACAAATCTTCTATCGATATAGAACTGTCACTTGCTAAGAAGGCAGTTAGTAATTTACCAAGCGAAACTATATCTCCATGTTGATGAAAAATGTCACTGGGTCTGTTAAATGACTTGAAACTCTATGACCGTGTAGCCAAAAATGTTTGGAAATACACCTGCTTTTGTTTCATGTGAATCAAGGTAGCGTAGGTGATGACGATGCGGTCCTCAGTTACCCCGACATGATAACAAATTCTTAAACAACATTTTCGAAAGAATTGTCAGTGTGTTATGAAAATGCCTCGATTTGGAGAATCTTCAAAAGAAGAGATTGAAAGAGAAGTCTGCAACATTGTTCCACTTCATCAATTTGTCGGCAATTGGTATCCAATTTTATCCAAAGCAATCATTATATTTCTAAGTGCACAGTGTGTAATTTCAAAAAAGGTATTCATACGAAAATAACATTATTGAAGTATTACTAGTAATATTTGGACTTCTTTTGATATGCACAATTCAAAAAAATGCGTTTTCATATTCTATTTTATCTGATTCCGAAGGTGATGTATTTTTCTCGTATATATTATGTATTGTACTTGTGATTGAAGAGGAATCAATTGAACTGGAAATTGAATCTGTATCCATCAGCTGTTTGTACTGCATCGCTGCTGACTCTTTGACTATATTTTTCTTCTTTAAATATTTTTCTTTAATGATTGTCTGGATTTGACATTTTTATTGATTTTTGACGCAGATTTCATACACACAGGACGAGAGCAAAGTACGCAATGAGCGATCGTTGTAAAGTGACGTCACAGGGACCGTTGTAAAGTGACGTCACAGTGGCCGATGAGTTCGCGACATCGCACGCCTAGCTAAATATTCAATATTTCGAAAACTATACGAGGTATCAAAAAAAAAAAAAGTTATATCATATTTGTACGGTGAAAATCAAAATTTGGTGATATTTTTCATTGTCAGAGTCTTTCGTCATTTTCGATGGTAGAATTTAGAGATTTTTTTGGTCCGTGATAACACTAATAATATCAATCTATCCAAAGGGTGTCTATTGGATATCTATTGGATATCTATTGAATTTTTTATTCATTCTTATAAATAAAATGCAAAAGCACTAAGAAAAACTTGCAGTCAATATCCAAGCATATGGTAAATAAGTCTCACTTGACGTCTGAACCAAACCGGATATCATGCAGGACTGAATTAATTTCAATTCTGAGGATGAGAGCTCTAAGTTAATTTTCATTATTCTGAAACAATGATGTCTCGAGAATTAATGGGGCACATTTCACTTCCTTTGCACGGTAATAAAATCCCCTTTCAATAAGCTGTCACTCACCATCCTATGCTATTTAAATTTTTCGAAAAGGTTGCCCCCCCTTCAGTAAGAAATGAAGTCAGGGATAAACTATTCATACAAAAATGTACATTGTAGAAATCAAAAGTTGACGTGTCTTGGCGATTTTCCTGACCAGAATGCAGAAACGAGTTAGATAGGGGGATAACACTTATGATGCTCACTGCATGTATATATACAGTGCGACATTTAATAGTCCCCCCCTGTTAAGATTTGAACGGTTTGACGTACAATCATAAAAAAACCGTTTGGAGGATTTCACCAATACTACTCTGAAATAAAACACATTGTGATTTCTCGATAGATGGCGCGGGAAGCACATCAACTAAAAAAAATTAAATTACATGGGGGGTTATGTGTCACATCGTTGATAAGATAATGTAGTTCTCTTTTCAACCATCTAAATTCTTTAGATTTTAGTTTATTCACAATATGCATTTGAAACAGAATAAGTGCGGATTTGACGTATCTGAATTGATGTGAAATAATGGGACAGGATTTTTTTTATTGGAACGGAATTCTAAGCATTTTTAGATGGTTGAAAATAGAATTGAATTATCTTTTCAACGATGTGCATATGACCCCCATGCCATTTAAAAATTTTTAGTTGATGTACCCCCCCACGCTATCTATCGAGCAATCACAATGTGTTTCATTTCAAAAAGTAGTACTGGTGAAACCCTCCAAACGGTTTTTTTTAAGTTTGTAGTTCAAAAGTTAATGGGGGGGACTATTAAAAACCACACTGTATATATACAGTACACTCCATTTAAAAAGAGCCACCCTGAATAACTTTTGGTACAATGATTTTCAGGAAAAATAAAAAAAACACGACAACAATAGTGTACAGGGGGACACATTTTGACATATTCACATTTGATGTTCTTCCCCTATCGCACCCCCAGAGCATGTCACCATTTTTTTAAATGGATCACCCTATATTGTTTTGCATTATCAGATGTTCCATGATGAGCAGATTTCAACAACGTATAATACATATGGTCTGACGCTTATAGTTCGGGAGCTACAAATTCTTTGAGTAGAAAACGAGCCAACCTGAATAACTTCTGGAGCAATGATTTTCAGGAAAAATAAAAAACACCCCAACAATAGTAAACAGGGAGGCACATTTTAACATAATCAGATTGAATGTTACTTTCCCTATCGCACCCCCAGAGGATGTCACCATTTTTTTTATGGATCACCCTATATTGTTTTGCATTATCAGATGTTCCATGATGAACGGATATCAACAAAGTGGAATAAATTATGGTCTGAAGCTTATAGTTTGAAAGCTAAAAATTATTCTTTATTTTGCCTAGTTAAGTTTGAATTCCATATTCTCTTCATTTTGTATTTGTCTCATTCTACAATAACAATTACCTACCAGGTGAAGTTACAATTGGTGTTTCTGTTTTTGTGAATTCTTGAGAAGCAATGGTTTATACGCTTCGAGAACGGATTGAAATAGTGAGTTTGTACTACCAGAATGGAAATAGTGCTAGAGCTGCTGCCCGTATGTTCAATGATAATCATCCAGGAAGAAAATGTACGACACAAATACGTTTCGGAATTATTGAACAAATTTATGGAAACTGGATCTGTTAACAATAAAAAGCATAACCGTTCAGGAGTTGTCAACGATGAAGCTTTTTCTATTGCAGTTTTAAGGCACGTTGGACTAATGGAAAATACGCAATCTCTTACTAAGTTATCTCGAGAATTAGGAATCAATCGTACAAATGTTTTCAGGATCCTTCATAAGTACAAATTTAATCATATAGTTCCGAGACTAGTTCATGAATTGAACGAAGATAATTTCGATAGACGTATCGAGTTTTGTGAAAGTCTCACTGAACGGATCAACTTGCATAAGAATTTCTTGTATAAAATTTGTTTTTCGGATGAAAATACGTTTAGTTTGAATGGAGAGGTGAATCGGCAAAATGATCGATATTGGAGTAATACGAATTCTCATTTATACCGTCACATACCCAACGACCTTGAAAACTTAATGTTTGGGCAGAAATTTTAGGTGACCACATCATAGGACCTTCTTTTATCGATGATAATTTGACTGGTGAGAAATATTTTGATATGTTGGAGAATCGAATAATACCGTGCATCAGTAGGGCAATTGAGGAGGATATGAATTTATTCGAAAACGAAATAGTTTTTCAGAAGGATTATCCTTATTTCCCTGTTTGCTGGATTGTAGAAAAGGTCCTGCAGAATGGCCACCAAAGTCTCCGGATCTCACTCCTTTAGATTTCTTTCTATGGGGTCATTTGAAGTCTAAAGTGTATGAGAGAATCAACAACATTTGAAGATTAGAGAGAGAATATCATAAGACATTGCAGAGAAATTACTCCCGATATTCTCGACCATGAGAGGGAGGCTATGGAAGCTCGTAGAACGAATATTTCAAAATATGGCCACCAGTATAATTGTTGACCTGTTTTTTAATTTGTATTGCAAATCATTGTTTCAAAAGTTATTGAGGGTGGCTCGTTTTCAACTCAAACAATTTGTAGCTCCCGAACCATAAGCTTCAGACCATATGTATTCTACTTTGTTGAAATCTGCTCATCATGGAGAGTCTGATAATGTGAATCCTTAAAAAAAAAAATTGGTGACATGCTCTTGGGGTTCGATAGGGAAAATTAGATCAAAGTGAATATGTCAAAATGTGTTCCCCTACATACCATTGTTGACGTGTTTTGAATTTTTCCTGAAAATCATTTCACCAACAGTTATTCAGGGTGGCTCGTTTTAAATGGAATGCACTGTATTTTTCTCTTCCATGGTTGACTGAAGATTTACACTCAAAGGAGTGCGAAGTCTACCTTTCCATTGTAACTATTAATTGTTAGAAGTTTTTTATATACTTATTATTTTGAACATTGCATAAAAGCATTCATTATTATCATCATTAATAATTTTAGTGAACTGAATTCTATGGAATGCACTTGTTGCAATAAATGAATGAACAAATGTACTGGAAGTTTCAATCCCATGAAGAAATTCAATATATTACAATGTTTGCAGGTTTTTTGCTGTTAAGACGTGGTGGTTGGAAAAGAATCACTTTACATATGGTAGTTCAAATAACTTGACCATCATTGGTCACTACACCCAAATGGTTTGGGCTGCTAGCCATGAAATCGGATGTGGGATTGCAAAGTGTTATCACTACGGAAACTACAAGCAAACAAAAGCCAAGTTGTATTACAATTACGTTTGTAACTACTGCCCAATGTAAGTTATTGAATTCAGGTTGAAATTCAATTCATTAATGAATGATGACAATGGGTACCTATATCTTGATAGCTGTTGTGAAAACGTAAAAAAATTAACAAATTTCCATTCCAACTTCACTTAGTCCAGAAGCCAAATGAAAATTTGGTCAATTATTTCCTCTCAAGCGATAATTAGTCGAATGCATCAGAGAGTTGTATTATAAAGTTTCGTGAACGTCAGCTACGGTTCCGTGTGGGGGGATGAGCGGTGGTAGATTTTCACGCACGAAAAGAAATAACTCACCAATTTCCTCTTACCTAAAAATTTGTTAAATTGTTGCTAACCCAATATCTCGAACACGAAAAAAAAAAGTATACTTCCAGTGATTTCCTCTCAGCTGAAAATGTATCTGCTGGTAGCTTATATACAAATATGGATAAATATATATGTCAGCTGGTTGTATCTTGGTGGAAAGACCGTCAGCTGATACTTTGAAAGTCATAACGCAGGAGTTAGGTGGTAGCAACTATCGCTTATTTCAATGCATCAGCTGACGAAGATTCCCTAGTTTTACCGTCGGCAGTGTATTGAAATCAGCTAACCAATTTTATATGGGAGGAATTACGCTTCAATGAAATGAATATTTCGTATAAATGCTTCAAAACCTACCTCCTGCGTTATGACTTTTAAAGGTGACGGTCAGCTGACATATATATTTATCCATATTTGCATATAAGCTACCATCATATAAATTTTCAGTTGAGAGGAAATCACTGCAAGTATAATTTTTTTCATGTTCTAGCCACCAGCTGACGTATAATCAACCATGTTATAGTCAGCTGATTGTTTCCTTTTCTCGAGACATTGGGTTAGCAACACTTTAACAAATTTTCAGGTACTTAGGAGAGGAAATTATTGAATTAATATATTTTTCTTCGTGCTGAAGGTTACCGCCGCTCACCCCCTAGGGAACCGTAGCTGGCGTTAATGAATCTATATGATGCAACTGATGCATTTCACCAATTATCGCTTGAGATGAACTTATTCATGTAAATCTGTCACTGGCTCCTGATCTAACTGTTCTGACGGGAACGACCTATTCACTTCAAAACTCAGCATTATACATTGATAATATGCGTATCTCTGATTTCAGATTTTTTTTTTACTTTTTAATCAATTTGCAATAACTCAATAACTGAAATGTCTGCATGGTTTAGAATAAACGCACTAGCGCAAATAATCAATAGTAATGCTCAAATGACATGAACAATTTTTACGGCATCGAAATACCCATTCTAACAGAAAACTACCTCCCTGGTTAATACCACCGCGTGCTTTGAACTGTATCCACCTAATATTTGTGCAACGTTCTATGAGACCCAATTACAAGTGCTTATTGTAATGAAAGTGATATAATTATCCATCATTTAACTGGGAATGTTCACCTGCAGAGGTGTGGTTCAATATTCCTGATTGTCGTCCGTTTCCTAACAAATGAAGTTGCAACACAATAAGTCAACGTTAGTCGCAGCGCCACTCGCAAGCAAAGCCAGAAGCACTCTTCGGTAGCACATATTCCAGAAAGAATTATTGCAATTTTTCGAACTTAACTCTCGTACACAAATGTTAGTCTTTTCAGAGAAAGAAAAAGTTCAAAATGTCCTTGAGACAACCTATACTGGATCGACCTAAAGACAACAAATTCATAAAAACTACACATGACACACAGCTTACAACTCATAGGTGAGGTCTGAATTATATCTTCCGAAACGCAAACCTACAGCTTGTATGTACATAGCAGTAAAAACAATAAATATCCAAATGTAATTAGCTGATCTGACGGACAAAATCCCAATCTCAAGTAGATCAGGGATTTACGAAATTAGCTGTCAAAATTGTGATTGACGAAGTATCTTATGACCAAACCAAGATATCTACAAATATAAGTTTGCGCGAACATTTGGCACATGCTAAATATTAGCGAGAATACAAAAATCTAGTGTTGCAGAACATTTATTGATTACGGGATATTAGATTGTTTCGAAAGTTTCCGTAGCCATTGCCCAACCATGATAATGGTCCATTACATTCTGGATTATTAGACTTTATACCCATAATGGGATTATTATCAACAGGTATTAAGTACTCAATTACTTCCTCGTTACATATCAATATATAGATATTTATTCATTTCATAGTAATTACTTGATATGAATACTACTGGTTAAGCGATTTGCTATAGTTCAATATTCGTACCGTGTAGGTATTAACTGATAGTTTTTTAAGGATTATTTTTTGACAATTCTTGCAACCAATCGAAACCATCAATGCAAATCATTCTACTTCGAAAATTGCCGCGGGAATTTTTGTGGTATTTTGTTCTTATTGTATGACAACTGATACATTTGATTTGACATCTGACATCAGTTTGCATGAAAAGTGAAAAATCAACGAAATGCAAGAATACTATTTTGAGTAACATGTCAATTTGGAAACAATTACATTTGATAACCTAAGGAACAGAGAGAAAGCAATAACTTTTAATCCAACAAAACAGAACAATGTTACGAAATCCTCCAGCCAAGGACAAAATAATAATAATAATAATAATACTTCCTCATAAATACTCGTTGAGTGTACCCAAAGGCATAGCCTGTGCGGGTAGAGGACGGCTATTATTATTATTTGCCGTTGCGCTCCGGGGCGACTTACTGATGTTTTAGGTGATGTATTCACTTTTCAGCTGTAGGAAAACCCGGAAAACCTACAGCACCACCTCGGGTGGTCGGTGTGCACTCCAAGCTAGCACTAGACGAGATGAGATTGGCATCTAGACAACTCACAATACACTTGCTTTCCAACAAGGCATGCGGCCGCCTATCGAATCCGATATAAAGTAGTTGAGAAAAATTCTCGTACCTACATCAGATTCAAACCGACTATCGCTATGCTGGAGTTTCGAACGGCCTGTGCATTAGACCGCTGATCCACCGACCACCGAAACATCCATAATAATTGTATATTTCATGCTGAGAACTTCAAATTCCATACTTCATTCTGTTTATAGTGATTCAAGTAAATTGTTGAAATACAAATGTTATATATAGAGAATGGGTATATGCATGATTGGGGCACAAAAAATAATCAATCGAATATACCACACGAGAGTTCGATAAAGTAAAAAATAATTCTCCAGATTTTTTCTCAAACTTGTAAACATCCATATGCGAAGACGTGGCATGATTATAATGATTCAATTGTGTCCCCAATTTCACCAAAATCCCTCGTGAGCAGTGATGCCTATGTTCTCTTCTATGAACAGGAAGGCACTTAATTTACAACTTTGTGATCACTTTTAGTTTTATTTTATTTTATTTTTGTATTATTATTATTAGTTTATATTGATATTGATTAAAAAACAGTATTATTTAATAGATTTTTGGAAAACTTGTTGCCAGGCAATATACACGAGGGCCCGAAGGGCTGGAGTGGCTATTGCCTGGCAACAAGTTTTCGAAAAATCTATCAAATTATTTACACTTTATTCTCACTTTCTTGTGATATTACAAATGAAAATATTTGAAACTTGGATGTGATGGAAAATTGAAATTGATAATTTTTTTTGTTATCAGTGGAAATCGTCCAGATCGCTTAGGAAGACCTTATAGGAAAGGTAAAACCTGTGGTGCGTGCAAGAAGCGCTGTAAAGGAAAACTTTGCCTGAATTCCTGCAAATCATCTGATCAGTGGTCAAATTGCAAACAACTTCAAAAGGCGCATCCTCTATGGTTGTGCCACACCAGAACTCCCGAAGGAAGAGAAAGACTACTCAACTGTAGGGCAACTTGCACTTGTAAGCATAAAATATATGACAGATAATTTGTGTTTTATTGAAACATTATTGAATAACCAAAAATTAAACAAAAATATAACAATCGACGGCTATTTCAACATTTCAGTCATTTTGAAAAATGTTTTTAACAAAATTGAGTTTTTAGGAATACGTTCAATCATTTCACAGATTTAGACACCCTGTGACAGGTACTCGAAACTTCAACCAGTTTTAAACGACTGAAAAATGTGTATCCCAGCAAGAGCATGCTGCAATATAAAAATTGTTATTTACGTAGTAAGTGACTAAAGCGGTAGGTACTTTTTAAGAGGAAAGACTGACACACGACACTGTACATAGAGAGCGGAAATTCTTACGAGTAAATCATTGGTTACAGTGAGCATACGAAATTCAAATTAAATTTTTGGCGGTCTCGACTACTTTCAAAGATACAGGCCCATTTCGTTCTGAAACTTCACCATGCGACAGCTCGAATTTCTGTTATTGAAAACACACAAAATACCTCCTTTTATTGCCAACAATTTTTTTCAGACGCTAACCTACCTAAATTCACAATTTCACCAAAAACAACCATTTTACACATTTTACTTTCTCATAACCACAAACATAATAATCTGACTTTTTTCTTGCGGTAAGTTGATCACTTGGAATATGCGCTGCCAACTAATTGAATTCAAATGAAAGCAAATAACCTAATTTTAGCCATTTACTATAATATTTATTACAAAAAAAAAATGTTGAAATCACATGAATACCTATTTCAATTTCGTCAACAACAGATTGGCACTTATTAATTTTTCAATGAGAAGGCTTAAACAGCGAGCTGAAATAGCGAGCGAAACTAGCATGTCTATTCTCAACTTTCAAAATCTAATACAAAATTTTGATTATAGAAAAAATCCAGCCTTTCGCATATTTTCCTATAGGATTGTCGGTAAAATGTCAAACAGAAATAATTCAACAGCCACGTACGACTGCCAATTCACGTCTACCCAACGCCTGGCAATGTTTTTCTACAAGAATATACTTGTAACAACCGCCAACAACTGGCAATCGAAAACACTCGGCCACTATATGTAATTGATTTTCAATCGATTTCGTCAACTGGCACTACGATAACTCCGGCACTCACTACGAAAGTGAGCAACGAGCCATCTATAGAAACCACAGAAAGATTCTGAACAGTACCCAGAAATAATAATAAAAGCCGTTCTACCCTCTCAGAGTTTACTCTACGAGTGTATATGAGGGAGTATTATTATTATCTTGTATGTGTCGCTCCTGCTTACAACCAGAGGGGCCACATTTCTTTTCTCCGTTTAGGACAGAGTCTGAACGGCGTTATACACGGCACCGCGGTGTTAATTTGCCAGATGTCAGCTTTTTCTGAAAGGATATCGTGAATCTCCCCATCCATACGTGTCAGTTGTTACGGCTTCAGCAGCTTGGTGTTGTGAAGCGACTTGCGGGTTCTGATGCCCTCCATTGAAGGTATGATGCGGGCCTGCTCTACAGCCAGGCCGACACGTGGCATATCTGCCACTTGTTACTTCGTTAACCGGATGAGGGGGAGCTCTTGCATAGCCCCGACCCCGAAGATGAGAAGTCTCTCAGATTTTCTGCGGAAAAGGCGGCATGCTCTGGGTGTATCTCACACTATAGAGCATGCATTCTCGCCATGTATCCTCTCCGCGCGGGCTTATTGCTCTCATAGTAATGAAGAAGACCGTCTCTGAGTTCGTCCGTCGCCTTTAAACGTCCGTTGTAGTAATTATTTGGCAAATCATCGTTGTTGACCCCTAACTCGAGGGGATCGATTGTGGGGGCCTCTTCCTCGGTCATTGCGAACCGAGTATTTGGGTATACCGGGGGTTTAGTCAAGTACTCAAGTACATCCACGGCCGACATCAGAGGGAATGATCTTTCCCGCCAGTGAGCCGGTCAGGTTTTGCACCTATTACTCAGGAACTCGCCATGGCCTTGGATCATAGTAGTGATAATTAAAATTTTCTAGTTCGACCCTGTAGATTGTAGGAGGGGCGTGTAGGATCTGCAGCCTCACAAGCACCTCGGCTTATAAGCCTATGCGTTTCCTGGGAGCTAAGTTCCTGATATCAGAGGCCGTTAAGAATGCTCCTTCCAGGAATGTAAGCCTCTTGCAGAATATCGCTGGGCATTCGCAAAACAGATGTTCTGCAGTTACCGCGAAGTTCTCGCAGTAGCGGCAACTATCACTCTCTGACTTGCCCATCTTTTTGAGGTGATACCCCAGAAGGCAGTACCCAGTGAGTAGTCCCGTTACCAATTTCAAGTCTTTTTTGTCGAAGTCGAGAAGCTGTTTAGCTTTCCTTGGCGATAGGCTCACTAGCCTTTTCACTTGTCTTTGTCCTGGCACTTTATTCCAATGAAATTTCATTTCATCAGGTTCCCAGCGTCGGAACTAGTGCCGAAAATGGTTGAATTTTTATTGATTGAAAGCATTGAAAAGACATTCGTGGCAGAAGAAATGGCTCTGTGCCTTCATCGACATAGAGGGTGCTTTCGATAACACCTCACAAGTCTCCATAACTAAATCACTAGAGGAAAGGAATATCAATGCCTCCCTGATTAGATAGATACAAGCAATGCTGAAAATCAGAATTATTGCAGCGACCCTGGGAGGAGAGACAATCAGGATGACAGTGGAAAAAGTTCTATCGCCTTTACTGTGGTCACTGGTTGTCGACGACCTGTTAGTAAAGCAACACGAATCTGGTTTCACGACTCAAGGTTATGCCAATGACCTAGTCGTCACCATCAGGGGCAAACATGGCGGAGTAATCGCCGACCACATGCAATGGGAGACTTCGGTCCAAGTTGCCAAACTAAAAATTTTTGAAATATTCTACCACTGGGGAAGGGAAATTTCAGAACAAATTTAAGATGATCATGTAAGGGTTATTCATAATTATTCGTAAACTACGACTCGGCTCTGGTAAACAGGTAAATGAATCAAAGTATCGATTCAATTGTCCTTGTCAATGTAGTTTTCGTTATCGGTTAGTTGAAGTTTCAAAATCATAATCCTAACCAAATATAGAAAAATGTATGGGTTGTCATAATAAAAAAAAAAAACTACTAATTTAGAAGAATTAACTTCCAAGTGCAAAATAATCTGATGGGGTTATATCAGATTTGTTCCTTCAATAAATTGATGGATGTAGCCGTTACTACATGGTAGGAGATCATCATAAGAAAAAGAAAAGAAAATGTCTATGTTTTTATACCACTTTAACTTGTAACACTTTGTTACTGCAGTTTTGTCCTATATAGACATTCTCACTACTCAACTATTTTGAAAACCTAATTCAAAATTGTAGCTTTATTGATAAATCAAACTTTTTACAGTACAGTTTTACATGGGTATATGTATAAATATTAAATTTCATTTAACTAACCGCTCTTCAATGTTTACCGGGAATGAAACAACACTGAATATATCAGATAAGAGAGGTTTCAAATGAATAGGCCACTTCTTTGAAAAGATTATCCAGGCTTTCATTCTACCATAGCTCTCTCAACATGTATCCTGGCTTTGGCAATTTTTTTTCGTTAACAACTCCTTTTCCCCTGTTAATCGCTTCCTTTTCATTAGTAGTGGTGGTGTATATAATTGTATTTTCTTCTCATCACATAAATCTTAAATCAGAAAACCATGGTCTGCCATAATGACATCTCCTTCCTCTAGAAAATTTGTAATGCAACTAAAATAGAGTTTTGATTGGACCATGCGGATTGCCTATTGGAAAGTGTTGTGGATAGGAATTCTTGCACATTACATTACACATTGACATTTGACATGATTGACGTGAAACCAGTAGCTCCAACACAACTTTTAGACAATCACCCATGATCTTTACAAAAATTTACATTTTGTTCCAATTACCTGGTTCACAAGACTGAGTCGTAGTTTACGGATATTTATAATTAACGCGAACCTGATCATGACAAATTTGTTCTGAAATTTCCCTTCCCCAGTGGTAGAAAATTTCAACATTTTTTAGGTTGGCAACTTGGACCGAAGTCTCCTATTAGCCCTAAACACAATCAAAAGCTGGTGCGCTTAAGAAGGACTCAACGTCAATCCTAGCAAAATAGTGCTGGTTCCATTCACCAAGAGGCGAAAGTACAAACTCAAAGCCCCCACTCTGAATGGAACCCAGCTAACATTTTCCAAAGAGTTGAAACATTTGGGGGTTAAAATACACCAAAAACTGACTTGGAACAGCCAAATCAACTACATTATTTCCAAAGCTATATAGGCCAGCTGAATATGCCGCAGTCTTTGGTAAGACATGGGGTCTGAAACCAAAAATAATTTATTGGTCATACCAAACAATCATTAAACTCATGGTCACCTACGCCTCACTGGATGTAACAGTCTATTACTTTCTCCATTGCTTTTAGAATAAAGGAGGTGAGACTGATGGGGCGGTAAGCAGTTCGACCCTACTACCACCTACTTTATATTTGCTACTTTAGGTAAGTAAAGCAACTTCATGTATTAAAAATATATTCGACTGCACATTTGTCATCAAAATGTATAAAAATATCTTTGACTAAAAAAATATCACAACAAATTAGCCAAGTAAGGCAGTAACAAACAATACAATACAACTCTCGTCAAATATAATACCTTTTTCATAATCTTATAAATAAATTTTTGGTTTCCACACTTTTATCACACGATCCTGACTTCCACTCACAATAAATTCCCTCCTAGGTGATATATCCACGGTTTTGATAGAACCTATAAAAAATAATAAAACTTAATTACACATCTGAGTTCATCGGCACAAGTTATAACTTCCCGTTCTATTTTAACAACATTAATACAACAACAATAATTCAATTTATTGAATGATAACATCTTTATAGAAACAGAATGGAAACTGTCAACTTACACCCCATATTAAAACTGTATACGAATACATTGTTTATTGATTTTGTATGTAATCGTTCTTTTTTTGAAACAAGACGATTCTAATGTTTTCTGACCTATCCTTGCACTGATGAGGATGAAAACAACTCTCCAATATACACTTTTCGAACTTTGTTCATTCGTTGTGTTTCCGTTTTTGATTAGGGATCATCATTACGAATCCGCTGATAACGGATTTGATGGGATTTTGGTCATTGTGTGCATGTCTCAAGCATATTCATTAGACATACGGTGAAGTTTTTTGCCTATATCTCCGCTGCCGTTTGACATAATCCCATTGAACTTGGTATGACCCGATTCGTAGTGATGATCGCTAACCCAATATGAAAAAATATACCGAGTGCTCCATCTAAAAATATCAGCAATGTAATTTTCACTCATATGCGGTAGGAAAATGATACAACGGTAGTGTTTTGTGTACTAATTCTTTGTTGAAGTGGAAAGTCACCACAGAACAATACTGAAGTTGAATAATGTCGATCAAATAAAAATTCTAGAAGGTAATGAACTGTTTATCACACGAAAGTAAAGTCAAAAAGTAATAAGTATTAAAAACAACTGAAATAAATTAGCAAAAACTTTACCTGAGTGGGCTTTTATCTTCAATAGTAGCCTTACTTCGAAAATATCCCATACTAACAGCATGCCATCATCTGAACCAATCACTAACAAAAATTCATTCCATCTCAAACAAGAAACATTGGAATGTAATACTGTATGGAAAACCGCCATTCCTGAATTCACATCTAATATTTGAAAAACTTTATCTCCACTTCCTATACCTAATTTCGTTCCATCAGGACTATAACTGATAGTGTTGATAGTTGCTGATTGAGGAGAGAATTTTTTAACTAGTGTGAAATTGTTCATTTCCCAGATGTAAATATCGCCATCTTCGGTGCCTACAGCCAAGTGGTCATTTTCACTGAAATAAAATGAAATGATACATTGAAACAGACAGATAATGGCTCAACAAAAGAAGTTGTACATTATTAATAAGAAACTGAATACAGTAGATTTTGCTTTGAAATATCCCGAGCTACAGATATTTATGAAGATGGAATTTATAGGTAAATACCTAAGAAATTTCTGGACACGAGGTATGTATATTTTTTATGGGTAAAGGGAATGTTGCCGAAGGAGATAAATCCACAAAACGAATCTAATTTTATTGTAGTCATAATGGTTTCATTCTTGTGACTTCGTTATAATGGAAAGAAATAAAATACTCCAAAAAACCTTATCAACATTTTCATTTCAAATATTCATAAGGAGGCAGTAGATCTCCTGGCTCGCATTGGATAGAGATCGAGACCTCAGTACGCGAGAATCTTTTTTCGGTTTCTTTAGGCGGCCACATGCCTTTTTGAAGACAAGTATGATACGAGTTGCCTAGATGCCAATCCCGACGTCTGGTGCTAGCTTGGAGTGCGCACCGACCACCCGGGGTGGTGCTGTACGTTTTCTGGGATTTCCTACAGCTGAAAAGTGAATACACCACAAAACATCAGACGATCGCCTCGGAGCATCACGGCCAATATCAATAGCCGTCCTCTATCCGCACAGGATATGATTTTGTGTTTATGAGGGAGTATTATTATTTTTTTCCACAAGGAATGTACTAGTCAGGCCCTGTCTCCGGAGCTCCGACACAACCGGAGGGCGCGCTGCTGTGTCATTAACCCCAGTAAACTCTCCCCACATCCGTGGGGTGAGTGATTACTTGACCCGAGAGTCATGTGCCCTGAGAAGGCGGAGTGAAAAGTTTTCTGCCGCATCATGGCGAGCCGGTATGATTTTTAAGTTTGAGAGCAGTGTGTCCATCATTCCACCCCTATTATCAGAAGAACCATCTTAACAGACTGGTTTGTGTAAAGCCTGCGGAGTTCAAAGAGTAGATCTCGATATTTAGTCCGTTTCTCCTCCTCTTTTCGGATGATGTTCGTTTCGCCAGGAGTCGAAAACTCTATGACGAAAATCGTCCTACTTTGATGGTCGAGGAGGACTACATCAGGCTTGTTGGCTTGTATTTTCCTGATGGTAGGGAATGAGTAGTTCCAATAGATTCGGCACTACACATTCTCCCTCGGAGCATAAGGCAACACCGGTGTATCGTCTATACCGTACGAGTGTCTTATATGGAAGTACAACATAAACTGGACAAGCTGACAGCAAATGCATTATGGTCTCAGCTGCCCCACTACACGCTCTGCATCTAGTGTCAGGGACCTCTATACCCATCACGCGACTACGGTAGAGGGGGGTGTCGAAGACACCATCCTGGCAGGCCATTATGAATCCCTCGGTTTCCGACTTCAGCCCACTTCACCTGAAAAAAGGAAATGTCAGGTTTCTGGATAAGAAAAGGTCTTCAATGTTCTTGAAGAAGACTCCTTGCATTTGCTTATCCTTAGGAGCCTCTCACACTCCGCAGCTTTCACCTGGACCTTTTGCTGAACGGGTTTCAACTCGGTCACAGAGTTTGGGTCCGTCCGTTCAGTGTCGAATACGAGACCGAGTTTATCGGCTGCACGGGTTGCTGCCTTGAAAAGAAATGCTCCAATCCCTGCTTTTTCATGATCGCATACTAAGCAGGGAAGGGGATCTGAACTCGTGATGACTTTACAGGCTCCATCCAGTACCATTCTGTTATGTAGACACTCCAAACTCAAAAGTCCACAGCCTCCCCGTTGTCTGGGGAAGTATAACCGTGGAACTGACGATTTATGAAGATGCATCATTTTGCGAGTTTTTACGTCGAATTGTCGCAGCACTTCCTGAGTCCATTTCATTACTCCAAAGGAGTGAAGTAGAATCGTGTTATTTCACGATTTTTTTTTTCGCCTCTACTGTTAATCCTTAACTGGTGATGACGGTGGGGTCGAGTTATTTTTAAATGTAAGATAGTATTTTTACACTATCGGGTACTTCATTTCAATAAGTCATACGTCGACTAGAGTATTTTAGAGATGGCAACTGTCTGTTAACTCAGCAGAGCGGCAGAAAAATCTCGAGTCGTGTGTGTGTAGCCAGAAGACATACTTGCTACAATGCACAGAGTTTTGTTGTCAAAATACAATAACAACTAAGATCACTAATATACCACAGTTTATTGTAACTGGATTATCTGATACCAATTTCAATATTTATCAAAGTAATCAAACCCTTGGAACTTTACAGAGTAACCGTATGGGGTCATCGACTAAGGGACAGCAGAATATAAAAACACCTGAAGGCAATAGAGACGCCATTCCTACAAAAGTGCACCAACATAGACTTAACCACAGGCATATATCACCCACACACATACATGAATAAACAAATTCACATTATCACACAAACAGAAAACAATGATGCTATAGAAGACATACAGGTATACACATGGTATTCAAAATTACAAATTGAATGCGCACCTTTACCCTCCACGGTTTCCGAGATAAAAATACATACAATAAGCGAGCATGTGGCATACGTTGCCTCATCAAATGCATTTATCCGAAAATGTGTTTAGGATGTCACAAGAAATGCATGTGTGTGTCAAAAATTTCATAGAATCTTAATGAACACATGAACCGTGATTTTCAAAATTATTAATTCATTTGACAGTTTGTCAAATTGAAAAAAGGCGATCTGTGATCTGATGAATTCACTATACTTCGAAGGGTGGTTCCCTATAATCTCAGTTTGTATCTAACTAGTGAATTTATTTGGCAGAACTAGAATCGAAATAGGAAATAAACTTCGAGGGTACATGAAGCTGATTTCCAACTCGGCTGAAGCTCTGCTGCAGCAGAAAATCCAGGCTGGACTGGATGCCCTGGATCAAGTGGAACAGGAAGGCAACAAAAGGGTGGAGGGAAATCACTCACGCTTCCCCTCCCCCCGACGAAGAAGCCATGCAGGTCGATCTCCCCAAGGAAGTTCTGAAGAGACTCTGGATATAAGGGAACAGCAACTCCAGGACAGGCAAGCCAGGATGCAGAGACAGAAAGATGAAGACGAGAAGGCCCTGATGAAAACATGGCTCCTGGAGAAGCAGAAATCCCTTATCCCACCGATAACGCCACCAACGAGAAAGTCCCCTCATCCAGGGGCACTCCCCGAGTCTAAGCGACGACTTTCAAAGGTTCACTCATATCAAAATGAAACCCTGGAGGGCAAGAGTGAACGAGAAGGTCACTCAAGTTTACAGGTAAGCCAAAATCCCTGATGGCCTCAAAGAGTTTCCGTGGCTTAAGATAAGAGAACGGGAGATTACCGAGGTGAATACCCACTACAGGGCGTTAAACAAAGGAATCAGGGAACAGAAAGAGCGCCCAGCGGGATGTCCAGACTTCTACTCCTGAAAGCATCGATAAAAACTTTCACAAACAATGATGAAGAGGAATTCCAGAAGCCTAAGAAGGCGGGGAAGGATAACTGGGTCCCACTCAATTTGCAGGAAGCCATTCTAGCAATGCAAAACTTTTCGATGCGCTGTCTGGAGACGAGGATACAGAGGCACTCAGGGAGATCCACCAACTGGAACCCAGCATGAGTACGAGAAAGGAACCCCCACCCAGTACGTCGACTCCCACTGCAGCACCCCCCGCAAAGGAGAAGAGGAAGGAACAGCCTCCGGCACCAGCGAGAGGAAGGAGATGCCATTCGATAATAATTGAGGGTACAATAAGTTTAATTGAGGAAAATAAAGCCACCCTCGAGCACAATATAAAAGGAATCTGCTCTACAATTCACGAACAAGTCCTCGCTGATTAAAGCGAGTACAGCATTTGCCACCCCCGAGAGGGGGAAAATAGAGTTTCATACCTATACGATGCCGGGGAAAAAACGACACGCGTTCATCCTGAATGGATTAGAACACTACTCTTCAGTGGAAGATCTACTAAAGCAAGTGCTGAAGACGTTCGGGGTTGTTGGCATCAACAACACGGATAACGGAATGTTCTTTATTGTGAATACTGACTGGAAAGTCAGAGAGCATTGGTGCTGTAACCGGAGTTATAGTACAATGAGCGGTAAAACGTAACAACATGGAAGCCACCCAGTGCTACCGATGCCAAGCCTGGGGACATGCCATGTCAAACTGTAATAGATCCATAAGGTGCATGAAATGCGTATAAGAGCCCTGTTCTGGGGCATGTCACAAGCCCAGAACGACGCCAGCCCTGTGCTGCAATTGCGTGGGGAGGCACACCTCGTGCACACAAGAACGTGAGGCCTATCAGGAAGACATCGCCAGGCAGGAAGAGCGAAAACAAGAAAACTCCTCCATGAAGCCAGCATATAAACTGGCCCCGTCGGTTAAGAAAAATGTCTGGGAGGAGCAATTTTCCACCCTTATCCCAATCCCAACTCTCATCCCAAAATAACGCTGACCGGAGTGCTAGAAGCCAACCTCGTCGAATGCTGTGAGCGAGTTTATAGATAGTCAAAGGGCTATCCATGAACTCGTAAACACCGCAGGCCTACTGTGGGCTATGGATGATATTGTCGAGGGGCTTACGAAGTCCCGGACAAGCAGTGAAAAATTCCTGGTCTTCTAGAGGATCATAGGTAATATTCGAAGCTACGGCCTGTAAATGCCACTACAGGTATGCATGGTCAATGTGAATTGGATCATAAATACGTACCATACTGATCTCATTCGCAAGCATAAAATTTACGTGTTGCTCTTGTCCGAGACGGGCATCCAGCAAAAACATGAAAAGTTTCAGAGGATTCATCACCATCAGGCAGGATAGCTCTAAAAGAGTGAGAGTGGGAGGAATTCAGCTGGACACTGGAGCTGTATGCGATATACAACCCCCAATATACAAAATCACTGGGTTGGACATAGATGTTCTCTGCAGCAGCGGGCACAAAGTGCTAGCAGGAGACTTCAACGCGAGACAACCGACGTGGAGTCTAGCCGGTCAATCAGACGCCAACCCGAATAGAAATGCACTCTGGAGATGCTCAATGAGCAACAACACAGTTGAAGAGGGGTGTAATCTAATCTTTCGCAGAAAACCTGTACAATAGGAATGGTCGTCGGCAAGTATTCAACAGAAAACAACTACTGCCCCCTACGACCGTTGAAGGATATCTGTTTAATACTTGGCAAAGTTTTCTACAAGAACTACTTTGCAATGCATTTTAAATATCAAAGCTGAAATTATTTTTCGACCTAATTGGGGGAACACCTCCGTACCGGTTTCATGGTCTTTGCCAATCATCAGCAAAGGCTAGTTCGACCCAATTGAATCGAAAAATAATTTCAGCCTAATGGAAAATCCCTGAGACAAACACTGAAGTATTTTCTGTTAAATACTTGTTGACGACCATACCTCTTGTATATGTTTCTTGCGAAAGATTGGATCACGTAATCCACCATTTATCATGATTAGATTAATGGTCTTGCGTCAAGTAGTGTCGCCCCTCTTCATGATGTTTTTGGCTTCATATTGAAGTTGAAATGCAGTCGTGATGCATTTTAATTCTGGAACCCAGAGATGGCGATAAATTCATATTTCAGTGTTTGTCTCAGGGATTTCCTATTAGGCTGAAAGGATTTTTTCGATTCAATTGGGTCGAACTAGCCTTCGCTGATGGTTGGCAAAGACCATGCAACCGGTACGGAGGTATTCCCCTAATTAGGACAAAAAATAATTTCAGCTTTGATATTTAAAATGCATTGCAAAGTAGTTCTTGTAGAAAACTCTACCAAGTATTAAACAGATATCATTCAACGGTCGTAGGGGGCATTAGTTTATTTCTGTCGAATACTTGCCGACGACCATACCTATTATATGGGTTTTTTGCGAAAGATTGAATTACGTAGTCCACCATTTACCATTCCACGGATCTCCCTTGCTCGCACAAGCTCTGTTTTTAAGGGGTTTTCTCCAAAAACCTGGGTGATTCGTAAAAACAAATTTTACAAATTCCACAAACTTTACAAATTTTAGTTGTAGACCACCCCCACCCATTACCCGTGGAGTGGTCAGACTCCGTCAATCCTCGACTTGATGGTTAACAAAAATGTCCGAACTGAGAACCGCCTCTGAGTTCATCTCAGATCACGAACCTGTGTTATTTTCAATCAGCGGAGGACAGAACCTGAAAGGAAATAGAATAGAATACAACCCCATTCGATTACTCCACAACTGATTAGAAAGAATATAGAAGTATACTGAATGAGAGAATGGTCGTCAGCCTGCAAATCGCGGTGGGAGATATAGAACGGGAAAAACAGGTGGATAGAAAACATCAAAAGCCAGAGAGGAGACCACCAGGAAGAGGGTTGTGCGAGAGGACAGAGATCCTCTCCTGGATTTGATTAAACTCAACAACAAAGAGCGAAAGTAGTGGCAACCCACTCGCAACCCCGTTCTTCATGAGAACCTAAACCTGAGGCGGGAGGTGAACCAGCTAATACAAAAGCACCGGGATGAAATATGGAAGAGGAAGCTATACCAACGACGGTTACCTGTGGCAGATGACAAAGCGGCTTCACAGTAAGCGCAATGTCATCCGTGCCACAGAGAATGGCCTAGGGTAGGTCATGACAGATCCAGGGAAGGCGGAGAAGTTCGGGGATTACTTTCGGAGTGCGTGACAGGCGGAAGTTGACGTCTTCTAGGAGAGCCAAGAACTTCAGGGACTCACTGAAGGTCCCAATGGACAACCTAATCTTCTCGAAATAAATAACCAACTTCTAGAAGGTTAAGGAGGTCATAACGAGGCTCCCTAGGAACAAAGCGCCTGGAATCGACAAGATAGACGCCATTCTACTTCGGAATCTCATAAGGTAGTCCTTTGTAGAGCTGATTTACGTAGGAAACAGAATAATCAGATAGCAGCACTATCCGAAGTGCCTGAAGAAGGCAGAGATCATCCCTATTCCAAAACTTGATAATAGAGTTAATTTTTGAACGGTTTGACGTACAAACATAAAAAAACAATTGGAGGGTTTTACCAAAACTACTTTGTGAAATAAAACACATTGTGATTGCTCGATAGATGGCGCGGTGGGGGGTCATGTGTCACATCGTTGAAAAGATAATTCAAATCTCTTTTCAATCATCTAAAAATATTTAGAATTTCGTTCAATTCACAAAAAAAGTACGAACACCAGGAAGGGACAACTAAAATGAAAAAAATAATTTTTCTATAAAATTCTGAGTTATAACTCGAAAGTTCAAACTTCGAAGATGTAACTCTGAATTTTGAATTGAAAATTCCGAGTTGTAACTGAGATAAAGAAAAATATTTTTTTATTTTAGGTGTCCCTTCAAGGGCTTCGTAGAAAAGGGGTTCAAACCACCAGATCCGCACTTATTCTGACATTTCAAATGTATATTGTGAAAAAACGTATTAAATAATGAAAATCTAAAAAAAATTGATGGTTGAAAAGAGAATTGAATTATCTTTTAATCGATGTGACACATGACATTCACAATGTGATTTATTTCAAAAAGTAGTATCGGTGGAAGCCTCCCAAACGGTTTTTTTTCATGATTGTACGTCAAATCTTTCAAAAGTTACCAGGGGGGGACTATTAAAAGCCGCCTTGTATAATAGAATGATATGTAATATTAACCTTGCAATGAAAACTATTGATTATGAGTAAAACGCAAATTTACGGAAATAATTGTTAATCGGCATTTGAAAACATCTGTTAACTGTGGCGGCCAAGACACAATTAAACTGTGATTTGGACTGAATAATTATATAGCCGAACTCTTCGATATTGAATAGTGTGTGTAACAAGGGGGCGCCACCATATAAGGGTGCTAATGTAGTCACAATTTGGTTCAAAGTATGCAAACTTTTGACGCATTTGTGGCATACCACACACAAATAAAATTTACGCCATGTCCTAAACAGTAGCGACTCTGTTTGCAGTGGGAATTTTTTGTACTATCGTCCAGAAAGCAGTAAATTCAAATCGACACATTGAGTACTCATATAACCAAGTAATGGCTTATTTTGCTGTGACGTCCAAATATGTGTTGCCACAACTAAAGCGTACGCTACAATGGCATGTATTCTGGCAAGCTTAACGTAGATGGCGCAATTGTTAGTGGAGGTCAGATTGGAGTAGTTGATAGGTGCATAACGGACATGAAAACTTTATTCCTATCATAATCGAGTAATCTGAAAGAATAAGATTTATAGCCAGTAAATAAATTTCACCAAATATAGACAAGTTAACCTACAAACTGACGTTTATGCACCGATTCCATCCACTCATTTTCGTATCAACTGTTCTTTACGGCTGGAAGCTTTTGCTTTTCCTTTTTTCAATTCATAAATGAGGCTTTTTACACTTATAGGGCCGTATTTCTCCATAACAGCAACTAATTAAAGTGTTATTGTATATTATTACTTGTTATTACTGTCACTCATGACCTCCACTCACACTAGCGCTCTCTATAATAATAATTTTGAATGGTTCGTAGTCAAGTATTCGTGAAGCTTGAACAATAAGTAAAATAATTGACTTTTTGACTCACCTAGTAGAAAATTTTGAATTCGCCAATTTTTATATAATCAAAAGATGCATATTAGATTGTGATAGTTGGTATGGCCCCATCTTCTTTCTATAGGGTCAATTGAGAATTTAACTTCAGATAAATATTGACTTACCCTGTATCTAACAATATTTTTCATTAAACACTAGTGAGGATGTAATATCACTTGGTAAGATATATTAATCTCAAACAAATATTTACAGTTAAGATGTTTTCCTACGAGCAATATTACTTTAAAAAAATTGCGACTTTTCAACTTAAAAATTCTGTATCTGGAAAATAAGCCATATGATTGACTTGTGCCCGTGAACACTTTTGTTCTAGAGGCCAAATTCTACAACATATCAACAATTCAGAAATGTCAACCGATCAGAAATTACGGAATTTACGGTGGTGTTTCCATGAGAAGTGAGACGCACTGCAAATTCATGACTATAATAGGGTACCTATGCCATATGAATAAATTAATGCTATTCTATTTTCTTATCAGTAATATAGGGACTATCAACAACTTATAAAAAGGTTCTTTTAAATGATCAAATATTTTATGCTTACATAATTTGGATTATCCTTTTATAATATTTGTTATTTCATGATAGAAGAGTGAAATGGTGTTCAATATATTTTCAAGCTATATATACAGGATGTTTCATGATTTATCTGAAATTTTTCATATATGCACTGTTAACTAATAAGTCGATTGCTGTATAAAATATGTACTAGTAGTTCAAGAAAAAAACGACATTATTACTGCCGATAATCTATGTCTTTGCAACAGCAGGAAAAAGGAACATTCGAACTTGTGCGATAGAATTGGAGTAGACGGGCCCAGGTTTGCTTGCAAGTCATCGGAGACAACTTTGAATACTTTTTATAGAGTGGTTTGTAATAAAATTTTCATTTCATTCTGTTGAACTTTTATTATTTTTTTAAATTGACTCATGACCTCCACTTACACTAGCACTCTCTGGCGGGAGCGATATCGTCCATGCCTGCCATTAAGTTCAATGCACACACAGGTTGCCACAGTGAATGCGAAACAAACACACAGACTCACACACACATTACAGGATAGAAAACAAAAAAATAATCATGATTCAAAAACACATTCAGGATAGAATAGATAATAATCAAGTAGGTAGTGGAAATAAAACACACCAAACGAATAAACCCAGCTATGAAACGGGCAGAAAGAATCGCTTAACGACGCACATATACAGAACTAGACAACAAAAACTAAAAAACATCAAACTAGACACAAACATGCGCTCTAGTGCCTAGAACGGAAACTACAGTCTGGATGATTTTGAATATGTAACAAGTGCATTTTGAGTTAGTTCTAATTTGGCCCCAGCTGACACATTTATCATGCTTGAACATAAGTTTAACTTTATTATAAAACTTGGTTTCTTGTAGGTAATTAGGTTATACAAGAGTTTACCTATTTGGCTATGCTTAATTATTCTTTTTCGAACATTACTGATTTCCAGCTGATATACTCTGAGCTAGATGGTATCCATTTTTTGTTGGAATTAATGGTCAGCAAAAATAATAACTTTACACTGCTGTACTCCTTGAGAATGATCACCATTTGTCTGCCCTGGCTTCACTGTCTCTCTCGTGACAGCTCAGTTATCATGCGATATTCATCTAAATCCTGCGTACTAACCCCTCTGGTTGCTTCTAGAAAAATCGCGGTTTGGGTTTGTAATCGATACCTCGGTACAAATTAGTTTTGATTTGATTGATCGTCCAAAATTTTTAGCATTCTGTCCTATTTTCTTGTTTTTCATGTACCTTCTCATCTCTCGATATTTAAAAGCTGTTCTTGGTCTTCAAGCATTTGTTTTTTATCTTGTTTTTTCTCAACTCTTTTGTCGTTTGAATTTTGTAAACGTTTTCTAGAGTTTTTGTTGCTTTTTATCTTGTTTTTATATTGCTTCTATACTCACCAGAAAAGCAGTTGACTATATATGCAAATGTCCTCCAAAATTCCATGAATACCATATCAATTATCCAAATTATTGTAATAATTACTTACTTATTGAAACTCAGGCAATTGACTTGAGAATTATGATCGATTTGTTTGTGAAGGCATTGTATGGGTTTGACAACTCCATTGCTATTCAGTCCTTTCCATATTCTCACAGTACAGTCTCCACTGCCAGAAACTAAAAGATTATTTTTGTTTCCAAAGCACATGCAAGTAATGGCATCTTCATGAGCTAAAACACTCTCAGTTACTCTGCCATAGTCCAAATCATACAAGGATCTACAAAATAATACAAATTGACAATGTTTATACTAAAATGTCAATTAGAAAATTTCAAATGTTGAATTAATACTTAAATAAGTTTCAATGGATGAATAAGTGAACACATAGGGGCAGTAGACCAGATGATTTTGTATTGCATTGTAAAGTTAATAATACACAGCGACCTTGAGGATCTACTGTACTCTTGCAGGCAACAAAGGTGACTTTTTAAATACATCACTCTGTATTTTTTGATATTTTTAAATTCTACCTGATTTCAATAACCTATAACGCTCATGAATGAATTCCAATACTGGTTAAAGAGTGTACTAGATTGACTTGTCTAAGCGTATTATACACTTGAAGGTTGTCCCAAGTTCTTTGAATTTCAGAATTTGGCGCATATAATAATATTTCACAAAGGGTGTTGCATCTTTGTAAAATATTATTTTTTATCTGAATGGAGTGATTCATGAGCTACAAATTAGATTAAACGATTTCATTTCTAAGAAAGAATAATCTCATATACTAATCAAATCGATGCGTAATACTCTGAGCTAGAAAACACATTAACCGACCAGGACCGACCGACCAGCAACGACCAACAATAGAAAAAAAATCAATGAAATTGTAATTTCAAAACCGGTCGAGGACTATCATTCAGTAAGAGTTGTCCGATAAGAATACGTGTTGGAAATTTTGGTCGTGCTTGGACGGTCGCGGACGATCGGTCATGGTTGCTCAGTGTGTTGGCTGCCTCAACAGCCAAAATCACATTTTTGACAACCTGTATATAAATTTTTCTCACAAGTCTTCAGTCAGGCTCAGATAAGAGAGGTCATTCTAAATAAAAATTGATATTTCAGAAGAGGTGTGACCAAATAAAATCCGTAATATGGAAACAGCATTCTATGACAGTTCATATCCGTGTCTTACAAATCAAAAGAAGCTGATTTTATGAAGGTCAAAAATTAATAATAAATCAGAATACTTACATTTCATTATCCCAGCTAGCAATTACTAGTTTGTTGATATTGGGCAGTTGAATACAACTGCACAGTGGCATATTTCCTATACTAGCACTTCTTATTTGTTTGTTCTGAGATAATGAAAATATCTTAAGCTTTGAATCATGTCCTACTGATGTAATCAGGTTACCATCTTCACTTATGAATAAATGGCTCACAGTATTTTTATGAGAATTAAAACTAGTGTACAAATCCAAGCTCTCTATACTCTTCCAATGATCTGAAACTTCATTGTTTACAAAATATAGGTTCACAAAAATTAATTTTCCAGTAATTATTCCAATACATAGTAAGGTCATGAATTCCACCCCTTAGTAACTTTTAAAGGAAATTGAAAACGGGTAAAAACTAGATAAAATGTTTAGTTTGAAAGGTATTTAAAAATTTATTTTCGAAATTTTGTTAATTGTTTGCCGAATTATTAAGAGCTCAAATTGGGTTTCAGAAAATTGCAACCTTATAGTTGTCGCGATTAAATGAATTACCGCAATATAGTTTGGAATTAATAATAAAAGCGCAAAAGTTTCGTCAAACTAGTCAAATTGAATAGAAAAATGGGCCGTTTCCCAGGGTAGAAAGTATAACAGACTCACATCATTTGGTTGGAGTCAACCAAAAAACAACTAATTTATTTATATTCGCACTTGGGCATTGTCCCAGATATATCTAATGGTTGCTCGTAAGAGTGCAGAAAAATAAAAACAAATATGAAATTTGCTAAGTTAATGGGTGAAAGTTCAAAACTCAACGTCTCGACTTGTTTGGGCTGTGGTGGAGTGTGCGTACAGCGTTCGCTTCTCAATAATCGGTAGGTGCGTGGTTTTGAATCTCGGCGCAGTCACCGCATATTGAAAGCTAAGGGCTACGTCTTTCCTAGCTCGTACGAGTCTCTCGAAGACTTCTGAGGGTTGCTCGTGAGGGTACAGCCGGTTGACGGAAATAACAACTACAAAAATTAATGCTATTTTCAAGAGAGTTCCCTACGAGTCCTCAATTTGACTACTCTCCAAGTCGACATCTGATGAGCTGCAGGAGTATCTGCGAAAACAAGTCAACCTGTGCATCCTTCAAACAAGCCACAAATATAGATAAATCCATACGGAAAAATTCGCTTTTTGCAAATGGATCCGGACAGGCGTAGCGAGTTTGATATTTCTATATGACAAATTCAATGTATAAATGTCAAATTCGATGCGGATCGAGTGTTCGTAATCACACAACGAACCAAAAATCAGGGCCATTCAAAGTCACAATAATGAGCGCATTAACCTTGCAAAGTTTTGAAACACGATGCTGCCATAAGAAACCAAGGACAAGGACACGGCTTTATATTTGTCAAAACGTCAGATTACAGAGTAGTAAATTATTACTTCCCGAGCAACGATAAAAACAAGGAATACGATGATTCCTGCAGGAATTCGAGAAGCTTGTACAAACCGAGAAAAGCGAGACTCTTATCACAGGTGATTTAAGTACGAATACAAGAAGCGAATAATTTTTCAGCCAGAATATCACATTCTCCTTCAACCGTATGGATTGTCACCACAAAACATTTTAGAAGATGTTTCAACCCTGCATGGTACTACAGAAAAAACTGGTTAGATAGCCCAATAATTCACATCACGACCAATTTTTTGGTTTTGGGGTGTTTTTTCGCCCTTTGGGAGCTTAGAATTGCGGTTTGACCTCAGCTAGTCAGTTGTAATTTATTTGTAATAAATTCTGGTCCAAATCTCATCCCACTATCATAAATGGTTAAAAAGTTGGTGGTGTAGCTTTGAATAGAACTCACACCACCCAAATATATCTCAAAAACGACAAGTGTAATAAAATTCATCCCATGTGCAATTCATTGTAATAAAAATTTAATAAATTGTTCCCTACTTCCGGATTTGGCAGGATGATTTGGCTGGTGTAGCTTCAAGTCACTTTGAAGACGCTAACAGATGCATTTCTCGTAACAACCATGTCGAAGAAAAAAAATTAAAAACGCAGGTAGCGAACCTATTGGTGAAGTGAAGGAATTGCTGTGCTTTGCAGAAAATGTCTTAAAAAATGAAGGAACTGAACTAGAACTAGAACCTCCCTGATGAAGAACCAATTTATGTTGGAAGCATATAAGACAAGCAAAACGCTATTGAATAACAGAATCAAAAGAACCAACAAAAGTTGCTGGAAAATATTATGGGAGTGATTCTTCCAGTAGCCTAGCAGAAAGTGGCGAAGCTAGTACTACTGACGAAAAAAAAAATACCTCTTGGAAAACCCGCCATTCTTTTAGCTGCTTGATACAAGCTGAATAAAACGTATCTAAACAGGTGGATGGGTAAGTGTTATCCCACCAAATGGCCTTCTCGGTCTCCAAATATGACGCCATTGGGTTTTTTGTAAGGATGTTTGAAATCGCGTATTTACCTTCTATTGAATTCAGTTGAAATTGAATAACTGATGTTTGGTTTGGTCATATTGTCTAAAGATTTGATATTTTTCAATAAGATATTAGGTAATCATTTTTTAAGTTTGTGTTTGATGGGCGAAAGTTTCTTCAAGAGCGCAACATAAGATTTTTTAATGCGCTTGTAGAAAAAATATTGAACCTAACTCATACGGAAATTTACTTTTTCTACAAGCGTGCGTGTTCCGCCCTATTCCCGCACGCAATTTAGTTTGAGAGGTGTCATATTCCCGCACTAGTGCGGGAAAAATTTTCCCGCACGCTAATGTCACTTCAAGTGAGTTTTTCCCGCACTAGTGCGGTAATAATTTTTCCCGCACGCGAAAGTTTGATCAAGAGTGCTACATATTTTTTTTATTCGCTTGTAGAAAAAATATTGATCCTAACTCATACGGAAAGGTACTATCCCGCACTCGACTACTTACCCGAACTCCGCTTTGCGACATACGGGTAATGGCAGTCGCATGCGGGAAAGATACTGTTCCTTAAGCTAGAAAACAAGAAAACACTGACCGATCAGGACCGACCGTCCAGCAACGACCAAAAATTGAAAGGGATGATTAAAAACTTTCAAGCTCACACTAATCCACCAAAATTTTCAGCAGGTTGGAATTTCAAACATGGTCTTTGTTCGCAGTTGGACGGTCATGGTTGCTCAGTGTGCTGGCTGCCTTAGTTGTTAGGGTAATAACTATTTCCAGTTCAGTAAATCCAACGTTTTATCAAATTGAAAAAAAGCGAAACTTCATAACAAAAACTCTGCTGTAAAGTTGCGAAAAAGATATAAAAATCAATTTTTAACTCTAATAATTCGGCAGTCGTAATTTCAAACATATTCTACCTTTTTAGAAGGAATTAAATATCTTTCAAATGAGATATCATATATATTTTTCCATTTACAAATTTTGAGTACCGTCCATCGGATACCGATGACAGATGTCATGTAACTTTTTTTGAAAAGGTAATCTTCTTTGATATCTCGTCTGGTTCCAAAGTAAGTGGAGAGGGATACAATTCACTACCCCACTACATATTTTGTGAAACTCACCTTCTGAAATTATTTCACTTTGTTGAATTTGAGATGGCTCAACTGGAATAGTGTCTCCAAATTTTCTTCTAGGGTGAGGAACTTTGAACACTTGTTTTGGAATCTGTCCAAACTCCATAATTTGAACTTCTAAGGCATGCCTTTCATTCAAATCCGAAATCGAATCCAAATCGACAGCTCCCTCATAACATAGATGATAGAATACTGAAAAAAGTTGTATACATTTGAATGTTGTATAGAATAATTCTGCTGGCTTACAATTGTTTGCTTTGATAGCCTCCTCTCCTTTCTGCTTGTATCCAAAAATAAGATCTATCCAGTTGTGTAAACTTTTTGACACAATATCACTTTCTAGTGCCTCCCTCATAACATTTATGAATTCCGAAGGGCTGTTGGCCCAAGGTGGTAACTGAGCATCTCCAACTTTGGCATTATTATGTCGATAACCAAAATTTATTCCCATATTATTCACTAAAAACTTGCCGCCTTCTGAAACGTCATAAAACTCTGGTATTAATTCTTTGAAATCCGACATATTACTTAAACAATTTTTATATGCATCAGCTACCGCATTGAACATTCTGTCGGGATGATCAAACCTGCCACTTTGTAAGCATAAAACATAGTGTGGGTAGAGCCTTGCTAAATAATAAAGAACAAATCCTGGCGTGGAATAATGTGAACCATACAGAAACTTGGGATTCGGCATCTCATGATATCTTTCTAATAACCGAGACAAACGTTTACCATCTAGGGCTCCAACAGGTTTTGATAGGTCGCGATAGTTTGCAGGATCCTCTAGATCCAATTCCTCAGAACTATAATTCGATATGACCCATGGGAATACAGGGTACTGTGTTAAATCATTGACCGTTCGGTCACCTAAGCTGAAACAAAAGAATGTATCTGTATCTGATTTCAGCCACTTTTACTGTTCCGGGATCCTTGTCCACTGAATGCAGGGAACAATGATGTGAACATATTTCTGACTTTTGGTGATTTGCTTCGATGCCGTTTGTGATATACTTTCAAAAGAATTAAACATTGAAAAAATAATGACAAGTGTTTCTGGAGAGGTTTGATGACATTTAATGTTAATTAATTTAAGATAGTCAAAAACTTATTCATTTAAGAATAAGTAAAATGAGTTCTTCAACTAAAAATGAGGCAACTCAATAAAATAATAAAGTATATTAGTCTGATTCACAACTTCCATTTCGTCAAAAATCTAGGCGGACCACCGATAACTATTATTTTGGTCTCATTCGATTCGAAATGACATTAAAAAAAATTGTACTATCTAAATACACAAATAAACAATAATTCGCCAACAAAACATTTTTAATCAAAGAATAGTACTTTCCATTGAAGTTCAATATCATTCAATGAAAACTATTTTTTATACAGTGCTTCTCAAAAGTCCCCTCCCCCCCTCTTATCTTTGGAACGATTATACATAAACAAGTGAAATTTGGAAACTGAATATTAAAGGTTGAAAACTTCCCTACTAGTGATGACAGATGACGAAATCGTCAAAGATGACGTCACAAGGACATTGTGACCAATAATTTTAAATGGAACCCTATGGCAAGCAACAGCACTTTTAAAATGTATCAAAAAAACCTATTCAATGATACTAATTTCGTTTGTATTTATGGCAGTTCTAATGGCTCATTAGTAAACATTAAAATTTAAATTCCATTCAGTATCATATTAATTACAGATTTAAGAACCAGTATCTAGTAGGGAAGTTTACAACCTCTAATATTCAGTTTCCAAATTTCACTTGTTTATGTATAATCGGACCAAAGATAAGAGGAGGGAGAGGGGACTTTTGAGAAGCAGTGTATGAACATTAATGAATAACAAGTATTCAAATATATGTATAAATAAAACAATAATTACACAATAACAGAGTGTATTCAATATGTATACCCATCGACACTATGATAACTGTTTCATTTTGGAATAATTTGTGAATTTGAAAAGAATTTTTTAGCTAACCAAAAATCATCATTCTACTCCAGCAATGAAATGAGCTTTTGAAAACGATATAAATTATGAAATCTGGTGCACTATATAGGATAGAAAGCAAAAAAAATTAAATAACTCACCTGTTAATATACAAAAGATAGTCATAATTCGATAATACGCCATTTTGCCATTGTAAAGTCATAACATCTTGCTGAATATTATTGAGTTTTAATTCTGGGTGCTGTAATAACTGGTCATAGAGTGTATCCCTCAAAATTTGATTTCGTAGTGAAAAATAAGCATGATTCGTAGAATTTGTATTGGAATAAATTTCTAAACCCTAAAAATGATTTTATTATCTTCAAGAAATTCTATATAAAATATATACGGCTTACAATATGTCTCAAAATAAATCTTCTTTTTACTATTTGTTTAATGTTCCTGAGCTCAATTTTCAAGGGATACTGAAACGGAAAAATTTTATTAAGTTTCACAACGTGTCCGAATTTTTTTAACCATATAAACACTTTTAAATGATAAGTCAATTTAAAAAAATAATAAAAGTTGAACAGAATGAAATGAAAATTTAGTTACAAACCACTCTATAAAAAGTATTCAAAGTTGTCTCCGATGACTTTCAAGCAAGCTTGGGCCCGTCTACTCCAATTCTATCGCACAAGTTCGAATGTTCCTTTTTCCTGCTGTTACAAAGACATAGATTATCGGCAGTAATTATGTCGTTTTTTTCTTAAACTACTAGTACATTTTTCATACAGCAATCGACTTATTAGTTATCAGTGCATATATGAAAAATTTCAGATAAATCATGAAACATCCTGTATATACAGCTTAAAAATATATTGAACACCATTTCACTCTTCTATCATGAAATATCATATATTATAAAAGGATAATCCAAATTATGTAAGCATGAAATATTTGATCATTTAAAAGAACCTTTTTAAAAGTTGTTGATAGTCCCTATATTACTGATAAGAAAATAGAATAGCATTTATTTATTCATATGGCAAAGGTACCCTATTATAGTCATGAATTTGCAGTGCGTCTCACTTCTCATGGAAACACCACCGTAAATTCCGTAATTTCTGATCGGTTGACATTTCTGAATTGTTGGTATGTTGTAGAATTTGGCCTCTAGAAAAAAAGTGTTCACGGGCACAAGTCAATAATATGGCTTATTTTCCAGATACAGAGTTTTTAAGTTGAAAAGTCGCAATTTTTTTAAAGTAATATTGCTCGTAGGAAAACATCTTAACTGTAAATTTGTTTGAGATTAATATTTCTTACCATATGATATTACATCCTCACTAGTGTTTAATGAAAAATATTGTTAGATACAGGGTAAGTCAATATTTACCTGAAGTCAAATTGTCAATTGACCCTATAGAAAGAAGATGGGGCCATACCAACTATCACAATGTAATATGCATCTTTTGATTATATCAAAATTGGCGAATTCAAAATTTTGTACTAGGTGAGTCAAAAAGTCAATTATTTTACTTATTGTTCAAGCTTCACCAATACTTGACTACTAACCATTCAAAATAATTATTGTCCGAAATTGATATACAGTATGAAATATACAAAAATTGCAATAAAGTGTTGTTTTTACAATATTTAAAAATTTCGTCGGATAAATTTTGCTATTTATTTGTCAGTAAGTACTTTCAGTTTGAGTAATGCATTGTCATACACTTATAGCTTTGGTATGGCCAGTTTGTGACATTACACAGGATATTAAATCAAGAAGGGCAACCGGATATGTATTCGTTATTATGTCAAAGAAAGTCTTATTCAATGAAAAAGTCCCAAAGGGTTCTCAAAAATAAATATATTCTGATCATACTGTAGGTATGCAATTTAGTTTTGCGTCACTAAAATAATGAAACTTAGAATAGGATCATACTTCTGCTGGTTATTCAACAGTTGAGTCAATAACCATTATAAATTATGATATCTCATGATTTTCCCTACGAGGTATAACTTCTGTGATTACATATGATTAGAAAAGTCTGGTTTTTAAAAACCCATTATGACATTTTCATTGCACAGAACTTATTTGATAACTTTCATAATAGCGGATATACGTATAGCCGATCGCCTCTCTTATACTATTATTACCTTGCGTTTGATATTATGATAGTACTCAAACTAAAAGTAAGGACAAAAAATTGCAAAATTCAAAGAAAAAATGTTTAAATACAGGGTGAATTATGAAAAAATCACTTTTGCACAATTTTTATCATCTAGCGTTTGTCTCACACCTTAAACCAATTTTAGAGGAAAAACATTTTGAATAGATTGCAATCAAGTACCATAAAGCGGCAAATATACAGTGCGGCTTTTAATATGCACTTTTGAACGGTTTGAAGTACAAACATAAAAAAATGTTTGGAGGGTATTACCGATACTACTTTTTGAAATGAAACACATTGTGATTGCTCGATAGATGGCGCCGGGGGGACACATCAACTAAAAATTTCAAATGGCATATGGGGTGTCATGTGTCACATCGTTGAAAAGATAATTCAATTCTCATTTCAACCATCAAAATTTTATAGAATTACGTTCTATTAAAAAAAAATTCTGTCCCGTTATTTCACATCAAATCATTAAAAAGTTATCTTGGTCAGGTAAGGTAAGGGATTCAGATCCGCCAGATCCCCACTTATTCTGACATTTCTAATGCATAATGTGAAAAAACGTAAAAACTAAATTCTGAAAAATTCAGATGGTCGAAAAGAGAACTAAATAATATTTTCAACGATGTGACACATGACCGCCCCTGCCATTTATTTTTTTTTAGTTGATGTGCCCCCGCGCCATTTATCGAGCAATCACAATGTGTTTTATTTCAAAAAGTAGTATCGGTGATACCCAACAAACGATTTTTTTCATGTCTGTACGTCAAACTGTCAATAACACACCACACAGAAGCATAAAACTAAAGTAGAAAAAGATTCTAGTCTTCTAGAAAACCAATTTGAACTTCTCTGCTGTTGAAATGTTGCCGAGTACACGAGTTTTAAGCAATCTGCACATTCGTTGATTTAGTTCAAATATCCTATATATTCAAAATAACATACAGGATGTATTACCGATGCGTGGGTTACTTACCAACATAAAAGATGTCCGATAATTGTGTGACTTATCAAAGTAATGTTTTTTTAAATAAAACACCTTATATATTTTCACCTCATTGAATTTTTCTGAAAGAGTGTTTCTCAAAAATATAGGGTTGTATGGGTTTATACAAGGTGGTTCTGAAGGTATGGTGACATTTATGTCCTAAATACCTCAAAATATCTCAAAATCGATAATTAGCAACAAGAAAATTCTTTCACCAAATATTTTCTAAAATGGTGTATTTTCAGTTCATATTTATAAAACCGAATGGCACTTTTCACATACAAGGGCAACCAAAACTCGGGATCACTTTTTTTCTCAGTTTTTAATGGAACACCCTGTAAATGAGGCCATACCAGAATAGTCCAAGCTATGAACTTCCAGGAAATTTAGGATTTGCCTACTTGTTTTCCATCGGAAATGTATCTAATTCTTGAGGAAAATATGAGAAATGTCACAAATGCAATAATGATATTTGTATTCAAATTATTTTAAAAAATGTTAGAAAGCGTTAATTCACAGGAGATGTTCAAACAATCTCCCATTTTGACCTACGCACAAATTGAGTCTATCTACAATGGCTCTTCGAACTTCAGTTAAAGCTGATCTTGTAGAGCGAAAAATTCCTCTAATTCCATTCTTTATGTCTCCTGGTGTCGTTGTTTCTCTTGATAGACCTTGTCTTTCACCCAGAGAAATCTAGGGCATAAGGTCTGGGGACCTTGCTGGTCACAGAATGGGTCCATTTCTTTCTATCAATTTATTTCGGCGCCATATGTTTAAACACCATTTCACCTGATTGTGATTTCAGGGAGGTGCGCCATTATTTTGACAATATAAACGTTTGTCTCATTCCTAATTATTGATTTCGAGATATTTGGTGTTGAATGAACACATTTTGGGACATAAATGTCACCATAACTTCAGAACCCATACAACCCCATTTTTTTGAAAAACACTCTTTCAAACAATTTCAGTGGAGGGAAAATATATAGGGTACTTTATTTAAAAAACATAACTTTCATCACACATTAATGGGACACCCTGTATGTAGATAGTTATTTATTTCTCTCTGCAACTTTTATTTCATACATTTTTTCCTATCTTAAATAGGTAAGTAGCTATCGTCCACCCACGCATCGTTGATACACCCTGTATATAGCCTCACCACAGAGATAGCTGTTGCCATCTGCTTGACAATATCCTGCCCAAGAAAATATAAATCTATGTGGAAAACCATAATGTCCACATATGAAAATCAAACGGGGAAATACTTATGAATTTTAAAAAATTACCTCTCCCATTTTATTATATGGTTGAAAATATAATTTAGTGCTGGACAAAACTATCCTTCCTGGGTTCACTACGAGTGGGGTGATTTTGTCAGCCTGATAATCCACTATAATTTTTTCATACAAATTCAGCCATCTTGGATCAAAATTGTCTCTACATTGTCTTGAATGCACTATGGTTGCAATCTGAAATAACATTTCACAAACTTATTACGAAGTATATGTAAGTACAGGTATTTTGGGAGGGAAGAGACATTTGTGAAATAAAGTTTTATTATTTATCAATTTATTCAAACAACTTGATTTCAAAGTAATTTATATCACTAATGTGATGCCGATGTCGGGGCGTGGTACAAGTGGTACGGCGTACGAGTTCGAGGCTAAAGGTCCCGGGTTCGAGCCGCAGTCGGAGCTGGGATTTTTTTCAATTTAATTTCACCGATTACATTGTTTGAATCTCGTTGCTCGACTGGGGTGAATCCTGCACGATTCACTGTTGCATTCAAATTAACAGTGCTACTCCTAAGGTGGCAATGGAGTTAGTTACACAGCCTATCAAGAACACATAATGGCTAATCATTTTAGCAATCGATGCCATTATATACACCTGGAGAAAAAAAAAGTGTGTATGCCGTTGAGCCAACTCTGTAATGACTCTTGACTAACTGTATTGAACTCAGAATCAGACTGTGACTGTAACTGCCACCTCTGGCAAAAAGATCTGTATTTAACCGGCAGTAATTTTCTTTTGGAACGCTACCAATGTTTCGAGAGACGACGAGTGTGGTCGCCGTTATTCAGAACAGGTAGAAAGATTCGTTATCTCATCTGGATGAATTCTTGACGTACCTCGAGCCATTCTAGAGCGATGATGTTATGCATTGGTGACGAATCGAGCACAATGGTCAGATGTACTGAACACCGGCTCCAGTTCGTTAAAATAAGATAACACTACGCATGTCTGTGAGGAATTGGCACTAATACCTATATCTGCTGCCCTTTCAGCTTTGGGTTCGTTGGCAAGTGGAGCGAGCGCTATTGCAAAAACATAGATGCAAAAAATGCTAAGAAGCTTGAAGAAGATCAACACCGCGATAAATCTATGGAGTAACGTACAGGCGCCATGTTTTTTTTTCTCATTTTTTCAAACATCATCATTATTATTTCACTACAAAGCGTTAATATTGACGGTAGCACTGGCAGTTTCTGATTATTTTCATGTGCGATTTCCTCTTTTCAAGTACCGTTAAGCCGAAGACACAATGGAAGTTTTATGTAATAAGTTTTGGGATTTTGGATATCAATTTTACAAATAAAACAAGATGCAAAACAGAATTGAAAAATTAAGCTTGAATTTTATCAACAAGATTGTTTACGAGGCGTGATCAGATTAATAATGGCGGTGATAGTTTCGCCATAAAAAAATATTCAAAATTATGAAAATTTAAACTAAAATCATAAAACTTTCATTGTGTTTCAGCCTTTACTGTTCATATATCATCAAACGTCGTTCATGACAGCTAAAGCTCTAGGTTGGGTTTAAAATGAGCGGGTCTGCGCGGCCCTCCACTGCGACCCGTAAGGGTCTATTGTAGCTACCGCTCTAACTCAAGTGCTCAACAAGCATCTTCTTGACGCGCCCAATGAGATGCTGAAGAGGCCAAGCAATAGAGCCACAAATGATTGCTTTTTGGACAAAAATACTACCTGGAAGCCAACTATGCCATCCCGTGCAGGACAGTCCGTAGTTTATTCCCACTATGTCCTCAACTCGAAAATGTCATTTTTTAATTTGTTATAAACAATAAACAACAAAAAATAGCGTTTTTTTTAGTTTTTTATTGTAAAATGGATGAATGAACTATTGAAACAGTGTTAACGGTGTAGAAGGGTGAACTGTAGAGAATTGAATTCCGAAGAGAATGACGGATAAAACGATCCGACTTATAATTCTGTGCATTTGTTTATCTCGGCATGTACTGCAGCTATTTGATTGGTCTTTTTCTTGATTTTGGGGTATCTGAACCTGAGGAATTCGATTCGTGACTCAGATTTCATGAGTGATGAAAGAATAAGCAGGTATTCTATGTTTTTTGCTACATATCTTTATTTATAGACAATATATGAATAGATCGCAGCTTTTTTATTACAAAAATGAAAACAAAATCCTGCTGAAGTTCAAATTCATAGGAAGAAAATCATTTTGCAGTAGTATAAATATTACAGGGGCAACCAATAAACTTGCAAATTCTGCTGAGTGTCTGATTTGTGGTAAATGTTTGTGGTAAATATGTGGCACCCACAAGAAAAATTTCCTAATTCAGGCTCGCAATGGAACTGAATTTGGGTAAAAAACAGAACAACAATTTTTAAGGCAACTTTTGGACGTGGTGATCCGGCAATGATGGAAAAATTGGATTTGTACCCAAATTAATTTGTTTCCAGAGCTATGTATCATCGTCCCTCATACTCTGAATACAAAAAAGACTTCAAAAGCAGTACAAAAAAAAATCTGATTCAAATGGAAACTATGCCCCAAAAACAATGGAAGAATCGTTTACTATTTACACAGTATATATCATCGTAGGTAGAAAAATGAAAACCATTGCCTCTCTTGGTTCAGTTATTAAAAATCATCGAGTCTATAGAAAACCACTTCTTGTAAAAAAATTTAAAAAAATCTTTAGTTCCCAATGAGCTTATAATATGTAACACAAGATGTCTGTAGGACTTCTTATTGCTAATATCTTATAAAATAGCAGTATTTGGGTCAAAAATCTATTAGAAAATAACTACTTCCTGGCTAATGCCACTACAAACATTGAATTACTTGTGATAAAAGTGGCGCTCTCAGTTTGGATTTATCTACGGTGCGGACGCGTTCGCGGCTTTTGCCCTGAAATGGGATTTACATCGAACCATTTGTTGCAGTCATTAGTTATTGACTACTAGACCTACCCTATACTGATAAAGGGCGATACCCCGAAATCAGTCTATAGGTGGTCCGAAAATTTCGATAAACATTCCCATGCAACAAGCAATAGAGATTTCTAATGTCTTTGGACACCCTAATAAAAAGAGACGAAAGTTCTTAATTTTTCCGTCCTTGTTGCCAGGAAATGTACTCTGTGATTGGTTACTATAAGGTCAGGGAGTATAAATGTCATTTTCAACTGTAGCTGTCATGTCATTCAAACTCCCCGCCATTATGGTAACCAATCACAGAGCGCGCCCCTGGCAACAAGGATAGAAAAATTAAGATCTTTCGTCTCTTTTTATTTGGGTGTCCAAAGCCATTAGAAATCTCTATTGGAGAGGAACTCTGCAAGGAAATTTTATCAGATATAATTCGATGTTGGTCGCGATATTAGCCAGGAAAGTAGTTATTTTTCGATAAATTTTTTATCCAAATACTCCTATTGTATAGGATATTAGTAATGAGCAGTTCTACGGACATCTCGTGTCTCACATGTAAATCTGGACCTACAAATCCTACAATCGTACATTCTCCAGATATCGTTTATGATCTTCCCAATTGCCAATTCCATATTGCATATTATTATGATATCATCTGTGAATATTTTTATCAAGCAGTCTATATCAGTAATATAAAATTAAAATTAATTGCACATTTCTTGTGAATACTTTCTGTAACACCGTGTAAATATATAATGAATTGTGTACAAATATGTTTCACAAGAATTAGGAACTTCAATTCAATGAACTTTATTCTATTTTCAAACCTTGACGTGAAAACTATTTTGTTTTACTTGGCGCCAGACGACAGTGGTTTACGAATATTGCTTCGCCGATGGTATGTTTCGTCGTCGTCAAATGGCTACAGCCAATTTATTGTCAAGAAAATATGTATATATAATAAATATGTAATGGTCTTGGAAAATTGCGCAGTTTTTAGTGAAAAGAAAATTTTAGTTGGGTGAATCATGAGTGACTTTCAGCGTGTTGAAACATTATCATTTTATTGAAAATTTTATCTCAGCACAAAATAAAGCACATTTTCGGAAAATGCTTTTTTTCTTTGGAAATTTTTGGAGACCCATTCCAAAGTACGTGAATAGGCATTTCTAACAGTGAAAGAATTTTTCAAATAACTTTATTATACCAGAAGTTAAAGCGCCTTCTTTTTAATTTTTGGAATATCCCAATTTTTTTCGTTTTTTCCATGTAATTTTTGGCACGACCAAACTGGCGTGTTGTAGATTTCCATTTCATATGTGGAAAGACATAAGGAATCGACCTGCATAGGTCCCATTTGATATACCGCAAAAATGGGTCAGACTTTAAAACAGGAGATTTCGGTGCTGTTAACACCGGACTATAAACGTTTCTCCTCGATTCGCACAGTCCCCACCACTCGATGGCTCACGCGCGGTCGGCCGTTTTCCTTCATGTTCTCACTAGTTTTCAACACACTTAAACGCGTTTAATCAAAAAATCACAATAGACGTTTTGTTACTGCTCACGTCTACTTTCCAAATCTATTTTTTAAATTTCAATCGGACAACCTCAAACGCATCCAGCTCTCCGCGAAAATATTTCCAAAAAAAATTCAGATGAGGATTGTGCGAAAACTATTATTCCGACTGAATCCAGATTCTGCACACATAAAGTGCACGTCAATAGCTACCATCGTGCAAAGTTTCAGCTCTTAATATTAAGAAATGGCAGAGTTATAAATTTAACAAAAAAAAAAACAATTTTCCGGTTTTTCCCGCTTTTCTCCGGTTCTAATTATCTGATCGGATCGTTTTATTCGTCATTCTCTTCGGAATTCAATTCTCTACAGTTCACCCTCTTGCACCGTTAACACTGCTTCAATAGTTTCCATTTTACAATAAAAAAACTGAAAAAAACGCTATTTTTTGTTGTTTATTGTTTATAACAAATTAAAAAATGGCATTTTCGAGTTGAGGACATAGTGGGAATAAACATCGGACTGTCCTGCACGGGATGGCACAGGCGGCTTCCAGGTAGTATTTTTGTCAAGGACAATATCTCTATTGCTTGGCCTAGAATGCGAGCCTCGTTACCAGCGCCACAATCGCTATCTAGCGGTGAGTGGGCTAACTACAGTTCTACAACTCTCTTTGTCTCCCTACTTTGGATCTAGGTATAACATCGGGACCTGTTTCCACTTCCACTCCACAAATTGCATTAACTGCGTCCCTTGTGAATGTGATAAGTCTCATTTCGGAAACTGAAAGGCCATAAGATATCAGATAGGTGAACACAAAAAAAAAACAACGAGGAGAAACATTCAAGTCAGGAATAGGAGATAAGGTCTGGAGAAACCAGCACAAAATCAAATGGTCTGAAGCCAAAATCATCCACAAAGAACACTGGTATAAACGAAAACTCAAAGAATCGGCATACAACGGTGTGTACCGTCAACCGAGCACAGAAATTCGAAATGTATAGAAACCCCTGATCGGTTAACTGGATCAGTGAAGCAACGCCATCCATCTACATTCCGAGCCATCGATCAGCCGTCTACGCCAAAAAGCAACTTCACGCCATGCTAAAGATTATTATATGGCGAGTTTTGTACCCAAGAGCCCTTGCTCATCACTCTCATTACTTGAGCATATAATGACCGTAGTGACAATACATGGCCTATAAATACTCGAGTTTCCAAAAAATTCGTCACACTATTTAAGATACGAACAGTCAAAACGTCGTAACTTACTGTAGAGAATTTATTTTTTTCTTATTTAGACAATGGAAGTCCAAATCAATTTCACTCATCAGTATGTAATATTCTACCTGTTGAGCCGAACGAATTTCGTTTAATAACATCACACAAGAAACATATTCATAATGAATAAATGAAATTGAAATTGCTTGGAAGCACTCAAAACAAGATCAAGATAACACTATTTATTCAGTTTGCTTACTGAATATTCTTTCAAATATATTTTTTAAACTTTAATAAGGGTGATTAACAATTGAGATATTTTAACGCGTTAGAGGAGTGAGTGCGTTAATGTTCGAGATTGTTAATCGCCATTTTAATTCACGAGTTCGTTACAAAACTTTTCCGTTGAACGTAATTTTCAAAAAAAAAAATGGTACCCTCGACCTTGCTATCACTGCAGGACTCAAACCAGCATTTTATCAGCCGGCTGCGTGACTATCTATCTATTAATGCTACTGACAACTTTACTGATATATTTGATATTTTCTGAAATTTTATTTACAGAACTTCGTCACTATCCATCTTTTGATTTCAAAAAAAACGTAGAATTTTGAGAAATTACAACAATGAAATAAATATTGACAGATAGTACTAACACAGCTACTTGATTTCAAAATAAATGTTTTAGCGGGTAAGTATAAATATGTTTGGTTGCATACGCCACAGGTCACTATACAGTGAGGACCAAAAGTCCGTCGCCCCCCCCCCGTAACTTCTTCATTTTCCATATTACAAAAAAATGTTAAATACATAAATTGTAGGGTTTCATTCGATCTCTTCAATGGTTTAAGTTTCATTCATATAGAGTGTCTCAAAAAAGCACGGTGACTTAGAAGTTAATTTTTTTAAATGGGACACCCTGTATTTCATTGCATTATTACATTCTACGTTGAATTCTGAACAAGTTTGATAAATGGTTTTCTATCAAAAAAGTTAATAGTTTTGAACACTTGTAAATAATTATTTCGACTACTTTTGCGCCAGTTCAATGAGAAAATCGTAACAAATGGATCACAATGTATTCCACTTTCCTATCCTAACTTTTTGAAAGCTATCCAATGTTGCAAACTGCTGATGACACCATGTGTAACTTACCTCGTCGTACCATTTTACAATTGTTAGAGTTGTTGAATCTCACGAAAAACTAGTACAAATGAAGTTGAAACATTTTATTAACAAATAAGGTAGTCCATAAATACAGATCAAGAATCATTAGAAACTGAAGAGATATTTTAATTTATAACTAAAAACGGTGAGTTTTTATCTATTTCAAAAGATGTTCGACATGTCAACCATGCATTTCTTGACACATAAATAGTCGGTTTGTAAAGTCTTCCCTAACATTAATCAAGGTTTGAGGTGTTATTTCTGAACACACTTCAATAATTCGACGGCGCAGTTCATCTAACGACCCACAAACTGTCTTAAAAACTACGGATTTCACATAGCCCCAGAGAAAGAAATCAAGCGGTGAGAGGTCCGGTGAGCGAGCTGGCCATTCTGTTGTACCTCGACGTCCAATAGACCTACCTGGATACCTTTCATCTAAGTAATTTCTCACCTCCCGAAAATAGTGTGGTGGCGCTCCATCTTGCTGAAATGTTACATCCAAGTAAAATTCATGTGGGTTTTGCGCAACGATCTCATCGATACTGGGACTTATTGTGTCTTGCAGCATTTGGAGGTATCTGGGACCATTTAAATTTTCTTCCAAGAATATGGGACCTACAATGTGGTTACGTAAAATACCAGCCCAAACGTTAATTTTCTGGGGAAATTGAGTATGCCCCTCGCGGAATTCATGGGGATTCTCATCACTCCAATATCCACAATTCTGGGTATTCACATTTCCATTTAAGTAAAAAGTACTTTCATCACTAAAGCAGATGTGTTGCAAATAAAGTCGATTTGCAACAATTCTTTCTGTCATGGTCTCGCAAAATTCAAGTCGTCGGTCTGGATCATCTTCAACCAATTGGTGCAAAATTTTTATTTTGTAAGGATGGAATTTATTTTGTTTTAAAACCCTCTTTACTGATGTTTTAGAAACATCACATGTCTCCGCTACTTGCTTAGTTGATTGTTGTGGGTTATTTACCATTTCAGCTAGTACTTGAATTTCAACATCTTCCGTAATTATTTTCGGCCTCCCAGATCTCGGAGCATCTTTCACGGTGCCAGTTTGGTTAAATTTTGCCACCAATTTCTGCAGATATTTTCGACACATCGGACGTTCTGGAAACCGTTCATTGAAAATGCGAATAGCAGCGTGGTAATTTCGGTTAGCTTCACCAAATATGATAACGGCTTCAACTTTGTCTGCTACTGAACGAGCCATATTAATCAACAAGAGAAATTGAAAACCGTTTGAAACAAAGTTAAAAAACCTACAAAGTGTCAATGACATTTGGTAAAAACAGATAAGAGTTTTTTTTCGTTGTCATGGATAAAATAAACGCGCCTAGCGTGCATAGCCTACCTCATTAATTTATTCGTGAACTGGTGCGAAAGTAGTCGAAATAATTATTTATAAGTGTTCATAAGTCCAAAACTATTAACTTTTTTGATAGAGAACCATTTATCAAACTTGTTCAGAATTCAACGTAGAATGTAATAATGCAATGAAATACAGGGTATCCCATTTAAAAAAATTAACTTTTAAGTCACCGTGCTTTTTTGAGACACTCTGTAAGAATGAAACTTAAACCATTAAAGAGGTCGAATGAAACCCTACAACTTATGTATTTAACATTTTTTTGTAATATGTAGAATAAAGAAGTTACAGGGGGGGCGACGGACTTTTGGTCCTCACTGTATAAATATAATATGTATTGGAGCAATGTACGTTGGGTTGCATATAAGTAAATCGTTGATTAACAGAAAATCATTCATTAACAGGGGTCATTAATCAACGATTTTGAGTGCGTTAAAATACATCGTAAATAAACGGTCGACGGAAAAATTATTTGTCTACTAACCATATCTGATTGTTCGGCAGCCGGAAGACTACTGGCTCTATGCAACTGAGAAATTTGTGGTAAGCAGTTCATTATATTTGCATAGTTCAGTAAGAACAAAAAATTTGCTGGCCCTTTGAACTGGTAAGGTGCTATAACATTTTTCTCCAGTAACTCTATATACTCTCTACAGTTCACACTGAGTACATTGTTACTGTTCAAAAACTTTGCACTCCCCTTCCACTGTTCAATGACCACACAGTATTTAAAGGGTATTTTGACAATGGGCTTGTTTATATCTCTTGGATCAAAAATCAGAGATTTGGAACACATTTTGAGCCTGCCATCCTGTTTTTTGATTTCATATGTTTTTGGAGTTGTATCCGGTGGTATGAAAATGGCGCTGAAATCTTCAAAATATATTTCACCTGGATCCAATTGTAAAAGTGAAAACCTGAAAATAAGAGTAATAATCATTTTGATGCAAGTACTAAGATCTACATACATAAGTGTGAAGAATGTGTAAGATGAAGAACAAATTAATTAGTTACAAGGCGCAAAGATATATATCATGATATATATCTTGATATATATCTAGATATTTATCTAGATATTTATCAGATAAATATCAAAATCGATATTGTATTCCCTACATTTTCAACTCATAAAAAAACTTTTTCTTGGCCTTTGTGATCAATTATTCACAGCAATAGCCTCTACAGCTGGAATTAAGTAATGTTTCTCCAGATTTGGACTTGTGCATTCCAAATTAAGAACTAATCTATGAACGGAAAAGGCTAGCAAACTAGTATTTTTATTTGAATATTTAAATAACGATTCCAAACGAAAACATGATGATTTAAAATGGATTAAATGGGAATCCAGAAATAAAGAAATTGAAGAGTCTACACTCTTTTCTATTGACATTGACGAGTTTGATGAGAACTATTTTTTTAATGATATTTTATAATAATAACGTTATTGCTTTCCTATTTTTATGTTAATATTGTAGTAAAACTGCACTAACTAATTTTTCCTAATTTATTTATAACACTATTACAACGATTATTCACTAAAATATTTACTATTTCAATTTATTTCTACTATGGCTATCTATCAGCGAACTCTGGAACTGTAACTAACTCTTCTTCTGACTGTCCCGCTTATATACTCCCAAGGAGTTTCCGTTCACGATTCTCGAATATTCAGGAGTATAGAACTTTTCGTCTAGATGGCTCTTCGAATAGTATCGAACAATCGATTATTCCAGCTTGTTCTCGGCGATGCGTACGCCAGAAGATATGCAGCTGTAGTTGAACGAGGGTGCATAATTAATAAGATCAGGGCCGGTCTCGGGGCCGGTCTCGAAATCGTTACATTGCCCCCTTCTTAAAGACGTTTCGCCCCGAAACGTCATTCTTGGAGTGTGAAGATATCTGCAAGATTCTCCATGTCTGCACCTGGACGTTCGATGGAAGTAGCACTCCACAGTCTTCATTTTGGGTCGAGGAAGATGGTTGGAGCACACCAGAATGTTGATGCCGCTGGATCTGAATATTGTCTCCAACATGCTTCTTATAACTCTCCAGTCCAGCCGATCAAGCCCACAGGCCAATTTTGGGATTGCCAGGTCTACAATATTCTGGTCCAGCATCGTGTCTCTCAATCTCGTGAGGCTCTTCCAAACATCTTCATAAGACGGCTTATCACGAGAACGCTTCTTGGTAACCAGATAGTAGATGTTTCTCTGGCCTTTCCTCAGCTGTAACACCCCTCCAACTTCCGGGTTCTGTTCTCTCAGTTCCTGGATTCGACCGAACTTCTTGGAGAAAACCACTGCAATGCCTCTGGACATTTGGAGATCTTCTGCCACACAGTGAGCTAACGCGTAATTGGCAGGCACCTTGAAAAGATCTCGTGACTCCTCTCGGGTTACCCCATATTGAACTTTCTGTCCGTTCGAGTACAGGGACATGAACCTCTGAAACGTCATTTCGTCCTCCGGTGATCTGACGGTGCGGACTTGCTCGTGGTTTCCGGCGTAAGGGGACAACCTATTGAAGTGGACTACCCTAGGTTTTCCTCGTGGTGGCTTATATATGCGGTAGACGAGGTCGTTTATCCTTTTCATGATCTTATATGGACCTTCCCACGAGTTCCGAAGTTTCGGTGATAGTCCACGGCGACGTTTAGGGTTGTATAGCCAGACAAGGTCACCTGTTTGATATCCACCAGCATCCGCCTTGATGTCGTAGGTCTCCTTCATTCTGTCGCTGGCACTCTGGATGTTCAAACGGACCCGTTCATGGATGTCGTCCATTCTCTGTCGCAGTTTGCTGACGTAGTCATCTCCCGCAGTGTCTTGCCTTGGTGGCGTCCCAAACTTCAGGTCACATGGAAGTCGCAGCTCTCGGCCCATAATAACACTTGCAGGGGTTTGGCCGGTTGACTCATGAACTGCGGAACGATACGCCATCAGGAACAGATGGAGGTACTGGTCCCAATCCTTCTGGTGGTCAGAGACTACCTTGGACAGGTGGCGGTTTATCGTCTTATTCATCCGCTCCACCATTCCATCGGACTGCGGATGTAGAGCTGTGGTCCTCGTTTTCCGGATGTTCAGCATCTGACACATCTCCTGGAACAGGTTTGACTCGAAATTCCTGCCTTGATCCGAATGCAGTTCTAAAGGGACACCGAATCGACAAATCCACTCCTTCACCAAGATGTCGGCAACGGTGATGGCTTCTTGGTTGGGCAGGGCATAGGCTTCGGCCCACTTGCTGAAGTAATCCATCGCCACAAGGATGTACTTGTTCCCGTGTTCAGATTGTGGGAACGGGCCAGCGATGTCAATGGCGATCCTTTCGAATGGGCTGCCCACATTGTACTGGCGCATCGGAGCCTTAGGTCTTGTTCGAGGCCCATTACTGGCAGCGCATACAGCACATTTTCTGCACCAGTCCTTGACGTCAGCTTGACAATTGGCCCAGTAGAACCGTTGCCTAACTTTCTGGAGGGTCTTCGTCACTCCCAGATGTCCTCCGGTGACCCCATCATGGATTTCTCGGAGCACTTCCTGTCTTCTGCTCCTGGGAACTACTACCTGACGTCTTTCTTCCCCGCCATCCTCCGACTCCAACACACGCTTCAAGACTCCATTGTCTAAGGTGAAAGAGTTCCATTGGGCCCAGTAAGTTTTAACGACTGGAGAACAACTGGCTATTTCCTGCCACGACGGTCTTCGATCGCTCTTCTTCCAGCCGATGACTAAACCAAGATCTGGATCTTTCTCTTGGTCTTTCTGGATCTTGTGGTCATTCCAGTTATCATCGATCGCCGTGGTTCTGCAGAGTGTCGACTCCTTTTCCTCTGTTCGTCGGCAGTGCGAACAGTCGTCTGGACATGGTCTTCGCGATAGGGCATCCGCATTCTTATGGCTGGTCCCCGCCCGATGTTCGATCTCAAAGTCGAATTCCTGGAGCCTCTCAATCCAGCGTGCCACTTGACCCTCGGGATTCTTAAACTGTAGGAGCCATTTGAGAGCTGCATGGTCAGTTCTCAGTAGGAATCTTCGTCCATACACGTACTTGTAGAAGTGCTCAACTCCCTTGACAACAGCCAACAGTTCCCGCCTGGTGACACAGTAATTCCGCTCCGGTTTACTGAGGGTCTTGCTGAAGTAACCGATGACCTTCTCTTGTCCTTCTTGGATCTGAGACAGGACAGCTCCAAGTCCCACGTTACTGGCGTCCGTGTCCAGGATGAATTTCCCGTCTGGAAGGGGGTAGCTCAGGATTGGTGCGTTGATCAAAGCTCCTTTCAACTTCCTGAATGAATCTTGGCAGTCATCTGACCACTGGAACTTTGTTTGTCCTTCCGTGAGCCTGGTCAGTGGTTTTGCGATGTTAGCAAATCCCAGCACGTATCGGCGATAGTAAGTGCACAAGCCAAGAAAACTTCGAAGCTGGTGAATGTCTTTCGGAACGGGCCATTCCTTAATAGCTTTGATCTTCTGCTCATCTACTGCCACTCCTTTCCTAGAGACAACGTGGCCGAGATAACGTACTTCTTTTTGAAACAGATGACATTTCTTGGGGCTCAGTTTCAGTCCGGAGCTTCTTAGTCGCTGAAATACCTCTTCCAAGTTTTTTATATGGTCCTCGAATGATCTGCCAACCACAATAATGTCGTCGAGATACACCAGACACGTTTTCCATGATAGTCCTTTCAAAACCGTCTCCATCAATCTTTCGAACGTGGCTGGAGCATTGCAGAGGCCGAATGGCATAACTGTAAACTGCCATAATCCGGAGCCGATGGTAAAAGCTGTCTTTTCTCGATCTTCCTGGGCCAGTTCTACCTGCCAGTATCCGCTCTTCAAATCTAAGGTCGAGAAAATCGTAGATCCAGCCAGCGTGTCTAGCGTGTCGTCTATCCTTGGGAGAGGGTAGCTGTCCTTTTTCGTCACGTTGTTTAGTTGACGGTAGTCTACGCAAAACCGTGTTGATCCATCTTTCTTCTTCACCAACACGACTGGAGAGGACCAGGGACTGTCGGATGGCTCGATGACTCCGTCTTTCTCCATGTCGCAGACTATTTTGTCAGCCTCCTCCTTTTTGGCGAGAGGAAGTCTTCTGGCTGATTGCCTGATTGGTCGGGCATTTCCAGTATCTATCTTGTGCTGAACCACCTTTGTTCTACCGCCTCTGCCTACTCCGGTATCGAAGATGTCCTGATACTTCCTGACTAGTTCTCTCAGTTTAGGCTTCTGTGCTGGCCCCATGTCCTTGGACGAGATAGCAACCAACTTCTCCAATTCTGCTGGCATGTTACTGGCTTGGCTAACAGTGCCACGTACACTCCTGATTACAGAGGAAATTGACGAGCAGTGCCCCAAAATCGTTCCCTTCTTCAAGGTCACCGGGTAATAATTGACATTCATTACCCTTACTAGCACAAATTTATCAGCACGCAACAAGGTTTTTCCTAATGCAATTCCTCGTCCAATTTTCTCATCATGTAGCTTGGGCTCGAACATCACCACATTTCCACTGCTCGCACCTCCATCCAGGCGAGCCTCTAAAATGGTTTCAGCCCTCTCCGGTACGCTTACGTCTTCAGCCAGCAGAACTCGAACCATTTCTTCATTTCTCCCATGAAGTATCAGCTCTTCTCCGTTCACACGAAGGACGCCGTCTTTAAAATTCAGCTCGAATCCTCTAGAATTCATGATGTCCATTCCAATTATTATCTCGTCCTCGATATCCGCTACCAGAGCCCGGTGTTTCACTGTAGTGCTGCCCAAAGTCAGTTCAATTGGAAGTTCACCATACACAGTTGCCGGCTCTCCTGTTGCTGTGCGTAGCTTCCAATTCGACGATTCAATTCTTGCCGGTGTTTTGGCAAAAGTTGGTCCAAGGATTGTCCTAGTCGCACCCGTATCAAGGAGCATGGTGCGAGGCTCGTTGTTAATGAGACCGTCTACAAAGACACCTTTGTCTTGTCTTTGAAGTACAGCGACATATGCATTGTTAACTGGGGCTTGTTGGATACGGGCTGACGATTGCTCCTTCTTGACCTTCATCATTGATGTCGATTTTTTCAATGTTGGACATTTGCTACGCACGTGCCCAAGTTCTCTACAATGTCGGCATCGTATCAGTCTTCTCTCAGGCACAACTTCCTTCAGCACTTTTCGCATCACAGCTTCGATATTAGTAGGCTCCTGTCGGTCTTCCTCAGCCATTCGGATATTGTTCTGGCTTTTGCAGTATTGTTTCGCACCCTCAAATTCCAAAGCGCGTGTCAGTGCGTCTACGAGATCAATTGGACGTGCTAATATCAATGATTGCCTGATTTCTTGATCGCGAAGTCCATCCAAGAATGCATAAACCGCTAATCGCTCCATTACGTTATTCGGTGTGGCTGGGTATGCCAGGCGGACTAAGCGTGCAATATCAGCTTCGAATTCCTGTAAGGATTCGCCCTCCTTCTGGTTTCGATTTTTCAACTGTAGATGGTACACGTATTCCAGGCGAATCTGGCCATACCGTAATTCCAGATGTTTCACCAGCTTATTATAGTCCTCTAGTTCTCGCTCTGTGAGGGTTTGTAAGATATTCGCTGCTTCACCACGTAATGCCAGTATTAGTGCAACAGCTTTTTCCCCTGCATTCCAACCATTTGCTTTGGCCGCTGCTTCAAACTGTCGGTGGTAATTTTCCCAAGGAATTTCTCCGTCGAACTGGGGCGGCTTCACGTAAAACTTCCTTATTTCAGAACTCGTCACCCTCGTTTCTTCCATTTTGTTGTTCACTGTCTTTTTCACCAAGATATCAGTCTATTATTTATTTCACACAAAAAGTTTTCAGTTTATTGTCCCGCGACGCGCAAACCTGTCCACTTTGCAAACACCTCAGCAAACACTTAAATGTTCAACGGGTCAATTAACTGTCTATTAGGCGCGATAAACGTATCAGTTTTTAAACGGCGAACACTTTAACACTTATTTATTTTAAACATCCGACTTCTGACAACAAATGTAGTAAAACTGCACTAACTAATTTTTCCTAATTTATTTATAACACTATTACAACGATTATTCACTAAAATATTTACTATTTCAATTTATTTCTACTATGGCTATCTATCAGCGAACTCTGGAACTGTAACTAACTCTTCTTCTGACTGTCCCGCTTATATACTCCCAAGCAGTTTCCGTTCACGATTCTCGAATATTCAGGAGTATAGAACTTTTCGTCTAGATGGCTCTTCGAATAGTATCGAACAATCGATTATTCCAGCTTGTTCTCGGCGATGCGTACGCCAGAAGATATGCAGCTGTAGTTGAACGAGGGTGCATAATTAATAAGATCAGGGCCGGTCTCGGGGCCGGTCTCGAAATCGTTACAATATATTGAAGGGTATATCAATTTATTTCAGAAGGAATTTATGTTCTTATCTATTAGCATTATATGGTTTTTCCCTTCAACATAATATCATTTCACATTTAACTAGCATAATTAATTCATTATTTAGTTTTACATGTTTTTTTATATATTTAGTTTTGAATAAACTTACTATTTCTGCTTTTTGTTTACCATTTTGTAAGTTTTTTCTAAAATATCATATACATATCAGATTTGGATATATATCTGATATATATCAGAAAAGAATATTCACGTAGGTCCTGAAATACTACTAGATATCATTAGGCAAAAATATTGGTTGATAAAGGAAAGGAAAACATTAAATTATTTAGTCAAAAATTACGTGTGTAAAAAGCAGAACTGTAGACCAATTGAAACACTTTTTGCACCTTTACCAGAAAATTGAATTAATGACGCTTGAGTGTTTGAAATTACAGGTATTGACCTGGCCGGACTTTTGTATTTGAAAGAAGGTAGATATTAATGCATAGATTGTATTATTCACGTGTGCGGTTTATAGAGCCATACATTTACAATTTGTTGAGTCTGTCTCGATGGAAGGAAGCATTTTTATACGCTCTAAGACGCTTCAGACGCAGGAGGGGTAGGTCTAAAGTTATTTATTCAGACACCGGGTCTAAATTTCATGGTACTGACACTTACTTTGCTAAACTAGATTGGGAGAAATTTGAAATTTATTCTGGAATAAAAAAAATTGAATCAGTATTTATTCCACCTTCCGCTGCCTGGTGGGATAGGTTAGTAAGGGTTATAAAAGAAATTTCAAGTCGAAATGCGGGAAAAGCATCATTATATTACGAAGAGTTGTACACAATATTATGTGATATTGAATCAATAATAAATGATAGACCTCTTATGTTTCCGATGTTGATGAATGGGAGGTTTTGAGTCGCAAGATTTATAAAGCCAATACATAATGTGTCTGATGGAATTGCTGATTCAGACGTTGTAATCTCAATTTTCAAAAGATAGATTTTGTTATTTGCAAAATTTAAGAAAAATGTCGAGGGAAAGATTCAAAAGGAAATATCTTGCAGAACTGGTTAACACAGGTAACAGGCGAATTAAGGAGAGGGATTTTCTGAAGGTTGATGATGTAGTGTTGATCGGATTTGATAGCACATAAAGCGATACTTGGCCATTGAAAAGGATTGTAGAAATTCATAGCGACAGAGACGGTATAAATCGGGTAGCAAAAGTGAGAACAAAAACGGGGGAGCTGATTCGACCATTCCAACGTATCTATCTATTAGAGCTACCCTACAACATAATTGAGAAGGACAGTCTCAATCACAAAGATGACGTCACGGAAGCAACAGTTTTGGAAGATAAGAAAGCTGGAAGTCGAATAAGATCAAGATACGGGAGAGTATTGAAGTTGTCAACAAGATTTTCTCATGTCTGAGCCCGAGGCCGGAGAATGTTGGGACTTTACAGTTTTTTGTTAATAATGAGTGTCAAGAAATCTCAATAAAAAGCTGTCACAACTACTTCTCAACTTAACTGAATTTTCTAGCTGTATTGTCTCCAATTCTCTAATTCTACTTTTGCAAATTTCTAACCTTTGGAATGTTTTTTCTAGACAGTGCAAAAACTATTAGTTTTCAAGCTCTGTTCACAATGCGTAAAGTGAAACTTGTTTCACAACTGTTTACGCATTCTAGAAAAAGGCAATAGTTTGCGTAAAAGGACCCCGCACCGCATCAATGGAAAATTGGCTTTTGTTGAATTTGCTTGATTTTTTTTATATTATAGACTTCGTGATGCTGATGATACACACTATACCAGATCTTCCTCTAGGGAAAGATACCATCTCGTCTACTGATACCAACAAATTTTTGGGAATTTGTCTTGACAGTGATCTGAACTTCCGGAATCATGTTGAGGTATTGAGCAAAAAACTGTCCTCAGGATACTATGCTCTACGAGTGGTGTCTAACAAATTGGGGATGACTACTGCCAAAATAGTGTACCATGCGCTCATTGAATCACACATTAGATATGGTATTCCTTTCTGGGGAACCTGCAAGAAACAGTGCTTCAAAATTATTTTTACTCTACAGAAACGTGCGGTTCGTTATATCTGTAAGGTTGGGCCAAGAGTATCTGGTAAGGAACTGTTCAGAGAGCAGAAAATCCTCACACTACCCTCTCTGTTTATTCTGGAATCGGTATGAATAGTTCATAAAAACCTACCAATGTATAATATCACCTTTGGGCCCACCCGCCAAAACAACATCATAAGGCTACCCATTCCAACTTCAAATCTAATGAAGAACTCTCTTATTTATAATGCCGCAAAAATGTAAGTACAACCACCTTCCGGCAAGTGTCAGAGTCACTGAGTCATTAGCTTTATTCTCAGAGAAGAGGTATTTTATGACATGAGTGAATATTTTAGCAGAGACATGGGTGATACTTGACTTGCTGAACAACTAAAATTTTAATTTTATTTAATAAAATATAAAAGAAAAATGTACAGAGAATACAAAGCGAATCAAGACCCGTTACTGAAGAGACATATAAACCAATATAACAGAAACATCCAAAAAATTATCAACCAATACAAAGAGAATAAATGGCTAGAAACATGTCAAGAAATCAATAGACTACAGGGAAAGAACTACTGGCACCAAATCAAAAAACTTTCCAAATACAAACTAAAAAGCAGCATTAAAGATCTCGAAGAAAACGGAATATCATACTCTGATGAAGAAAGCAAAGCAGGACTACTTGCCAACTATTTTGAAAATGTATTCCAACAACACAACGATCCCCTTTTCGATCAACAACACAAGGAACGAGTTCAGTACTGGTTTAACGATTACTTCACTAACAACCCAGAAAGACAAGAACACAAAATTGAGGAAGATACCTACTATAATATAATTAGCCAAGGAAAAAACACGGCACCGGGAGAAGATAATGTTTCAGAAAAATTGGTGAGAGCCTTAGATGAAGAAATACACACCCACATCATAGCTATATATGAATACTGCCTTAAGAACCAATATTTTCCAGAAGAATGGAAAGCTGGAAGCATAATCACAATAGCAAAACCAAATACGGACCACTCCAAACCCTGTAACTATAGACCGATCACACTTTTGCCAGTACTGGGGAAAAACTTCGAAAAGGTTGTAAAACATATTTTGGAAAATCACATAATTGATAAAATACCTCCCTACCAGTTTGGATTCAGAGAAAACAAAAGCACAATACATCCGCTCACCATAATAACATCGAACATTCAGACAGCAAGACTCAGCAACCAACATACAGTAATACTATTTCTGGAAATAAACAAGGCTTTCGATAGCGTGTGGCAAAAAGGAATCCTTTTCAAATTATACACCCTAAACACTCCCAAATTCCTACTGTTTCTCATTAAAAATTATTTCGAAAACAGATCCCTCAAAGTGAAAGTCGGCTACAGTCACTCGCGTCAGTTCTCTCCACACCAGGGTGTACCACAAGGCTCACCACTATCACCACTATCACCACTTCTATACAACATATACTGTCATGATATCTACAACTTCAAGCAAGGACCAAACAACAATGCAATTGATAAAGACCTATATATTCTACAATATGCAGACGAAACAGCTCTCATCTCACATGGTAAATCTGTAAAGGCAACTACAGAAAAATTACAACAATTGATTAACAATACCAACACCTGGTTTAACCTTTGGAGACTACAACCTAACCCAAGAAAATCCCAATTTGTGATTTTCTATCACAGACCATCAGACAATTTACCTACTATAACCATCAACAATCACACCCTCAGAAGCAAGCATACTGCAAAGTATCTTGGAATCAACATGGACAACAAACTGAACTTCAATCACCACACTAAAGCCGTTAAAAACCAGTACATAACAAGATGCAAACACTTCAGGACAATGACTTACAAAAACAATGGAATTGATGTCGAAACAGCAGCAAAAATTTACAAGATGATATGCCGCCCTATTTTAGTATATAACCATATCATATATCTGAACACCCGAAAAACAGCCTTGAAAAACATACAAGTAGCTGAAACTACAACCCTTAGAATCATCACAAAAATCCGTCACCCAAATAATCCTCTACATAACCCACCAAACGAACTCCTGTACGAATCAACAAACGTTAAACCAATTGGAAACAGGCTCTCAGACTTAGCAAGCAAATTCACAAAACAAGAAAGCAACGTCGACATCCTTAGACCATTCTGTAAGGAACGTACAGAAAGGCAACAAGCAGCCCCCAAGTATCCAGAAAAAACAATTTGGGAAGCAATAATAAACCTGCAAGAATGAATACCAAAATCACCTTCCAGAATGAACTTTTTTTTTTTTTTCTTTTATATTCATTAACTATCGAATATTTACAACCACATATTATGTAAAACTTAAAAAAAAAAATTTTATCACTACTGGCTGAAGGACCTCGGTCGATGGCCATTTGGTTTTATTACCAATAAAGAACATTTATTATTATTATTATTTGTGTGTGTTTATATTTATATCAATAATTTTATGTTTATATTTTATACTTTAATTTGTATGACTGTATTATGTAATAACTTTATGACTCTTCCTTTGTCAATGAGATGTGAATCTTCAGACAATAAAGAATATTTTTATTGATTGATTGATCAAATGTCTCCATTGCACCAACGTTCTAAATTCAATAGGTTCGATGATACAGGGTGCTAAAGTTCACTTTTTCAAAATTTCAAATGGCCATTGTGTCGATACTATTTCGAGTATATCAACCAAATCAACTTCACTTCGTTTCTTCGATAGGCCAAGTCGAATCCACTATAAAGTACATCAATTCCTGCACGGACTCACGATATACAGGATGAGTCCAAAGCTAGCCAGTTTTGTTGTGATTTCTGAAAAATTGAGCGGTGGAATTTCATTCATATTTAGATATTTCGTAGGATACCAACATCAATTCCAATTCATGATGTCAGCATCTCCTGAATCTGACTGATATACTATATACAAAAATGTTCTATTTCTCATGACACTGCACCCGTGAGTAAATATCGGTATTTAAAATACCCCATGTATTTAAAATATCCCACAGTAAATTGTTCAAAATATTTCAGAAGGTTTGTGTCGAATACTATGTGGTTATAGAAATTCATCTATAACATGAACTTTAAAAAAAAACTACTTCATAATATCAACGAAAGATACTATTTTTGGAATCAACCCCTAATTCAATGTATCTGTAATCTAGATTATCATAGTGAACAACCCAGTTATTCATCGAGTTATCTAGAATTCAAGCAATAATAAGAACGGGTGCAGAGTTTCATGAGAAATAGAACATCATGTAAATAGTATGTCAGTCGGATTCAGGAGATGCTGACATCATGAACTGGAATTGATGTTGGTATTCTACGAAATATCTAAAAACGAATATCATTCCACTGCTCAATTTTTCAGAAATCAGAACAAAACTGGCTAACTTTGTACTCGCACTGTATATCGTGAGTCTGTGTAGGAATTGCTGCACTTTATAGTGGATCCGAACAAACAATGCGTGGTTGATTTGGTTGATATAGTCAAAATAGTATCGACACAATGTCCATTTGAAATTTTGGAAAAGTGAACTTCTGCACCCTGTATAATCGAACCTATTGAATTTAGAACATCAGCATCATGAGGTCTATAACATATAAAAAAATCAAGCAAATTCACCGAAAGCCAATTTCCCATTGATGCGGTGCAGGGTCCTTTAACTCGGAGTTATCATCCAATCATAAGACGAAAATTCAAAATTCCATTGAATAAAACATTCAGAATTTCATAGGATAAAACATTCAAAATAATGATACAAATAATTGTCAATATAATAACAATCATAGAAAAAACATTATATGATACATTTTCGTAGAGCAACTTTCGTTTAGCTTGAATGTTTTTCCAGGTAAAAATCTTCATAACAATATTTACCTGTCCAATATTTGCTCAAGAGAAAATGTGGTTGTTTTTTTGACAGATGCAATCCATATTACCCCAATACTAGATTACAGATAAATTTCGTGAGCACAATGAGAAGTGGTATTCATAAATGGCATAATAAATGTTGAGGAAGAATATCTTTCTTTTTTTTTTCATGTGCACTCCTTTCAACTGATTAGTATCTGTTTTTTCTCACCTATATAGCAGAATGGGACAACTTTTATCACTTTCAAAATACAAGTTTATCAAGGCTTTGTTGGTTCTACATCATCGAGGTTGTTATTCCTGTTGTATTCAAATCTTAATTATTTCTTCTACATAAAATCTTGAGGTTGCTCTTCCTTTCATAACAATGGATTAAACCGGGTTTTACGAAATATTAGATGTACAAAATGAATTTGTGATCATGTGTTCATCCTCTCTTGATTAATCATTTTTCAGGTTGCTTACCTCTCCTTCTCCATTTTTTGTAGATGTATTCTATTGAGGATTGAGGAAAATCAATGTAACAAAAGTTTTTTTTTATTTACAAACAAAATTCACCATAGACCATAGACCACACACCATTAGTCAGAATTTGACTTTTTTTGACGTCTGACGTCTGAGGGTCTTGCTTGAACCATCGACCGCTTTCCATAGGGATTATACAATCTGTGCTCCAAGTAACTCAGGGTAGCTTCTGAAGTGACTAGCTGCTTTCCAATGGGGAATTCTCCACCTGACGACAATCAAGTATTTTCTATTGGAGATCTATAAAACACGGCATTTAAAACACACCATTTCAACATTTCTCTATAAAAAAATTATGCAAGTACTCAAAAAGAAAAATAAATTAATATTTAAAGGGATTTGTTTCTATTTCACCATCTGGCAACATCGGCTACAAATTTCAAAGATAAGAAAGGACAACAAATCTGTTACATCAATAAGTTAAACAGAGATGACAATGTTCCGAGCACCGACCTATAATAAAGGATATGTTCCGTTAATAAACTTGTTCGTTATGGTTGCACATTTTGTGCCCCGTTTATAAAATATTCCTGAAAGATTGGCGATTGGCGTGATCTGTCGTATGTCATTAGAATATATTTCAAATTTAGTAATGGATGAACTTGTGGAGGTATTTGAATGAAAAATTACTACGTAGAAATCATGAGATGCCTTATATACCTAAAGGACCCCGAACAGCAAAATTATCATCAGTGCTGGAACTTTCAGAAAGAATATCATCAAGAAAAAATGAGCAGCTGCTTCATGCATTATTATAAGTATTGAATAATATAATTGTAAAACACAAAAGATTGAAGATTCTCAAACAACAAAATTCGCAGAGAAAATTACACAACAATAACAAATAATAATGACAAATGACAGTAAATACCCAAATGGAAGTGTCCCGTATTACGCACTAACCAGAGTGTAGCTGTCACGAAACCAGAATTTTTTTTTCAGTCAACCACTTTTGGTAACATGTTTATTAACGGAACACATCCAAAATATAGGTCTGTGGTTCCGAGTCATTCTGTGACATTTTGTGTACTGTGTTCCTAACCCATATAACAAAGACAGATATTGCAGATCATAATAACGTCAGTCAGTAATAAAGTTGTCCTTATTTGGACATATACTATGGATATATTCCGTAAATAGACAAAAGTTACCGCTGCTTACCGGACCGATGACATAAGTTTTGACAGTGGTTTTTGTCTGGTACTTGTGGTTGCAATTTATTTTCGGGACATTTGTCACTGTCGTTTGTCTCTTCAGTCTTTCAGTGTAATTATTGGTTATGTTTAATTGTTAATTGTTTCAATTAGCGATAGCTGGCTTTTATATTTTTTGTGTTGTTTATTGTTTCAATATATTAATATCAATATATTGTTTTGAATCATAGATAATGACCAACGTTTTTTTATTTAATGCCTGGAAATCATTAAAAACTCTTTGATCTGTTCAATCACTTCAAATTGAATTCATAAATCATACAAAACAAATCGAAATTTTTTAAACTCAAAAAATTAAAAGTATTTAAACCAGAGTAAACAAAGAAAATCGTCGGTTGTTCTGGTGACAGACAATCGACCGCTTTTTCAGGAACCAAGTTCCGTAAATAACCTTTTTTTCAGTTACCAACCTAATAAAAGACATTTACGGGACGCAAATTCAGCAACCAAGACAACCAAGGTGATATACGGAACATATCCTATACCGGGTGGCTACGGAAGTATTGCCTACAGAATATCTCAGTTATTGTATGAAGTAGGTTTGTGAAATTTGGAGCGTCGATATAATGACATAAGAGCTAGAATTTGAGCATATTGACATGTCGAAGTTAACTTCCGGTCTGACCGGAAGTAACATCAACTTTCTTATTTTAAATGAAAACCCTATTTCTTTTCTTTTCGCTTTATTAAGCATTCAATTCCCTTTATAATGACATATCACAAGTTGGTATCTAACCAGAAACTAGATCAGAAAAAAAATATTATTGAAATTCACAGAGTAGGCCATGGAAGCAAAATGAAAGCCAAAAATTGAAAAGTTGGCTATGGAAACCATACGTCACTTGATAACAGTTGCTACTACTGTGATATTTTATTTTCATTCGTCGGCGTTATAAAAAGCCGCCAAAATAAATATTGGAAAAATTGGGAAAAAAACAATACTCTGTAGATCCATAACTTAAATAGGAACATACAACTTTTTCTTGCCTGTACTATTCAGCATAACCATTCCTTTCTAATGATACAATAGAAAGTAATTTTTTGAAATGAAATACCAAAAAATCCAATTATTATTCTTCAAATAACAAAACAGATTATCGCCATACGCAAAAATAACATTAAAAATAATGTAGAATGATAAATTATATCCTGTAGGTTCTAGGTTAAATAGGAACATAAACGTACTTGGTCTGTGCCATCGTCCATAGATATTCTAATATCTACCTATGGACGATGTTTGTGCTATTCAGAATAATCATTGCATTGCAATAATCATTCGAACCAAAATATTAACAAGTAGGCTGATTAAGATGTATTTTGGAATGAAACAAAAAAGAAACGAGAGCTCTCACGAACGCTGCTATCCATATTATTTTGACGTTCGAAGTAGTGTTTTTGATTCTGCCATTTTAAAAGGGTTTGGAAATCGAAATCAGTTAGTGGAATATTCAAAAAATGCCCCGTTATTCACGAACCGAACAAATTGACATGCTTCTCATTTATGGTGAATGTTTAAAAAATTCTTATGCCGCTGAACGATTGTATTTAGAGCGATATCCAGGGAGGCAGCAACCGTCAAGAAGGTATTTCCAGTGGCTTGAAGAAAAATTAAGAACTGAGCCTGATGTTCACGAAGATCAAGAAGCATTTGTTATTAATGAGGAAACTGAAATTAATGTATTAGCTTTAGTACAATATATGATAGCACAATTTCCTCAAGGCAGATTGGCGCCTAATTAGCTATAAGTAAGGACTCTGCTAGGAAAATTTTGAAAAAACATCGATTTAAATCCTTCAAGTATCAGTTGCATCAACATTTGTATGAAATTGACGGTAAAAGGCGCCTGAAATATTGTAATTGGTTTCTTCGACAAAATGCTGAAAATCACCTATTTAACTATTATATCTTGTTTACGGACGAGTCAAGATTTACCAACAATGGATTATTTAACAGGAATAATACAAGGTAGGTACTGTACTTTATTTGGATTATTGTCGATAGTCGAAGTGTAAAGTGCTAAAAGTGTGAACGGTCTTTTGTTTCAGGTACTGGGCGATAGAAAACGAGCACCGGTTTCGACAAGGTGGCTTCCAGGAGAGATTTGGTGTGAATGTTTGGGCAGGAATAGTTGGAACTCATATTGTTGGCCCCATTCTTTTTCAAGGCCAACTAACCGAACCGGAGAGAGATACTTTAATTTTTTAACGAATGAAATTTCGGAATTCATTAACAACCTACCAGCGGAAATAACTGAGAGAATGTACTTCCAGCAAGATGGCGCCCCTCCGCATAATTCAAGAATAGCGAGAAATTATCTTCAAAATCGCTTTCAAGAGAGACTTATAACAACCCATGGTCCAGTCAGGTGGCCACCAAGGTCACCTGATCTTACTCCGTGCGACTTTTTTCTATGGGGGCATCTTAAAAATAGGGTGTATTCCACACAGCCTACAACTCTACATGAGCTAGAAGTAAAAATTGGTAGAGCTTTCCAAGATATCACGCCCCAAATGTTGAGAAACGTTTTACATGAAAATATCACTAGAGTCAATGAATGTTTTGCCGCTGAGGGAATGCATTTCGAACATTTGTTTTGAATTTATTTAATCAATCCTATCAATTTGGATAAATTTTTTTCGATAAATCTGTTTTTTTGTTATTTGAATAATAATTATTGGATTTTTTGGTATTTCATTTCAAAAAATTACTTTCTATTATATCATTAGAAAGGAATGGTTATGCTGAATAGTACAGGCGAGAAAAAGTTGTATGTTCCTATTTAAGTCCTACAGAGTAGTTTTTTTCCCAATTTTTCCAATATTTTTTTTGGCGGCTTTTTATAACGCCGACGAATGAAAATAAAATATCACAGTAGTAGCAACTGTTATCAAGTGACGTATGGTCTCCATAGCCAACTTTTCAATTTTTGGCTTTCATTTTGCTTCCACGGCCTACTCGGTGAATTTCAATAATAATTTTTTTCTGATCTAGTTTCTGGTTAGATACCAACTTGTGATATTTCATTAGAAAGGGAATTGAATGCTGAATAAAGCGAAAAGAAAAAAAAATAGGGTTTCCATTTAAAATAAGAAAGTTGATGTTACTTCCGGTCAGACCGGATGTTAACTTCGACATGTCAATATGCTCAAATTCTAGCTCTTATGTCATTATATCGACGCTCCAAATTTCACAAACCTACTTCATACAATAACTGAGATATTCCGTAGGCAATACTTCCGTAGCCACCCGGTATATACGCACACGCAATGTGAATCTGGAATAAGGACAACTTTATCAAAATACTGCCTGCCTTTATTAGAGGACGATTAAGGCCGGATTTATAGTTCCTTTATTTTCACTTCTGGTAATAATTATATGATTTCTTTCAACACAAATCGATATCGAAGCACCCGTTGGTAATTCATCACAATAATTGTATCATAGTATGAAATAAGTTATGTAGAATGAAAAATTTGAGAAACTAGATTTCATTCATAGGTTATGAATAACGATCGCCTGTGTAAATAAGGGACAAACAGACAAAACTGCAATCTCTGTTCTTAATCACAGAATAGTGCAAGTCACTAGAAAAATAAAGTTGCCTTTAATACAGGCTGGCGTTATTGCAATACCTCTCTATTGACTATATGGTACTTCTTCATCTAGCATAATACCATCCCCTGCTGCTGGACTCCGATGATTAGAAATGTTTTATAGAATCGAAATGTGACGTCATATTTGAAATATCGGTTCTATGCTTCCCATTTCTAAGAGCGGCTTTACATTAATGCAATACATTTGCAATGCAAGACAGGTATTGCAAGGCAATTTAGAAATTGTGTCTTACATTTATGCAATTATTGTTGTGTTGCCAGCAGTTTATACCAACATAATTATATTTCGAGAAAATCTAACCTCAATAAATATTTTGAAACTCACTAACGCTTGTGACAAATTTTCTATTTCTTTTTTAAGTTGGAGTTAAAGGTTAGGAGACATTCGAAAAACAATATCTATAGGTACTTTAGTGTGCTATTGGCATTGAATTTCTTACCAGAAAACTCATTAGAATTGCTCACGAATTGCGTGAAAATTTCAACCAGTCGAAATTTTTTGGGCTTGCACGAAACTTGCATGGGCGCAAGCGCAATGTAAAATTTAGTCTTGCATTGCAAAAAAATTGCATGAAAATTGCATGATGTAAAGCCGCTCTAACGTGCTAATATGACGTCACATTCTCGACACATTTCGATGCTATGAAACTTTTCGAATCATCGGAATTGATTATAAACAAAACCCTTTAAAATTTAAGAAAAATTAATTTGAATACTTTTCGCAGTGAAATTGAAAAACTCTTAAATGAAACTCAACTTTATTTTGTTCCAACTTGTATTTGCTTCAATAACCCAAATTGAGAAGAATTTCCCATTGCCAGGGGTAGAAGCACCAGTGGAGCTCGTTACCCCTGAACTGAACCTGAAGTAAACCGTACCTGACTTTATAAATAGGGTTCGATCAGATCACTTCAGGGGCTACCCAGAGATACTCGGAGCTACTTCCTGTGGCAATTCGAAAGCGGCTATGAACAGACAACGAAAAATCATGTTCCAAGTTGAATAACCTGAATATAAATGGTCAGAGAACTCTTGCTTACTGTTCACACTCATGATATCCGATGATACGATGAGCCGAAAATGTTAGTATTGGTTGATTATTTGAAATAAACCAATAGGAACCCGGAGGTAACATTGTCGGTGGATCAGCGGTGTAACGCATAGGCCATTCGAAACTCCAGCATAGCGATAGTCTGTTCAAGCCCGATGTAAGTACAAGAGAATTCTTCTCATCTACTTTATATCGGATCGATAGGCGACCGCATGCCTTGTTGAAAAGCAAGTGTATATTATTGTGAGTTGTCTAGATGCCAATCTCGTCTGGTGCTAGCTTGGAGTGCACGCACCGACCACCCGAGGTGGTGCTGTAGGTTTTCCTACAGCTGAAAAGTGAATACGCCACCAAAAATCAGTAAGTGGCCCTGGAGCGCCACGGCAAATAATAATAATAGCCGTCCTCTACCCGCACAGGCTATGCCTTTATGGGTACACTCAACGAGTGTTTATGAGGGAGTATTTTTTTTCCGTTAGGAATTACCCAGACATGCCCTATCTTCGTAGCCCCGACACTTCCGGAGGGCGCGCTGGTGTGTCATCAACCCCAGTAAACACTCCTCACGTCCGTGGGGTGTGTGATTATACTGGGTCCGAGAGTCATGTGCCCTGAGAAGGCGGAGTGAACCAAGAATTACGGCCTTCTGCATTCCTCCAGCTAAATTTTCTGCCGCATCATGGCAAGCCGGTATGATCTTCAAGTTCGAGAGCAGTGTGTCCATCATTCCACCAAAGGACCCCTATTATCAGAACCACCATCTTGACAGAATGGTTTGGGTAAAGCCTGTGGAGTTCAACGAGTAGATCTCGATATTTAGTCCGTTTTTCCTCCTCTTTTCGGACGATGTTCGTTTCGCCAGGACCTGAAAACTCAATGACGAAAATCGTCCTACTTTTGATGGAGGACTATACGTCAGGCTCATTGGCTTGTATTTGCCTGAGGGTGGGGAATGAGTAGTTCCAATAGATTCGGCACTTCTCATTCTCCACAACGGACTCAATATCCCTCGGAGCAAAAGGCAACACCGGTGTCTCGTCTACACCGTACGAGGGTCGTAGATGCAAGGTAGTACAACACTCGTAGGGCCGCGTTAATGCCTGTGGATATAGGCTGAGACCGCATACGTTGGACAAGCTGACAGCAAAGGCATTATGGTCTCAGCTGCCCCACAACACGCTCTGCATCTTTGTGTCGGGGACCTCTATACCCATCACGCGATTACGGTCGAAGAGAGTGTTGAAGACACCATCCTGTCAGTCCATTATGAATCTCTCGGTTTCCGACTTCAGCCCACTTGACCTGAGAAAAGCGAAGGTCAGGTTTCTGGATAAGCCAAGGTGAAGAAGGCCCCATGAATTGGCTTATCCTTATGTAACTGTAGGGGCCTCTCACTCTTCGCAGCTTTGACGTGGGCTTTCTGCTGAACGGGTCCCAACTCGGTAACAGAGTTTGGATTCGTCCGTTCAGCATCGAATACGAGACCGAGTTCATCGGCTGCACGGGTTGCTGCCTTGAAAAGGAATGCTCCAATCCCTGCTTTTTCATGATCGCATACCAAGCAGACAAGGGGATCTGAACTCCTGATGCGATCATAAAAGCAGGGATTGGGGCATTTCTTTTCAAGGCAGCCGATGAACTTGGTCTCGTATTCGACGCTGAACGGACGAACCCAAACTCTGTCACCGAGTTGGAACCAGCTTATGCGGTCTCAGCCTATATTCACAGGCATAACGCGGCTGAGTGTTGTACTACCATCTACGATAGCCGTACGGTGTAGACGAGACACCGATGTTGCCTTATGCTCTGTTGTGGAGAATAAGAAGTGCCGAATCTATTGGAACTACTCATTCCCCACCCTCAGGCAAATACAAGCCAATAAGCTCGATGTAGTCCTTCTCGACCACCAAATATCGTCCGAAAAGAGGAGGAAAAACGGACTAAATATCGAGATCTGCTCTTTGAACTCCGCAGGCTTTATCCAATCCATTCTGTCAAGATGGTGGTTCTGCATGATGATAATAGGGGTCCTTGGTGTAATGATGGACACGCTACTCTCGAATCTAAAAATCATACCGGCATGCCGTGATGCGGCAGAAAACCTAGATGGAAGAATGCAGAAGGCCGTTATTTTTGGTCCACTCCGTTCTCAATGCATCGTTTTTGCTTTTCACGTTACGCATTCTGATAAGCAAATTTCCGACTCTATTCACCTATCAAAATGCGTGAGGAAGGCCTGGTGGAATGATGGACACGCTGCTCTCGAATCTAAAAATCATACCGGCATGCCGTGATGCGGCAGAAAACCTAGCCGGAAGAATGCAGAAGGTCGTTGGTTCACTCCGTTCCCATTACATCGTTTTTGCTTTTCACGTTACGCATTCTGATTTCGAGCGAATTTCCGACTCTATTCACCTATCAAAATGCGTGAGGAAGGCATAACGCGCGACACGAAAAGCAAAAGAGCCTCATTATGAACTCGCCCTCAGAGGAGGTAACTCCGAGTAGCACCTGAAGTAATTTGACTGACCATGAAAAATGCTGTTTCAATTAAACCCCATTTATAAAGTCAGGTGCCGTCCATTTCAGTTTCAGTTCAGGGGTAAAAAGCTCTATTGGTTGCTTAAGCGTGACGTCAAAGTGGGTAAAACTTGGTGAACCGTTTCAAACAATGAAATTGGTATTTTTGACAAGAGTTTTCTACTAATGCCGCATTCACATGACAGCTTCCGCCTATCGCAGAAAACTTGAAAAAACGAGCGCACACTATTGTTCACATGAACAATGTCAAAAAAGCCATCGGCCATGCTTACTACCCTGTCGGTGGAGAGATATGTTTTCTGAGGAGTTGGAAGAAGTTTCAGATAGTTTACATGATTTGAATTATGTGTTCTTTCTGAGAAAAAAATATTCAAGCTGCGGCATTGTATTATAATTATTATAAAATACATAGAAAAAGAAAGAATCGAAGGATCTGGGTGATCCCAATCCTTCTTGAGAAAATTGAGAAAACTCAAGGTTTTGGTGACAAAACTCAATATAGTGAACATGACATTGGTGAATAATGAAGAAAACTTTAGGAACTATTTCAAAATGGACCAAACTCGATTCACATATATTCTCAGCCTCATATCAAACCGTTAATAGAGAAATTAAATGTTGTGAGGAATGCAATTCCCCCAGAAACTAAAACTTGCTTTTACGTTAACAGTCTATATACAACTTTCGAATTGGTAAGAGCACGAGTATCTGAGATTGTAAGAGAAATGCCGTTGTTTTACACGTTCCAAATAAACACAAAGCATTTCAGAACACTTTTTTCGTCAATTTCATGACATCGCTTTGCTTTCTAACCTATAACTATCAACTTTCGTAGCTTTTTCCGCGAAAAGTCGGACAGTAATAGACTCTTTGGCTTATGACCTTGAAAAGCGCTTTCAGATATTTCGGCCAATGAGATTACAATACGATATAAGCCAGAAGCGAAAAGCCAGCATGTGAACTCCCCATAACAGCCCTTTTATTGAAAATAATAACGATTATTATTATTATTATTATCGATAGATACACTAGAGATGAACTTTCTGCACGAAAGGGGTCATCTTACGTGATATACACTGCTCGCCAGCAGCGATAAAACCACCCATTTTTCCGGAAAGTAGTATTAGGGAGTAAAATTGGCCCAAAATTCCTTCGGAATCGTGTTCAGGATCCCCAAATTACTACTAATACACTTGTCTCCTGAAAAAATTTCAGTTCTGAAAAATTCAATTTTTTTTTTCAAATACTTTACGGATGATGACCCCTTTCGGACAGAGAGGTCATCTCTAGTGTATCTATCGATCCTGGAAATTTCATGGTTCTACATAAAAAATTACGGAAGATACGGGGGCGTTTCCATGAGAAGTGAAAACAAGTTTGAACTTTTCAGGACTGAAAATTTTTCAAGAGACAGGTGTAGTAGCAGTAATTCGGGGATCCTAAACACGAATCCGAAGGAATTTTTGGCCAATTTTGCCCTCTAACATAAAAGTTTCTGGAAAAATGAGTGGTTCCATGCTGTTTTCGTGCAGTGTATATCTCGTAGGATGACACCTTTTTTGCATCGAGTTCATTTCTAGTGAATCTATCGATCCTGAAAATTTCATGGTTCTTCGTTGAAAATTACGGAAGATACGAGGGTGTTTCCATGAGAAGTGAAACACACTGTATACATGCAAAAAATGCGAATTTATTCAGCACAACTATCACTAGCACGAGGCACATGTAAAGTGACAAGCGCATTCGACTGGACCGATAAAATTATCACAAAGCAGCCGTGTTTGCAGCGCTATTGCCAGTCCATAGATTTTGCTCTAACCTCGAGTAATACATGCCAAGTCGAATAAGAATTTTATTGGTACTGTACCAGTGTATATCCAGCCGAACACATAAGCTCTGTAAAGATTGGAATAAATGCACATTAGTGCAGCCACGCAGCCAGTCGAATACACTAATAGACAGTGTTGCCAACAAGTTGACCAAGCATGCCGCTACACTAGTCGAAAAATTCCGCTACATTACAGCCAAATCCGCTACGGTCGTTATGACGTAACGGCGCCTGCGCATTGTCTTCATGTCTCAAAAATGCCGCGTTATTTTAAAAGCATTATTTTTAATGATGACCTTTGAATAATTGAAATTCTAAAGCCCGTGGATCACGGTCAAATAGTTTGGTCCAACTGCCTTCAAGTGACGTCGTTTCTAGTGGTTTGCTTCAAGTTTTGTGAAATAAACTGATTGAAATTACGTTACTTCGGAGCAGTTTGATCAAACTATTTGACCGTGAGCCACAGGCTTTATAAAATCATGAAAGATTGATAAGATGAGATAACTCCACACCGGCAAACCAAACAATTACACAATGGTCTTTGTTTTGATTGATATTTTGTGACTCTTGACAGTTGACACAGGATAGATAGAACTCTCAACCTCAACTCTTCTTCTTTAACAGGTTAATTTTTTTACCTCAGCTACATGGTTTCGGTTTCGAATTCTGTGTTCGTTGCTCTCATTATTAATAACAACTCTTACTGAAATAATCGACACTGAAGTAAATAGATTGAAGTTATGAAGTAGAATATTATCTGTCATTCACTCCTCGAACATTTCAGGATATTCCGCTACTTTATCATCGAATTCCGCTACGCCGCTACAGGGTGCATAAATCCGCTACGTTAGCGGAATTCCGCTACGGTTGGCAGCACTGCTAATAGAGAACTTTGAAAGGAAAACTCGCATACAATGGCGCAGATACTTGCACATGCGCATGTTGGGCAGATGTCAAATAGGCACAAGCACAAGATTGACAGGTTCTAATGGTGAATTTCCATGCAGCTGAATTTCAATAGTTTTATGTGAAATGTGCGATTATTATTTATTCCAGTAAATTGCATAGCAAGATAAAAATTATATAATAAGTCGAAAATTTAACTAATAAAACTGCTTGCGGACAGTGATTCTGTAAATTTGAATGACAATGTTGTTTTATTCATTTCATGCTCATGAACTTCTGTTCATGAAAATTCACCCTAACAAGAAAACCGACGGTGGCGGTTCACGAAGTATCGCGGGATTTTTGGAAAATAGACCGCGATTTCATTTGTTTTCAAATTATCAAGCAAGAGAATGTCCAGCGTCTACAGTTTTACAGGTATGAGTCGGCACACCAGGGTTTTTAGGCATCTTAAAAAACCCCTAAAAAAACTGAAGTCCCTAGTGTTTTGTATTTAATGGAAAAATCTTAATATTTACACAATTTCAATCCTAGTACGAGGTTCCTGAGGCTGCCCCGAACCTCGACATGAAGAATAATTATCGAAAAACGTTTCAGTAGTTTTAAAGCCAAAAGTGTGGTGGCATGACTGATTCCTTATCCGAAGTCCTCTATTAGGTGGTCTGGTTAGTCAGGTACGGCTCCAGAATTATTATATCAATGTTGATGGGGAAATATCCTAGCCAAGGATAATAGCCGCTTTCCAATTGACACGGGGAAAAGCACCAAATATAGCTTGTTACCTCCGAACTGAACCTGAAATTCTGAAGTGAACGTCGCCTCTGTAACCTGACTTTATAAATGGGGTTTAATTTTTAATTAGAACATGATTTTTCATTGGTGTTTCAAATTACTTCAGGTGCTACCCGGATTTATTCAGAGCTTCTTCCTGTGAAAATTGGAAAGCAAGAAAGCAGCTAATGGTTGCTGATGATTTTCCCTATTCAGTTGCGAAAAGTTAATACTGGAAGCTAATGAAATTACCTATATATCAAGTTTATAAATCCCCTCTGGTACCTGTTATATTTTAGCCAATTTGGATGTTATTCCTAATATAGACACTAACATCCATAATATTGTCAAAATCGGTCTTAACGTGCGGGTGAGTGAGACTTTATTCGACTGTTTATTCCAATAACATTGCACAAACGATTTCTGTGTGTTATAAAAACATGATACCTACCGTAAAAACATACCTTGATAAATACAAAACATTTTGTTAACCACTAGGTTTTTCGATTTTTCATATACTTTCTGACATTTGAACCCGCACGATAAGACCGATTTTGACGATAGTACTGAATTGTCTAGCTATGAAATGAAACTTGAAATACAAAATCCAGCTACCATCTTATTGAAAAATGCTTACTGGGTTACACTGGCTAGCAGAGATGGTATTATAGATTTTTGTGGGTATCCCACAGCTGAAGAGTGAATGCGCCACCAAAAAATCAGCAGGTTACCCTAGAGCTCCACCCAAAAGAGTGATAATGGGCATCCTCTACCCTCACAGGTTATGCCTTGCTTACTCTAATATGATTGTTTACGAGGCAGATGATTGTTATCATAATAGATATTGACTATAATTCAATGAGTGGAAGCATTAGAGTTGATACATATTAAAATGCTTTGTTCATCAAGGATAAAACTCTATTCTATTCAACTCCGTTGTTAAGTTTAGTTGTCTCCCAACTTGTTTTGAATTTGGGAAGGTTGGCAAGACACTCCATTACAGCTTCCCTAAAATATTGCTGACTCAAGAATTAGCAAGAATTGAGAGTAAGTCATTGCCTAACATATTTTTCAGAGGTGTGAGTTATATACCAAACTAAACTATCTAGGTATCTAAAACAACTATAATTTGATTCAATAACTCTGATGGTTTAATATCCACACTAACAAAGTATTTTAAATTTTGGACTTCTTCTAGATTAGTAAATGCTCCTAGGACAGATTTGACAGCTCTTAAATCAAACGAGATATGATTTGAACCTATTTCGTGACCATCAAATAAAATTTTGGGAGATGTTCCTTTCTTCATATCAATTCGTGATAAAGCAATAAATTTTAAAAAGTTATAAAATTTAAAGAAATCCATTCCAAATGATGAATCCAACATTAGTTGGCAGTGTTCTTCAAAATTCTCCATTTCCCTGCAATCTTCAATTTCTTTTCTTACAGAAGCCATGTTCAAGATCATAGAATCATACATCATTTTCAAGTTGCATCCATTCACCCAATTATGATTGATTGAAATAGTATTTTCTATATTCCACACTTGATGATGCCATCCTGATGGTACAAAAATTGCATCTCCTTTTTCTTGAACAACTTCAAAATATTTCTGAGCATGATTAAGGTTTTCTATATCATATGGTAAATTACCAAATTCATCTTTCAAGTTATTCTCCTCGCCTGGTGGAAAAATGATCCATCTCTTTTTTCCACATACATTTGCCGACCAACTATAGGACATAAACACATCAGCATGAAATGGAGTCCTAAACAAATTAATTGTTAACGTAATGATCTGCAATATATTTCAATGTGAGCTTACCACGTACCCTTTGGGCCCATATACACAAAACGATAATCATCATCTAAACAGTGAATATAATACTCATTCAACCAATCTGATGCAAAGAAAATTGGAACTTCATAAAAATTATCTTCTTGATATTTTAATTTTAAATGCCAATTCTTCAAATATTCTAGTTTGAATGAACTAGTTCCTTCTGATATGCATTCTTCAAAATAACTTAGATAGTCAGTCACAGTAGTTTTGTATGATTTTTGACAATTATAATAGCGTTCAGAACATTTGTGAACCACTACATTACTTCTTCCATACTTTTCATTCAAATATTGGAAATTGGGTTCATTTTCTCTCAACCAAAGTTTTGAAGAGTTCCAATGATTAGTCACTCCTTTGATAACACATGGAATATTTGGCAACATGTAGTTTTTAAAAAAATCATTATATTTCAAATTATTCCCATCCAGTACGTCTATTTCATCTATACAACTGTAATCATATTCTGCAGCACAATTAATGTTGAGATCAATTTCGAACATTTTTTATCTATTCTTTTTACTGTCAATAAGGAATCAACCAATAACTCAACACTCAATTCGTCGAGGTCGAACTGTCTCTCAACAGTCTCAACTATTCAACTCACGAGACACGACCAGTGTTGTCCTTGAGGATTTGTCAGGCGTACCACATTGACAGGCCAAATTGTAACATAACGTAACATGGCGGGAATTTCAAAATTAAATCAGGAAATAAGAAAAAATTGGTGATTTGAACGGTGGTTTATAATAAAATGCTGTTTGAAATAACAAGTAAAATAACCAAGTCAAATGTAAAATTAAAGAAAAAAAATCACATCATACTCAAAAAAATCAGTAATCAGATACAAATTACCTATTCAAATCCATTTTTAAAAGATACACATACACAAATATACACAAACTTTGTTCGACCTAACTGAAATATCAGTATACAGAATCAGACATCAGAGTAATAAAGTATCTCCAGTGTGAACTGTATTAATCATTTTAAAAAAATAAAAAATTCTGGGTTGGTAGTTGGAAACAACCAAATAACTAGATGAACTGATCTGCCACCTACCATCATAATTTTGGAGAAATTACTCAAATTACCGACCGGTATAATTACGCTTAGTGTGGAAACGAATAAAATAAAAATGCAGAAAACTTCAAGTCAAAAGTACTTTTATTCACTGAAAATGTAACTATTAGGCATATTTCAAGTGATGTAGTAACACCGTAACACCAGATGCCGATTGTAACATAAATGTTACAATTGTAACACATAGCATAACGCTTGACACGACCAAAACACGACCACGACTGACACCACAAATTACGGAAATTCCGTAATCTGTGACTGACACGACGGACCGCAAGAATTCCTATGGACAACACTTCCCCATAGGCAATCCGCATGGACCAATCAAAACTCTATTTTAGTTGCGCCTGCGTGGTGTGCAATGTAATTTTAGGTTACGTTGAGGATCAATTTGGATACTGAGGTCCAGTTTGGTTGAATTAGATCATGTTCCCTTCTTTTATGGCTTAAAAATGAAAAAGAAGGAAACATATGGTCTAACCTAACCAAACTAACCCTGCTATCCAAGTTGAATACTTGGGACTACTATATCGCCTTAGCATTGATTCAAATATACCGCCTTGGCCAGGATAGTTCTGATTGGTTCATGCGGATTGCCTATTGGGTGTTGTGGATAGGAATTCTTGGTCGCATCACTTAATAAGGTCAATTATTGTATGGAATATGGATAGATGCTGTGTATTCGTTATTAAAATTTGATTTTATGATGAATATAATTTCAGGTTTCTAAAGTGAATAGTGCGAAATACATAATTTTCTGTGCTAGTTCATAGTGCGAAATGTTACGTACTTTAAGTTGGTCGTCGGAAAAAGGTTTATAATCTATATATTTCCATATGGCATCCGTGGAATGCAAGGTATTTTCTAGCTCGCGCAAGTCTTTCGAAGACTTCTGAGGGTTGTGCTCGTAAAGGTACACCCTTTTGACGGAAACAATTTTTTTATTATTACAAGGTGCCATTACAACTGCTATTTTTTGGAAGATACTTCTTAGAGCTGCTTTACAGTTCGCAATTTTTATTGCATTTAATAAATTGCACGAGTTTTCTATCAATGAATAAGGCTACTCAGCTGTCAGATAGCGTCTAATTTACTTTTATGAAAGATAATATATAGTGAACATAACTGATGCAGTATAATATAATTAATATAATATTATTACAATAGAGTATTATAGCTATTATGTAGGTATATAGGTACCTTTTATTGCGATATCAAATATTCATGCCAGGAATATATTTAAACACTGCCATAAGAAGAGGCTCCTTCCTTAAAATTATTATATTGTGGTAGATCCTATTATTGTGATTACAAATTTCTTTATTTTTTAAATGCTTCATTAACAGCGGCATGCACATTTTGGTGATTTTATCAATTTTGTAATGAAACTTTTGTTGTACTAAGTAGTATAGTAAAGATTTTCTATTAGTTATTACCTATCTGACTGTGAGGCCGGCGGCTCTTGCTCTCTAAGAATATAGAGGCCGATTCGGATACATGCGTGCCAATGCAGGGTTGTTGAAGTACACGGGTGGTTTAGACGCCTTTTACCTACATATTTATCACGAGAACATATTTTATTTGGTTCTGTAATAATTTTGTCAATGTTGAAGTAATGCTATTTGAGTTTTTCAAATAATCCCGATGTATTTTTCACTCAGATACATCTGGGCATAAAAGAGACAGTGACAAATACATCTGGATTATTTGACGAACTCAAATAATATGTTCTTGTAATAGAAACGCTCAAACCATCCGTGCTTCAAAAACTCTGCATGGGCACGCATGTATTTGAATCGGCCTTAAGGGCAGAGTTCGTAGACTAGTGGATCCACCGGTGAATAAAACTCTAGGTCTATTTTCGACCTAGAAACTGTTTAAAAATTAGGCAGCCAGCACACTGAGCAACCATGGCCGACCGTCCGCGACCGTCCAACTACGACCAAAATTTCCAACACGTGTATTCTTATCGAACAACTCACACTGAATGATAGTCCTCGGCTGATTTTCAAAGGCCATGTTTGAATCTCCAATTAGTTGAAAATTTTGGTCGATCAGTGTGAGCCTGAAAGTCCTGGTGGGTCAATGTGTTGTCTAGCTCACTCTCAGTTTCCGACTCAAAATAGAAGAAGAATACAACATACAACATCTCTTCTTAACCTATTAAATTAACGTCACACTCTGTACGTCACACGTCGGCACATCACGTCATTGTAATGGGTTTGTTGTAAATACGTATCATACTTCTAGGGGATAAAAAGAAAGAAAAGAGAGTTTTGAATCAAAGTTCAACAAAAATTAAAACTATTGCAAAAATGTACAAAAATTCCATTTTGTTATGTATGCTATTTCTTATAGGCACGAGTACATTGTCCGCTCATGAACATTCTCATGACGGCCACGAACATTTCCATGAAGATCATCACAGTGATTCTCATGAATCACCCACTTTCAAGTATTCTAAGGAAGCAAATGAAAATTCAAGACCACACTCACATCCTAGTGATAGTCCGGCCAAACAAAAGCAAGTTTTATTAACCACCCAAGAGTTATGGCTTCATGCAATGGGATCAACATTTCTGATTAGTGCTGCACCATTCTTAATTCTATTTTGTGTTCCCTTAGATAATACCGCCAGTAGTCAACCATTGTTGAAGATACTATTAGCTTTTGCATCAGGAGGATTGTTGGGTGATGCATTCCTTCACTTGATACCTCATGCAGCTATGGCTTTGAATGAGCACAGTCATTCCCATGCCCATACGCACAGTCATGAGTCCGGTGATCATGGACATGATATGTCCGTTGGACTCTGGGTGTTGGCAGGAATAGTAGTTTTTTTGGTGGTTGAAAAAGGTGTAAGAATTATCAAAGGCAGTTATGCACATTCCCATGAGAAACCTTCAAAGGAAAAGACTGATACCAAGAATGGCAAGAATGTCATAGTCAAGAAAAATGAAAATCAAGACGGCAAAGAAATAAAGGTTGCTGGATATTTGAATCTGGCTGCTGATTTCAGCCATAATTTTACTGATGGTTTGGCTATTGGTTCATCTTATTTGGCTGGAAATACTATTGGTAAATTTTTATACTTACCTTAAAACCATCATTTGTTTCATATTCAAAAATTCAACTTTGATACTTGTGTTCATGTTATGAGTATTCTATAAACTGAGAGATTGCATGAGTTGAAAAAATCAGAAACCATCAAATCTGAATGTAGGATTGAGAAAAGAATAATAACTTTTGTATAATTACCACTACGATTTTTTATTGTTATGACTGGTTTATGAAGCAAACTAGTTTATTATTATTTTCTTTATCCTACATTCAACATGAATTTCCACAAAATAAACAAGTTGTATCAAATTTAATCTCATCATCAATATGGCATCCAATATTTTCTTCAAATTTTTCGGGGCTGTATTTGTAGGAGCACACTCAGAGCTATAAAATTACAAACATCTGCTCTTATATTTATTTATATTCTAGGAATTGTAACAACTATAACTATCCTCCTCCATGAAGTGCCCCATGAGATTGGAGACTTTGCTATATTACTTCAGTCTGGTGTTTCTAGAAGAAATGCCATGCTTCTTCAACTCACTACTGCTCTTGGTGCTGTGGCAGGTGAGTTATGATTTTTAACTATAATGTTTTCTATCAAATGCAATGTAAATAAGACAAGCACCGTTGTATTTGAAGAAAAGCCATTGCATGCATTTGGCAACCTAAAGATTTTGATATTTAGCTAGCTAGAATAATACTACTCACAGATTCACATATGTCCTTTGTGAAACAAGTGGAAAGATTTTTTTTTTTCACAACTGCAGAAGATTCTAAATTGAACTATTGAAAAATATCCTTTTCTTAAATAATAATATCATATAATAATAATAATCTCTCATAGAATGTACCCAAAGGCATAGCCTGTGCGGGTAGAGGACGGCTATTATTATTTGTCGTGGCGCTCCGTGGCGACTTACTGAGTTTTGTTGGTGTATTCACTTTTCAGCTGTAGGAAAACCCACAGCACCACCCCGGGTGGTCGGCGCGAACTCCATGCAAGCACCAGACGTCGGGATTGACATCTAGACAACGTACATTGCCTATCGACTCCTATGAAATTGTGAAAATATTTCCCATTTTCCAGAATTCGAACCTGGCCAAATTCAAGCGGAAGTTTAGAAGGCCGGCAACTTACCGCCTCGCTTCCGAGCACCCTCCACATTATACTTTTTTCCCACTTCACAGATACTTATGCAGTTATAACAAAATACATTTTGTTGATAAAATATAAAACTAAATATTGTAATCAAGAGAAACAAGAGCTCATACCCAGAAGATTTGACTAACTTGACTTTGATAAAGGCAGTTCAAATAATATATTTTGCAACAAGTGCAGAAAAGTGGTAATGTCTCACGCGTTTGAAAAAGTTGCGGCACGAGCGCCAGTGAGTGAGAAATTGCATTTCTGCTCGTGTTAAACCAATACTTTTTCTGCAACACACTTTTTGCTAAAAATTATACTATACTATAAGACGGAATTAAATGTCAGTGACTCATTCTTAGTTTTATGGTGTCCAAGAGAAGCAAGGGTAGAGGGAGAAAATTTTAAGCCGCTCTCATTCGTGTTTTTTCTGAACTAGTGACTGACGTCACTGACTATTAATTCCGTCTTATAGTATTTATTTCCAAACAAATATTTATTATAATAATTAATTACATATCTATAAGTTAATTATTAACTATTAGTTAATGGTAATAACTGAGAAACAAATTCCAAAAAAATCTCTCAAAAATTAATTCTTGGTATGATTAAGAAAAGTATTTATTTGTAGTTATATTTCACTGTAAAACTGAAACAATTTTGAATTAAAATTCTGGGAGAAATGTCATTTAAAAAATTACGGGACAAGAATATTTTACAAATATTTTATGCTTGACGTTTGTTGACATTCAAATGACATAATCGAATAGAGAACAACTGTTGTGGGTGCCAGAATGCAACAAAATGCCAAAAACTGAAAAAGCTAACGGCTTTCTTAGACAGGGATTATCATTCACTCCATTTTGAGGCTCTGAATCAGTAATGAGGTTACTGAGAATATATGTCCTGAAGAAACCATGAGTGGAAAACCGAATCATTACAAAGTCACAGAAAAATGTTTAGCTAGCTCTCAGCACTACAGGTCTACACAATGGCATAATAAACAAATTGGGAAAGCAGGCTTAAAAATTCCATTTTATCAAAATTATTTGTTAAGGATGGCTTATAATTCAATTGTTTTTCCCAAATTTGTAACTGGCGTTCTTATATAAAGGAGGCATTTCCTTCACCATTATTACTATCATGATTGAGTAGCATTATTTTACTTTGGCAAAATAAGAATGGACATGAAAAAAAAGTTTTATATTTGAAGTAAAAGTTGGTGTGGCTCAAAAAATGTTGGACCACTCGGTCAGTCGTCAGTCTTCTTGCCCACACTAGCATACACTCTCACTCCTAATGATAATAATATTCAAACCCTTGGGATGAAATTAAAGTTGTGGAAAAAAGTAATCATGGAAAAAAATAATATGTTTAAAAAAATATTGATATTCTTGTTTCAGGAACTGCTCTATCTCTCCTTGCACAAAATAGTTCTGGAGCCATGGCAGCATCTTGGATCCTGCCTTTCACAGCTGGAGGATTTATTTACATAGCACTCGTATCTGTGATTCCTGAACTGCTGGATGAAGAAAAACCCAGTGTAGTTCAGACATTTTTGCAAGTATCTGCTATGTTAGCAGGAGTAGGAATGATGGTGATAATTGCTGAATATGAATGAATTTTCTAATTAAATAGACTGAAATATAGACCCTTCTTATTATATTTATTTATTTGTCAAGAAAAATGGTTCACTGGACTCCTTATATATTAGTAAGAAATCATGAAGCATTGTATACATTTTAAGAAAATGTTGATTCCTAACTTATATATGTATATTTTGGTGAGTGGATGAACTGTTGTAATACCCATCCAATATTATTTTTGTAAATTACGATACTTATAAATTTGAGACATAAGCTCATTACAAATTTTCACATAGTTTTGAGTTTTGACCATGCTTTGGGATTTCAAAAGTTTTCATTAAAAGTTCAACAGAAGTTTTTATTTCTTCATAACTAATAATCAATCATGATAAATTGTTATATTTAATGAAATTATAAAAGAGAGGCAATCTGCTATGTATAATAAAAACAAGATTATTAATTTTTTATTTACTAGTAATGTCTTACAACCCATGTTCACTCACGAGTAACAACCATCAACAAATTCATTTTTTGAAAAACTTCTCGGATTTTCTCTATCTTCAAAAGCACAGATCATTTGAATAGAGATTTCTAATGGCTTTGGACACCCTAATAAAAAGAGACGAAAGTTCTTAATTTTTCCGTCCTTGTTGCCAGGGAATGTACTCTGTGATTGGTTACTATAAGGTCGGGGAGTATAAATGTCATTTTCAACTGTAGCTGTCATGTCATTCAAACTCCCCGCTATTATGGTAACCAATCACAGAGCGCGCCACTGGCAACAAAGATGGAAAAATTAAGAACTTTCGTCTCTTTTTATTTGGGTGTCCAAAGCCATTAGAAATCTCTATTCAATAAAATCTGTGAATTACTAAAGGAATGATTTGAAACTGATACAAAAATATAATAAAGGGAATTTTTGCTAAAACATTATTGACATTAAACATTATGACTGTGAGTCCCACAATAATAATAAACTTTAATCATTTGAATATATTCCAAAATACACATATTTATACATAAGAATGGACAATAATATGTAAGAATCATAATATACAGTGCGGCTTTTAACAGTCCCCCCCTGTTAACTTTTGAACGGTTTAACATAGAGACTCAAAAAAATACCGTTTGGAGGGTTTCACCGACACTACTTTTTGAAATAAAACACATTGTGATTGCTCGAGAGATAGCGCGGGGGGCACATCAACTAAAAAAATTAAATGGCCTGGGGGGGCCATGTGTCACATCGATGAAATCTAAAAATTTTTAGAATTCAGTTCCATCCAAAAAAAAATGTCTGTCTTTGTTGTGTATTGAATACTTTTGTCAGTGAAAGTTTGATTTGAAAAGAAATGCTTTTTTTTCCAAAACTATTTATTCCGTAACTATGTATAATAATCTCCGTTTCTATCTATGTATACAAAGCAATCTTTTTATTATTCAGTCTATTTTTTTATGAAACGTATCTAACACTCCTTATAAAGAATAAAAATACTTGAAATATCAAACATCAATGTGGTATAGTTGGAAATCATTCAGAAGGCTTCCTTCGATCTCGCCTCAATCTAGATGAGGTGGTAGCTTCTAACTGCTCTTGGACAGAAGTTTCGGGAAAATCTGCATTAGGTTCCACGATAGGCATAGTTTCAGGTTTTTGCAGTATGGTGTGCATCGGGATTTCCAATTTGAATTGTTTCATTTTCAAAAGGTATGAAATAGTAAAGAATATCCTCATCTGAATCTGTATTTCTAACTGTATTATTTCCAATCGATCGTATTTGGTTGATGTCTTTACCAACATCGTCCATCATCAGTTGATACTGAATAATATAATTTCCCTAATCTTTTATCTACCTTGCCAAAAAATCATTTTTGTTTATCAATATAATTTCGACATTCTACCCTTTCTCCCCTCTGTAACTCTCTGCATTTCAATGAAGAGTCAACCTTGGTGTATTTACGGAATTTGGTAAAATTAGATTCGTTTGTTGATGAATTCGGAATTATACGATATTGTAGTAATACCTTTTGTAAAGCTATATGTATATCAAAACTAGGGTTGTTGATGTTTTATAGACTTCAATGACTTTTTTAAAGTTTGAACAAAACGTTCCGCTTGACCATTTGTAGATGGACAGTACGGTACTATGAATTTGGAAGTAACAGTAGCTGAAGCGGTTACATTTTTGACAATATGGACCTCAGGCCACTTTGTAAATGAATCCACTAAAATAAAAAAATTGTAATCCATAAAGGATGCAGAATCTGCATGAACCCTCTGGAATGGTTCACTTGTAGGTTCCCAAATATGAGGTTCTACTTTTGGTGGATTGTTTCTTACCTCATTACAATGAGCACAATTTTTAACTAATTGTTCAATATCCGAATCAATTCCAGGGCACCAACAGTACCCTCTAGCCAAACCTTTCATTTTAACCACATCAAAATGACCAGTGTGAAGTTCTGATAAAAGTTTGTATAAGTATTGTAATGTTTTTAGTATTGTTACGTTTTGCTAAATAATAGGCCGAGCACACTACTAAACTGTTTATTTTCTAACTTCACTATAAACAAACATACAACACTTCACTGACTTATAAAACACTTAGATCTATACAACAATACAACTAGCTAAATATTCCAAACACTTCTGCTTATTATCACTTTCTAATCTTAAATAATTCTCTTCATAAAAACTCTTCGCGATGCGACGGTTCGATTATCCCGAATATTCATTACCGGCAGTTATCTGCCTTTTTCTAGGAAACCATATCGACGATACGCATGCAAGTCTATCCAGCAGCGTAGCTAGGGGATTTTTATCAATCTTGTAACATTATCCCCCTCTCAATTTTAGACAATGTGTCGTTGTCTCCATTGTAACGTTTGAGTCTCTCTAGGTGAACGACCTTCATTTTCGCTCTCGGGCTGCGTTGAATTCTATAGACCACGTCGTTTATTCTTTTCACTATCGTATATGGTCCTTCCCAAAATGATGTTAATTTGGGAGAAAATCCTTTCTTACGACGAGGATTGTACAGCCACACTCGATCTCCTTCTTTGAATCCACCAGTATTGGTCTTAAGATCGTATCAAGCCTTCATTCTTTCACTAGTTATCTTCAACCTTTTTCTTGCAAATTCGTGGATCTCATTCAAGCTATCTCGCAGTTTTTCTGCATAATCCTGTACCTCTTTTTCTTCAGAACTTCATGATCCGAATACCAAGTCACAGGGCACCGAAGTGCTCTCCCAAAGATGATGCTGGCTGGAGTGAGCTTTGTGGAATCGTGCACAGAGGCCCTGTAAGCCCTCAAGAATAGTGGAAGATGTCGATCCCAGGTCTTTTGGTGCTCCTCTACTACTTTGGAAAGATGTTCTTCCATAGTCCTGTTAAACCTTTCAACCATGCCATCAGACTGTGGGTGGAGGGCCGTTGTTCTGGTCTTGCTAATTCCCATCAATTCACAAATTTCCTTGAATAAATTTGATTCAAAATTTCTTCCTTGATCGGAATTTAGCTCCATTGGGACTCCAAACCTTGAAAACATGTTATCGACCAGAGCTCTTGCAACTGTGGATGCTTCTTGATTAGGCAAGGCATAAGCTTCAACCCATTTGCTAAAGTAATCCATGGCAACGAGGATGTATTTGTTGCCATCATTCGTCATCGGAAACGGTCCTATTACATCGATGGCGATTTGTTCGAAGGAAGCACCTACATTGTATTGTTTCATCTCTACTCTCGATCTTGTCTTGGGACCTTCGCTTGCTTCACACTTAAGACATCTTCGGCACCATCTCTCTACATCTTCACGACATTGGACCCAGTAAAATCTCTGCCGTATTTTATCCAAGGTCTTATTCACTCCAAAAGGTCCACCTGATTTGCTGCCATGAATCTCCTCCAAAACATCACTTATTCTCGACCCAGGCACAACCAATTGAGAAATCACTTTTCTGCCGCCGGCCGATTCCCAAGCTCTCTTCAATAGACCATTTTCAACAATCAGGGAATCCCATTGTGCGCACAATGCCTTGAAACCTGGTGATCGTAAGGAGATTTCCTTCCAGGTGGGTCTTTCCGCTCCGCTTTCCTTCCATCGTAGAAAATCTGCAACGTTTGGATCACTTTCTTGGTCCTTCCTCATTTTCGCTGTGGTCCAATTGTCGTCAACCATAAATCTCACTTGGTTGATTCCTTTGCGACGTACAATTGGCTCACAATTATCCGTATCAGGTCTTCTGGACAAGATATCTGTGTTGTTGGGCAATTCAGTTGTTCTTAGCCTCTTAACTGGGATGGCCTCGGGGACTTCATCATTGCTAGTCGGCATGCGCCCTGGTATCAATTCGGTTGTTCTTACCCTCTTCACAGGTATGACCCTGGGGGCTATATCATCGCTAGCTGGCATCCTTGGGGCTCCATCTTTGCTAGCTGGCATGCGCCCCGAAATGTTGTCTGGTTCTAATTTTTCCTGCCGCCAATTCGAGGACTCGCTGGAAGACCTTGTCCACACAGGTGATAGCGAACGTGGAGGAATTCTTACCCTGCAGTCTCTAATAAGATGGCCCAATTTCCCACATCTACAGCAAGCCCTGTTCTTCTGGGTGCTCATTCCGCTTGTCAAAGATTTAATCTCTTGCAGAACCTTCTCGAAAGAACTAGTAGCTGCGCTTGATCGTTGATCGGGTTCTTCTATCGATACCGCTCGTACTTTCGGCCTCGAGGTGTTGAAGGCCGCCTCCACTTCTAAAGAACGTACCAAGGCATCGCTACTCCTCTTAAAGTGTGTCAATCGCTGAGTCTAGAATGAAGGCTTTCACGGCCGTAACAGTACCAAGTCTCTGTGACCTCGCATAATTACACCTTGCTGTAAACTGAACTCTGATAATGGTATTCATAATGTATTTCTATTTGTTAACTTTTTACCCGTTTGTAAACTAATCAAGAGTTCGTTCAAATTCGTATCATTTTTAGTAGCTTCTGCTATAATTTCACATGATACTGGTAAACTTTCAATAACTTGTATTTCAAAAGTATCAACTACATCTTTTAAATCGAATTCATATTCTTGTTTGATAGGTAGTCTAGAAAGGCAATCTACATTTGCATGCAGTTTCGTGTTTTTGTATCTTATATCGTAGTTGAATCCTTTCAAAAATAAAGCATAATGTTGCATTCGCATTGCACTGTAAACTGGTAAACTACTTGAAGCTGAGAAAATTGGAACTAAAGGTCTGCTATCTGAAATAAGTGTAAATTTATTTCCAAATAAATATTGATGAAATTTCTTCACTGCAAAAATTATAGCATAAGCTTCTTTGTCAATTTGGGAGTATTTTCTTTGTGTTTCTGAAAGTGTTTGTGAAGCGTACTGTATAACTTTTTCCGTACCATCCAACACTGTATGAACTTGCATCCGCAGCCACCAGCAATGGCAGTTTTGTATCAAAATGTACCAAAAAATCATCACTTTCAAAAATATCTTTAGCTCTAAGAAAAGCGTTCTCACATTCATTTGACCAATTGAATGAGACGTTTTTACATAAAAGCCTATTCAAAGGATAAAGTATCGAACTCAAGTTTTTTATACATCTTCCGTAATAATGATGCCTATGAAAGCTCTCAATTCGCCAATATTTGTAGGTCTTGGCATATTTATTTATGGCATCAATTTTCTGTTGAGATTTATGAATACCTTGTTTATCGATAACATAGCCGCAATAATTAATTTGATCTTTGAAAAACTCACTTTTTTCAATATTTACTGTAATATTGTACTGTTGTAACCTTTGAAACACATTTTCAAGTCTTTCTAAGTGTATTTCTTCTGTAGGCCCCGTAATTTTAATATCATCTAAGAAAATTGAAACACCTTGTATGTCTTGTAAAATGTTTTCAATTTCACGCTGCCAAATTTCTGGCGCAGATGCAATGCCATACAAAAGTCGGTTACAGCGAAATAAACCTTTATGTGTATTTACTGTAAGCAAGTGTCTGTGTTCAGGAATAACTTCCATTTGTAAATATGCCTGACGTAAATCTATTTTTGAAAAAGTTTGAACCCCAGCCATAGATGAGAAAAGTTCATCTGTTGATGGTAAAGGGTGATCATCGACTATGAGTTGGGGATTCACTGTAACACTGAATTCTCCACATAAACGTACTGTATTATTACTTTTTAGAATAGGAACAACTGGTGTTGCCCATTCTGATGAACTAACCTTTTCAAAAATACCTGCTTCTACTAAGTCTTCCAACTCTGTTTATCAACTGATGGAATCAATTTGAATGGTAAGGTACGAGCTTTCAAAAATACAGGTTCAGCATTAGATTTCAGATGTAATTTGGCTTGAATTCCTGTTATTTTTGATAACCGAGGTTCAAATATACTCTGATATTTATTTTTAAGAGCATTTAATTTATCATGTATGTCTAAACAAATGACATTCAATTCCCCAAGTTGCAAATGTAATTGATGTATCCATTCTCTACCTAGAAGTGGTTGTCTATCATTATTAGTTAAATAAAAATTTGAATCTTTCGTAATATCTTTGTATTTCACATTAACTGTCACGAAACCAAGAAGTGGAAGAGAAGCTTTGCAATAACTAATCAATTTCAAATCAGTACTGTTGATGGACGACAAAGGAAATAAGGACATATAATGGTTCTTACCCATCAAGGTAACAGCTGCACCACTGTCAACCTCGATCGGTTTTCCATTGATCTGTAAAGTAGCAAGAAATTTATTTCTATAATCCCGATGTTCCATCTGCAAAATCTCCTCTATCTGAACTTCTTCAACTTGATGAGTGGTTTGAGCCTTTTTCCGTAGACAAACCTTTTGCAAATGTCCCCAACTCCACATCCTCTGTAACATTTAAGATTTGAATTAATAATTTTATTTGTATTTTTATCATTTGAATGTGCAAACTGATTTCCTGATTATGTTCTGTATTTATTCTTCGACTTCGGCTAGCACCCATATGTAATTGATGGTTGCATGTAGATCTACCCGTATTTCGAACAGTCTGTAGCTGCTGCGCATCCTCTGACAATTCCATGCTGACAGCAATTTTGACAGCCTTGTCAAAATCAAGATCTGTAGTTTCCAGTAATCTGGATTGTATTCTTTTTCTGCGATTTCTAACGGAGCTGGAGAGTAGAATTGTTCGAGTTTTTCCACTATGTCTTCGAAATTCTTTGTATAATAAGGATCTTCTGGAGCTAGCTTGTTGAAACAAATATTTGGAACCCCCATGGGTTCACCAATCAACCCCATTTCTATTCAAATACGTTGACGATATTATTTGTGCAGTGCCGTCCGACAGTGTAGGAATAACATTAGACACGTTCAATTCATTCAACAGCCACTTGCAATTCACAGTTGAACAGGAAAAAGAGAACAGCGTCCCTTTCTTAGATACCAGATTAATAAGAACTGATGACAATCAGATAATTTTGGACTGGTACCAAAAAGAAACGGCATCCGGTAGGTTCATCAATTTCGCATCTAATCACCCCAAAAACCAAAAGTATAATACCGTCATTGCCATGAAAAACAGAATCACTCACATTTGCCATGAAACTCTTTTACAACAGAATCTAAACAAACTCTTTGATATCTTCACTATGATCGGTTACCCCAGGCACATCCTAAAAAAACTAATATACAACTCTAATTTCTATGACGGTCCCACTGAAGAATGCAACATACAGTTTAAGTACAAATCAATTCCTTTTGTTGACAAATTATCCTACCAAATTACTAATATTTTCAAGGAGTTCCCAAAGATAAAAATAGCTAAATACAATAACACAAAAATTTCAAATATTTTTTCAAAAGTCAAGGATAGAACTCCAATTTCGCTTAACAGTAACGTAATATACGAAATTTCGTGTGGTGCATGTGATGAGTGTTATGTGGGTCAGACTTCGCAATGGCTAAAACAAAGAATAGCTTTACACAAGAGCGATGCCCGGTTAGGCAAAAACTCGTGTGCAGCTGTTGATCACTCACAAAAAACCGGCTACCAATTTGACTACTCTAATGTCAAAATCCTGGAAAAAATTAATAATCAAAAAACTAGACTCTTCCTTGAGATGTACCATATAAACAAAAAACCCAACACAGTAAATTTCAAGACCGACACGAATCAGTTGAAAAACATACAGTAACATTTTAAACACAATTTAATTTTTGTTATTGGTAAACATGTGGTGTACCTATGACAGTTTCTAAGAATTTTTTTTATATATTTACTTTTTTTCATTTTAATGATAGGTACAAATCTCCTGTAGAAGAATACAATTTTCAAATAGATATCACTTATATCACTTCAAGTAACACAATAAGTTTTTTAGGAACCCTTGTAGATTCAAAATTATTTTGGTCAGACCAAATTGAACAAGTCAGTAAAAAACTTAACAAGACGTACTTTACAATTTTTTCTCTAAAAGCTTACCTCGAACAACACCACTTACTGAATGTATACTATGCATTGGGATATTCAGCAATTAGTTCAAACATAATATGTTGGGGAAGAGCAACAGAGAGTGAACAAGAATTTTCATACTACAAAAAAATCTTATTTTGGTCTCAAATACCAAGAATCTTGTAGAGAAAGTTTCACGAAATATGGGATCCTAACTTTAACAGGAATTTACCTACATAAGATTCTTGTACATGTTCATAAAAACATCGACATCTTCATGAAGTATTCAGATGTGCATACTTATATTATACGCGAAGCCATTCAAACATTTACAAAGAAAAAATTAACCATGTCATATAAGAAATCACCAAACTGTGCTGGTACACATTTATATAACTTACTGCCGAAAGACTTGAAAACTCTGCCTCTCAAAAAATTCAAATTAAAATTAAAAAATATTCTATCAAATATACTTTCTACACAATTACAGAATTTGAGAATTTTTTTAAAATTTCGCGAGGAATTTTTTAAAATTTCGTGATAACTATATAGTTTCGGATTATCTTAGGCTGTATGCAAAAGATTGTTTTAATGTGTTAACAAAAATTGTATTGTTTTTTATTGACAAACCTCACATTTGTAAAAATGGCAAATAAGGTAATAAATATATCTATCTATCTATCTATTTCTGGGCCATTCCACCGGTCTGAAGTTAGCAGCCCCTTCTCAGCAGCAATTTTGACGGAAACGCTCGACCATCAGTAGCGTCGGTGGCTGCTAGAATTCGAATTTCAAAGGGTCATTACGGAATTTAGAATCCTGACATACGAATAGAGGTCTGAGCATTTTTTCACATATGTATGTTATAGTTATCAAAAGTTGTTTTTTATATGCAACAAGTTAATACCTCATTTCAGACAGACTCTGGTGATTTTATTTCCGATTTTCTTTTACTCTTTTGACGAATTAACCCCCTAACCCCTCGCTAAGCAATTAATTTCTTCACATATATGATTGTCGAAGTTAGGACAAGTTGTGTTTTAGATGCATCAAGTTGATACCTCGTTTCAGACAGTCTCTAGCGATTTTATTTCCGATTTCTTTCACTCTTTTGGCAAAATGACCCCCTAACCCCTCGTTTCAGACAGACTCTAGTGATTCTATTTCCGAATTTTTGCACCTTTTCTACAAAATGACCCTGTTGACCCCATGCTAAGGAACTCATATGATTGATATCATTACGATATGTTTCCTATAATAATAGAGTTAATACCTCGTGTATGTTATTAATTTCTAGTTTCTTGCAAAATGGCTCCGATGAAATCATACCCGTATACCCGAGATACCTGGGCGACTGGTCTCTCCCGAAGTGAATCCCATAATCTTTTCGAGTTATTTCTGGTTAGATCTAATTGATTCGACTGATTAATTTTGTTGTTTCCTGTCTAAAACGTCCCGCTAGGAATTACACACCCATTTGTAAGAATTATCCACTTCAGATACGATGCTTAGACGTCTATTCGTATATTATAGGATATTGAATTCCACAATATAAAATTCGAATTCTAACAGCCACCGACGCCACTGATGGTTCGGGCGTTTCCGTCAAATTGGCTGATGAGAATGAGAAGTGGCTCCTAACTTCACAGCGGTGGCCATTCCCCGCTTATTTTGGTTTATATATTCAAGTTAAATTCGGGCGAGTCCTGACCACAAAAAATGTATTCTGTGATACTCTGTGAATACACTATGCCTTTATTTAATGATTTTTAGAATAACCACGTGTAGAGTTTTGAATGTAAAATATTTATTTGCTTCGATAACTGCATGACAGAAAAATGGACGGTACCTCAGAAACATTGAAGAACAAGTAACATGAGAAAATCATTAATGAGTTCTATGGAAACACCGTGCTCTCCTATTGAGGTTTGACCACTGATGATTGCGTATTGAAGAGAAGTGATTTTTAAAGGACTTGGATTCGCACAAGAAAAAAATACTTTCCAAAGTTTTTCTACAAGAATATACACAGCAATACTGCCTGTAACTACCTACCAAGTGATAATGAAAACTATCTATGTGTGTGTCTATCTACATAGTAGTTTCACGGTTTACCCGATCATCAGTGCAGACCTGGACACAACATGCAAACGATTTCCCGTGGTTTTGTCAACTGGCCCTACGACTACTCCAGTACCCACAAGAGAGCATAAACCACAGAAAGCACTCGGACTGGTACACAGAATTCGTTTGAAGCCAAAAAAACATCATCTCATAATGAAATAGTATATTTTTCAACAAAAGATGAAAATACCGTTCTCATGAACCAAAAAAACGTATTTTATCTCGAGTATGAAATGCTATCTTTTCTACGATAGATGTTGGTTATAACGTTCGTTTGCTGATTCAAGTGCCAAGTAGTGAGATCAAATTGTTTTTAATATATTCCCATTGTATGATAATGTTCATTTGCTTCATTTTCATCTCTAGAGTGAAAAACTATCACCTTCATGTAGGGTATCCGGTTGAAAAATGATCATTTTCATTCACAGTAAAAAAAATATTTATTATGCGAAAGACTCGATTATTTTCAATCAATTTTCATTTTGTGAGTTTATTGCCCTTCGTCAAATACACACATTTCCACATGAAAAATATTTGAATATTTTTCATGATGAAATGGAGTGATTCGTTTCCTTTCGAAAATCACCGGTAGTTATCTAACTAGACACATACAGCCAAATAATGAAGACCCAGCATTATATGACAGTATTCCAGAGGCTCTGGAGAAACTCCAGCTTCATCAAGGAGACACGATCATTGGAAGAAACTGCGAGGTAAGGTCTTGCTGTCTCGGGGATAGCTCATATGATTTTCTCTGCACATATCCTTTCAACATTCTCAAAATACGGTCCACATCATCGTGAACTTTTTATCGAGTTTCCATATTGAATCGTGCACCACTGCACCACATTCACTTAGAGGTAGGATAGAGTTGTTCCATAAAAATACATAATTATTGAGTATTTATTTTGATAGCAAGGCTAAACAAATATACTAGATATATTTTACATAAATAATACAAAGTGACAACACCCAAAACATTTCTAAATTGTAGGTTACATTTTGATAACACAATTTTGAACAAAAACTGACTAGATTTTAATTACAACCAGAACTATTTGCCTAGATTAAGTTTTATTTGGTCGAAACAATAATTTGCCTGTTCTATAGATTCGCTGTTTTCGTGTTTTCTACCTGAAATAAAAAATACATACATGGAATAAAGTGGACAACTGTTCAATAACATATAGACATACTAGACAGTATTCATCGGAGTTGCTTTTTCAAAATTCTAAATTATTAGATATTAGAAATCTATTCTACAAAACCGCGTTACTCTATTTGGTGAAAATAATTTGATAGACATGAATAAAACACACACTTATCCAACAAGATTTCGAGAAAATTCCAATGTAGTTCTTTCTAAGTCTCAGAAGTTCATTGAACAGCGAAGTTTCTTACACGTTGGACAGAAGTTGTACAATTATTTACCAATAAATTTAAAAAAAGAAATTCATATTAAAAATTTCAAAAACAAATTAACATATTGGTTAGACTTACCAAAGATTGAATAAAAACATACATGTACATCTTATTCTCGATTTGAAATTTTACCGAATAATTACAACTGGTATAAATATTCATACAAATTCTATATCTTTATAACTCAACGGAGCATATTTGTTGCAATATTATACAATTATTTTTTTAGTTTTTAACATTTTAGAAAGACGCAATTCTTTATAACGTCTAGAAACATAGTATAGCTGTAAATATTACTATTACTATTATTGTGTCGGTATATATATATATATATATATATATATATATATATATATATATATATATATAGGCGAGACCTCGCCTGTATACAATTTGTGATAACCTGGACTGCACTGATGAGGGACAACATTCCGAAACCGGTCTGTAGTTGGTTCTCCGTTTGAATCGGGTGAAGTCCTGCTGTTTGTTCAGAGAGCTCTTGCAAAGTTGTTCCTTCAAAGTAAGGATCTTTGCACATGTGTCTGACAGATATAATTCAATATCTGTCGTGGTATTAGCCAGAGAAGTAGTTGTTTTCTGTCGGACACATGCTATACATACTATACAAAGTTATAGTCACTTCCTAAAGGATTGTTATCGACTGTTTTACAGTCACTTGGACATTATTTGCTCCTTGAAACAAGTATTTTACATATATATATATATATATATATATATATATATATATATATATATATATATAAAAATGGATTTAACTTTCATGTTAGTGAGTGTGGATGTGTGTATGTAAGTGTATATAATAGGTTTGTGTAGATGTACATTGATATAGGTATGAATTTGAATGAAAAGAAAAACGAACAAAAATAATCCCATTCAAGTTGAACCAACTAGTCAACTCTTTTATCTGCATGTCAATTGACTACTGTTGTAGCATTCATACTAATTTTCGATTTATATAATTTTAAGCAATTTCAAGCATTTTCATATAAAATTTATTACCAAACATTTTTCCACTAGGTATTAAGTTGATAATATTTCAAAAAGACCAAAGTTCTCATTATGTCTAGGATCACAGTCTAGCTCTGGCTAAAGTGACCCTGAACATAACCCAATACTTATACGTAAAAAAACAGAAATTCCATTGGTCTTTTGAAATATCTGATATTTATCCAAACTTTATGTTTTATACCAATAACTTTATAATGAACGTGAATAAATATTATTATTATTATTACTCTATTTTTCCAGTATATAACACACAAAGATTCAACGCTCAATGCAGGTTATACATTATTTACCAATTCGAGAATAAAATTTATTAGTTAGGAGATGCAAAATAGTAAATGTGATTGAAGTTGGTTACAATTTGTTGAAAGTAGTAAAGAATGAATAGACCATATCGAATAAGAATTGTTTTGGCGACGAATACGGTAATTTAATATTGAATATATTGTAACGAAAATGCACTTAATTCTGTCTGAAGTTCTTTATTTCTACACTAAATACTTAGCAAATTTTTCTCAACTGAACAACTATGCAACAAAATTTACTCAAAGAAGACTCTCGTTTATTTATTTTAGCACGCCTTTGTTCTACTCGCGTCCAGATGGAGCAATCTAAAACCATTTAGAACTCTGGGGAATTGGAATGTGACCGTGGGTCAGGTCTGGCTTCAGGATCGTTACTTTATCCCATACTAGGAATGTGTCGATACCTGCAAGATTCTCCATATCTGCACCGAGAAGTTCGATAGAAGTAATACTCCACAGTCTTCATGTTCGGTCGCAGAGGTTGGTACAGTACACCAAAATCTTGACGCCCACTGTATCTGAATATAATTTCCAACATACTTCTTAAAATTCTCCAATATAGCCCGTCAATCCCAAAGGATAATTCTAGCATTGCCAGGTACACAAGATTCTGGTCCACCGTAGTATCCCTCAGTTTGGTGAGGCTCTTCCAGACATCTTCATAGGTTGATTTATCTCAAGAATGCTTCTTGGTACCTGGTTACCAAGTAGATATTTTTCTGGTCATTCTTCAATTGTAGCATCTCTCCAACTTCTGGGTTCTGTTTCCGAACTTCTTGGAGAATATCACAGCGACTCTGGACATTTGGAGATCTTCTGCCACACCTTGGAAAGGTTTCGTGGCTCCTCTGGTGTCACCCCATGTAGAACTTTCTGTGCGTTTGAGTACAAGGACATGAACGACTGGAAAGTTATCTCATGCTATGATGGTTTGAGGATGAAAACTTGGTGGTAATTTCCAGTGCAAGGTGGCAACCAATTGAATGGACAACCCTCGGGTGGCTTATGGATACGAGACGAAGTCATTTATCCTCTTCATAATTTTGTACGGAACTTCCCACGAGTTCCGCAACTTTGGTGATAGTCCACGGCGACGTTTAGGGTTGTACAGCCAAACCGGGTCACAAGCATGAACACCGAATCGACATATCGACATAGAGCATAGGCCAAGGCCCACTTGCTGAAGTAATATATGGAGGATCTTCGTCGTAACACCATCATAGATTTCACGGAGCACGTCCTTTCTACTGTTCCTGGGCACTACTGTCTGTCGAGTGTCGTCTCCAATACAAATGCGAATTCAGGTAGGGGCTATTGGACTGCACTTCCTTCCCCTCAGACTCAAGATTCCAACAAGATGCAGATGCGGACTCGCTGCTGGAAACCCTGAACGACGCAGGTGACGATATAGTAGATATAGCACAAGAAAAATAAAACATGATTAAAGATCGCATGCAGAAGGCTCTAAGATAGATGGTCTTCGGGGGCTGAACTTCAACTCCTACAAGGCAACCATAGTAACATTCAACCGAAGACGAAAAACAAAGGGCCTGGGACCTATACGACTTCGAGGGGAGGGCCAACAGATATCAACATCCTGTTAGACAGTCAAGCGGCACTTGAGAAAAGGTTCGGAAAATGCCCCAAACCAAGGGCAGATGCTAGGGGTACCGAAGTGTAAGAGACTAGATTGGCGACAAACCCAAAAACTACTGGGAAAGGATCAAAGTTATGTCTCTGTCTCTTCCATGAATTAAAAAATAATGTTATCTCATTTATTTTATGAAAAGTAGAATTCTTTGGTACAATACGAGAAAGAATATATCAAAGGACAGTGCCAGAAAAGAACAGCAGACCTGTTGGCGATGAACAGGAGCCAGCTGAGAACCGTTAAGGCGATCCTGATCGGATACAATGTACAGGTCTAAATGTCACCTGAGGCAACAGGCTGACAGATCTATATAGAGGTGGAGGTTTGAGTAATGATTTTGTGACTCCTTACCTCTCTATAAAAAATCAGAAACTCGGCAAAAAAAATTCTTGGCAGAACTTTGGCAAAATACCAAATAAATATAATGATAAATATAATAATAAATATAAATAAATTTATTCACACACATAATACATAATAAAAATGGTATAGATAAAAACACATTAAAGAAGACACTCACACTATATAAATACAGTAAGTTACAAGTACGAGTGACACCAAAACAAAAAACAAAAACACGTGTGAATAGCATATACTCGGTAAGTGTACTAACACTTGTTCCGAGAATAAAAAACATGCATAAAAAGAGAAAAACTTATCTAAATACAAATACTAAAGAGATAAAAGTAATTTGCTAGCTTGGATCATATTATCATTAAAGGATTAGGGAGGTTGAGAATAAAATCTAACCAGAGGGTATATGTTTCATAACACAATTTTACTGGTGAGTATAGCCGTACTATAAGTATAACTTGGGACACCTAAGATATTCAGAAGCTTTTTATATCTATGAATTCGTGAATAAGATTTCTGGGTTTCTCTAATATAAACGTTTTCAGTTTTTTTTTTTTAATACCATGTTCGATAAGTTCTTCAACTCTTGGGGTAAAGTACTGTATAGTTTCGGAGCCAAAAATTTAAACGATCTTTGACCAATAGATTTCGTCATGAAAGGGACGGAATTTAGTTTGTTTTGTCTTGTGTTGTAATCGTGGTTGTGCTTTTCCAGTTTTCTATTTTTGTGATAGGTAAGCACACATTTGAGGTAGAATTCTTGTCTCAATTACTTTCGATTCCGTATAGGTTAAATCTGTCGAGTAATCCCTTTTCTTGTGCATCATCATTTTGAGAAATCGTTTCTGGAGAATTTCTAGAGGGGTAATATGTGTTTTCAGTGATGAGCCCCAAGCCAAGATACCATATTTCAGGTGACTTTCCACAAATAGTGCGAGATCTATTACAACATAAACAAGTTGGATAGTATTTTAGAGCTGACGGGCTCTTTCGAGAATTTGATCATTTCCATTCATGTGTTCATAGCCACAATATAATGTGCTCTTTCCATAATGCCATATGAAACAGGTCGGTATTGCACTGCTCGATGGTGTAGAAAAAGAATAAGAAGTAGGGATGAAGGTGTGATTGGAATTCCCAAGCGAAGCACAAATTCCTTTTCTGTAATGATCAAAGTTGAAAATGAGAAAAAGGTCAATCAAGTTTATTGACAGACTGGTTATTGATATCAGGATTTGTACCTGTCTCATCTGTTTCATTGCAGGCAGCATTTGGCCAGTTTGGTATTAACCAAATTGAGTTTGTAGCCAGGACAGAACATGTGGATCTTATTGGTGAAGGAATTGAATTGTGGTCCTGTCCTTTAAGGGCCAGATTATCTGGTTTATGTGCATGCGGAGACCGCGGATATTGCAAAAATGTATCCTACATTTTTTAGTGCCCTAAAGTACCTCTCGCCCGAAATCCAGATAGAGATGTATTTTGCTTCTGGAGATTTTTACTCGAACTGACTTCAAGACCATTACCGTTATTAAAATAAGTCTTGGAAATTTCGAGGGGATAAAATAACACTCAATGTAGTAAAATTTGAACTAGTTGTGAATATTCTCTAGCACTGGTATTGAGAAGCAGACTAAGTCTACTGGCTATCCTCCATCACTTCCATAATGAAGTTCAGTGAAATCTTCATTTGGTTGGTGGGGACATCTTTTGTTGTGGAAGCTTGTATGTTTGTATATGTTGAGAGGTATCTGGTGATGATTAAGCAAACTAAAATCCTCCTGATCTAGGCGTATTCCTTTTTCCTGTATAATATTTTACACCACTTGATGAGCTTGCAGAGTGCCTCTTTTGCTGGGCCACATATGCTGCAATTCTACTGGATCGCGCATAGTTCTTTCTACATAAAATATGAACTCCATTGTCTTTTCTGTCCTCACTGGCTTTTATAAGAGATCTTATTCCTTCACAAACATTTGTGTGCATTTACCTCCCGATTTTTCAGTGTCACTATCACATATAAAACATAGAAATGAAAGAAATATATGTTTTTGGTAAATAAAGATACAAAGAGAACATAACTGGACTCATATCTTACTCCATACTATTGTGAAAAACTAAGTAAAATCCACGTCGTCTATACATCTGCTCAAAGACCTCTCTCTGAACACATCCCAAGCATAAAACCTTCCAGATCGAAATATCTGTCTACATCCACTTCTGAGAGCTGAATGAGTTGACTATATCATAAAATTACTACGTATGATGAACTCACATTTTACAAATTAAAGTCCTCAAGTACATTAACAAAAATGTTATATCCAAATACGTGAATATTTATAGCACTCAACCTCATGGTCTTATGCATTCAAAGAGAGAATAGACAAAAGGAAAAAGTGTCTGACTGAGAAAAAATTATTTATAGGTTACTATGATGTGCGTTTAGTTGAATATCAATATATTACCTAAATGCCAAGCTTCTTTGCATGATTTTTCAGCTTCTGACAAGACTCCTTTATGCAACAAAATTAGTCCAAGATTGGCATGTACCACTCCTAGATGGGATTTGTCAACAAGATATTTTCCAATGGATATAGCCTCTTTTAAATATTTTTCAGCATTGTCAATTTCTTCTGCCCGGAAACTTGTGATACCTAAATCATTCAATAACAAAACAACCTGTTCTTCTTTTCCTTCTGCCTGACTACAGACTCTGTGTGCTTCTCTTAGGAATTCTAAGGAGTTGGATACTTCTCCTTTATCTAATAAAAACTGCGCGTACCAATCGTTGATAATGCCATACAAAAGTTTTGCATCTGTACTTTCATTTTTCTGTTTTTCTATTTGTTCAAGACACCATTTATATCCAATTTCCGCCTTCTCAATATCAGCCTTGAGTTGACATATTCGAGCAAGTTTTAAGCTTATGTGAATAACCTGGAATAAAGATAAGTCAAGGCGTAGAATATAATGAATGTTTTAATGAAATGGATTTGTCTGAGAAGTTTGCTGGAGAGTGACAAAATAATATAATAATTTCGACTCCATCGATATACCATTTTATCCAATAATCTGACAAATAACTGTTTAAAAAACTGTTACTTCTGATACCATGACGAACATTGCTCGAGAAGGGGAGTAGCGACTAACATTGATGAAAAAGGAACCCAAAACTGGTCTGCAGGTGATCATCCCGACCAAGTCAAGCAGTAGCTTAAGGGCCTGTTACATAAAGCTTTCTGTTAACGTAAGATCAATAATGCCACAGTAATGAACATATTAAATATTTAATCGTTTATTAAATTCTTTATGCAACTGACTCATATCTTCTTTCATAAACACCACATCCCGTTAGTCTTGAAAGAGTTAAGAAACACTGTCTCTGTGGTATTACCCTGAACAACAACCTTTTTCTGGGCAATATTTACCTTAAATCCTACCTTTAAGGACTATTAGAGAAAAGGGTGTTTCTAAGATATGGTTTGAAAAAATTCACTTCAAATCAAGTTCCTATTGTAGTTGAAATGTCTTGCAGATTTTGAGGTTTTTAGTGAAGAAGCTGTCGTGGAAAAATTCAAATAAGTGATTATCAATGTTATATGAGATCAATGAACATTATTTCTGCAAGAAGTCCTATTTCTGATGGCTGTGATGGCTAACAGAAATATGAATCAAATGGGAAGGCAGATGAGAATGTGTCAATTTTCAATTTGCATGGTCTCATTGAAATAACAGAAATGAAGCTTGCAAGACAGTATCTCCAGCAACCCAAACAGCTCTTCAATAAAGTTGTTTCTGGTATCACACAATGATAATAATGATTTTATTCTTCATAACAGAATCGCCATGAAGGCTTTCTATTTTAAAATCATCGAATCGTAATTGGAAAGTACCAGAATATTCAGATTTGTGAGCATTTAGAGTTGTGATATAATAAGGTAGGGAAGAATGTTATGTATCTTTCTTTATACAGTGCATTCCATTTAAAACGAGCCACCCTGAATAACTGTTGGTAAAATGATTTTCAGGAAAAATGAAAAAACACGTCAACAAACAGGGGGAAACATTTTGACATATTCACATTTGATCTAACTTTCCCTATCGCACCCCAAGAGCATGTCACCATTTTCTATAGTAAATGTTCAATAACGTTTCCACCAACTTCCAAATAATGGTACAAACGAGCTTCCATTGCCGCCCTCACATGGTTGAGAATCTCGGGAGTTATTTCTCTGCAATGCCTCATGATTTTCTCTCTCAAATCTTCTAATGTTGTTGATTCTATCTTATAACTTCAAATGACCCCATAGAAAGAAATCTAAAGGAGTGAGATTGGAGACTTTGGTGGCCATTCTGTAGAACCTTTTCTGCAATCCAGCAAACAGGAAAATAAGGATAATGAGGTGCACCATCCTTCTGAAAAACTATTTTGTTTTAGAATAAATTCATATCCTCCTCAATTGCCCTACTGATGCACGGTATTATTCGATTCTCCAACATATCAAAATATTTCTCTCCAGTCAAATTATCATCGATAAAAAAAGGTCCTATGATGTGGTCACCTAAAATTCCTGCCCAAACATTCAGTTTTTGAGGTCGTTGGGTATGAACTTGACGGTATAAATGGGGATTCGTATCACTCCAATATCGACAATTTGGCCGATTCACCTCTCCATTCAAACTAAACTTACTTTCATCCGAAAAACAAATTTTATACAAGAAATTCTGATGTAAGTTTATCCGTTCAGTGAGACTTTCACAAAACTCGTTACATCTATCGAAATCATCTTCGTTCAATTCATGAACTAGTCCAATCTTATATGGATGAAATTTGTACTTATGAAGGATCCTGAACATATTTGTACGACTGAGTCCTGATTCTCGAGATAACTCAGTAAGAGATTGTGTATTTTCCATTAGTCCAACGTGCCCTAAAACTGCAATAGAAATAGCTTCATCGTTGACAATTCCTGAACGGTTATGCTTTTTATTGTTAACAGATCCAGTTTCCATACATTTTTTCAATAATACATACAGGCAGCAGCTCTAGCACTATTTCCATTCTGGTAGTACAAACTCACTATTTCAATCCGTTCTCGAAGCGTATAAACCATTGCTTCCCAAGATATCACAAAAACAGAAACACTTCACATCGAATTCAAACTTAACTAGGCAAAATAAGTATACTTCAAAAAAACACCTATGAAACCTAGATAACAGATTGTACAGAAGTTCATTCAGGGTGGCTCGTTTTTGACTCAAATAATTTTTAGCTTCCAAACTATGAGCTTCAGACCATAATGTATTCTACTTTGTTGAAATTTGCTCATCATGGAGCATCTGATAATGCGAAACAATATAGGGCGATCTATTTAAAAAAAATGGTGACATGCTCTGGGGGTGCGATAGGGAATGTAACATCAAATGTATACTGTTGTTGACATGGTTTTTTATTTTTCCTGAAAATCATTGTTCCAAAAGTTATTCAGGTTGGCTCGTTTTCTACTGAAATAATTTGTAGCTCCCGAACTATAAGCGTCAGACCATATGTATTACACTTTGTTGAAATTTGCTCATCATGGAGCATCTGATAATGCGAAACAATATATTTAAAAAAATGGTGACATGCTCTGAAGAAGTAACATCAAATGTATAATGTTGTTGACATGTTTTTTTATTTTTCCTGAAAATCATTGTTCGAAAAGTTATTCAGGCTGGCTCGTTTTCTACTCAAATAATTTATAGCCCCGAACTATAAGCGTCAGACTATATGTATTATACTTACTTTGTTGAAATCTGTTCATCATGGAGCATCTGATAATGTGAAACAATATAGAGTGATCCATTAAAAAAAAATGGTGACATGCTCTGGGGAGGCGATAGGGGAAGTAACATCAAATGTGAATGTCAAAATGTGCCCCCTGTATACTACTGTTGACGTGATTTTTTATTTTTCCTGATAATCATCGTACCAAAAGTTATTCAGAGTGACTCGTTTCAAATGGAATGAACTGTGTATGTATGATCTTGTCAGGTAGGACATAAAAGTTATGAGATGTCATATAGGTAAATGTTAATTCATATTTCAATGAATCTTTATCCTAACAAGTACGGAAGAGTACCTTTTCCGCATGCGACTGCCGTTACCCAAACGATGTAATGTGGAGTCCGGGTAAGCAGTCGAGTGCGGAAAAGTGCTGTTTTGTATGAGTAAGGATCAAGAATTTTTCAACAAGCGCGCTAAAAAATCTTGTGTAGTTCTCTTGAAGAAACTGTCGCGAACGGACAAAACTAACTAGAAAAATCTTCAACGCGGGAAAATTTGACGTATTCAACAAATCATTTTCAATAAGCAATAACAAAACTTTATCATTTTGGAGAAGGCAGAAGGGGGTTATTATGTAAAATTTATATTTCATGTTTTCTTTATAAATAAATGCTCAGAGGTCTGTAACAATAATAATATTAATAAATTGTTTATATTGATAAGGCTTTAAGAAGGCTTTACTTGTCTAGGATAGGTTAGACTCAACTGTACACAAGATAATTACAGTAATACTTATAATTGATATAAGAAAAAATATCAGTGAGAGCAACTTTCCAAAAAAAAATAGAATATAAATATATCTATCAGGATTTGTAACCATAAAAAAGGATGAAAGTGAAATATTCAGCTGTTTTATCCAGAGGTGAAACTGACATTGAGATGTGATCATTGGTTCAAAAGGTTATAGTCCTGTAGGGATATTGAGGTTTATGTATCTGTATTATTTTTCTGTCTTACTGGTGATAATGTTTAGCTAGTTTCAGGCCTGTGATGACAAAAAAAAATTGATGAAAAAAAAATCTGATTGAAAATGAAATACACACCTCAAGATTTTCTTGTTTCATGCCTTTGTTCCATAACATTTGTAATACACTTACGAATAATTTTTGAGCTTTATCTAACTCATGCTGATCAAAAGCTAAATTCGCCATCAAATCATAGCAATAAAGAATACCTTGTTCGTTCTGCTGTTGTTGAGCTAAACGCAGGGCCAGATGAAGAATTTGCTCAGCCTTTTCAAACTGCTCCCTTTGGGTACACAAAACGGCTCTTTTTAAAGTCATTATCAATTCAGATTCTTTGTTTTCATCTTCCTGTGTAAACCCAAGCCAAGTTAATAAACTCAAAGCTATTGCAATATCGGTAGGAATCTTGAGTAACCTCGAATTTATTTTGAATAAACCAGTTTTTTCCACAGTACCAGAATTCAAAACATACCTTGTGTAAATCACATTTCTTGTGATCAAAGGTGAATGAAGGTAATAGGTCGATGCGGACTTACGAATAAATCTAATGAATTTATTCATTCTTTCGACATAAATGTAATGAAATATATATTCTCTTAATTTTGATACATTTTACAAAAATTTGACAAATATAATATTAGGTTAAGATCAGTGCCGCTTTACAATTACCACAAGAAGTGGCTCCGAGTAAGTTCGGGTGACTCCTGAAGTGATTTGATACTACAAAAAATCATATTCCCCTTTTATAAAGTCAGGTGAAGTTCAGGTTCACTTCAGGGGTAACAAGAGCCGCTTTCCAATTGTCACATCGAGAGGCTCTATGTAATTCCGAATTCCAGGTACGTAATTTGACAAACCATGCTCCAATTGAAACTCGTTAACAAAGTCAGGTGGTGTTCACTTCAGGTTCACTTCAGATATAACAAGCTCTTCTGTTGGAGAACCCAGCGTAATTTGAATATTTTATATTTTGTCAAATGACTCAAATGTCATATGTCGAATTGAAATTACAAAATTACCAAGCAACTTTTTTTAAGGTTGTGATTTGTAAAGTACATTCGGTTAGTTTGCATTCTTGAATCAATTTAATAAAACTAATATGTCTGCTAGATACGATAGAGCTATTACTGTATTTTCACCCGATGGTCATCTTTTGCAAGTGGAGTATGCACAAGAAGCTGTCCGAAAAGGATCTACTGCAGTAAGTTGAACAATCCTAACCTTTCAAACAATGACTATTATTTTTGATAAAACTTACAATAATAATTTTTCTACAGGTTGGTGTCAGAGGAGCTAATTCTGTTGTACTTGGGGTTGAAAAGAAATCGGTAGCCAAGTTACAAGAAGAAAGAACAGTTAGAAAAATATGCCTTTTAGATGAACATGTAGTTATGGCTTTTGCTGGTCTCACTGCAGATGCAAGAATTTTAATAAATAGAGCTCAAATTGAATGCCAGAGTCACAAATTAACTGTTGAAGATCCAGTTACATTGGAGTATATAACACGTTATATAGCTTCACTAAAGCAAAAATATACCCAAAGTAATGGTAAAAGACCCTTTGGTATCTCTTGCCTTATTGGTGGTTTCGACTATGATGGCAAACCACATCTTTACCAGACTGAACCTTCAGGTATCTACTATGAATGGAAAGCAAATGCTACTGGTCGCTCAGCAAAAACAGTAAGAGAATTTTTGGAAAAGTTTTACAACTCCGAGGAAGTAGCTTCTGAAAAAGGAACTGTGAAACTAGCCATTCGAGCATTATTAGAAGTAGTTCAATCAGGACAAAAAAATTTAGAAATTGCTGTGATGCGGCACGGGGAACCTTTAGAAATGTTGGATGGAGAAACTATTGAAAAATATGTTATGGAGATAGAAAAGGAAAAAGAGGAAGAAGCTGAGAAAAAAAAAGCAAAGAAGTGAACGGGAGTTGAAGGCTATTATTATATTCCTTTATTTTTAATTAATTTGGATTACAGTTTTTTCTAATAAACTCCGCAATTCAATAATTTTTTAATTGGCCCATTTTTGGTTCTATCAACTTTGATGGTTTTCAAGTGCTAAATATCAGGTTTTTGTACTCAAATGGAAAACTGGGTTCTTATACTATCATAAGAACATAAGGAGATTGCATGCCGCTGTTTTTTCATTTAAACTTCCTGCTATTATGCTGCCCTACTAATCAAGAAGACTATATCTGTAGTTTTTATGTATTCGAGAAAATCGTTCCTATTTGGTTAGGGCAATTTTTGCATATCGGCCAATTTTCAATGACGACATTTATTCCTAGTAAGAATGATAACGACAAATCAAAACTGATCCTATAAACGCAATTTTCACAAATTTATTAGATACAACCTTCTTGATTAGCATGGCAGTACAGTATATTTGTACATGACTACTTATAGTGTCCAATTAAGGCCCTTTCAGATACATCCGTGCCCATGCAGGGTTTTTGAAGCACGGGCGGTTTAAACACCTACTCACGTTTCTATCACAAGAACATATTTTTTTTGGTCCTGTAATAATTTGATCAAAGCTGGGGTAATGCTATTTGAGTTTTTCAAATAATCCCAATGTATTTTTCATTGTATCTTTTATCTTATGCAGAATGGGAACACATGTATCTGAATTGGCCTTAAAGGCAGTGAAAAATACATTGGGATTATTTGAAAAACTCAAATATCATTACTCCAGCTTTGACCAAAGTATTACAGGAACAAAAAAATATGTTCTTGTGATAGAAACGTGAGTAAAAGGCATTTAAACCGCATGTCTGAATCGGCTTTTACAGATTACATCCTTTGCTAACAAGGATAGAAAAATTAAGAACTTTTGTCCCTTTTTTTTATCGGGGTCTACCGAACCAGTAGAAATATTAGGTTCATAAAAAAGTATTTTTTGGAAAAAAAGCAGTTGAAAAAAAAAGGCTTTCAACAAGACTACTATAAAAAGTTTGAAAATCTTCCAACTTATATGAAAAATGGTCAAGAATATGAAAAGGTTTGAGAAAGAAGCACCATTATTTCTCAAAATATCTAAAAATTATGAAAATTTAATGTATGGAGTATTATATAAAGTCACTGCTATCTGTTTCAATAATGAGTTTTCTTGCTTTTAAAATTTTTCTGTATCACAATAATAAACTTACTACTCATAAGTTATCAAGGTTTCTGGCAGTGGAACTTCTAGCTAGCATCAGACAGACGTTCGAGGCTCCGGTAAGGAATCTTTTTTCCCAAGTACATGGGTCTTTAGGTAGACACATGCCTTGTTGTAAATTAAGTGTGATGTGAGTTGCCTAGATGCCAATTCCGACGTCTGGTGCTAGCTTGAAGTGCGCACCGTTTTGTGCTGTAGGTTTTCCGGGTTTACCTACAGCTGAAAAGTGAATACACCACCAAAAACATCAGTAAGTCGCCCCGGAGCGCCACGGCAAATAATAATAATAGCCGTCCTCTACACTGTATGAGTGTTTATATTATTATTATTATCTTCTGCGCATGGTCTGCAACTATGAAAAGGCACGAATTTGACACTCTCTTGAAGAACTAGGTGACTCAAATACAAAATGGCATATAAAGCCAGTGCATGGGGTCTTCTTCAAGAACTCGTATGATAATTGTGCAATATTTTATAACTAATTGATAACTAGTTTCTAACACAACTCCCAATTTTATGACTCATGTAGTTTTGGAGATGAAGGGGTTGTACTAGCTTGAGCTGGCACAGCCCTCACATAATTTTTTTCCTGATGAATATATCAGGATGATTGAAATGCTTGAATTTATTAATTTTTTACTTCGGATTGATATAACAAAAAGTTTCAAAATTTCGCTTCTTAATTAAATTGCATACATATTGCAATTTGACTCCTTCATTTTCTAACTTTTGCAAAATTGAACATTGAGGGGAGACTGTGTGATCTTTCATAATGAGACCGAAATCTTAACTATATATCGCCATCATCTCTTCTATTTCATTTTGTAACTCTAGCACCATCATTGGAAATATGTCAAGGGTGTATTACTTTGAAAAATACAGTGTCTTTCAAATGTATCGGAACGGTCTCATATTTCAGAAGCGGCGCTGAGAAAATTTACGAAAATTTCTACAGGGTGGTTTTTGATGATGCCCGATTCAACGGTGATATCGATGTTGCCAAATCAACAGATTTTCAGATATTGAGGTCAACTCAATTTTTCAAACGGAACTCCCTATTTGTTTTTATGCAAATAATTCTGCGCCCCGTCATCACTTATGTCTCCAAATATCAGATTTTAAATTAATGTGGTTTTTGAAATACGTCAATATGGCATTTTTGTTCAAAAGTTTGGGAACGGACCAATATTTTCAATACGTGAAATTTTATACATGATGGTTTATGACGATGCCCGATTCAACAGGTAGTGATATCGGCAATGTTGCCAAAACACAAGTTTTTCAGATATTGCGAGTGACTCAATTTTTCCAAATGGAAAACCCTATTTATTTTCATTACAATTTATTCAGCGCTCAGTCGTTACATATGTCTCTCTAAATACCAGATTGTGAATTATTGTGATTTTTGAAATATGAGAACATGGTTCGTTAAAATGTCTAATATTTTCAAAAAACCCAGTCAACACTGGGCAAACATATCCACATCTCAGGGATGTCAATATCGTCAAAAATGGCCATTTAGATAATAATAATAATAATAATAATAATAATAATAATAATAATAATAATAATCGCATGAACTCATCATGCATTTGCTCAGATGCCTTGCGGTACCCGATCAAATAGTGAGATGCATTGAACAGCTGATGCCGCTCTGGAGGACTCGATTTACCATAACATCTGGTCAAGTCAGAGTCCAAACAGAGCAGGTTATCTTTAGAAGAGGCGTGTTTCAAGGAGACTCCCTCAGCCCTCTTCTCTTCTGCATCTCACTACTGCCATTGTCCGTTGCACTACGGAAAACCCGCGGATACAACTGCGGCACCCCCAGCAACCGGAGGCATAAGGTCACCCATCTGTTTTACATGGATGACCTTAAACTTTATGCCTCCGGAGAAAAGGACCTTCACCAGTCCTTAAGGGTGGTGCAAGAGTACACGCATGCTGTCGGAATGGAGTTTGGGATAGACAAATGTGCCACGGTTCATCTCAAAAGAGGACGATGCGAGGAATACGGAGAGGACGTTCAGCTCGTAGACGGAAGCATCCTACACCATCTGGATGCCGGAGAGACGTATACCTACCTAGGGGTGGAACAACGCCACACCCAAGAGGTAGCTACTGTCAAAAGCTCTCTCCGCGGCAAGTATCAGCACAAACTCCGACAGATCTGGTCTTCAGAACTGTCGGGGAAGAACAAAGTTGCTGCAACTAATATGATTGCCGTTCCGATTCTACTTTACTCCTTTGGAGTAATGAAATAGACTCAGGAAGAGCTGCGACAACTCGACGTAAAAACTCGCAAAATGATGCATCTTCATAGAAGCTTGCATCCTAAATCGTCTGTTCCACGGTTATACTTCCCCAGACAACGGGGAGGCCGTGGACTTTTGAGTTTGGAGTGTCTACATAACAGAATGGTACTGGATGGAGCCTGTAAAGTCATCAGGAGTTCAGATCCCCTTCTCTGCTTGGTATGTGATCATGAAAAGGCAGGGATTGGAGCATTTCTTTTCAAGGCAGCAACCCGTGCAGCCGATGAACTCGATCTCGTATTCGACACTGAACGGACAAACCCAAACTCTATCACCGAGTTGGAACCCGTTCAGCAAAAAGCCCACGTAAAAGCTGCGGAGTGTGAGAGGCTCCTGCAGCTACATAAGGATAAGCCGATGCATGGGGTCTTCTTCAAGAACATTGAAGACCTAGGCTTATCCAGAGACCTGACCTTCTCGTTTCTCAGGTCAAGTGGGCTGAAGTCGGAGACCGAGGGATTCATAATGGCCTGCCAGGATGGTGTCTTCAACACTCTCGTCTACCGCAGTCGCGTGATGGGTATAGAGGTCCCTGACACTAGATGCAGAGCGTGTCGTGGGGCAGCTGAGACCATAATGCATTTGCTGTCAGCTTGTCCAGCTTATGCGGTCTCAGCCTATATCCACAGACATAACGCGGCCCTACGAGTGTTGTACTACCATCTACGACACTCGTACGGTGTAGACGAGACACCAGTGTTGCCTTATGCTCCGGGGGATATTGAGTCCGTGGTGGTGAATGAGAAGTGCCGAATCTATTGGAACTATTCATTCCCCACCCTCAGGCAAATACAAGCCAATAAGCCTGATGTAGTACTCCTCGACCATCAAAGTAGGACGATTTTCGTCATTGAGTTTTCAGCTCCTGGCGAAACGAACATCGTCCGAAAAGAGGAGGAAAAACGGACTAAATATCGAGATCTTCTCTTTGAACTCCGCAGGCTTTTCCCAAACCATTCTGTCAAGATGGTGGTTCTGATAATAGGGGTCCTTGGTGGAATGATGGACACACTGCTCTCAAACCTAAAAATCATACCGGCTTGCCGTGACATGGCAGAAATCCTAGCCGGGCGAATGCAGAAGGCCGTAATTCTTGGTTCACTCCGCCTACTCAGGGCACATGATTCTCGGACCCAGTAATAACTTACCCCATGGACGTGGGGAGTGTTTACTGGGGTTAATGACACGCCAGCGCGCCCTCCGGAAGTGTCGGAGCTCCGGAGACAGGGCCTGACTGGGTAATTCCTAACGGAAAAAAAAAAAAAAAATAATAATAATCAAACAGCACTGTCTTGATAGGATACGAATGCTGGTGGCTGCAAAAAAGTCACTAGTGAGGCGGGCGAGAAGCATCGCGGAAAACATGAAGTTCCGCGATAAACCTTCTCGCCTATTCCAAGAGCCTCCACGTGTTGTGGAAAACCCGCCGGCGGCTGATCGGGTAGAAACCTTCTGGAAGGGTATTTACGAGTTTCCGCAACCACTCAACGTAGATACTCCAGCCCTAGCGCAGTTCGAAGCTTTCTGCAGGAGGCTTCGTCAGCCTGAGCTCAATGAACTGCGCAATCCGATAACCCCGGAAGAAGTTCGACGGGCCCTCAAAGGCTCGAAGAATTTTGCTGCTCCAGGTCCTGATGGCCTGAATAATTATTGGTGGAAAAAATTACCAAGTACCCACCACCATCTAGCAAGAGTTTTCAACTCGTGGCTAGATGGGGAGCAGCAGATTCCGGATTGGTTTGTCGAGGGGCGAACCGTGCTAATCCCCAAAAACGGAGATTTATCTGATCCGAAGAACTACAGACCGATAACATGCTTGAACGCATGTTATAAGATGTTTACACGCATCTTGTACATGCGAATACTCTCCGCAGTTGAGCCGGTGTATGAACGGATATATGAGCAAAGAGGGTCAAAAAAGGGGGTCGCTGGCTGCAAGGAGAACCTGCTGATCGACAGATGCATCACGCAGGACTCCGTGCAGTATAAGCGTAACCTTTCAATGGCCTGGATCGATTATCGCAAGGCATTTGATACAACATCGCATGAACTCATCATGCATTTGCTCAGATGCCTTGCGGTACCCGATCAAATAGTGAGATGCATAGAACAGCTGATGCCGCTCTGGAGGACTCGACTTACCATAACATCTGGACAAGTCAGAGTCCAAACAGAGCAGGTTATCTTTAGAAGAGGCGTGTTTCAAGGAGACTCCCTCAGCCCTCTTCTCTTCTGCATCTCACTACTGCCATTGTCCGTTGCACTACGGAAAACCCGCGGATACAACTGCGGCACCCCCAGCAACCGGAGGCATAAGGTCACCCATCTGTTTTACATGGATGACCTTAAACTTTATGCCTCCGGAGAAAAGGACCTTCACCAGTCCTTAAGGGTGGTGCAAGAGTACACGCATGCTGTCGGAATGGAGTTTGGGATAGACAAATGTGCCACGGTTCATCTCAAAAGAGGACGATGCGAGGAATACGGAGAGGACGTTCAGCTCGTAGACGGAAGCATCCTACACCATCTGGATGCCGGAGAGACGTATACCTACCTAGGGGTGGAACAACGCCACACCCAAGAGGTAGCTACTGTCAAAAGCTCTCTCCGCGGCAAGTATCAGCACAAACTCCGACAGATCTGGTCTTCAGAACTGTCGGGGAAGAACAAAGTTGCTGCAACTAATATGCTTGCCGTTCCGATTCTACTTTACTCCTTTGGAGTAATGAAATGGACTCAGGAAGAGCTGCGACAACTCGACGTAAAAACTCGCAAAATGATGCATCTTCATAGAAGCTTGCATCCTAAATCGTCTGTTCCACGGTTATACTTCCCCAGACAACGGGGAGGCCGTGGACTTTTGAGTTTGGAGTGTCTACATAACAGAATGGTACTGGATGGAGCCTGTAAAGTCATCAGGAGTTCAGATCCCCTTCTCTGCTTGGTATGTGATCATGAAAAGGCAGGGATTGGAGCATTTCTTTTCAAGGCAGCAACCCGTGCAGCCGATGAACTCGATCTCGTATTCGACACTGAACGGACAAACCCAAACTCTATCACCGAGTTGGAACCCGTTCAGCAAAAAGCCCACGTAAAAGCTGCGGAGTGTGAGAGGCTCCTGCTGCTACATAAGGATAAGCCGATGCATGGGGTCTTCTTCAAGAACATTGAAGACCTAGGCTTATCCAGAGACCTGACCTTCTCGTTTCTCAGGTCAAGTGGGCTGAAGTCGGAGACCGAGGGATTCATAATGGCCTGCCAGGATGGTGTCTTCAACACTCTCGTCTACCGCAGTCGCGTGATGGGTATAGAGGTCCCTGACACTAGATGCAGAGCGTGTCGTGGGGCAGCTGAGACCATAATGCATTTGCTGTCAGCTTGTCCAGCTTATGCGGTCTCAGCCTATATCCACAGACATAACGCGGCCCTACGAGTGTTGTACTACCATCTACGACACTCGTACGGTGTAGACGAGACACCAGTGTTGCCTTATGCTCCGGGTGATATTGAGTCCGTGGTGGTGAATGATAAGTGCCGAATCTATTGGAACTATTCATTCCCCACCCTCAGGCAAATACATGCCAATAAGCCTGATGTAGTACTCCTCGACCATCAAAGTAGGACGATTTTCGTCATTGAGTTTTCAGCTCCTGGCGAAACGAACATCGTCCGAAAAGAGGAAGAAAAACGGACTAAATATCGAGATCTTCTCTTTGAACTCCGCAGGCTTTACCCAAACCATTCTGTCAAGATGGTGGTTCTGATAATAGGGGTCCTTGGTGGAATGATGGACACACTGCTCTCAAACTTAAAAATCATACCGGCTTGCCGTGACATGGCAGAAATCCTAGCCGGGCGAATGCAGAAGGCCGTAATTCTTGGTTCACTCCGCCTACTCAGGGCACATGATTCTCGGACCCAGTAATCACTTACCCCATGGACGTGGGGAGTGTTTACTGGGGTTAATGACACACCAGCGCGCCCTCCGGAAGTGTCGGGGCTCCGGAGACAGGGCCTGACTGGGTAATTTCTAACGGAAAAAAAAAAATAATAATACTAATAATGATAATAATAATAATAATAATAATGATCTTGAAAAGGCAGGGATTGGAGCATTTCTTTTCAAGGCAGCAACCCGTGCAGCCGATGAACTCGATCTCGTATTCGACACTGAACGGACAATCCCAAACTCTATCACCGAGTTGGAACCCGTTCAGCAAAAAGCCCACGTAAAAGCTGCGGAGTGTGAGAGGCTCCTGCAGCTACATAAGGATAAGCCGATGCATGGGGTCTTCTTCAAGAACATTGAAGACCTAGGCTTATCCAGAGACCTGACCTTCTCGTTTCTCAGGTCAAGTGGGCTGAAGTCGGAGACCGAGGGATTCATAATGGCCTGCCAGGATGGTGTCTTCAACACTCTCGTCTACCGCAGTCGCGTGATGGGTATAGAGGTCCCTGACACTAGATGCAGAGCTTGTCGTGGGGCAGCTGAGACCATAATGCATTTGCTGTCAGCTTGTCCAGCTTATGCGGTCTCAGCCTATATCCACAGACATAACGCGGCCCTACGTGTGTTGTACTACCATCTACGACACTCGTACGGTGTAGACGAGACACCAGTGTTGCCTTATGCTCCGGGTGATATTGAGTCCGTGGTGGTGAATGAGAAGTGCCGAATCTATTGGAACTATTCATTCCCCACCCTCAGGCAAATACAAGCCAATAAGCCTGATGTAGTACTCCTCGACCATCAAAGTAGGACGATTTTCGTCATTGAGTTTTCAGCTCCTGGCGAAACGAACATCGTCCGAAAAGAGGAGGAAAAACGGACTAAATATCGAGATCTTCTCTTTGAACTCCGCAGGCTTTACCCAAACCATTCTGTCAAGATGGTGGTTCTGATAATAGGGGTCCTTGGTGGAATGATGGACACACTACTCTCAAACCTAAAAATCATACTGGCTTGCCGTGACATGGCAGAAATCCTAGCCGGGCGAATGCAGAAGGCCGTAATTCTTGGTTCACTCCGCCTACTCAGGGCACATGATTCTCGGACCCAGTAATCACTTACCCCATGGACGTGGGGAGTGTTTACTGGGGTTAATGACACGCCAGCGCGCCCTCCGGAAGTGTCGGAGCTCCGGAGACAGGGCCTGACTGGGTAATTCCTAACGGAAAAAAAAAAAAAAATAATAATGATCTTAAAAATCATACCGGGTTGCCGTGACATGGCAGAAATCCTAGCCGGGCGAATGCAGAAGGCCATAATTCTTGGTTCACTCCGCCTACTCAGGGCACATGATTCTCGGACCCAGTAATTACTCACCCCATGGACGTGGGGAGTGTTTACTGGGGTTAATGACACGCCAGCGCGCCCTCCGGAAGTGTCGGAGCTCCGGAGACAGGGCCTGACTGGGTAATTCCTAACGAAAAAAAAAAAAAAAAAAAAAAAAATAATAATAATAATAATATTAATGATAATAATAATGGCCGGAAGAATGCAGAAGGCCGTAATTCTTGGTTCACTCCGCCTTCTCAGGGCACATGACTCTCGGAACCAGTAATCACTCACCCCACGGACGTGGGGAGTGTTCACTTGGGTTAATGATACACCATCGCGCCCTCCGGATGTGTATGTTCCATTCCATGTAGGTACATTACAATTTATTCCTATTTATATTATTCGCGTATGACCTGACATCTACCACTCCATAACTTATTACTAAAATTGGTTTATGAACGCTGTTACTGTCGTTCAAAAAGGTGATGTTTAATTTTTCTTTCATATGCATGAATTGATAGGGATAGGTTTGGTATATTCAGGAAACTTCCACACCGAGCAATTTGGTATCGAAATGACTTTTTAAACAGTTCTTTTCTATGCTGAGGAAAAAGTTATTTTATCATACAAATATTCGGGTTTCCTGGTTTTCAAAATTTTGTAAAAAAACATAAAGTATGCAACTGTCGCCTACTAAACATGTTCAACCAGCTCATTTCTTTGATTTTTAATGATATGGATATTCTTTCACGCCTTCCCTGCTAACATTTTTACATCTCATGTATGTACCAAGTACGTCAAAATCTGACTGCGACCTCTTATTTAAACCCCCGTAGATGGACCAGAGACCTCGCCAAGCGGTGAATTTGTCATACCCATGCTAAAATCGGATAGAGGTCTCCTGTACATCATGAAGTGAGATCGCCGGGATTTAGCTTTTTATAAATCCAGGGTACATCCTAGAAAGATTTTCCATAGAGGTCAAGAACCAATATACCCGTTACATGCTGATGGGAGGTACCAAGAAAATGCGCTATATGCATACTTTTTCATTGAATGCTTTCTTTCATTAGTGAAACAAGTGCCCAGTATCATCACCAAAAGATTTCCAAAAGATACATGAAATAAATGAGCACTTCTTCTCACCAATGAAATATCCTGAAAAGTAAATAAAAAACGAATCTTGTTGGAATAAATATATAATCTAGCCATAAGAACGAACAAGATCATCGAAAAACGAATATTGAACATTCCACAAAAAAAAAAACACTTTATGAAAATTAAAAATTACTTGCGATAAAAACTAGGTACATCAAAAAGTAATTCAGTCTTATTGGACCATAATTAACAAATTCTAACGGCTTCAAAAATATTTCCATAAAAACAAAAAACACTTTCTAAAGACTTTAAAAAGGAGTTAATGAATACATATTCATTTATTTTACCTGTTCAACCTTTAATGCTTGGTATGGCGAAGCCATTCTGAAGCAGTTCTTTGAACCTCCCTTTGTGTAATATGATGCTCCCTCATCACAACACCTGGAAGAAACAAGTTTTGGTTTGCACTGGCAATAAAAGTGTATTGCAGAAATCAATTGAAGTGTGTGTACTCACCTTTCACAACTCTGGGGTGAGATCTCTATTCTTTGCTTGTTTTGGCGAAATCTCAACCAGGAACATGAGATATTGTCTCTCTGTCTGTCGTTGGACAGAAACTTTCTTTAATTATGGACTTAAGTAATTCAACAAAAACAAAATATAATTTAGTATACACATCATGCATGCATGTGTAGTAGGATGGTCGGGAATACACAATCAAAACCCCTTTCAACAATAAATCACTATATTGAACACTTCACAACTCTTACTTCTACAAGTTTCAGTTAAACAATGAATCTTATTCCCGCTATTCATATTACAATACTAGTCACCGGGTGACACATCAGCATAGACGGGTACTGCACGGCCATCCTGACCTGTTGTTGTCCTCAACAGCAACCATAGTGAACGTCATCTGTAAGTAAATAGAGCCTACTCAAGAATAATTCTATTTTTTGCTCATTTGTTTCCTCAGAGGCTCATTTGCGCCATCGGAGGGCTCATATGTGCCATCAGAGGGCTCATTTGTGCCATCATAGGGCTCATTTGTGCCATCATAGGGCTCATTTGTGCCATCAGAGGGCTCATTTGTGCCATCAAAGGGCTCATTTGTGTTGGAAATGTACGCCGAATCCTCAACATCCTGGCTATCTATGGTTTCCATGAGAACGTGTAGTTGATTATATAATTGTTTAATTGTAATTCTGAAAGTTTATGTCAGATTATAAATATTATATTTCAAAGTAAAGTTCTGTTCAAACTGCCTATTCATTCCATAAAATACATAATCTAATAGGTTATGGGCCCAGATCATGCATGAATAAGGCAGTGCTCTAGTTAATTGTTGGAGCAGTTGTGGTAAAAATATGGAGTCTTTGGATACAAAATTTGGTTTTTCCAAGCTGAATAATAGCAATTATCAACCCTGGAAGTTTAAGATGAAGATGATGTTGATAATAGAAGGGTCCAGGAAAGTTATTACTGAAACAGAACCTGATTCTACTGCAGAGAAAGTAAAATGGAATGATTTGGACATGAAAGCTCAAAGTACAATTTCGCTTTCAGTGGGAAATAACCAGATCATCCATATATGAAATGCCAAGTCTGCGAAAGAGATGTGGGATAATATGCAGAAAGTCCACGAAAGAGCCAACCTGAGTAACAAGTTATATCTTCTTCGTAAACTCTATCACACCAAACTAGAAAATGGTCAATCGATGTCTGAATATATCATGAATACCCTCGAAATGGTGGAATTGCTAAGAGGAATCGGCGAAGACATAAAGGATTTTCATGTAGCTGCTCTACTTCTTGGAGGACTACCAGACAAATATGATACTCTAGTCACAGCTCTTGATGCCCGTCCCGACGATGAGTTAACGCTTGAATATGTCAAAGGCAAATTAGTTGACGAATACAACCGAAGAACTGGAGATTCTGAGTCAGATGAGACTGCACTCAGAACCTCTCGCAGTCAACATAGAAAATATGTTTCTAATTAGAATGTTTTTTCTGTAAGAAATTGGGCCATGCGAAGAAAGACTGTTATTTCTTCAAGAAAAGTGAAAAGAAGCAAGTGAGAAACGATAGTAAAACCTCAAGATATTGCAATGTTGCTAAAACAACAGTTGAAAACAAATTGAAAGAATACTGCTTTAGTGGAAATCACAAAGATCAATGCGACGAAAATACGAATTGGTTCATAGATTCAGGTGCTTCGAGTCATATGACTTCTAATGCCAATTTCGTCGTCAGTTTGGAACATTATAGCGATACGGTTACAGTTGCGAATGGAGAACAAATGATTTGTGCCGGCAAACGTGAAGGAATCCTGTATTGCAAAGTACCAGGAAGAACTGAGACAGTCCGTATCAAAGATGTATTATATGTGCCTGATTTGCATTCCAGTTTACTCTCTGTTAAGCGTCTGACAGAAAAATGTTTCAATGTCAGTTTCGAAAATGATATGTGTTCGATAAAATGTGAAAATGAAACCATTGCAGTGAGTAGAATTGAAAACGGACTATATAAGTTAGTATTAGAATCGCCAAGGGTCAATATCTCTGTCGAAAAACATATTGACTGTATCCATGTTTGGCATCGAAGATTAGGCCATAGAAAGAAATCCAGAAGACATCAAGAAACTTGTTAAAATGGGGTTAGCAGATGGAATTAAACTGAGTAGTTGTCAAGAATACTTGGAATGTGTCAGTTGTGTAAAAGGAAAACTGACGAAGAAACCATTTCCAAAACATTGTCGAAAGCAATCGAATAAATGTCTTGATCTCATTCATTCAGACGTATGTGGTCCCATGAAAACTGAAACACCTGGAAAGAAACGATACTTTTTCAGTTTTATTGATGATTTCTCCCGATTCTGTACCATTTATTTGCTGCACAACAAAAGCGAAGTTGCAGAAAAATTGGAAGACTACATAGCTGCTGTGAAAAATAAATTCGAAAAATCGCCCAAAGCATTCAGATTTGACAATGGTGGGGAATTTTCTTCTGAAAAAGTAGATCACAACTTGAGGAAGAATGGTATATCATCACAGAGGACTGCACCCTACTCACCTGAACAGAATGGTATTGCAGAACAGAAAAATCGGACACTATTTGAGTCGGCAAGATGCATGCTAATTGACGCTGACCTTCCGAACACATATTGGGGTGAAGCGATAAACACTGCTAATTATTTTCAAAATCGACTTCCAAGTAAAGCTATAAACACAACGCCATTTGAAATTTGGGAAGAAGAGAAGGCTAAGTTAGATCACGTAAGAAGCTTCGGATGTACTGCATATACTTACATTCCAAAAGAGAAGAGAAGCAAATTAGATGAAAGAGCTGAAGGAGGAGTTCTAGTGGGATACACTGAGAATTATGGATGTTACAGAATAAAATCACAATCAGCAGAACTGTGAAGTTTATTGAAAATCAGCATTTTACCAGCTATAGAACCAAACACACCGAAAATACTTCAGTGGAAGAGAATGCAGAAGTAAATTTCAAAATAGCAGAAATGGTAGAAAGTGAAGTAGAAGAAAATTCTCGCAGTTCTGAATGTGAAATGGAAGACAGTACTTCGTTGAATGAAATCCAAGTTGTGAGGAGATCGGCTAGAAATAATAAAGGGGTACCTGCAGAGAAATTGTCCTATATTGCAACGTCAACATGTTTCAATGAACCAGAATCGTGGAGTGACTTGATGAAATTCCCAGAAATCGAAAACCAGAAATGGATGAAGGCGATGGAAAATGAGTTAGACTCATTTAGAGAAAAGAAAGTATGGTCTCTGACAACTCTTCCAGAAAATAAGAAATCGGTTGATTCTAAATGGGTTTTCAAAATCAATACAGATGCAGAAAGCAATATAACAAAATATAAAGCCAGGTTAGTTGCAAAAGGTTTCACGCAAAAGTACGGAGAAGATTATGATAGCATTTTTTCCCCTTTATTGAAACAAAGTACTCTTCGCATTTTGTTGACAATTGCTGCTGTCAACAAATTGAGTGTCATGCATTACGACGTGAAAACTGCTTTCTTGAACGGAAAATTGAATGAAGAGCTTTATATGTCTCAACCAGAAGGTTTCGTGGATCAAGATAGATCTCATATGGTTTACAGGCTACACAAATCTGTTTATGGTTTGAAACAAGCTTCAAGAGCATGGAACATCGCATTAACAGAGGTTCTACAGAATTTTGGATTCACACAAAGTGAAAACGACCAATGCCTATTCCGTAAAATTGAAGATGGGGATTTCATCTATCTACTGATATATTTTGACGATTTCATCATCTGTCACAAACAAAAATCCATCATAAAGAAACTTGGAGACGAACAGATATTTCGATATTGTGGATTTGGGTGACATAACTTATTTCCTGGGAATATGAATTCAACGGACTGAAGATGGTAGTTTTCTACTTGATCAAGGGAAAAAGATTGTTCAACTAGTTCAAGAATTCAGTTTGGAGGATGCTGCCCCTGTTTCCATCCCAATGAATACTGATTACCCAAAGTTGCCAGATAATGATGAATATCTTTCCGACAATGAAAAATATAGGAAGGCAGTGGGGGTTTTTCTCTATTTATCCACGATATCACGTCGGGACATAGCTACTGGTGTTGGTTATTTGACGAGAAGTAAGCAATCCACGTCAGGTTGATTGGAATGCTGTGGAAAGGATACGATATCTCAAAGGAACGAGTTATTTCAAATTGAAAATAATTTCCGGTGTGACTATTATTTTGAATGGATACGTGGACTCAGACTGGGCAGGAGATATGTCAGATCGAAAGTCAATGAGCGGTTTTGTGTTGTTCCTTGGGACAAATCCTGTTTACTGGTGTAGCAAGAAACAAGCATGCGTTTATTTATCATCGACGGAAGCCGAGTACATAGCTGCCGCTCATGCGAGTCAAGAGATTATTTGGACAAGACGTATCATCGTTGACTTTGGACTAGAATGTAATGATGCAACTTGTCTTTACTAGGATAATAAGGGTTGTATCAAACTGGCCACAACCGAAAAGGTCAGTTGTAGAAGCAAACACATAGATGTCAAATACCACCATTTACGACATTTGGTGACAACGAATGTCATCAAATTTGAATATTGTGAAACTCATCAGATGATTGCAGATGGGTTGACGAAGGCTTTGCCGAAACAGAAATTTCAAGAGTTCAGAAGTTCTTTGGGTATGGTTGAGGAATGATTCGTCGAGTGGGGGTGTTGCAAATGTACGCCGAATCCTCAACATCCTGGCTATCTATGGTTTCCCTGAGAACGTGTAGTTGATTATACAGGGTTATGATAAAGTAATGCACAAAATTCATAAAACGTACAACGATCACTTTTGAAAAAAATGCAAAAACACGTCAAACTGTTCTTTTTATTCCGCATATTTTGACATAAGTTAAAAAAATAACACCTCAAAGTTGTCAAAGTTATGACGTCATCAACAAATTTTTTTAATGGGAAGCTAAGATTTTTATCACATTATGTGATAGAGCTTGGGTTTGTACACAAGGGAAAAATAGTTGCAGTAGGGCTCACATAAGAAAAAAACGAGAAAATGAATAAAAACGAAATAAACGTAAGTTTCATAATAACTTTTCAATTAACTAAACAGTCCATTAAACCAAAACTATTTCTTATAGGAATTGTTCAAACTGTGTCCCGTTTACTAACTGACATAGGCCAAGATGATGGTAGACCGCATTTATAGAGTTTTCGATCATCTGCGGAGTTATACGAGTCATTTCGTGTCTAATTCTTTCCATTAAGTCTTCTAAATTGTCTGGCCGGTTAATGTAGACCCGACTTTTCAAATGTCCCCACAGAAAAAAAATCAAGGGGGGTTAAATCAGGTGACCTAGGTGGCCACTCCATTGGTCCACGTCTTCCAATCCACCGTCCTTCAAACTGCCATCTTGTTGGAACCAAATACTGGTATCCAAGTTGTCCCCATTATTTGGATCCGGAAATGCCGCAAGTAGGTCCGGAAGCACTGCCATACGAAGATGTTCCAAATATCGTTCAGCTGTTAAATTCCCGCGAAAGTAATAAGGACCAATAAATCTTCCCCGGACGATTCCTACCCAAACATTAATTTTTTAACTTTTGGAGGTTGCCGTTTCTTATTAAATGAATTATCTTGTTTAATTCTATTGTCCTCCAGTCGTTTTGCTGCCCTTGCTCTAATAGCGGTCACGTCAACATATCTCTCGATTTCATCATGTATATCGTGGTCCATTTTCAAGGTGAATCCAAATATCAATTCAGCAGGCGTCTGTTGTGTGACGTGATGATTTGTACTGTTAATGCCTTGTTGTACTATGCTTACTTTTGTGTCCCAATTGTTGCCTTCTGTGTCTGCTCCTGTCGTAGACAAAGCATCAAGCACAGTCCTGTTTGTTCTTTCCACTTGCCCATTTCCTCGGGGTAAACCTACAGCTATAGTGTATAATCTAATACCTTTTTGCTCCAAAAATGCCTTGAAATCAGTGGATATCAATCCTTTTCCTGCATCAGCTATTAGTCTCTTCGGGTTTCCAAACATAGTGAAAACTTCATTCAATACTTCCACAACACACTTTGTTGTTGTATTGGGAACAGCTTTAAGAATGGTGAATTTGGAAAAACCGTCCACGATAACCAGCAAATACTTATTTCCCCTGGGGGTTTCTATGAAAGGGCCCAAATGGTCAATATGTATAGTATAGTATTGGTCTGACATACTTCGGCAGTGAGTACAAGCACCCTGGCTTTTTTCCACTGTTTTCTTTATGATATAGACAGTGTAAGCATGCCCCAATTCATATTGTATAAAGCTGTCATACCACGTTTTCGCTGTACCTTTTAATTTATTTGTTACCTGATACACTATGAAGCTGTCTGACCAACCATATAAATTAAAGATATGTTGAATAATTTCCAACCAATCAGACACTTCCATGTGTGTTGGGTCGAATTCTGGAATTAAACTAGACAACACAGTACCTGAGTTTGGCTGGACATTGCCGACTTGAGGCACAATGTTGGCTCTGCTAGAATGACGTGTAGATTCCTTCCTATTTTTTTTATGTCCATTTGAGTTCTTAGTTCTTTGTTGGTGTCGTTGTCTTTCTCCACTGGTACTTGCCGAGCTTTTTCTGCTTGACGAGCTACTGCTGCTTGACGTTGAATGTCGACTCTTCGATTTTCTTGAGGACTTTGGCATTGTGCGGCACTTTCACACTACTTTCTACACACTGCTCACCACTTCTGATGTAGTAGGATGGTCGGGAATATACAATCAAAACCCCTTTCAACAATAAATCACTATATTGAACACTTCACAACTCTTACTTCTACAAGTTACAGTTAAACAATGAATCTTATTCCCACTATTCACATTACAATACTAGTCACCGGGTGACACATCAGCATAGGCGGGTACTGCACATGTTTGGAGTACCGATAAAATGATAACATTTAACAGAAACCGATAATTAGACTCACCTTTCTATAAAAATTAAACATTAACGAAATCAGTAACAGCACATAAACAATAAATATTGATTGGCAAAGCGATGCATGAGCTGTCAAGTCAAATGTCAAAACGCCAAACAACAAAATATCTAGCATTTCCTTTTCATTCACTCATTCATTCATAAGTAGCCATATAATCAGCCCTATACTGTATCATTTCCGTTAAAAATAACGTCACCGTTATTCGCCATTTCCGTTATTTTGCTATGCTTGGTAATAGCAAAATAACGAAAATGGCGAATAACGGTGACGTTATTTTTAACGGAAGTGATACAGCATAGGGCTGAATATCATATATCGTATCTCGTTATATTGGTTGCGAAGGATCGAAGAGGAAACCTAATTGGGACTTATTCAATGTGAAGAGGTAAGTTCAACACACATTTAAAAAGAAAGTTATTTTCTGTTGGTTTAAATTTTAATGACTCGCAAAGAACACAAAAAATATGGAATTTTATATATCGTGGAGAGTATAATGTATCGTTCATATCCTATAGGTACATTGTTATCTGTAGAGCATATATTTGTATTGGTACATACACAGCATGTATTCAATGTTACGTCTCATGTACATTATAGCATGACATTGTTAACACAAATGAAAATGAAAAGTCTGTTCAATAGATGTAAAATGAGTACATCTGTAGTACGTACTCAAGGTTACATCTCGTATCCAACTTTACATCCTTGGTACATCGCATACATGTAAAATGAGTACATCTGTAGTACATACTCAAGGTTACATCTCGTATCCAACTTTACATCCTAGGTACATCGCATAGATGTAAATGAGTACATCTGTAGTACGTACTCGAGGTTACATCTCGTATCCAACTTTACATCCTTGGTACATCGCATGATGTAAAATGAGTACATCTGTAGTACATACTCAAGGTTACATCTCGTATCCAACTTTACATCCTAGGTACATCGCATAGATGTAAATGAGTACATCTGTAGTACGTACTCGAGGTTACATCTCGTATCCAACTTTACATCCTAGGTACATCGCATAGATGTAAATGAGTACATCTGTAGTACGTACTCAAGGTTACATCTCGTATCCAACTTTTCATCCTTGGTACATTGCATAGATGTAAAATGAGTACATCTGTAGTACATACTCAAGGTTACATCTCGTATCCAACTTTACATCCTAGGTACATCGCATAGATGTAAATGAGTACATCTGTAGTACGTACTCAAGGTTACATCTCGTATCCAACTTTTCATCCTTGGTACATTGCATAGATGTAAAATGAGTACATCTGTAGTACATACTCAAGGTTACATCTCGTATCCAACTTTACATCCTAGGTACATCGCATAGATGTAAATGAGTACATCTGTAGTACGTACTCGAGGTTACATCTCGTATCCAACTTTACATCCTTGGTACATTGCATAGATGTAAATGAGTACATCTGTAGTACGTATTCAAGGTTACATCTCGTATCCAACTTTTCATCCTTGGTACATTGCATAGATGTAAAATGAGTACATCTGTAGTACATACTCAAGGTTACATCTCGTATCCAACTTTACATCCTAGGTACATCGCATAGATGTAAATGAGTACATCTATAGTACGTACTCAAGGTTACATCTCGTATCCAACTTTACATCCTAGGTACATCGCATAGATGTAAATGAGTACATCTGTAGTACGTACTCGAGGTTACATCTCGTATCCAACTTTACATCCTTGGTACATCGCATGATGTAAAATGAGTACATCTGTAGTACATACTCAAGGTTACATCTCGTATCCAACTTTACATCCTAGGTACATCGCATAGATGTAAATGAGTACATCTGTAGTACGTACTCGAGGTTACATCTCGTATCCAACTTTACATCCTTGGTACATTGCATAGATGTAAATGAGTACATCTGTAGTACGTACTCAAGGTTACATCTCGTATCCAACTTTTCATCCTTGGTACATTGCATAGATGTAAAATGAGTACATCTGTAGTACATACTCAAGGTTACATCTCGTATCCAACTTTACATCCTAGGTACATCGCATAGATGTAAATGAGTACATCTGTATTACGTACTCAAGGTTACATCTCGTATCCAACTTTTCATCCTTGGTACATTGCATAGATGTAAAATGAGTACATCTGTAGTACATACTCAAGGTTACATCTCGTATCCAACTTTACATCCTAGGTACATCGCATAGATGTAAATGAGTACATCTGTAGTACGTACTCAAGGTTACATCTCGTATCCAACTTTACATCCTTGGTACATCGCATGATGTGAAATGAGTACATATGTAGTACATACTCAAGGTTGCATCTCGTATCCAACTTTACATCCTAGGTACAATGCATAGATGTAAATGAGTACATCTGTAGTACGTACTCAAGGTTACATCTCGTATCCAACTTTACATCTTTGGTACATCGCATAGATGTAAAATGAGTACATCTGTAGTACATACTCAAGGTTACATCTCGTATCCAACTTTACATCCTAGGTACATCGCATAGATGTAAAATGAGTACATCTGTAGTACGTACTCGAGGTTACATCTCGTAGACATCGATATCATATCATTGTTAGCAGGGATTCTTATACCGTACACAAGAACTCTGAGTTTTTTGAATATGACAAGAGTCCATATTATCAAAACACGGAGAATATATGATGTCACAGTGGTTGAAGTGAGAAAGGACCAAAGAATCACACAATATGTTTTTCATATTCCTACTCAGATAATTTCTTTGATTATATATCAGTTTCAATGAACTATATGCTCTCCTAATCTTTTTCGTGATGTGCCTTTTGAATCTTAGTTTTGTATCAAGAATGAGTCCTAAGATTTTACACTCATTATGAAACTCAATGAGCTCGTTCCGTATATATAACTTAAGAGCATTTTCTACTTGAGAGTGTATGTTTTCGTTTCCAAATATAATAGCACATGACTTTGTAGAATTAATAATAAGCTCATAATTATTCGACAGCTGCTGCAGAATTCTGAGGTCCTCATTAATCAAATGGTTAGTCTGAATCAGATCGGTAATATTAAATGAGTAGTATAATTGGGTATCATCTGCATAAAGGTGATATTTGCAATATGATAAGTATGAATAAAAGTTAGAAGTATATAGTAAATACAATAATGGACCCAAAATACTACCCTGCGGAACGCCCTGCTGTATAGGAAGACTGTTAATTGGAATGCTTAACATTCAGTTGGATTTGTTGAAATCTTTGAGATAATTAAGGAGTAGGATTGTAGATGTCCTTGTGATATCATATGGTTGACATTCTTGAGATATTACACCGCGACACCCTTTAGATATCAAAATCAATAATAGCCGGATATAGATGTCTCTGCGATGTCATATTGTTGTCTTTACTCCGATATCACACTGCGACATCCCTGTGATATCTAAATTACTAATAGCAGGATTTAGATGTCTCTGCGATGTCAAATTGTTACTTGCCATAGACGTCATACTGAGACATCAATATCTGTACTTAGATATCTCTGCTAATATATTTTCATTGAGTTATCTCAAGATCAGTTGATAATAGGATTTTTACATACATTCACTTGACTGCCGACCACAAGAACGCCATCTGTCCTCCACCACGGTCGAAAGGCGAATCCTCAATTTGTGTTAAATGTTTATTTTGAAGTACCGCGGTGAGTTGGTAAGAAGTTGGCAACACTGATCGTAGGCAATGTTGGCCAACCTAAAAGCGGGAGGCGACCACGTGACCGGCTGTTACCGTATCGTATAACCATATTTAGTTCTAGTTCTTTGTTCTTTGTATTGATGCATTGATCGAAGATCGAAGCTTTGTTGCTCTGAATGCTTTGTATACCGTTCATGTTATAATATTTCCAACTGAAGCTGACACATTTGCGAATTAGAGTGTCCATAAACTGAAAGTGAAAAGTGACTATCGTTGTTTATCAACAAAGTGAGCTGTTCAATGGTGCCAAATTATACTAAGTATTCCATTACTATCTGGATTATTTCATGTCCCATTACTATCGGGCATTGTAGCTTTCAGTGGTCTCATATTGTTTCATATTTCCAGATGTGGCGATGAGCCTTCAAGGAAAGAACGAAAAAATGTGGAAGCAGCCTGTTTCAATTGGTTCAGGCATGCCAAACAAAGGATCGACAGGAAAAGGGACCAAAGCAATTGACTTTTAGTTTTTTAATTAATTTATTTTTATTTTTTACTTTGTTAATTTTTAATTTTGTTGTTAATGTATGTTATGTATTTTTTTCATATTGAAAATATATTTTCTTTTTCTATTTGTTGTTTCTATCTGGAATATCGCATAGACGTTGACGTCTCTTAAATATAACAGTGAAAAAATCGCTGCTATGTCGCTATGTTATATCCCTGATAAGTTATTAGAAGGCATCTTTGCGACGTCTCAGAACTACACCGCAAAGACGCCTCAGAACTACATCGCATAGACGTCGCCAGCATGCATTATGAGTGTGACAAAAGTGAGTCGCTAGGACGTCTGCGCGATGTAACCATGTGAGTCGCAGGTCACGAAGTGACATCGCAGCAATATCTTAGAGATGTATCTGTGTTGGCTGGGAAGGGACTAAAGTGAATGTTTTAATCCCACACGTGATGTTTATTGCCTGAGGGCTCGTAGAGCCCGATTCAGTATTATTACTATTATTTTATTGCCTGCATCTAGAACACTATATGAATAATAACAATAATAATAATATGAATTCATTTTCTGATTACAGTGGTTATTGAACTTGAAAATTATACAAGTTAGCTTGAATCCTGTCTTGATAAATGCAGGGGACTGTGATGCTTGGTTCACTTTGTCTGCTCATGATTGGCCCAAAATTATTGAACTTAATTAACCAATTGATTTATGGATGTGTGGAGTAGTTGTTGTCGTGTAAATGTACGAGACCATTGGGGAGAGAGCCTAAAGTTTTAAGGGAATCTATAGATATTATAATAATTTCTTCAAAGTATTGTCATGTATGAACTGACTTGATTTGAGGTATTTTGACATATAATATAAGTACTGTCATAAAGTCATGTACGTTCGTTCATTAATAAAACTATCATAAAAGTATTCTTATTCATATACTTCTTCGAAAAGTCTTAGCCCGAACAACATTAAACGAAACGATACATATAAATTCATTACATGGTGACAGCTAAAAAGTGCGTCGAAGTTAAAATTGGAAGGAATACGATATGGCACAATCACGTCTCCCATCACAAATGTGTTTCAAGGGCAATGTTGCTAGCAACTGGAAGTTGTGGAAGCAAAAATTCAATTTTTACTTATTGGCTAGTGGGAAAAACACTGCAGAAGATGAGGTGAAGGTAGCAGTATTATTGAATTTGCTGGGTGACGAAGTAATAAATACCATGGAGTTCGCAAATGAAGATGAAAATAAATTGGAAAAAGTTTTGGATAAGTTTGTCATTTATTGCAATCCCATCAAAAACTCGGTATACGTACACTTTAAATGCTTCAAGCGTGATCAGCTACCTGGTGAAAGTTTTGGCCAATTTCTTACTTCACTGAAACAATTGTGCAATACTTGTGAATTCAAAGAAAGGGATGTGATGATTATGGACAGAATCGTGCTTGGTATTTCTGACAAACGTATGCAGGAAAAGTTGCTGCAGGAAAACGCTTTCACACTGGAAAAAGCTACGGATATATGTCGTGCTCTTGAGAGTAGCGCCCAGATGTAAAGAGAAATATTGAACACTGATTCTATTCTTGTGAATGTTATTTCAAAAAGTGGTGAATTTTTTCGGAAATCAAAAGGAAAATTTAATTGTAAACATACTCATCAAAACTATGAGAACTACCATGCTTCTACGTCGAAGGGCAACGCATTCATAGTCAGAAAGGAGAAGGTAACTGTACTTCTTGTGGTTCGCAACATGAACGTGGAAAATGTCCTGCAATCAACAGATACTGGAGTCGCTGCAAGCGAACATTTTGTAAATAGGAATTTTTGCATGATGTTATAATAATAATAGTCGAATGATTCGTGTGAGGAAAATTCTCAAGATCCAGATTCGAGAGAAATTGTTCGGACAATAACACATAAATCTAACTTTTTGACGAGTTTTAATACAAAAACTGTTGTTAGTTCAGTCGAATGGTTCGAAAAATTGATCATAGTTGGTGTTGATTTGAAACTAAAAGTTGATATAGGTAGCCAGGTGACCATTTTGAATCTAACTGATTTCGAGTGCCTGAACATCGAGAGAAATGTTTTGACTACACCAACGCTTTCTTATTCTGGTCATACCAAAAATGTTCTTGGACAAATTACCTTAGACTGTATGTATGAAAATATACGAAAATACTTACCTTTTTATGTGTTGAACTCTGAGATATCTTCATCTATTTTGGTACTAAATGGTGCTAGGACTCTAAGAATTTTGAATTCCAGTGATGTGCAAGAAATTTCACCAGATGATCTGAATTGTGAAAATTCACAATCTGTTGAGGACACTCTCAAGAAATATAGTCACGTTTTTAATGGAATAGGAAAAATTTCAAAGACTTAAAAGATCAGCTTACAAGAAAATGCTGTACCATGTGTGTGTCCTGCTAGAAAAATCCCAATAGCGTTGAAAGCCAAAGTTAAAGAAAAGCTGGATCAAATGGTTGAGGAAAATATAGGTACTGATTCCTGTGACACAGCCTACGGATTGGGTTCATTCAGTAGTGATTGCACCAAAAGCTAATAATAGTCATATTCGAGTTTGTATGGACCATCGAGAACTAAACAAGTATGCGAAGCGTGAAATTTTCCAAATACCAACACAAGACTGTCTTTTTGCTGAACTTGCTGGAGCTAAATATTTTTCTATTTTGGATGCATCATCTGCATTCTTACAGGTACCTCTTGATTATGAGAGCTCACTTTTATGCACTATATCGACTCCTTTTGGGCGATACCGCTACTTACGCTGACCGTATGGACTTTCTTCAGCGCCAGAGGTGTTCCAAAAATATATGTTCGAAATAATTGATGGATTACCAGGTGTCCTAGCCTACTTTGATGATATATTGATATATGGGTTTACACTGGAGTCGCACAATCATAATCTGAAGAGGGTTCTAGACAGAATTTCGAAATCTGGACTCACTCTGAACTTAAAGAAATCGAAATTTGCTTTGACTCAGGTAAATTTTTTGGGGCATGTGATAAGTAATCAGGGGATATCAGCTGATGAAAATAAAAAGAAGACTATCACTGATATGAAACCTCCCACTGATAGACAAGCTTTGCAGCGTTTCCTTAGCATGATAGTATACCTATCAAAATGTATACCAAATTTATCAACAGAAACAAATACTTTGAGAAAACTTTTAGCTAAAACTGCAGATTGGCAATGGTCTTCTAATGAACAGAGAGTTTTTGATAAGTTGAAAAAACTTGTAACTTCAGCTCCAGTTTTAAGATACTTCAACCCTAATGAAGAGGTGATATTGTCAGTTGATGCGAGCCCATATGGAATTGGGGCTGTGATTCTTCAGAATGGACAACCTGTTGAGTATGGTTCAGCTTCGTTAACGCCAACGCAGCAAAGGTATAATCACTCAGAGAAAGAACTATTAGCTTTTGTCTATGGCTGTGAACATTTTCACTTTATTTATATGGAAGGAGATTTAGGCTTCAAACCGATCACCGACCATTGTTAGGATTACTCAAGAAACCAATCGATGATATGTCACCGCGTGTTCAGCGCTATGAGACTTTTGAGGTATCAATTCCTATTAGAATATGTTCCTGGAAAGCAACAACAAATCTCAGACACACTGAGTAGGGAACCCTGCAGTGACATTCAAAAATGATGTATTTTTGCATAAAAATTTTCTGTTTTACAACAAAAGAATCATTATTTCTGTACAACTGAAACAAGAATTTCTAGATCTATCAAAACTACTTGCTCAAGATTCTGTTTACTGGCCTAGACTGATGACTGACATTGAAAGTACTGTCTCAAGCTGTTTAACCTGCCAAAAATATTCAAGAATGAACACACGAGAATCACTACAGCCACATGATGTTCCTGACCTCCCATGGCAGAAAATTGAAATCGACTTCAAATCGCTTGGTTCTCTGAATTTTATGGCAATCGTCGACTAATTTACAAAATTCATCATAGTGAATAGGCTCAATAACAGAACCACAGAAAGTATCATTTCATGTCTGAAGAATGTATTTGCTATAAATGGTTTGCCCCAGGAAATTTTCAGTGACAATAATGGTCCTCCATTCAATTCAGTGGAATTTTACTGTTTCGCAAATTAGTATGACATCAAACTCTCTACGTCAAGTCCTCCAAATCCAACTTCTAATGGAATGGTAGAAAGTGCGATACAAACAGTCAAAGGTTTGTTAGTGAAAGCACATGATGAGGGTAATGATCCATTGTTAGCTAACTTGAACTATAACATAACCTATAAGCAAAACTTACCAGCTCCTTGTTATTTATTGATGGGATATAGACTTCGTAAAACCTTACCTGTTTCACAAGATGTTCTCAAAACAACCTACTCGGTGAAAAGGATAAGAGATAAATTAAAACAAAATCAGTCGAAGCAGAAAAATTACCATGATCGGACTTCAAAGAAATTAAGAAAGTTACATCCTAATGAATCCATTCTGCTTCATCAGAACATGAGAACATGGAAACCTGGAGTAGTCGTGAAGGAATCAAGACCAAACCATTATTTGGTAAAAGTTGGAGAAACCGAATACCGAAGAAACCGACGACTACTGAGGCCTCTCATATCATTAGATATCAACCCAGGACCTGGCCCAAAAATCAGCAAAATTCCTAATACCGACTATATGATACCTAAGGTAAAACCGACCTTGCAAGCAAGTAAAACTGAAAGTGGTTCCACAGTACATGCTAAGAAAACCCTAGTTGATTTAGAAACCAAAACACCGAACATTGATTTGAATCAAGAACCTCCAAATGTTCCAAAGAACGTAACATGTTATGGAAGGGTTGTGAGACCGCCTCAGAAATTGAATCTTTGATTTCTATATACTCACTCAAGGTTTTGTAATTAATGTATTTTGTATCTCTTAAAAAAAAGGGCGTATCATGTATGAACTGACTTAGTTTGAGGTTTTTGAAATATAATATATAAGTACTGTCATAAAGTCATTTACGTTCGTTCATTGATAAAACTATCATAAAATTAGTCTTATTCGAGGTAATACACCTCGAAACCGGTATGTAAGAGGTCAAGTCCTTGATCATGTCTGGCAGGATTATGCTACTAGATATAGAAAGCATTTGTGGCTGTCTCCCAGATTCTAGGGAGACCGCTGCACAGATATCTGTTAGATTTAATTCAAAGTCCGTCGTAGTATTAGCCAGGGAAGTAGTTGTTTTCTGTCAGATATCTGCCTAAAATTGAGGAGAGAATAAGGGGTTTCTTTGCTGAAGTTCTGTCTCTCTCCTGAAGCCATCAGACTTTGTCTGATTTTTTCAAATTAAACTCTACCCCGAGTTACTTTGGAGTGCTTTCTGAGTTTTTCTAGAGGTGGAGCTGCGACTGTCTTCTAACGAGACTCCGCATCCACTTCAGAGAATCATTTCAAGTATCAGTGAATTGCATGGCATGACCAAGGACGTCGACGACTGCAAATGTTGTCGGATCTACCTTGCACTGAAGAGAGGCAATACACCTCGAAACCGGTATGTAAGAGGTCAAGTCCTTGATCATGTCGGGCAGGATTCTGCTACTTGATACAGAAAGCATTTGTGGCTGTCTCCCAGATTCTAGGGAGAACGCTGCATAGATATCTATCAGATTTAATTCAACGTCCGTCGTGGTATTAGCCAGGGAAGTAGTCGTTTTCTGTCAGATATCTGCCTAAAATTGAGGAGAGAATAAGGGGTTTCTTTCCTGAAGCTATCAGACTTTGTCTGATTTTTTCAAATTAAACTCTACCCCGAGTTACTTTGGAGTGCTTTCTGAGTTTTTCTAGAGGTGGCGCTGCGACTGTCTTCTTACGGGACTCCGCATCCACTTCATTTCAAGTATTAGTGAATTGCATGGCATGACGAAGGACGTCGACGACTGCAAATGTTGTCGGACCTACCTTGCACTGAAGAGAGGCAATACACCTCGAAACCGGTATGTAAGTGGTCAAGTCCTTGATCATGTCGGGCAGGATTCTGCTACTTGATACAGAAAGCATTTGTGGCTGTCTCCCAGATTCTAGGGAGAACGCTGCATAGATATCTATCAGATTTAATTCAACGTCCGTCGTGGTATTAGCCAGGGAAGTAGTCGTTTTCTGTCAGATATCTGCCTAAAATTGAGGAGAGAATAAGGGGTTTCTTTCCTGAAGCTATCAGACTTTGTCTGATTTTTTCAAATTAAACTCTACCCCGAGTTACTTTGGAGTGCTTTCTGAGTTTTTCTAGAGGTGGCGCTGCGACTGTCTTCTTACGGGACTCCGCATCCACTTCATTTCAAGTATTAGTGAATTGCATGGCATGACGAAGGACGTCGACGACTGCAAATGTTGTCGGACCTACCTTGCACTGAAGAGAGGCAATACACCTCGAAACCGGTATGTAAGTGGTCAAGTCCTTGATCATGTCGGGCAGGATTCTGCTACTTGATACAGAAAGCATTTGTAGCTGTCTCCCAGATTCTAGGGAGAACGCTGCACAAATATCTGTCAGATTTAATTCAACGTCCGTCGTGGTATTAGCCAGGGAAGTAGTTGATTTCTGTCAGATATCTGCCTAAAATTGAGGAGAGAATATGGAGTTTCTTTGCTGGGAAACTTCTGGTTATACCGGAAGTGGAACAAAACTTTGGTTTTTTCAAATGAGACACCCTGTTTTTATTGCATTTTTAAAATCTGCGAAGAATTTCAATATAACTTTTTTTGTTTGAAACATAATGATTATGAGAAGGTAGTAGTCCATACTCTAAGTGGAAGACCAAGTTTTTTTGAAATAAGAACACAAAGTCGTCTCCACAAAGTTTAATACCTGTGTGTTTTGCAATTATGTATGAGCCGTGTCAGGGTGTGTCATGAGTGGGTGTTAGTTTACCCGGGAATCGCGAACGGAAGGTTTCACATGCTCTTTTAACAACCTTGTCATATTTCCCGTAAATTATCAACAAATTGAAGTGATCGTCACCAAATCCTAAACATGGCCATGATAAGTGCTTTCTATAATAGTTGTGCTTTAACGTCAAATAATGAGCAAATATTGTTTGTTGACACTTCAGCATTTTTTCTTGTCGATTTATTCAAACAAGCCTACTGATAATGCAGATAATACTAATAATATTAATTGAGTAATTAATAATTATATGCTATCGGAATGGTGTTTGCGTTCGACAAATGTGCCACGGTTCATCTCAAAAGAGGACGATGCGAGGAATACGGAGAGGAAGTTCAGCTATTGACGGAAACATCCTACATCATCTGGATGCCAGAGAGACGTATACCTACCTAGGGGTGGAAAAACGCCACACCCAAGAGGTAGCTACTGTTTAAAACTCTCCGCAGTAAGTATCAGCACAAACTCCGACAGATCTGATCATCAGAACTGTCGGGGAAGAACAAAGTTGCTGCAACTAATATGCTTGCCGTTCCGGTTCTACTTTACTCCTTTGGAGTAATGAAATGAACTCAGGAAGAGCTGCGACAAGTCGACGTAAAAACTCGCAAAATGATGCGTCTGTTCCACGGTTATACTTTCCCAGACAACGTGGAGGCCGTGGACTTTTGAGTTTGGAGTGTCTACGTAACAGAATGGTACTGGATGGAGCCTGTGCAGCAACCCGTGCAGCCGATGAAATCGGTATTGTATTCGACTCTGAACGGACGAATTCAAACTCTGTCACCGAGTTGGAACCCATTCAGCAAAAAGCCCACGTCAAAGCTGCGGAGTGCGAGAGGCTCCTACAGCTACATAAGGATAAGCCAATGCATGGGGTCTTCATCAAGAACATTGAAGACCTTGGCTTATCCAGAATCATGACATTTGCTTTTCTCAGGTCAAGTGGGCTGAAGTCGGAAACCGAATGATTCATAATGGCCTGCCAGGATGGTGTCTCAAACACCCTTGTCTACCGTAGTCGCGTGATGAGTATAGAAGTCCCTGACACTAGATGCAGAGCGTGTCGTGGGGCAGCTGAGACCATAATGCATTTGCTGTCAGCCTTCCAGCCTCTGCGGTCTCAGCCTATATCCACAGGCATAACGCGGCTTTACGAGTGTTGTACTACCATCTACGACATTCGTTCGGTATTGACGAGACCTCGGTGTTGGCTTATGCTCAGGAGGATATTGAGTCCGTTGTGGAGAATGAGAAGTGCTGAATCTATTGAATCTACTCATTTCCTACCCTCAGGCAAATACAAGCCAACAAGCCTGATGAATTTCTCCTCGACAATCAAAGTAGGACGATTTTTGTCGTAGAATTTTCATCTCTTGGCGAAACGAACAACGTCCGAAAAGAGATGGAAAACCGTAATATGAAATATGAGATCTACTCTTTGAACTCCGCAGGCTCTACCCAAACCATGGGGTTACTTGGTGGAATGATGGATACGCTGCTCCCGAAATTGAAAATCATACCGGTTTGCCGTGATGCGGCAGAAAACGTAGCCGGACGAATGCCGACGGCCATAATTCTTGGTTTACTCCGCCTACTCAGGGCACATAATTTTTGAACACCTTATAGAGTGTACCCAGAGGCATAGCTTGTCTGGGTAGAAGACGGCTATTATTATTATTTGACAGGGCACTCCAGGACGACCAACTGATTTTTGGTGGCGTATTGACTTTTCAGCAATAGAAAATTCCGGAAAACGTACAGCACCACCCCGGGTGGACGGAGTGCACTCCAAGCAAGCACCAGACTTCGGGATTGGCATCCTATGGAATAGAGGAAAAAATGTTTACCCCCAGGATGCGAACCTGGCCTCGCTAATTTTTAGTTTTTCCAAGTTTCTACGAAAATCGTTTCATTTAGATATAGAGTTGAGTGGGATTGTCATGTGAAAAAAATGAGTTTTACAATTTTCGTATAATTTTTTTGGAAGGTTTCCAAAGATTCAGGAATTTTCAGGTCTTATTCTGGCAAATTCTGCAATTTTGGACCTGACTCTCTTTACTTCCAAAAAATTATTTTTTTTGTGAAAAGCTACATCTGTCAAAATTTTCAAACATATTGAAATAAATGATAACTGGAGCCCTCTAGACATATGATGTTTTGGATACATTTATATATTGGTATTCACCGCGAATTCAAAAGATACAATAGAAAACAGGGTGTTCCAATTTAAAAAATAGAAATGGGGTTCTCTTCCGGTATAAGCGTATAAGCGGAAGTCGTAGACAACTGAAAATATTTCAACTGGAAGAAGCTCCTTGGAAAATACTCCTAGGTATTTTGAATTGATATAGATGAGTTCGAAATTTGAATCCAAGTTTGTCTATGAGTACTCTGATAACTAAATGCAAACATCTATCTATACAAAATGGTCTCCACTTGCTTATTTTATGGTGTTTATATGAAACAACAACAACAAATATGATGAGGGAGTATCGCGGTTAGCTCTTATCATCGCGACGTAAAAAAAGGTTGATTAAAAATCATAAAGTATTATTCTATCAAATAATTGAGGCATTGAGAAATCTTTAAAAATAGATGATTCTGAGAAGGGCCACAAAGATTAAAATTATAGTCAGCCTAATTCCGACTTCACAACTCGGAATTAGTATAATTCCGACTTTACAACTCAGAATTAGTATAATTCCGACTTCACAACTCGGAATTAGCCTAATTTCGACTTCACAACTCGAAACTAGCCTAATTCCGACTTCAGAATTAGTATAATTCCAACTTCAAAAGTTTAAGATAGAAATATATTTGAGAGGGATTACATTAATTAATATCACATATATCACAGATCAAATTGAAATTAGATCACATTAACAACACGGGTGCTCTGCGTCTAACATTTGTACGAATATTTTCACAATAAAAGGTCGTCTCACTTCTAGAATTCAGGCGAGGAATATGAAAGTTGATTTTTTTTAAGAGTGAGGCACAAAAGATATTGTGTAGTAAATTATGAAGAAATGATACTGTCACAAAGGTCGAGTGTTCAAAGAAATTACATCGAAGCGATTCAAAATCATTGAATAATCAATACCTCTTTGGGGATACGTTCCAGTTTGTTTGAATTGTAGGTATTTCAAGAACTTTCTTTGAACAGCTTCTACAGATTTAATTTCACAATTATGTACGGGATACCATATCAATGCACCATATTCAAGTTTGGACCTCACATATGCATAGAATAATATAAGCATTGTCTCAACATTGCGAAACTCCCTAGAACTTCTCATAATAAAGACCAGCATCCTATTAGCTGACGATACAACTTCGCCAATTTGCAAAGATAATGTTAATTAATAATCAAACTTAATCCCTAGATCTTTTATCTCCGTGACTCTATTGAAGACCACTTCAAACTTCATTTCGAAGTCGTACCTAACTGGCATGAAATCTGTCGGTTTAGACATGGCTTCTAGAGAAATGTGTTCCAAAATCTTTAAGTGTCCGATCAGATCTACTGCTTTTTAGTTTTTTGCCTGGCTCAGTCTGAAGGCACTGTTTGCTGCTTCTTTCATTACACAAAGGTGCAATGGCGGGAGGTTTAGCATTGCCTCTAAGGCTGCAGTAGGACACGTAAATATTGCCCCTGTGATTCCCAGATAGGCTAGCCGCTGCACTTGCAGCTTGACTTGTGCCGAAATTTGTTGAAGTTTCTGATTGTGTTTAGGGCCAATTGCATGCGCTCGGAGATTACTCCGTCATGTTTGCCCCTAATGGTGACGACTAGGTCATCGGCATAACCTTGAGTCGTGAAACCAGATTCGTGTAGCTTTACTAGCAGGTAGTCCTTTGGGGAAACGTTTTTCTGCTGTAATCTTGACTGTCTCTCCCCCAAGGGTCGCCACAATGATTCTGCCTTTCAGCATTGATTGTGTCCATCTGATCATTGAGGCGTTTCCTTCAATGATATGGTTATGGAAGCATGTGAGGTGTTGCCCCCTTTATGTCAATGAAGGTGCAAAGAGCCATTTCTTTTACCACATATGTCTTTTCAATGCTTTCAATTAGGCATTGTAGAGCATTGTGGATTTTCCTGCTTGATAAGCAAACTGTTTCTTGTGAAGCGGTCCTAACTCAAGGAGTTCGCTTCTGATATAACAGTCTATTATTTTCTCCATTGCTTTCAGGAGAAAGGAGGTGAGGCTAATGGGGCAGTAATACTTTGGTTCGTCCATTGGGCGTCTTCCAGTCTTAGGTATGAACGCCACTGCAGCGTCTCTCCAGGTCTTCGGTATGTAGCCAAAGATGAAGCTGGCTTTGAATGGCCTTTTCAGGAAGGACTCTATCAATTCAAGGCCATGTTGCAGTAAGGCGGGGAATATTCCATCATTTTCTGGCGACTTATATGGTTTGAAACTTTTGATAGCCCATCTGATTCTTTGGGTTGTGATACTTTTTCCAGCTAGGCTTTTACGACACCTTTCAGGTGAGCACTTTGCTGTTCATTTTCCACAACCGCTTTAGAACCAGGGAAATGCATCTGCAAGAGAACACTTAGACTCTCCTTAGGGTTATCAGTGTATCCTCCGTTCGGTTTTTTGATCAGACCGATTCTTTTGAGAGAACTTTCTGGAGACGTTGTGCTGGGGCCAATTCCTTGATCCCATCGCACAACTGTCTCCATGTTCTCTTTTTCTGAGGTCATTGTTGTACTCAGAAAGAGCTGTTTTGTAGTCTTCCCAGTGTCCCAGAGTTTTGCTAGTTCCTTATTCCACCAAGGCACGTCCCGAGTGGTTGCCTTTTGTCTTTCAGGACAGCTGAGTTCATATGCTTTTGTTATAGCATTTTGAAGTTGTGTCGAGGCTGCGTCAAGTTCCTCTATTGATTCGATGGATGTTTGGTAGTCATCTGTTTCTTTTCCAAGATGCTCTTTATAAGCATCCCAGTTGGTCAACTTTGGCACCCTATATCCCTCGAAGCGTGTCTCCGATGTCTCCAAGTCGAACCTAATGTGCTGATGGTCCGATATTGAAGAGTCATCAGAAACATGCCAGTTGTTGATATAATTTGTTATAAATGGATCAGCAAGGGTTAGATCAAGAATCTCTTTTCTGATCACATTTATAAAAGTAGGTTTGTTGCTTCTATTGATAATGTAGTGGCCGACAAATATTCTAAAAGGTACTCACCTCGTGCGTTAGTGTCCTTGCTTCCCCAGGTAAGATGGTGGGCGTTCGCGTCGCAGCACAGAATGAAGTGCCTGTTCGCTTTTTTGCACCATCTGATGAGGCATTTACCTTCCTCTGGTGGAGTGTGTGTTGTCGAGTCTCCTGCCTCTTCTGATCAGTTGAGACTTCCACGATGGCGGTCGCCAAATCTCCAGTAATGAACTCTGGAACAGGTATGAATTTAATATTAGGTGCGAGCAATATGGCTGCTCGTGGTTTTTCGCGAGTGCAATAAAGTAAATTACACGATTTAATGTTGAGTCCTTGTATCCGACTTCCGTTAATCCAGGGCTCTTGGAGCATCCCTATATATAAATTGCCTTCAATGAACTTCCTTATAAGCACACTCGTGGCTGCTTTTGAATGTTGGAGGTTTATTTGGAGGCAATTGAGCTTTTGGCTCATTTTTCCGGGGGCTTCCATAAATGGTCCCATGAGAAGCTAGGGAAAGACAGTCACCTACGGCAGAGGCCCGCATGCCGCAGGAAGTCAGTTGAAACCGGGAGGCGCCAGTTGTCCCGGAATTCGCATAATAGCAGCTAGTCTACCCACTAGTCATGCAGTCTTCAGCTTATGCTGTTCCACCCTGAAATTGGGGAGATTTTTAATGTAGTTCTCTTCTACTTGGCCGGCTGTTTAAGGCAAGCCCCCACGTTATGTGAGACGCAGTGTGTACAAGGCAAGTTTCCGCAGAGGGAGCGTCCACTCCGGTGGGGAGTAGTTACTGGGGTTAATGATACACCAGCGCGCCCTTCGGTTGTATCGGGGCTCCGGAGACAGGGCCTGACTGGGATATTCCTGATAAAAAAATACTCATAACAATCATAGAGTGTATCCAAAGGAATAGCCTGTGCGGGTAGAGGACGGCTATTATTATTATTTGCCGTGGCGCTTCGGGGCGACTTACTGATGTTCTTGATGGTGTATTCACTTTTTAGCTGTAGGAAAATCTACAGCACCATCCCGGGTGGTCGGTGCGCACTTCAAGTTACCACCAGACGTAGGGATTGGCATCCAGACAACTCACATCACACCAGATTTGCAACAAGGCATGTGGCCACCTAAAGAGAAGAAAGATTCTCGCATACTGGAGCCTCGAACGTCTGTCTGATGCGAGCCAGAAGTTTCACTGCTAGATACCTTAGCCACTCTGATCCACTGACCACCACTATATAGCCTGTATATACCGTTATGTAGTGTTTTTTATCTTCTGATCCCCACCAAACGTAAAATTCTGTAATGTCCAGAGAATATCGTGAGAGCCGAAGGAAAGTAGGCAGAGTTGGGTTCTTCTTATGTATGTGTCTCAGGAAACATTTTCCGAGGCAGGGATTTCTATGGCTTTGCCGTTCGTTGGAAGCATGAGCATTGGGAAAGTGATATTCGATATGTCCCCAAAGTGACGACAAGGGCATGTGAAGACTCAGCGGGTCTGTTTCAATGGGACAGCTAACGGTGGAACGATTGAAACTTTCTACGGTGTTCCCAAGAAGTGAACGAGCTTGAAAGTTTCAGTGGGCGTTTAGGAGCTACAGGCCATAAATATGGGAACAGTATTCCAGGACAAATCGGATCTGTGCCCTGTAAATCATATTCAATCGACGGTGGGTGAAGTGAAAAGTAAGTACTGCTAATGGTTTTATCGAGCATCTGAATGTTAGACTCGTTTGGAATGGATATTCCTAACATAATCACATTGGCTACTGTAATTTCACGGGCTGGTATCGAAGCTTTGGAAGAGAAAGCGGTATAAAGGGTGCAAATATGTGCACTGGGCATAATGTAGCTCCCAACAAGTCACTGGATTGAAGAAGAAACAGTGTAGGTGCTAGAATGGATCCCAGCAGAATTTTAGTACTTTCATTTCCATTGTATATGAATCCCAAAAAAAAGCGAGCAATTATACTCGAAAATACGTTTTGACAGTACTTTGAACGGTGACTTTAATAAGATAAGGGCCGGTTTTATACGTTCAGTTAAAACTATGGATGGACTTTCAAATGGTTAGAATGGAAACCATCAAACGTCATTGACTGATTGTCATTCATATTCTAAACCATTAGTTAGTTGATATGGAGTTAACTGGAGCCTATGAAAGTGGTCCTAAAGATTTCATCAGCATTTATTATCATGGAGCCGAATGCTTCAAGGGCTCGATAATTAAAGTATCGTTTATATGAGTATTGATACTAAGTTTTTATTCAATAGTTTGTCTAAATCTTACATTTTATATTTACTTCAAATTTCATGTTATTAATTTTTTCATACTCGAGTAGAAAGAAGTAAGATTTGTTTCTTCAGGTCATCGGCAATTATTTGACATCGGCCAAAAATTTCTCACCGAATTTGCAGATGAGATTGAAGACTTTATTCACTCCTTTCTACATAACATAGGGCTTTCCGTTCTTTAAATAACATCTGCAGTTTAGCAATTCCATCAAGATTGACCCGACGAGGTAAGTATTTTCATTCTTTTGTCACCTCAGCCGTATGACGGAAATATCAAAAGAACAACAAGAAACAACAAAGAAAGAATAAAAAAATATTTTCTTTTGATTCACAATATCATTTGAAATAATATTTCTCTCAATAAAATTGTGAAAAACTTCTGCCATCCACTATTTTGTGATAACTCCTTGAAAGTAAGGTATAATGAGTCTTTTGGGCTACGTTACTTTCGGAATCACAATGACGGATCATCCAAGGAAAAAATTATTATTTCCTATATTTTCATCATTTTTGATATACCTATTGCTCACAGATAAACTAGGACAGTACAATAATTCATCAACATCAACTTTAAAATAAATACCCTATCAAAGACAAAAGTGGTTGCTTCTAGGTATAGGTACTTTCAGTTATACGGAGTGTATGTATAAAACTGTACCATTTAAATATCAATCTAAATTTTCCTACTTGCTTCAATTTTATTTACGCATTGAATTCAACTATCAAAATATCTCCCAGACATAATACCACAAATAATCTCTTTCGAAGCGTTGGTGAAAACGGGAAATATTATCTTCTGTGGAATACCACAATCGTTCGATTATACGTTTTATGTTTTTCAGTTCTCAGTATAAAAAACAGATCCACTGAAGAAAAAACCATTTCAAGTCGCAGCCTTGTAGCAGTTCTGTTCTTAGTGAAAAGGGTAAATATAATCCTTTGATTATCTATTCATAATGTACTTTAGGTGTTCACTTTTCCTTCTGGCTTCTTCAATATGTATGAATACGCGTACTTGCCTGCAATTTTTGTTTTTCCTGTAAGACTTTTCAAAAAACAAAACTTTGAATAGATTGATTAACTACAAGGCATTTTTCTTATTGAAAACTACACTTCTTAGTTGGTACTTTCTGTTACCACAACTCATTATGACAATAATTTCTATCCCTTCTGACCCCGGAAAACAACGAATAAGATACATCGAATGAAACATAAATCTGACTGCAAATAGTTGTTGTGTTCCGATGAAATAGGCAAAGCGATTAATATGGGACAAAGTTATTGATATTTATTGATACATGAAGGTTCTCCTTCTCGTCTGGCTGCCATTACTGACATTACCTACATGTTTTCATTTAAATTAAAATATATGCACTTGTACTCCATTGTTTAGGACTTTTGGTGCAGTAAAATTTCGATTGGTTGCTGGACCGGCATACTGAACCGGCATACTGAACAAAAGTGTCCATGCATGGACACACAAACATTCTGTGTGCAGTTTACGAGATACAGAATGTCTAAGATGTAAAATCTCGTCACTGTCATACCATTATTGACTAAACTTTATTCCGGGTAATATCACTCAATTATTAGTGAGTTTTGATCTACACTATAGAATCAAACTTGGCCATTGCAACAGTATATTTTTCAAGCATTACACAATACAGGTACAAGGTTAAATATAACTTTTTCTGAGTTACACAAAATGATAATAATTCTCCAAAATTGATAATTACATTTTGTTTAATATTTTCAAATAGTTTGACAGCGTTTTTACTTGGATTATTTTCACAATTATTTGAGTTTAAAATGAATTTAGGAGAGGAAGGTTATGGTAGTACATAGTCCAGAAATATCACGAACAGTGTTAGAGAAATATTCTTGGAATGCAAAAACTTGAAAAAGAAGCAGCAATTTGAGTATCTTGGACAAAAACTCTATCTTCTTCATAAACCTCCACTGAGAATTAAAACTCTTTCGAATGAATGATTTCTTAGTATTGCTACTGTGAAAAAAAATTGTATTCATCGGCGTTTGGCATTTTGCTATTCATTCTTTAACATGGCATTATAAAGTCTGTTCGTAAAGGAACCTCCCTTCCTGTTAACTTATGAACGGATTGAATTTATATTTTGATTTTGTTTCCGGAAAATGTTAGTTTATGAATTACTCTTCTAACAAAATGGCGGAGATTTTTTAAGGAAAAGTGGATCCAGCGATACCTTATTCGAAACGTATTTCAATTTCCTCTTCGCCAATAAAATTTCAGACAAAAATGTTCGTGCAAATAGGCTATTAACGAGCAGTAGTGAAATTGCCGAATCTTTCTTGCTATCCACAAGAGTCCTGTTCCAATTTTTCACATAGTTATGGTCTGATATCATAATGAGTACATAGTTGTTGTTACAAGCTGCCAATTGCAACAAAATTTTGGTAGTCACAGTGTAACAGCTATTTAAACTAAAAACTTTGACCTCATTATAAAATTGGGCCTATATAAACTACACATTATTGTTATTCCTTATCGGTCATCATCCCTGAAATAAAAAAGACAGAAACGATTATTTTATTGTGCCTTGTTATTTAATTTTTTTTCGAATATTGTTTGTTTTACATATAATAATAGTCATGTATAGATTCTAACATTATGTACTACCATTTTGTTATGAATGAATATTTTTGTCGTATAGACAATTGAAAGCCGTTACGAATGAGGGAGCACACAGGAAAAATGATGAATGTCCATATCTTCTATTAGCAAGTCGGTAATGTATTTTTAGCAAGTAAGAAAATCAGATCCTTCTAATGTGTTATCTTATTTATTTAAATACGTTTTTCGGCTATCAGACCTGCCTATCAGAAGATATCCATCGAAATGCAATATAATTACCAATTTTATCCTGGAAAACTGATGATATTCCGATTTTTATAAGAAATTTATTGGCAATTCTAATAATAATGTTTTGGCCACTTTATCCTAATTTAATATATGAATATTTTACTTAGGCGGTAAATGAAGAATTTAAAAACCTTTATAGTGTCATATTGTGCCATAGACATGCAAGGTACTAAATTTTAAAGTATAAAATGAATGAATAGTATATTTCCACTAATTTTTGGGCATTTTTGTTCATTTCCACCATCAAAACGAACGAATATTTTTGTATAGTTTATCTCATTTCATATCATTTACTAAGTTATACGTCTATCTCGGTTTTGTTTTCGAAGCTTTTATATTTGTAAAAACTATTTTTTAAGAATGGCGAAAAAAACACATTTTTGCAAAATTAATTATACAAATATTAAAACTTCGAAAACATAAAAATTAAATAGACGGATAACTAAGTAAATGATAGATTTCAATATTGAGATAAAACCGCACAAAAATATTCGTTCGGTTTCATGGTGGAAATGAACAAAAATGCCCAAAATTTTATGGAAATATACTGTTTATATAAATAAGTCATTCAATACTTCATTTTTTTTTATTATTTTATCTTCATACACTCATACATTCTTCCATCAATAAAAAAAATCGTTTCTGCCTCTTTTCTTTCTCAGGGATGAAGACCGTTAAGTTTAAGGGGGATTGTCAAAACCACAAATGCATGTGTTTTTTCCGGAAGCACTATTGCTTCATTCAAGCAAGGACCCTCTTATGGATAGCCAATGAATCTTCTGACTCGGAAAATAAATGACAGTTTTTGTACTTGTCTTCGATTTTTGTTTTTCCTCAGTTTGTAAATCGATATCCAAAAATGTTGTCAGTTCCTCTACTAAAAATCCAAAAAACGAATGATACTGAATTTGTATCTTCAACTAATATAATGTGGAAAAAAAGTAAATAAAATGAATAAACTTGGTGACAGAGTTTGGATCACCACGTTCACTGTCGAATACGAGCCGGAGTTCATCGGCTCCATGGGGCCTTAAAAATGAATGCTCCGATCCCCGTTTTCTCATGGTCGTTTTCCGGCAAACTTTCTCATTTATGGCATTTGAACCATATGATTTTGATGATGGATAAACTTCATAATAAAATTCCCAAAAGCTTTGCATGTACCTCAAGAAAAGCCATAATTTTTTTCATTTTCTCGTTGATGGGAATTGACATGTGAGAAGAAAATAGTATGTCAAGACAAGAAAAAAAAAGCCATGAGTGGGAAACATGATATCGATATTTTATACAGTGTAGCCCATTTAAAATGGAAGCTCCCTTATAAAACATATTTTGTTCAACCGATTGGAATGCTTTTTTTCCACTAGAACACCAAATTTCATGAATAAATCTTTATTTTCAGGGCCAACTATTCTTTTTTTTTTTCGAGGTAAAATACTGAAAAATTTATTAGCGAATTTTTGAGAAAAAATCTGACTACACCACTTTATTCGTGACATTTTCAAGAGGTTCATTTTAAAATTTTGTTGAAATTCGTCCATCAATAAAAAACTTATGGAAGAATTAAATTAAATAAATATGCCGTTTAATCAACCCACCGTTTCAATTTCTACTCGTATCCAAAATTCACACCACCACTAGATCAAGGGAGTCTCAAAATATAACTGATCCGAATTTCATCGAAATCTATTAATAAATAATAATGAAAGAATCATTAAATAAAATGATATTTTCATGAAATTCCATCAACATTTTTTCCAAATGTAGTCCAAATGTACTAGTAAAAACACAACAAGAATCCTAACTGTTTGCGTTTACTTGTTTAATAAACACTGTGGCCAAGAAAGGATTGGCCAGCAGTGTAGGTATTTTGAAATGGCAATCATTTCTTGGAGATGGGAAAAGTGGTGAAATATTCGTAATTTATTGATAATCTTCGGAATAGCTTCAGAAATGAAAGAAAGTGAATATCGAAAAAATATCTTTCATTCATATATATAGAAAACAAAAATCGCATTTCAAATGAAGAAATTGTTTGTCAAAGAGAGAAACATTTACATCAATAAAAAAAAATTATTCAAGAATTGACTCCAGAAATTTTGTGTCCGAATACATAATTTTGAAATCATGATATTTCGTCTCAAATACATTATATTGATGAGGAGTAACATTGTCACCAGCAGTAAGCAATTTCTATGTACACTGTACCCTTTAACTTTCTACAATGTGGGATATTTTCTGTTCCTAGGGCTCCAAAGCAAAACTTTGATGTCGGATTCTAGTAAAAAAATAACCACATTGGAGAAAATAATAAACACCAGTTCGTTTCCCCATCACCATAGAGGCAGAGTTTCCGGCGCGTTTTTTTTTCATAGTGTCCTGCCCTTCAGGCCTACAAGTTCCAGAATAATAAATTGCTTCTTTGTCGAAATGAAAAATCAAACTCATTTCCAGAATAGAATCAGTTTTGGACCAATGTTGAAATCGATTTGCAGTGTCTTCGGTACAATTCAAATGGTGAAACGAAGATGATGTGATATTTTGTTGGTTCCTGCGTATCCAAGGAACCATATCACAATGGATGTGAGCACAAGTGTCTTATGTCCTAGCACTGGACATACAAGTACCATTGTAACCTTAGATGAAATTCACCCCCTCCAAGCTACAGACATCGCAAGTTCCAGAAAAAAATCGTAAATTTTGAATTGTGGTAACAATTATGTATCAAACGTTGGGAAAATGTACAGGCCCGTGGTTGACTCTAATTCAAAGAGGTGAAGGAGGGTTGTCTGCAGTTTTTTTTCCTTTATGTGTTTATAGTGCTATCAATTGCTAAGATCATTAGCCACGCCTACAGTTTTTGAATCCAAAATTTTCTATTTTCATCAAAAAACTGAAATGAGTTGACAATTAAAAAAACAAAAATTTAGGTCTCTTGCATATTTTTGAATCAGCTAACTGTTTTCGTGAGAATCACTGATAATGAAAAGGGAATATTGAAGTAACAAACCGAAATACTTAGTAGGCTATGCCTTTTTACTTGTTTCCCCTTCTGATACTTCTGACGTTCGAATTGTAACCACATTTTTGTGACGTTTGTGTTTATCGGTATAGGGTAATTTTTTTTTGTGTCTTGTACCTTTAAATGTGAAATTATTCAAACGCCTACATCAATTTTGTTTATGGCCTGTCGAATGCTAATTCAGTTCAAGCTCGAAGGTAGTACGGAATAATATTTCTCAATCGGCGGCCGAGAAACGATACGGACAGACCTCGCGAAGTCCGTAACCCAGTTATAGATGAACAAATTTTAAACCGCATTAACGATAATCCTGAATTAAGCACTAAGCAAATAGCCTGGATTTAGGTGTTTGTCATGTAAATCATTGTCTGGCGAGATTTGCACGAAAATAGTTTATACCCATACCATGTTCAACGTGTTCAAGTGTTGCTTCATTCGGATTCCCTGCGACGCGTGCAGTTATCGAGGTGGGTACTTAAAAAATGAGGAAGAAACCTGAATTTTTTCCAGCACCCTTTTTACTGAAGAGGCTGAATTTAGCCGCGATGTAGAAAATCCGCACGAGATTAGACAAAACCGTCATCGAGAGCCTGAATATATGGGCCCGAATAGTGGGAAATAAAATAATTGAACCATTTCTTTAGACTACGCGCCTTTTATCATTTGTCGGCGTCTATGATTCATGCACGATGGTGCTCCACCTCATTTTCGTTTGACTATGTATAAATATATAAATTTACGGTTTCCAAACTGGTGGAATGGCAGTGCAGGTCCAATACATTGGCCTCCCTGCTCACCAGATTGCAACACGCTGGATTTTTTTCTGGTGGTATTTGAAGGGGGTAATGATGCAGTATCAATGCCTTCCAATGAATTACTTTGTCAACGGATCATTGATGCGTTTGACCATATAAGAAATACTCCGGGAGTTGTAGAACGCGAAGAAGCATGGAGGGCTGTATTGTAGCAAGAGGAGGGCATTTCGAGCACTCACTTTCACAAACTTATGGTTACTATAGTAGATTTAATTTTCTGTTTTTACCGTTCAATAAATAGTTTTTAACAATATGGAGTGAGAAGTGCATCATTTAAATAATGCTCATTTGTGGAAAGTAAACCGTTTTTTGAGCTTGATTATGATGTGATGATCATGAGATACCGTTTATGTTAACTATTTGGTACGAAACGTCAGTATAATTTTTTAGCAGAAACAAAATAAGAATAGCTCACAAAGGTCTTTCAGTTCTATAATTCAATAATAAGTATCCCCCTTTCATCTACCAGCGATTTTCTTAGCTGATTCAAAAAAATGCAGGGAAACAAAATTCTAGTTTTTTTCATAGCTAACTTAATTGTGACGTTCAAATGTTTTTTTTGCAAAAATAGAAAATATTTGCTATGAAAACTGTAGCCAATTCTCATTCACCACTTTTAATCACAGTTAACTTATTTTTGAAGCAAGAAATGATTAAAGCGCCATAAACCCGTGAATTTTCCGAACATTCGATGCCTATTTGGAGCCATAATTCAAAATCCACGAATTTTTTCTGGCAACTTGCGATGTTTGTAGTTTGGAGGGGGTGATTTTTAGGACACATGTTTATGGCAAAAAAAGGCTTATTTTGACCCCTGAAATACGCCTTTGAAATATCTGTACTGAATAAAGTAACACCCTGTATACCAATTTGATAGGTTTGCAGTTGTGAATTATTGAATATTTGGGCAGCTTATACATATGGGATATGGCTACTGAGGGTTAATTTTCTCATAGGTAATGTTATCTGTATATGTTGAATGGAGTATCAGGCTTGTTTCTTCTAAGATCTTCATTGGTAGAAAGAATCTTGTGTATTTGGAGCACAAAGTATAATTGCCCGATTTCATAATGAGCTTAAAGTAGTATCTAGTTTAAGTAGTTATTAGATTGCAATTGGCAGCTTGTCATAGTCTAACTAAATGATACTTCAGTTCATTATGAAATCGGCCCTGAATACACAAATGCTATTATTATTGTACCTACTCCTCATTGTCTATCACCATTCTAGGATCCGTATAGAGTTGTTGATATTTTTGTAATTGATGAACCGATCCACTCAAAACAACCAAATTACTATTATTTTTCCCCATCTCATATATTTTCTGGCAATAATAGTTTTCATAGCTATTCATAATTTCAAAGTGGTATAGCGGAAACTCATTTTTTATATCTTTCATATATTTCATTAATTCTTCAGTTTAGCTATATTTTACCATGCCCAAAGTTTCCATTCACATTTTTCTGATGACTGGAACCTTGTCGATATCTTCAAAAAGGTTGAAAAAAACGTTCTTCTCGAAGGAAATTGTACAAAACCACTAAGTATTAACTTTTATTCGGGTTACAAATTATTCACATTAACTGTTGTTTTTGATATTTAGTACCTGTTGAAAACGAACTATGAGTAACTACAGGTCATGCGAAAATAGAACAAAAACCATTCAGTAAAATATTCCGGATGAGGAAATGTGGTTTTATCAAAGTTGTAGAGATATATAAATGATTTATATATAGGTCTCATGATAACACCATTTGTGGTTTTATATCTGCGACTCATACTAGAACATCCTTTTCTGCATATGTAACCACAACCTTTCTCCAGTAACTGATTTCGTTGTCCTTGATCGTGAACCACAATGATTTCTGGATTTAATATTTCAACATATCATTTTTGAGGATTGCGGAGACTTTAATTGTAATTTTAAGAAAGTATATCGATTGATTCCATCGAGTTGAAAAATCGATGAAAAATTTTTTGGTTTGAGGGAAATGCAAAGAATTTAAAAAGGAGATACAATCAAATTGAACCTGGTCGTTGAGAGAAGAAAAGCTAGAATTATTCAAATTTTGATTGATATGGAAAATGTCACTAATATTCATTAAAAAAACTTTGTTGCAGATATGTAAAATCTCCAAATTAGTACTCTGATGCAATCCTCAGGAGGCACACTAAGGAACGAATTAAGTATAACAAAGGAAACCAGAATAGAATTACTTGAGATAAGAGTTTTAGAGATTTTGAGTTATTTTTGATAAAGGAGTCACTTGCACTCGGTATATGAATGAGTACAATAAAAAAATCAGTTTGTTTAAGTTAGTTACAGAATTGTCAAAATATACGTTGATGGTTGAAAAAGTCAAGTGCACAAATATTGATTAAAAACCATTATTTGAACATTCAATAAAACTACAGTTCCATTTTGATTCTTTCCTTCGGTATTTGTACTACTCATTTATTTGGTGGAGCTGCTCGTGCGTTCTTTCAGCGATTCTACACGTTTCCGCGGCTTTGATAAATGTTAAATTTTTCATTCTGACCAATTTATTTTGCAAACGTGGATCAGATTTCAAACCTAGAATCAGCTTTCTGGTAGTCTGATATCTGGCAGATCTGTTATAAATTTATTCAATATCTCGCTATCTTGAAGTAGTCTTCGTATTTTTTGAGGAATAAGTCATACTCAATATGCTCACTGGCTACATGAATGAAATTGTTGTAAATCTTCAACGCTGTCACCATTACAAGATACTAGCAAAGGACACTACTTATATTGCGTCTTTTCATCACCACTAATTGCCGCTTGTAGATCTAGGCGAAACTTCTGGTTGGGAACTTACCATTTTCTCCAGGCGATTGAATTGTTGCGGTTATAAGTTGGTGAAGACGCTCTCTGCTATTGGCGGTGGTACCATATTTTCCATTTTCCACCCTTTACCTCATCTGATTTTTATTACAACTCAAATATCAGATTTTTCTTCTTGGACTGTTATGTTTTAATTGATGACTGGTGCTATCTATTGATTGATGAAATATCATTTGATATAAACTAATTTCAAATAAATCAAAATTTGGAACTTTTCGTGTGAATACAATTCGAATTATAGAAACTACCTTAACACCAAAACTATAACAATAATTTCACTCGACATACGTTTCGCCAACTCTGTCAGCATATTCATTGTATTATTTAATTTGACGTGAAACCTTCATTGACTTACCTATATTTTCAGATAATTCATTTTGCCATGGCTAATATGCGCAAGCAAGACCTGCTGTTGCTATACGATCATCCAAAGGAGACCATACTATCTACAAAAGGCCCCCAGAATGCACAATTCGATGTTCCGAACTCCTATTTGGTGAGTTATACAATATTATCAATATGAATGTTTGAAGCAGAATTTGAAGATATCAACAGACGAAAACTAAACTAATAATTTCCAAATACTGTGACTGTGGAGACAGGTTTTGTACAAATATGATTAACAATCACTTAATACGAACAAGAATTTGTTTCTCACACTTTTTTTTGAGTATTATTTGTTCAATTTGTTAATTCTAAATGAAAAATAATATTGAACAACTGAATTCACCATAAAGTTACTTTGTCCTCTGTTTAATTAACAGAACCAATGAATAATTTTATTTCTAAAAATTTTTAAAATTTATATTTCAAACAAAGAGAGTTATCAAGGAGCAAAATACATTTCAATTGACTAGAATAAACTGAAACTATAACAGCTTATAAAATAAAATATGACTTATTCGTTCTGGAATAGTGCTAGACAATAAATTCCGAAAAACGATCTTTTTGACTATGCCCCTAATATACTATCAATAATAAGATTATGTTCCGATTATATATTTGTCCTATTTCGACCAAAAAAAGAGTTTATATCAATCCCACCAAACTACGACGTTTTTACGAACTTTGACGCTTATATCTGAGAAATAACACATACAAAATTAGTTAAACTTTCACATTTTTGTTATGACCCATGCTACTACAACAGAATACAATTTCAGCCGATTATACCAAGTGCCAATTTTCCATACTTATCAAGAAAAATGGCATTGTCGTCGGCAAGTATTCAACAGAAAACAACTACTGCCCCCTACGACCGTTTAATTATACATATCTGTTTAAACTTGGCAAATTTTTCTTCAAGAACAGACTTTCCAATGCATTTTAAATATCAAAGCTAAAATTGCCTATTGTATAGGATCTTTAACGGAAGATTTTTCTTGATTAGTTTAATGATCCTGCGTCAAGTAGTGTCACCCATCTTCATGAAATTTCCCATATGTTTTCATGCGAGGTCCTTTAAGTTCTTTCTGTTTTTTACTTTTCGAGAAAAATAACCTTTGATATTTTCAGACCCCGTTATACCATTGGCCCTGTAATATACAGTGTGTCCCACTTTGAGCAGCACCACCTCCGTATTTTCTTATTCGACGATCAATTTCAAAATAATTTTTTTGCAACATGTAGTACTCAATGAGATCTACATTTCTGATTATTCGTTCATCCCATTTCACTTTAACACGGCCAACTATGATCTATTGAAAATGCAAAAAATCAGTTAGTAATATCAGGTATTTTTTGAGCGGAAAACTAATATTATATACACGTTGAGAACTCTCTGAAACACATGTGTTCAAATTTTCACGACGGTGTCGTATATAGGATGTTTTTATTGAGAATAATTATCCCATGAACAAAAATAATACGAAAAGAATAGTGTAATATCATGAATATATTCTAATACCCCTTGAACATCTGCTCAGTATTTTTTCTGCACATTTCATACACAGGGTGTTGTTTGAAATAAGAATGAATTATTTTTGAAGCCCCATTATTCTGAAATTCATGGATACTTGAATAAAATTTTGTACTTTTCTGTTTTTCCCATACAATTTGGTAGTTTCTATGATTATATTTTGATTATTGAAAGGAAATAATGAAAAATCGGGAACCAAATGAATTTGTTTTAATAATAATTCTTCAAATGAAAAACAAATATCAAATCCTGAATTATAAGTTATACATTTGTTATAATTACTTTTCATACATTGAGAATTCCTCTTCAGTTACTAGGATTTAATTATTTTTCAAGTTAAATTATCATAAAATGTATGGATACTTCAATCGAATGTTTATGTTTTCTACTTTCTCTTCAGAAATATACAAGAGTCCAATTGAGTTCGGTTTTCATTATTTGTAAGATGGCAATAAATATCGTGATGTCAAGTTTTACTGAAACTTTATCAAAGAAAGGTACCGATCTAATAACTATGTTTCCGCTTCTGCAGAATGCCCAGAGAGTTCATAAACTGATGATCAGGACTGTCGTGGAAACACAACCCTTCATTATAATGTATATCTTTCTCCAACTCTCTCACTCAGGTCTCCTAACTAAAATGCTAATAGCTTTTAGGAAATACCGTCAAGATGGCTATGGAAGTAATGCGATATTCACATTTTCAAATATTTTGACAGATAACGATTGTTGTTTAATGTCTAGGTTTTCATTATAACTATTTGTGCAGCAATGCCTATGCAACGAAAGCTCACTCTTTCGGAGAGAATAGAGATTATTAAAATTATTGGTGATAATACCAGGTCATCAAGAGAAGCAGCTATTGAATTCAATCGAAGGCATCAAGATCGGGATGCCATTAATCACACTACGGTGAGTCGGATAAGTAGATTATTCAACAGCTCGGGAACTGTGCTGAATTCAACAAGAAAAATATTTCAGATTATTACAATCACAATCCCACAAGTGACAATGCTCTCTCGATATCAGCTTACCAAAATCAAAAATTTGGAGGCATTTGAAAAATGAAAAGGTCATTCCATTTAAACCGAAATTCCTTCACACTCTTGAGGATGGCGACAGTATCAGAAGACTGGAATATTGCCTTTGGTGCCAAGGGGAATTTATGAACAATCAACATTTTCTGAATAACATTTTATTCACGGACGAGGCAACTTTCACGACAAATGGTGTAGTTTCCTCTCAAAATTCCCGTTATTGGAGCACCGAAAACCCCCACTGGGTGATTGAATGTAAGCGGCAATATTCACAGAAAATCAACGTGTGGTGTGGTATTTTAGGGAAACAAATTATTGGACCATTTTTTTTTTGAAGACAACGTAAATTCACAAATATTTGTCAATTTCTTAAATAATCAATTATGGGATGGATTGGAAAACATTCCGATTGAGCTACGACGGAATATATACTTTCAGTTAGATGGTGCAAGCATTCGTAATGCTAGAGAAGTACGCGCTTGGTTGGACACCAAGTTCAGAAGAAAATGGATAGGTCGCAATAGTCCACTTATTCACTGGTCAGCAAGGTCCCCAGACCTGACCCCACTTGATTTCTTCTTGTGGGGTACCTTGAAGCAAAACGTGTATAAGTCTAGGCCTAGAAGTAGAGCAGAACTACAAGAAAGGATTTTGGAAGCATGTCATGGCATTACCCCTAATATTTTGAAGAAGGTGGCTATAAACAACAGGAGAAGAATTCTAAAATGTATAGAAAATAATGGAGGATTAATGGAGAATACTAAAATATAAAAAAAAATAACTAAGTGTATTCATACGTTTTCATTTGCGTTTGTTCTGAAGTATTAATCGTAATAAATTTCATTTGCTTCACGATTTTTATAATTTATTTTCAATAATCAAAATATAATCATAGAAACTAGCAAATTGTATAGGAAAAGCAGAAAAGATCAAAATTTGATTCAAGTGTCCATGAATTTCAGAATAATTGAACTTAAAAAATAATTCAAACAACACCCTGTGCATGATATGTGCAGAAAAAATACTGAACAGATACTGAACAGGGTATATGAATATATTCATGATATTACATATATTTTTTTTTTCAATTATTTTTGTTCATGGGATAATTATTCTCAATAAAAACACCCTATATACGACACCGTCGTAAAAATTTGAACACATGTGTTTCAGAGAGTTCCCAACGTGTTCATAATATTAGTTTTCCGCTAAAAAATCCCTGATATTACTTACTGATTTTTTGCATTTTCTATTGATCATAGTACTATATTTTGAAAAAAAAAAAAAAATTTGAAATCGGTAGTCGAATAAGAAAATACGGAGGTGGTGCTGCTCAAAGTGGGACACACTGCATATACCGCCATTCCTATAGAAAAAAATTCAAAATGTCTTTAAAAAAAAAATTTACCGTCACTGGGTATGCGATGCTTCCAAATTGGTATGACAGAAATAACACAAAAAAATCGTTATAAGCCATACGTAGGTGTAGGTACATACATGCAATGTATTTCATCATCTGTAGCAATAGGATACGAACCTTATTTGAGAATTTATGAGAAAAATCAAATATTTGCAATATTATGAATAATTGTTAGTAAGCAATTCTTACAATTCAACCTGATCTAACATAACATTATAAATTACAATATTTCACAAACGTGATATATTGGACGACTGATAATGCACTGTGTCTGTTAGAAATCAATATTGTTTTATGAAATTTTGGCAACACTCATTTTATAATCATATTTTTTTTTAAATTGCTAATACATTATTTTCATTTCGGGAGTTACTTGGATTGGATCCAGGAAAGAAAAAAAATACGATTTGAAATAGAAAACAATTATTAATAGTTTCTGCACTGAATACCACAGGGACAAAATATATAAAAATGCCAATTGGTTTAGCAATGGCCCTTGACCATATTCCCACTCACCTATAAACTCCTCTTTTTCGTTTTTTCAGAAAGAAGAATACCAGAATTTTGGTATACAAATAGCAAATAAATTCGGAGAAGATGCCACAGTGAAAATTCCAGTGAATCAAATATCTATTCCGCCGTTTGACGATATTTTGGATTTTCCAAGAGATGAAAACTTCTCTATCTTCATTCCCAAGCATCGACGGTTAGCTGCGAAATTGATTACTATTTTCATAGGTAGGAAAAATTCTGAGAAATTCCAAGAAATGGTGACATAATGATGTTTGTTTGACAACTTGAAGTATTTCAGCGTAAATTTGCTCAAGTTTTCTTGAAATTACTATTATATCTTTTAGTACAAGTCAAGCTGCTAGACAGAGTTAAACTAAAAAATACCATAAGTTGACTCAGCTGGCCAGCGCTGATGTTTGGCAAAGCAGTAATTATTTTGTATTGGAGACTTGCCGACGAATATCAGGTGACATAATGGGTGTTATGAATAATACGAAAGTGTTGAACGGACATGCAGAAAAAAATATTATAATTGCCACTTCGAACTGGTAATTGTATATAGTTGCCAGTTCAAAGTGGCAATTATACATAATTGTCAGTTCAAACTGGCAATTATATATAATTGTCAGTTCAAATTGGCAATTATACATGATTGCCAGTTCAAACTGGCAATTATACATAACTTATACATAATTGTCAGTTCAAACGGGCAATTATACATCTTTTACTGCATTTCCGATGTGTGGTTGTATATTCGCTACACATTCCCGTATGTCTGCTAAAAATTGCAGGACTAATCAGAATTAAATTTGAGATTGGTACCATGAAAAGTCGTAAACTTTGGTTGGATAAGTAAGTAAAGAAATTTTATTATCCATTTAATTATGACTTTGGTATCATTTTTATACAAAAAAAATCCATTTAATTGAATTTCTATTAAAATGCTTGAAGATACGTCAACTTTGCATCAAACATAACAGAAGTGTTTAGCACTAATTCTCATTTTCTTGAGAAAATCATATTTTTGTTGATGATTCCTAATTGGAAGTTAGTCGCCTATTATACTGATATGAGACAGTTTTGTCGAAGTTACAACTTTTTAATATTCCTGAAATTTCGTAATTATTATCAAAAGATGCAATAGAACGTTCAAATTCGAGAGGTATATGTAGAATTGAAAAAGAGGCAACTTTTCCATTTATATTTTTCTGAAATTCGAATAAATAAGCCTATTTTCAGAGATTATCTTAACAAAAAATGTACCTTTGGCAGCCACGTGACCACATCCGAGTACGTCATTTTTCATAATTTTCAAATCACTACTAACGCCTAAGTTGAATTTTAAATTGAATTACGAATACAGGTTTTTTCCAAATGATGCGAACTTTTTGAAGGACATTGTATACGAGAAGATTCTGTACATTAAAGGAACTGAATTCTATCGTTCGCAAAATGAGTATTATTCATTTAAATGTCATGAAATAATACAAATCACATAGTAGAGTAACAAGTATAGCATATATTCAATGTAACAAGGAGATAATTTCTGATTTTAACGTATTGTATAAATCAATCGCTGTAGTAGGATCTGATGTTAAAGTTAATACCTTTCCATTGATTATTATACATGAAAGAGACGTCTCAATCACAAGATTCATATTCTGTATGTTGAATTCTTGGAAAGTCAGAACACTCTTCAATGTCGAAGTCACATAAAATAATCCTGAGCACCATAAATTTATGGCATGTGATACATAATAAAAGGGCGTTCTTTTGGAGAAATACTATTTCTGGAACCTGCGATTCGATGTAGATTCCACTCGTCGCATACTGTATCAAGCTCCTGCAAAATTACAATTTTTTTGTATATATTATATTGTTCTATTCGTATTTCTTTGTAATTGGTATTTTCCAACAACTGTCGATGTTATGAGCAAAAAGTACCGAATTGACTTTTTTGACCTACAGTCTCTCCACTTACAAAGCCAGATTTACTTTTATGCCTTATGCCATTCCACTGCCAAAGCCAAATGAGAACACTTGCAAACCTCGGCTTTATATGCTTTGGTTCGCAATCTTTCTTTCGATTTGTAAATTTAACTCATACTTAAATCACTAGGTATTTCATGAAATAGTAATAGTTCGTTTTTGTTTCTATGAAAACGAAGATTTTCTAAGATATTTACGGAATAAAAAATCACAACCAATATAGGTATAGATCTAATTGAACACAGAAATATATTCATCGAACTCACTTGAATAATTTTCAGAAAGCACAATTGAATAAGGGATTTGTCTAGTTGAGATCCTGAGAAAAAACCATCATCTTTCAATGTATCAAAAATATTTTTGCCTGGCTAGTACCATATAAAAATGCTGCTATTCTATCTTGCGTAGATCCAAAAATACTTTGGTTCATCAAAATACATTGCATTGCCTCGACAATGCCATCCTCTGTGCCCATATCAGCTCTCAGGCTACGTGGGCAGCCACCTAAGGCTCTTACAGAATCCAAATAGTAATTTGCAATAATTCTTGGATTGTTCGTGTTGTTTCCCGCTTTCAATCCATCAATACACCCACTGATGCATATTCCAAAAGGTTTGAGTTTATCATAACAATCCATGTGCCATAAGTAATTTGGGCCCTTGTTCTCGTATTGTCTTCTGCGTAGTCTGCCTCTAGAACGTATTTCAACCCCTTCAGGATCAAGTATGTGGAGTAAAAGCCTGATGTTTTCTTGCGTGATGGTAAAATTATTTTGCAAGCATTTTAGATGCATCCATTCAAATTTTCATCTAGAAACTTTACAACAGTCAGTAGATATATCGGTGAAGTTTTTTCTTCCGAATAAATTTAGATTTCTGAGTTTCTTTCTCAAATGCCTCTCACTAATGATAAAATTGTGATTCAGTGCTAGACAGGAAACTATTTCTACTTGTTGAAGACCAAGTGTGAAATAGAATTTTATGAGTTCATCCATATTTCTAAACACTTACCACTAACACCATCAATCTCAACACTCAACTTCACTGCAAAAGTGCAAATCGTCGGACTGGCTAACGCGACCACTCACAGGAAGTATATCTGTATAATTGCCACTTTAAGCTGGCCATTATGTATAATTGCCAGTTTCAACTGACAATTATGTATAATTGCCAGTTTGAAGGGGCAATTATAATATTTTTCCCAGCATGTCCGTTCAGCGCTTTCGTAGAATAAACTTTGAGCAAATGCTTCTACTCTGATTTCGTGAAACAGATCTATTCATTGTGTTAAGTTTAGAGAAGGACAAACTTATAGTAGAAGCATTTGCTAGCTTTAATTCATACTACCCAATGTAGAAGCTTGTAGTTTTTAAAAATTTCAAATTCACAGGAGAAACGTAATCAATAATAGCGCTTCTTTGATTTTAATAAAATGTTTTTTCAATTACCCGTTCGACCGAAAGTAAGTTCAACTTCTTTTTTATATCTATCATAAATTGGCATTAGTTCTTTAATTGGCCGTTGAATTGAATTTTATTGAAAAAAATCGAGTTGGCAGGACATTTGGGCGCGGCTGGAAGTCAATAGTGAGGAGAGAAGAATCGCGGGAAAAATTTATCTAGTTCGATCGTGTTCCGTATAATTTTTGTTAGTTTTATGTCTCTTTGTAAGTCTTGCAACAGGTAATTAAATTACAGACTATATGGCCTCATTCAAACTGTGGGAGATTGTTCATGGGAAGAATTTTACTCTAACCACTACTGATGGTTATCTTCAGGATGATAATCGATGGTGTAATAATCAACAACGAGATTTTCTTTAATTGTGATAATTCAATCGAAAAATATTTCAATTATCCTTTTTCTGTTGCAGGCATGAGAAACACCGAAGATCTTCTGTCAGTTTCAGTTTATGCCCGTGAAAACGTAAATCCACTCCTTTTCAACTACGCTTTCTCGGTGGCTTTGCTGCATAGGCCTGATACACGGGATCTAGATATTCCTTCGATAATCCATTCTTTTCCAGACAGATACGTTGACAGCAAGATATTTGGGAGAGCCAGAGAAATAGCTACTGTCGTTCCGGAGGGATCAAGGGTGAGATTCACTTTCATATTATTCTTTATCCAACATGCGGACAATCGACTTCCCTAAGATTTTATTTACTTATTTTTGAATTGGATTGTCCGGGTTTTGGAAACGTTGGATATAATTTTAGCCGATTAATTTGTTGGACATTTCATGAAAATCACTGAAAAATAAGCTGTAAAAAAAATTTCTCGACAATTTCAATCTGATAAGTAGTAGCCAACACTGATGTTTTAGAGGCGGCCTCTCAATAGAATCTGATACTATGAAGTGTGTTCAGTATATTACGGGTAAAAAGAATATTGAAGAAAAAGTAGATTCCATCATGCTTGACATAAGCCTCGCGCTATCGTGCAATGTTCTTTTCTGTCGAAAAACATGCAATAAAGATACTGGATCACCTCAAGGAAGCCTTGGTACGTTAATTTAATCATGTTATATGCAAACTTCGTCTGCCTAATTTTTCCGGATGAACAAAAAACTACAATTCTAAAAAACGAAGTTATTTCGATACATTTAAAAATGTTCTTATTATTAATTATAACAAAACAGGTTTGCACTGAATATCATAACATAAATAGAACGAAGTAGTTAGCCTGAGGTATCTCATGCGAAAAATAAATGAACTATATGTGGTAAGCTAAATAGTGATATCAACTCTGAAAAGTATTCTGAATGAAGGTATGTGAAACGAAAATAAGGCGTTTGCCTATTCCTACTGCATTTTTTCATGGTGTCAAGCTACTGTTGCGCTCAAAAATTACGAAATCCTTAGAGTTTTATCTATATACAAAATGAATTAATCGACATCCATATTCGTCGAGAAACACGATTTTTTGTTATTTTCATCTGATTCAAAGGCGTTTTTTTTATTTGTATGACTCGTCCAATCTGTTTTTTGTGACTACGAAATTGACTAAAATTAGGCTAATGAAACCTGATCGGAATTATTTCATATTTGAAATGTCTTCAGTCTTTAGAAGGTACAAACACATCTGCAGTATTTTTCAGCTTACGGCTCCTATGACTCAAGGAAAAACAAAAATTATGTAGTTGTAGATTATCAATAACAGAATTATGTCTATACCGACATTAGAGCTCTCAATGGAAGGATACATTTTGTAATTTTTTATATACCGGATGGATTCCTGACGTTAAGCCATCTGGTTATGTTCTATGGGAAATATTTTTTTAATATTGTTCATATTCTAATTTAAAATAGAAATTTCGTTCTCAGCGGAAGTTTGCATGCCAAATATATTGATAGATCTTCTTTTTTTTTGAGGAAAATAAATGGACTGTATCTTGCTAGATTTGAAAATATACGTGGGATTAAAATATTTTTGGGACTAACGAAACTCATAGACTGATGGATGGCCTAGCTTTCTTGAATGCACAGCAAAATATGTTTTAACTGATTACTACTCAGTTACTCAAAGCGGTTAGAAATAATGCACTATGTATAAATGTTTGCAGTATTAAAGTGAAAAGTGCAGTAAGTTTTATTTCAAATCTTTCTTTTACATTGTTGTTGAAAAATAAGTATTAAATGCATTTGATATGCATTGGAGTAGAAAAAGAACTACTGTCTTTTCTCAGAGTTAAACCTACCATGTAGTTAATTATGAGGAATTATTTATTTTGACTTCTACTTGATTTTTGATCAAGGAGAGTAGGAATGCCTCCGAACAACACTGATCCTTTTTATCTGATTGTCGTTTGTCCTGTATAATAATAATAATAATAATATAATGATATCGTTTAATATGGAAGGTCAATGAATGGATATAACAAATAAAAGATATATGTTTAATAAAAAAACAAAAAGACAAAATATCACTTTGATATTGATTTTACATAATTTTTATCAAACAAGCGGAGATATAAATAAAATATAGTGTGTATCTCAGTGAGTCGTTTCCACTGTTAAATACTTCTGACAGATAATTGTTTTTTCGTATATTGATAATGTATGTATTAGTTGCCTACACCTGAGCTTAATTAGTCAAGAATGCTTTCTGGAAAATCAACCAATATGTTTTCTCTTTCTGTTGAAAACCACTCATATATTTTTTTATTTTTTTCAGATGCCAATTGAAGTTCCTAAAGATTATACTGCTTCAGACTTAGAAGAAGAGCATCGTATTGCATACTTCAGAGAAGACATTGGGGTTAATCTCCATCATTGGCACTGGCATTTAGTTTATCCAATTGAAGGTCCGGTTGAAATAGTGAACAAAAATAGAAGAGGGGAATTGTTTTATTACATGCATCAGCAAATAATTGCAAGGTAAACAGCATTTTTACACTCATAATTCATCTCAACTGGTTGGGAAATAGTTAATATCCTATCAAGTACGAAAAGAGTACCTTTTCCGCACGTCACTGCCGTTACCCGAATGATGCAAAGCTGAGTTCGGCTAAGCACTGGAGTGCGAGAAAGTACCTATTCGTATGAGTTGGAGTCAAGATTTTTTCTACAAATGCATTAAAAAATCTTCGCTCTTGAACAAACTTCCACAAGCAAAAAAATGTTTTCCGCACCAGTGCGTTTCTACAGTGTTAGATGAATCGGGGTTCAGAATTGGTACTGGTTCTGGTAGTAAATACTCTTAAGCTGCTAACTTGTCTTCCCGAAAAACACTTCAATTAATGGGCCAGCATCCTGTGCTGTGAATGTGAATTTCGGCAATAGCTACAGTTTCTGCTTTCCTATAGGCTTCACCAAGAAGTAGTGACATTTACAACTGGTATCTTTCAAAATTTAGCATTTGTTTTATTTTTGTCCTTTCCGTCATCCAGCTGCACGCTTATGAGAAACCCTCTAAGTACCGCCTACAAATTTGTTCACAGGAACGTTGGGTATATGTCTCTCTTCTATATCATCGTTAGCGGTTTCTTTAACAAGTTCAGGACTTTTTCTTTCATGGAACGCAAAAGCTATACTTATTTTCCTTTATTATGTTCTCTGAACATCACAGAATTTCATTTTTCATGGAAGCCATAAAATAAAAAGAAATTAGGTCTGTTGCATCAATTCTTCATGATTTTTAAGGTACTACTCATTCAGTAGTAGTTATAGAATTTTTCAAGCACTGACATGGATTGCCTATTTGAATTCATTTGGCCAATTTCTCCACAGATACAACTTCGAGCGTCTTTGCAACCAAATGAAGCGCGTGGATCGATTCACTAACTTTGAAGAACCGATCAAAGAAGCTTACTTCCCAAAACTTGACAGCTTGGTTGCTAGTCGTACTTGGCCTGCCAGAGTTGCTAATCAACGCATCCAAAACTTGAGACGGGAGAACGATCAAATATTTCTTGATATAGATGAAATGAAGAGATGGAGAGACAGGATCTTCGAAGCAATTCATTCCGGAGTTGTGAAAGGAGTAAGTATAAATACTTGAGAACAATCATGAATGCTGTTGTCTGAAAGCAGTGGGTTTCAGTAATAAGGGCACAGACATACAGAATTCTTAGGTCAGTTTGAAATGTATAGTAGGTACTTCGATTAATAATGATGAGATAAATATATTCGAAGGAATGAGACATATTTCTTAATCAAAATGAAAAATATCAGGTATATCGAACATGATTCAATTATTTTTCAGGACAATAGAATTGATATTCCGCTGACTGAAAATGAAGGAATTGATATTCTGGGAAACCTGGTGGAATCAACTATTTTGTCAGTGAATAGAGCGTACTATGGCGATTTGCACAATATGGGACATACGATCGTTTCTTATATTCATGATCCAGATGCAAGACATTTGGTGAGTATCAATTGTTTTGGATAGATTATAAAGAATTTCGCTCTATTTCGTAAAGACCTCAAAGTAGTATTTAGCTTGAGTAGCTATTAGACTGTGACAACCAAAATTGAGGAGTTGCACTTGACAGTCTAACATCAATTTAAATTAAATGATACTCTTAAGTTCATTATGTAATCGGCCCTTAGTACCAGATGCTCTTTACGATGGAATTTGAGTCTCGGTGAATTTTCTGAAATTTTTGGTAGCGCTAACCCCAAAAAATGAACAGTTCTGTTGCTGTTATGAAACGGAAATAAATAATTTCTCAAGTACTTTTAAATGCATCGTCGAATGTTTGAATATGCTTAAAATCACCCTTTTTTATGATTATTATTTTTCTACCCCCCGAGGGGCACAAAACAGAAATATTTCAGTGAATTCTTTTGAATTTTTAATATGATGCAGTTTAGATTATTATGGATAGAAATTAATTGGGTGACAAACCCCAAATATAAATATTTTCGATGCTACAGGGTGCGTAAAACCTTGATCAGAATAGACTATTTATTAATATTGGCGGGAACAATATTTCTTCCTGTTGTATTTTGGATTATGTTGAATAATATTGTAATTAAAAAAATTTAGTAATAAAACCTCCATTTTGAAGCAAGAGAATAATAATTAATTTTTGAATTCTTTTTAAAATGTGTTTTCAAAATAAATGTTTGAATTAAGAAAATGTAATAAAAAAAATTTAAAAATTCACTGAATTTTTTTATGTACCTCTAGGGGGTAGGTTAGGTTAGGTTATTAGGTTATTATGCAACTTCACCTACACTGAAACAAGTGATAATATTGTTTCCAGTTCTAAAAATAAACAGGGGTTGGCGGTATGGTGAAATTTTTTGAGAATCATATGGACTACATCATATCAAAAATTTTGAGAATTCCACCGAGACCCGAATTACATAGGTATTTTGCAGAGTCCTATTTAATAACTTATTTATAAGCAACATTTTTTTCGATATTTATGAAATTTTTCTTCTAACATGTAGGAACTGAAAGTAACGGATTTATTTATACCTACAAAAATATTTTGTAGTTGAATTATTGAAGCTAGAGGTAATAATTGAAATCTCTCTCTGAATTTATTTCATGAATTTCGTGCAGGGTTTCATCGAGACGAGAAATCTCGTCTCGAAGGCACTTTCTTGTCTCGTCTCGATCATCGAGATGAGAAATAAACAAACTCTCGTCTCGATGTTATTTTCGAAGACAATTTCTCGATCTCGATTCGAGACTCTCGAAATTTCGAGAGTCTCGAAAACAAAAACTAAATGTAATTATAAAATGCTATGTATAGGTTCTAACGTATAACACAAGGTGGCTGCACCAAAATACAGAAAATTAAATTTTTTCTATAAATAACAATACTTTAAAATACAGAGGCTATATGCTATGAACAAAAAGCCACGTCTAACAAAAATAACCGCCGAGTAACAGCACAAAAATAAACAATATTGTTTCAAAAAATTAAAATTAAACGAATCTATGATGATTGATGATTTAATCTTTTATCCATAAATTTAAAATTTACCTAGGTACGAAAGGTGAAAGTTTAAAATTGTTTATTCGTTCGTGAAGAGAAGAATGTACCAGCACCAGCAACAAACTCATTTTTTATAATCGAAACAGTCGTCTGTTGAAAAAAAAATTATTGATACTATTCAAATTATTTTATCTCAATAGTAGGGGTTGCAGTACTGCATAGTGAAACTCATGGAAAAATGGTGCTATAAGTCTGCCATAAGAATATCCTTAGAGGTAGTAGGTATAGCTTGTAATAACATATTTTATGGCCCTTTCCCTTTATGGAATGTCTTTATCCTGAAAGGACACACTGACGGAATAGTGTCATATCAATAAATTTTTAAAGTAATAATAATTATCTTTTAATTAAGAATTTAATAAAGAAATATAAAATAGCATTGTAGGTACAAGACTTTAAAATTATTGTTTAAATCTAATAAAAATATAATGATATATTGCAGCACATATATTTTTTCGAGATCGAGAAATCTCGAAATAATTTCTCGATCTCGAAAAATCTCGAATTGTTTTTCTCAATCTCGTTCTCGAAAAAAATCCATTAGGCTCGTCTCGATCTCGTCTCGAAATCGAGACGAGACGAGAAATCTCGAATTTCGAGAGTCTCGTGAAAGACTGATTTCGTGGTATACATATTTATTATTCGTTTTTAGAACTTGTCACCTAGCTTGAACAATTATGTTTTTCAGGAATCTTTTGGAGTCGTTGGAGATTCTACCACTGCTATGAGAGATCCATGGTTTTATCGATGGCATGCGTATATGGATGACATTTTTCAGAATTTCAAGTCTACTTTACCAAGGTACACGTTTAACCAGGTGAGAGAATTTCTGCGAGATAATATGTTTGATATATAAAAATTGTTGAATAATATAAAAACAATTTCTGTGGCAAATGGACACGCACACACAAAATACACACACTCATACAATATCCATGTTGAATAGACAGAGAGAAATTTAGACATAAATGAACACCGGAATAAAAATGTAAAATGGTCAGAATTCGAATGAGATACTTTCCAATTTCTACTCCAGTGCAAAAGCAAGAAATATTTATTTGCATAGTTGATGAGGTTATACAGTGTAGGACGTAATGTTTGCCACATATGGAAGGGCATTTGATAAACAAAGTAACCAAAAATACTATTGGATAGGATTGTTTCTGCATAGGGTGGCCGGTGGCTCTGTAGAATAGTATAAGTATGGTATAGTGTTTCGACTAATGCTTGCATGAAGTGCGCACTGACCACCAGGGGTGATGCTGTAGGTTTTCATCAAAAATCAGTAAGTTGTCAGGAGTGCCATACCAAATGAATATGATAGCCGTCCTGTATTTATCAATTATATCGGAAAACCTTAAAATTGATTTTAACATATATCATGTGACCACTAATGTCGACAAGTTAGCAAAAGATAGTAAAAAAAGTATTTTACAATGTTATTCGATTACTTTGGTACAGACAGATTGATAGATAGATAAATTCTTTATTGTCTGATTTTTTATTGAATGATATATTAGACATTATCAAAATGGTGAATATAAGTACATAGGTATACAGTTATTTACATAACATATCTAGACATACGCAGATTACATAATAATAAACAATAAATATCATTAAAATATTGCCAGGAGAGTACACCTCCTAAGTGTCACTAAGGTAATTTTCAAACTGTTTCGAATTATAAAAACTTTGTTGCGAAGTATTACCTTCAACCTTTACCTAAATATATTGCATGATACAGTAATCTCTACGAGAGCTGGATGTTTGACTAAACGAATGATTTATCGATCTTAATTTTTTTTTGTTTCTTGTATCGTAATTGTGGATGTCACTGTTTTCATTTCACCTAATCTTTATTTATATAGATATAACTGAGCAATTTTAGCAAATATATTGAACAGACTGTTGGACTTGGAAGTTTCGCGACATAAAGTTCTCTAGGATAGATCGAAAAAAATTAACCTTAGGATTCGTTTTTGTGAAAAAAAAACTCTCTGCACATCACGTCCCTGGATTCAGATTATGATACTGTAACTAAAGCATAGTATGCAGGTATGCATATACAGTGCGGCTTTTAATAGTCCCTCCCCCTGTTAACTTTTGAACGGTTTGACGTAGAAACATTAAAAAAACCGTTTGGAGGGTTTCACCGATACTACATTGTGAATTGAAATATATTGTGGTTGCTCGATAGATGGCGCGGGGTGCACATCAACTAAAAAAATTTAAATGGCATGGGGGGGTCATGTGTCGTCACATCATTGAAAAGATAATTCAATTCTTATTACAACTATCTGAAAAATTTTTGAATTTCGTTCCATTCAAAGAAAAATTCTGTCCCATTATTTCACATCAAACCATTCAAAAGTTATCGTGGTCAGGTAAGAAAAGGGATTCAGACCTCCAGATCCACACTTATTCTGACATTTCGAATGCATATTGTGAAAAAAACGTATTAACGAAAATCAAAAAAAATTAGATGATTGAAAAGAGAATTGAAATATCTTTTTAACTTTTTTTCTTTTTGATCGATGTGACACATGACCCCCATACCATTTAAAAATTTTCAGTTGATGTGCCCTCCCCCCCACGCCATCTATCGAGCAATCACAATGTGTTTTATGTCAAAAAGTACTATCGGTGAAACCCTCCAAACTGTTTTTTTTTTAAGTTTGTACGTCAAACCGTTCAAAATTTAACAGGGGGAGGACTATTAAAAGCCGCACTGTATATGTTCAAAAGATTGTCTCTTCCTAAGATAGGCTTCAATACGGCCAATGGGTAAATACATTGAATAAATGATATACAAACAGAATCAACCTCTTTTTCCCATGTAAAATTAATGTTAAACGTTGTTCCCAAGAATTTTACCTTTAGATACTTCAATAATGGAGACAATCAATGGAATTTGACATATCAAAGTAGTTTTGTACGAGCTATCATATTCTATATTATCGCTTTTTAATCAAATTTATAATAAGCCTACTTCTAGTAAGTACACCAAGTTTCAAATTCAATGAAAGACTTGTCAAATCTTTTGAGAAGGTTATGTTTCGAATGATCAGTTATAACCATGCAGTATCATCTGCATATATGAATACCTCAGCTTATGTTATACAACGAGGTAAGTAATTGAAGTATAATAAGAAAATTTGTGGTCCAGTCAGTATCATACGCTTTGGAGATGACTTCTATTTTCACGACAATTTTTCTGTTTTCCAGTTAGGAGAGAAACCATGTATATCTATATAGCATTTAACTTTTCGGAAACGAAATTTTTATCAACCGTATCAAAAGCTCTTGTTAAGTCAGTTGAAACAGACATACCATAATCATCATTATCTTATTGATTGCAGATTTAATCGGTATGTCTAACTACACTAGTTTCAGTTGAAAAGCCTTGTTTCAAACCATTCTGAGAATTTGTGAGTAATTTGAATGACTTCAAAAAATACAACATTATTTTGAAAACGAGTTTTTATAATTTTGGAAAATACACTCAATAACGCTATTGGTCTGTAGTTCTGTTTCTTTGTATTTCTTAATAAGAATTTCGTCTAAATCGGTGATTTTTTTATTTCGTAAAAGTCGAATCACGCCGATGACTACAATTTTTACTGAAAATATCACCAAAGTGATCAGAAATCGTTTTATGCCTGGCTGAAGACAGAAACTCAAAGAAATATAATCTATCGTAAAAAACTGAATACCGTTGTGGCAAAGATATGGACGATATTGTTCTGCATTATCGTTTCACTCGATCCACGATAACACTTACATAATATGTATTTATTTGCAGTTGAACTATCCCGGAATCACTATACAAAATATTCAAGTTCAAACTGATGGAGGTCCAGAAAATGTATTTCAAACATTCTGGCAACAATCAGATATCGATTTATCCAGAGGAATGGACTTCCAGCCGAGAGGTGCAATTCAAGTTAGATTCACTCACCTTCAACATTCTCAATTCACGTATAGAATAACTTTGAATAACAAAACTTCTGGAAACCGAGAAGGAACTTGCAGGATATTCCTTGCCCCCAAGTTTGATGAAAGGGGTAATCCCTGGTTGTTTAGGGATCAGAAGAATATGTATATCGAGTTGGACAAGTTCAGAGTAACATGTAAGTGTATATTTGTATAATTAATATCCCTATTTTACCTAATTTTAAGTTCATCAGAAGTAAATTTCTAATAAATAATCCAAATGGGTTAAAACCAAACCCCAGAAAAGTCGAAACTATAAAAAATCCCAATCTTTCAGAAAGAAATGGGATATTTTCTGGATCTTCTTGGGTATTCCAGCAAATTTATAAAAAAATCTCCAAAATAAAGAAACCTTGTATTCTAAAAGGACCGGAAGGTCGAGTACGCGAAAGTGTTCAGAGAATATTTCGAAATTTGTAAAAATATTTCGACATCAGAACTAGTACTTGCATATCCCGACTTCAAAAAAATGTTTGAACTGACTAGGGATGCTTCAAATGAAGCTGTGGGGGACATTTTATCCCAAAATAGCCATCTAATTTGTTATGCATCCAGGACATTGAATCGTTCTTAAATCATCTACTTCATGACCGAGAAGAAATTGCTAGAGATCGTATGGATCTGCAAATACTTCGACCACTTCCACGAAATATTTTTTCTGAGCATTAAGGATCTTCTTTTTCGTTTAAACCAGAATATAAAATAATTAATAATTTTCTATTGGTATACTTGTGAGTGTACTCTAACTCAAATTGAATATCTTCAATAGATGATTTATTACTTGAAACTACGTTATTTTCAAAGTTTCTTCTAATTTTGTACTTCAATCACACAATAGCTTTTCACAAAACGGTCACAAACAAATTGTTTAAAATTTGTACAGGACAACGTTTGTCGGGTTAGCTATTCAAAATCAAATATTGTTTCAGTGAAAAATGGGATGAATACTATCTTGAGAAGATCAACAGAGTCGTCTGTCACAATACCTTTCGAGAGGACTTTCCGCAATGTAGATGATACCAGACCAGGAGGTGGAAATGCTTTGGAACAATTCAACTTTTGTGGATGTGGTTGGCCCCAGCATATGCTACTTCCCAAAGGATCAGTTTCTCCATTTGAGTGTCAGTTGTTTGTCATGATATCTGACTATTCCGGAGATAGGGTGAGTGATTTTATATAATATAATATATAATAATGTTTTTTCAATTTTAATGTTGTTTCATCATCCCTAACTCGCACAAGCTATATTTGTCTGTATAATAATTGTTTGTATTTGCGCAGACTTTTCTGCAGCCCTGAAGGAGGCGGAAATTTTGCCAAAACGTTGGCATTCAAATTGTAAAAATCTGAGAAGAGCGTTCAACTATTCCACTTTTTCGATATCATTGAACAACTTTCATCATCTTGAGATGTGAAAACAGTATACAAAAAAATAGATATGAAAAATTTCTAATTTCTTCCTATATTAACGAAGTTTAAGACTGCTATCATCGAACAGAAATATATAAAATAGCTAGGATTAGATTTCGAGAACTCGTTTGAGAGACAGTATTACTTACTTGTTCTTCCATAGATACGGCAGTTGGCAGATATTTTTATGAATTTATAAATTCCATAATCAAAGCATGAACTCTGGAAATGCAGTTAGTGAATATTATTTCTTAGCCTGTTGGTTTCTTCAACAAATGAATTGGCATTCTGATGATTCGAAAACGAAAATTCACTAAGTTAACATTTATTTCAATACTTCACACATAAACCTACGAAGGCGTAGAAGGGCCACGAACATATTTTCTTTGAAATCCCCACTTTAGTCTCGAGGGTCCGACTTTAATCTCGGGGTCTGACTTCAATCTCAGATCCCCGACTTTAATCTCGGACCCCCGACTTTAATCTCGGGGGTCCGAGTTTCATTCCGTGAATTCCTGTTTTTATTGAATTTCATGGTCATTTAGTTCTCTACAGTGGTTGGCACCCTATTATTAGATTTTGAAAACACTTTTCGTCGAATTTCGGCGGAGTACCTTGTCGGGTTTATGAGATATGAACCAACAAAAAATCTGTTTTTTCACTTTTCAGCTAATAATTATTTTTATATTAAAAGTTGGTACCGGAAGGTTTACAGGATTAAGAATTATGTGAAAATTTCAAGAATTGAATAATTCATCCTCAAACTGTTACTCTGTATAGTCCTCATTATATGACACCAACAAATCGTAGAATCCTCAGTTTATTTTAGAGCAGAAAGTTACTTTAAGATAAGTTGGGTGTTGAAAATGGCAAAAAACTAAATATTCGTATGTTATATCACAAGACCTATAAATTTAATCGATTAAACTATCAAAACCACGAAACGATCAAGGGGTTTTATTTTGAAATTATTTTGCATGAAATTATTTATCAAAAAGCACAATCATGCAAAAAATATTTCGATAATTTAATCCAATAAAGTTTATAGGTCGTGTGATAAACGACAAGAGTATTTCTTGAATTATGTTGTTTGTTAATATATAACTTCGGTTGCGAATTTTGTATGTAAACATTTCAAATTCTGACGTACCTATTTTCTTTGCCTTATGTCAAAATATTTTTCTAGAAATCCTATCGAAAATTAGGTCATTCAAAACAATAATTTCTTGTTTTTTATAAACTGTTGCCAAGAATTGTAAGAAAGCCTGAAAAACGACACAACGAAAACTAATATGGAGGACGAAAATTTAATCGCGATTAAACAGCTCTTGTGAAATAATCAGTTATTTAAACGAAATATATTCGAAAAATGGTGGTCTCTGGTCAATTTCATCATGAATGAAATAATCTCCAGAATAACGGCTCAACTTTTCTCAATAAAATTTAGTATGTGATTAGACAGCAATCATTTCACAATATCAATGTGAATATAGTGTTTGTTATTTCAAACAGTGGCGTACGGCAGATGGTAACCCGTTATCGCTTCTTCCCAATTTTCACATCTCTGGATTAAAATAGATTTTGTCTTCTTTTTCTTATTCCTAAATATTTTCGGTACCAAAAACAGATAAGTTTTCAAGATATTTGAAGTACAATGAGTGGGTGCGTAAGTAAAAAGACGTTTTATTCTGTTAAAAGTTATTTTAAAATCAAGTATTTTGATGATATTTTAAACTGATTGATTAAAAAAAATAGCCAAAAGAAAATTAAAGCTTTACATAGGGATAGAAATTCACTATGTAGAGTGTTTTTCTAAAACGAAAATTTACTGAATTATTGCAACAGTTTTTATGAAAATTAAATGAATTCGAGGAATGAAAAACTTGAAAGCAATTGAGTACCACGGCAAATAATAATTTCCGTCCTCTACCCGCACAAGCTACGCCTTTGGGTACACTCTATGAGTGTTTATGAGAGAGTATTATTATTATTACTACTACCCTAGAGAGAAGCATCACTTTTTTTGTTTAAAGTTCTTCAAAATCTGGATTTGAGCAAAAGTGTAGTAAAACTAAGAAAAATACCTTCAATATTTAATTAAAATCTTTCAATTTCCTGAAGAATTATATAAGTACTCATTAGAAAATAAACAAATAAGAGTTTTCACACCCTACAGTAGAGTATTTTTACGAAAACTACACGATAGTCAGAATAAATAATAACAACTTCTATCAAAATACGCACGCACATATTCAACTCCAAATATGTTGAAAACTGTTGACAATTATGATAACAAAACTCATCCATTTTTAATTTATGGAATATTGAAAATTCAGAAATAACAAACAAAAACTGTTTCAATCCAGTGGCGTGAAAGTTGGTAAGGGGCGATTAGGGGTACCCATTTGTCGTACGCCCTTGTTCGAAGTTACAAAAATGTTTCAAATATCGAACTATATATACTGTCAAGTGACTCATACATAGATCCCTCTAAAAAAGTTGCATCCCCGAGATTAAAGTCGGACCCCCGAGATTGAAGTCCAGGGTCCAACTTTGAAGTCGGGATATCAAAAAAAAAAATTGCTCGTTGCCCTTTTGCGCATTTGTATAAACCAGCTTAAATTTTAGTAAATTAATATCCGTGCCTATTTCTTCATTTTGCATTCAATGAGTAGAATTAATTTCAAACTCAATTCTGTAGAACTATTGAAAATTTTCTGAGCACTAGCTGGATACTAATCCAGCTTTCAATCAACATTTTTTTCCAGATTGAACAATCCATTGAAGGACAATGCAACGATGCTGGAAGTTACTGTGGTATCAAGGATAAACTTTATCCAGATCGTCGTTCTATGGGATATCCGTTCGACAGACAGCCGAGAGATGGTGTGGATACACTCCAGCAATTCCTCACTCCCAATATGAGAGTTCAAGATGTGACTATCCGATTCACTAATAGAACAGATAAACCAACCCAAAGAAATTGATTTTTGCCATATGAAGAATTATACCTACTTATACGAGAAATAAACTATTCTTTTGCTTTCAGTATTTAGTTTGATTATCGCATCGTTCATGAATTCGACATAATTTTTTAGTCGTAATAATTACAATCCTCAAATTTTTCAACTGATATAACTTACACGCGTCTAAGCGTAGATATTGAAATAATGGCTAAAGCTAAAATTTGCCATACGTTCAAATTTGAGACAAAAGTATAAAATCAATATAAAAATAACTCTTTTCTCAGCATTTTCTCGACATTCAGACAAATGAGCCAATTTCAAGTAATTCATTTGAAGTGAAAGTCACGTGATCCCGTCTCAGTGGGCTATTGTTTATGTTTTTCCAATCAATATTCAATAAGTCGAATTTCAAAATAAATTATTATTATAACTGTTTCCCATATATTGCCAACTTTGTGGATGTCACTCTATACTCAAGAGGTAATGCTAAACATATTGTAGTAAGCACTAAACATAGGCTATTTATGAGAAATAACAAATTTCATTATAACTTACTAAATATCGAAAGATAAGGCTTTAGTAATTATCTAGTAGGCAACCTATAGAAGATATATTCGGATATGTATTGTTGTAACGCAATATTTATTTGGAAAATTAAAAAAAAATATTACCGGTTGATCTCGGCCCAGACCTCCCCCCAAAATTTTCGCTTATTTTCCAGGGAAATAGTGAACATCATAGTAAAAATTCTGTTAGTGAGCGGACTCGACTCTGCCCAATATTTATGTAAAATTTTTATGAAATTTTGCAGATCCTGGCACATGATTCTCGGATCCAATATTTACTCATAGCGTAGGGAATGGTTTTCGGGGCTAAGGATTCTAAAAAAATATATTACTCCCACATAAACACTCATAGAGAGTATTATTCTCATTTGCCGTGGCGCTCCGGGGCGATTCACTGAGTGTTCTTCTTCTTTTATTTTCCGAATTCCTTTATTTTATCTAAATTTAATACACAAATCGTCAAAACTGACCGGAATGTCATCAAAAGAGGAAAGTTAGAAATATAGCTAAACTATGACTGAAAGATATTAAGCACATGAGCAACGAACTCTTTGAAAAAATTTCTCCCATTTCTTTTCTTTTTGAATCCTTGCATGGAGTTTCGAACCACTCGAATTGATGAAAGACAAATATTGACATGATATGATTTTTCTCGTGTACTGACTTTCTGAAATATTTTGACTGAACGGTATCTGTCTGGAACTCTCATCATCTATCTGTTTGAAATATATCATCCTATTCTTTTCCAGTATGAATCCTTTCATGCTTCTTAGTTCTTCTTCTTAGTTATGTTTCTGAGTAAAAGCCTTGGAGCAAATCTTGCAAAGAAAATGCTTTTTTCTTGCATGCATTCCCTCATGGACCTTCAAACTACTTGATTGAGAGAAATTTTTGAAGCAAATCTTACAACCAAATGGTTTTTCTCCAGTATGAACTCTCTCATGGACCTTGAAATTACCTAAACTAGTAAAAGGCGGCAAATCTGGCAACGAAATGGTTTTTCACCTGTATGAATTCTCTCATGGACCTTCAAACTACTATATTGAGTGAATCTTGCAACGGAATGGTTTTTCTCCCGTATGAACCCTTTCGTGGACCTTAAAATTACCTGAACTATTGAAAGCCCTGAATCATATTTTTGCAAAAATATAGTTGTTCTCCGATATGAACCCTCTTATGCTTCTTTAGGTTACTCGAATTAGCAAAAGTCTTCGAGCAACTTTTACAATGAAGTAGTTTTTCTCCTTTATAAATCCTCTTCAAACGACTCGACTCATTAAAAGATTTCGCGCTGATATTGCGCTTCAACTGTTTTTTTTGTTAGTAGTTTGTTGATACTGTTGATAGATTTTGTCTTCTTGTGTTTTTGTATAGAGAGCACCGAGTCCATTTGAAGTATTAGAGATGATCCTTGTGTGTATTTACTTACCATGCCAGATATTGTACTTGTACTTTGCGAAATTGTAAACCAGAACCTAAAGAAAAATCGATTATAATGAACTATATTGTAATCAAAATATTTCAATAACTTCACCCCAAAATGAGCTCATATAGAATATGATTCAATTCGGTTGCATAGTAATCATACCTGTAGTACAGCAAATTGAAGACGGCTTCTCATCCTGAGTCATGTCTTCTCGAATATTATTATAATTGGACATACTTCCACTCGTTCTTTTGAATTTGGTGGAGAAGTTTGCTCCGCTAACGGCATCTTTGTTACACATCTCATAGAGTCCACATTCCCCTGACATTTTCTGAAGAGTTTCAGCTTTGACACCTTCGTAATGAATATCAATATCATCATTACATTCGATTGGTTTTGCTTCGTATTCGTTTGTTGATAACTATGTGAAGTCAACATCTTCAGTGTTCAACTCAACCTCAGCATATTCCTAATCTATCTGTTCTTCATATTTCAATGACACAATTCTGTTTTCTAGAAGATCTGTCATATTTTTGAAACCATTACATTTTCCAGTTTCACTGAACTTTCCATTTTCGAAGGGCTCGTAATTCACCCTACTCCTATCAAAAATCTTATCGAAATCATCATATTCAATCTCTGTTTATTTAATTTAATTAATTTGAGTCATATCATGTTCACTATTATCCATTTTGAAATCTTCAAGAGAAAATTTTGGTTTTATGTGGAGTTTTTACCCTACGATTATTCAACAAAATTGATGAACTCATGATCAAAGCATCTCACATTAATTCTTCGATTCGTAGTCACGTTGTTCTCACGCCTAGCTCACAATACTGACGTACTTATGTTACTACCAAAGAAGGTCTGTAATTACCTGTTGGTAATAATTAAATGTATTTATCCTAATGAGTCTAGAAATAATAAATTGAAATATAGTTAACCCCTCTTATAGAAGGCAATGAAGGTAATATCTGTACCTGGGGACAAATTAGTTTTCGACCCAACTAAAAGCGATAACGGTTTCCCATAATGATTAAATGATGAATAAAACTCGAATGACTTCTTTCCGACTCAAAAGTCTCATTCTCGTTTTTTGTCAGCTCGACATTATATTGTTTTCAAGTATACGATATAATGATTTAACAATTAAATGACCTTGATTTCTCTTCCATTCCACAAAGATTTACCAATTTGAGATGGATATAGTCCTCTTGATAAAATGTCGCACGGATTATCTTCAGATGAAGTATGCATCCGGGTATATGATTCTGATAGAACCTGTATTTCGGCTACCATGTTAGCAACGAGAGTCTTTAATAAATTCGTACCAGTTTTTATCCGTACTTATACTATTGTAGCATCGGACCAGAGGTAATATCTACCAAAAGTTATTTTCATAGATTTCATAACCTCATCTTCCACAAAACATTCCGTAAAAAGCTCTAAACCTTGCATTCCATAACAATATTATTTACAACGCCAGATAACTCTTTGCGCAGCACTATTGCATGACTACACTATTGTATAGGTACATATGTTTTCATGTTATTATAAGATGCAAACGAAATAACACTGGGATACAAATTTCAGGTATTAGTATGCAAATAAACCTCATTTCCTCCTCAGTATGCTCAACAACGGAATAAAATAAAAATGAAAAAATACGTCATGTTTGCAGATTTCAACTTCAGTTGATAGATACTACCTTATTTCCCTGAAGATTTTCCTATCTAGGAATCAAAATCCAATTATTATCTTTTCTCTGAAATACCACAAGGCAAGGTATATCTCATTACATGGATAGAAAGAATTAAACTAAGTATTGAAAACTAACTTATTAATGAGGTCCGATTTCATAATGATCTTAAAGTATTACTTGTTTTAAGTAGCTGTTAGACTGTGACTAATAAAATTGAGTTGCAATTGGCAGCTTGTTACAGTCTAATAACTATTTAAAGTGAATGATACTTTAAGTTTATTACAAATCGGCCCTAAAATGGTACTATACGTGAAAAATAACATACGCATAGAAAGAAAAACAAAACTAATAAAGAAACGAATAGAGAATGAGAAGTGCCGCATCTATTGTAACTACTTATTCCCCACCCTCAGGCAAACACAAGCAATACGCCTTATGTAGCCCTCCTCGACCAACAGACTAATACATTTTTCGTCATTGTTAAACTGAATAAATATCGAGATCAACTCTTTGAACTCTGCAGGCTTCACCCAAACCATTCTGTTACTGCTCTCGAGCTTTTGAATCATACCGGCTTGCCGTAATATGGCAGAAATCTTAGCCGGACGAATACAGAAGGCCGTTATCCTTGGTTCACTTCGCCTGCTCAGGGCATATGATTCTCTGACCCAATAGTCACTTACCTCATGGCGTGGGGAGTGCGGTTATTGGGGCAAATGATCCAGCGTGCCCTCCCGAAGTGTCGGAATTTCGGAGACAGGGCTTGATTTGTAAATTTCTAACGGATGAAAAAAATACATATTTAAAAATAGTGTTCATTCAACAAGGTTTACAGGAGGATGCTTCCTATGTTTAAGATAAACGTGATAAATGTTGGAATATATTCGCGAGTGTCAAGTACTTATACAGGATAAGCACTAAACACCGTGAGCATAAGATATACACAGTAAAAATAAGAGAAATGGAATCATTTACAAATTAAAGATATTATAGATAGATAGATCTTTATTAAGTAGGTTACCCTAAAATATATACAAAATTTCATTTTACAATTTTTTTAAATACTAATGGATAAAAACAACAATTTAAAAGATTAATAGTAATATATAGATATCATTAAACTGATAAAATACACATACAAGAAAAAGCAAATAATAATAACAAAATAACATTAGTTATAGGTAAAAATATGCCACAAGTGAATGAAACTATTACAATCAATCACCTTTAGTTGAAATGTATGATATCAATTTCGTTTTGAAGCAATATATTGTATCACATTGTTTTATCTCATCTGGTAATTGATTATATTCATTCAATCCTTTGAAAAATATTGATCTCATGGAACTCTTCAGTTTCGTCCTGTTAATATGAAAATTATTTACAGACCGTGTATTATAGTCATGGAGTTCATTATTGTAGGTAACAAATTGATTGAAATATTCGGGAAACATATTTCTTGTGATTTTAAAGACGAATAACATGGCCATATAGTATAATCTTTGATCTACCGATTGCCAGTTAAGTGCTGTGAGCATTGTTTTTATTGGGGTGTATCTGTCGCACTGTAAAATTAATCGCATACCTCTGTTCTGCAATTTTTGAAAGGTTTGTATTTAATTTTTTGTGAAAGTTATAAGAACAGTAAGCAAAGTGTGGTTGAATTATTGCTTTATACACAGTTATTCGGCTAGGTAGAGAAAGATGTATCCACAATGAGATTTCAGTTCTAAACATTCATCAATTATGCAACCTAAATACTTGAATTCGTGTACCCATTCTACTCTTTTATTTTCCAGGACTAAATTGATTGTGCTGTAATTTATATTTGATAATTTGTACCTGTTGCTCAGTGCCATAGCCTTTGTTCTAGAAATGTTTAGCTTCAATTTGTTTGTGTTAAGGAAATTTTCAATATTTTTCAAAACCTCGTTCAATCTCATTACAGTATCATTCAAGTCATTTCCGTAGCAAGCAATCAGAGTGTCATCAGCAAAAAGATTCAAGAAATTTTATCCCTGCAAATAGTTAATGTCATTCAGATATATAATGAATAAAAGTGGCCCTCCTTGGCCCTCCTTGGCACTCCTTGGCCATTCGCTACTTTGTTTGAAAGAGATTTATTATATTTTCTCCAATGGAAGCAAAGTGTTTATGGGTCTGAAACAAGATACATCTACAGCATTTGAGACTTTAGGCACAGGCACTACCACACTTAATTTTAATTCTTCGGGAAAGTATGCAGTGGATAGGGAAGTATTAAGAAGATTCAGTACTGCAAATCCTAACGTAAAAAATGTTTCCTTTAAAAATTTAACACTTAAAACTTCATTCATACTACCTTTGTTTTTAAAAGAAAATATTGCATTTTGAAGTTTGTTTATAGTAACCCTTTCGAATTGTTCAAAAGATGTGTTGATTAAATCAAAACCATGTGGGGACCATTCTGAATTTGATATTATGGACTGAGTATACTGAGTTATACTGTCTACAAAATAATTATTAAATTTTTCAGCAGCTTCAATTTCTGTTGTAGCATATGATGTATCTCCATTTACATTAAAATTAATAGTTTTATAATTATTTTGTGGTTGTTCCCACTTTACAAGCTTTTTTAAAGTTTGCCACATTTCTTTAGTATCCCCTTTTTTGTCATCAATTTTATGTTCATAGTATAGAGATTTCTTGTCTTTCAATAGATTAACTACTTCATTTCTTTTAGCCTTATATGCATTCCAATTTATTTCTTTTTGAACATTTATACTTTTGAATATTTTTATATGCTCTATCTCTTTCCATAACTTTTCTTTTGACTTCTGAAAATGGTATGTTGTGTGATATTACAGTGTCTACACATACATCCATACACACATGTGAGTTAACATAATACAGTTGAAGAAATAGACATAAAATTGAAACAGAAAAATAAAGAATATGTAACATTGCTCACGAGTTTTGATGTATATAAAATTGAAGTCTGAAACATAAAATTTTAAATGTAAAATACGAAATTCAGAATATAAGCATAATATGCACATATAAACAAGTTCATTTAGAAGTTTTTTTATTTTATTGAAAAATTTATATTTATGATTTCGTGTGGAAGCGAATTCATAATTTTGGGGCCTAGTAATCTAAACTTATTTTTCTAACAGTTTTGTTCAGGTGTGGGACAGAAGTAGATGGGTTTTCAGTATTCCACCAAAAGCAATTATTCCGCAGGTGAGGTGTGGTACTACCAAAGTATTATACAGGAAAATAAGATCATTTTGGTAAAGAAACTCTCGGGATTTGTAGAATAAATTTATTAAAGATCTTATTTTTATTGTGATCAATTCTACATGATTATCCCACTTCAAATGACTATTGATATTGTAAAATTAAGTATTTAACGCTCGTGGTGGGATTTATCTTGAGTGTTTGGTGATTTCCCTCGATTTCTAGAGTTTTAAAATTTGGTAGATTTGTTTTGTATGAGCTGAAAGGAATAAAAAAAGTTTTATCAAACTTCAAGTTTATTAATTTTTTAACCCATTTTTCAATTGGAAGGAAATCTTTTTCTTTTGAGTTTTTTTCAATCTAAATCGATGAAATATATAACCGTTTATATATAGCCACCATCGCCAGTTGAAATCATAATCATATATTTGTTGTAAATATGTTACTGCAGAATTGAATTGATATTAAAGCAACTTATGTAATGAATGTTCGAAAAGGAAGATTACTCTGGAAAGTAATAACAAAATTTAAACAAAATATAAGCCTCCGTGGCGCAATTGGCTAGCGCGTTCGGCTGTTAACCGAAAGGTTGGTGGTTCGAGCCCACCCGCGGGCGCTACCTTTTGCTCTTTTTTTCTTGCGAATGAATCTGAATAGAGTAGGCGATTTCGGATGGTAACATAGTCAATAAAAGTTAGCACTTGGACAATGGAAAGAGTTTTGTATAAGTTACCAATCTAAAATTTTTACAGTCCAATATCCTTTAAATTATACAAATTCCCTTTGTGTCGTGAAAAAAATTAGAACTACATCAGTTATATATCGTCGGGTGACAGGAAGAACTCACTAAGTGCTATTTGAACAATTGAGATAATTATAGATTATTTTACTGTTTTAAAACATAAATCCGTTTGAAAAGCAATTCTTAGCCAAATCGAACATAATGGTGAAACATATTTCATTGTTCACTAAAATAGGCAACTTTTTTCTAATTTAACTTCCTATCATTTACCGTTTTCGAGATGTTAATAGTGGTAAGTACGACATAAAAAATAGTTAGTTATAATGGTAGTTATTTTATGATTTATTTATTTATTCAGGTATTCAATGAACAAACCCAATATATTTATTAGTTTAATTATAAGCGCATGTGAAGAAAACTTCGCACGTCTGTTTGATGTATATACTTGATATTTCAATCCGAGAAACAGTGGATTCGCTTATAGTTTCCTTTCGGCCCTGCTTGGGAGAAAAAGGACAATCGGTGAATGAGTACCACGACGTTTTGAGCACGAGTGTTCGAGCTGTTTTTTCGCGGTGTCGGCACGATTATAAGGAATTTATAACCGCATATTTTCATTTCCGCAAAAACAGATTGGGTAGAACATATTTATTATTCAAAATTAATATTGAACCAACTCATCAAGGCAGTAAGTTCTCGTATTTGATAGCCAATGAGTAATTTGTTCTAATTCTTGTCAGAATTGAATCTATGTATTAGCAAATTTCGCATTCGTTTTTCCCTTCCAAAGACCAAACGAATCCTGCTAGCACAATTAATTCTCTCACATCTCTTCTGCAGAATGTATTTGCATATTAACATCGAAAAGGGGCAACATGATCTAATCAAACTTACTTTCAGCTCGTGCTGAAGGGGCGTTATTTTTATATCGTCTCACCCTTGCTTTACAACCCCTTTTTCCAATCACATTTGTTCGTAGAGTCGAAAATTCGTTTTCTGTTGAGGATTCACTTCACCTATGAGAGTGAGATTCAGAGACTAGATTATAACGTCATCGTTGCCGATTTTTACTGAAAAGATTGAAAGAAGTGCACTCCCAACAACGCAGTGAGTAATGATGCTGCAGGTCCAGATTCAATACGATAGATTAGAGTGGGACAATTTTGTGTTGACGTAAATTTTAATTTTCTGGAAATGCGTTTATAGTAATCGAATATTGTGGAATTACAGTATAGAAACGTAATAGACACACCAGTTTCAATTATCATTTGGTAGTTGTTACAGGAAGTTTTGCAAAGTATGTTTTTAATGAACTGTACTTTGTTTATTAATCATATTTTTCATCTACTTTCATTCTATAATGCCTCATATTCTTGTGAGTGTCCTTTAGGCTTGAATTCAAACTTTTTGGGTTTACCTTATTCATCTCTGGTTTCTTGGCCTGCAGATTCACTCACTGACTCCGCTGTCTCCAAAAATGAAGTACCGAAACCGATTTTTTGTAGGTTGCTTGAAGAGCATATAAAAAAATTAAAGGCTGTCACCACCCCGATTTTTGGTTATGAGGGTTATTATAACCAAACTAAAAGAATGTGGCTGGCTAGGACCAGCTATCTGAGTGCTTGAGGCTTACTTGTTTTTTTATCTGAACCTACTTCTCCGAAAGGACAGAAAGTTCGTGCTTCTCGCGCGAAGGAGTAGGCTTGAAGTAAACTTGATTTCAATTATTGTGGTTCCATGTTATTAGTAGAATGCTGTTGGAATACATAACAAGCAGAACCATTAGAAGATTCATTGACTTGAAATAATACACTTCTGTATCCAGTGAGGCCAAAATTACGAAAAAACATATGACATTTGTTCAGCATAGTTAAAAAGAATGGAAAAAATTCTAGACTTTTTTTTCCGCGCTCTACTTCTTCAGGCTAAGGCACTAGGCAACATCAGTCAAAACTAAATGTGGGCTAGAATAAGTTGTCTGGGAAAATACAGTCATTCTAACATTCCCGCTCATTTGAACCGGCAACAATCCCTAATTTTTCTCTTATGTAAAAAAATTGTTTCATTGCTAAAGCCTTCGAAAATATGTCAGGTAACTGTTCAGATGATTGTACATATTGTCACCCCGGTCACGCACTTCCCGAGTAAAATAATATTGCACATCAATGTGCTTGGATCGTTTAGTGTTCTGGATTTTTCACCAATTTTATCGTGGACTGATTATCAACGGACTTCATCAAACTGTCAATGTTCCCTAGGACATTGATAATAGACGAGATTATTTTTTGACAATTCTTGCAACCAATCGAAACCATCAATTCAAAGCATTCATGTATACGTTCAGGCCAATCACAGCATTATTATAGTGGGAATTTTCTACCTTGAAAATTACCGCGGGAATTTTTTGTGGTATTCTGTTTTTATTGTGTGACAACTGATACTTTTGATCTGACGTCTGTCATCAGTTTGCATGAAAAGTGAAAAATTATTCGGAAACGGTCATTCGATGAAATTTTAAGAAAATCAACAAAAATGCATGTAAGAATACTATTTTGAGTAACGTGTCAATTTGGAAACATTTTCAATTGATAACCTAGGGACAGAGAGAAAGCAATAGCTTTCAATCCAACAGAACAAAACAATGTTACGGAATCCTCCAGCCAAAGACAAAACATCCATAATAATTGTATATTTCATGATGAGAACTTCAAATTCCAAACTTCATTCGGTTAATAGTGATTCAAGTGAATTGTTGAAATACAAATTATATGTATAGAGAATAGGTCTATGATTGGGGCATCAAAAAATGATCTATCGAATACCACACGAGAGTTCGATAAAGTAGAAAATAATTCTTCAGATTTTTACTCAAACTTGTTGCCATTTGGAATTATTTTCACTTTATCCTCACTCTCTTGTGATATTACAACTGATAATTTTTTGACAATTGAAAGCTCTTTCCTGCTGATAAATTTGTCATAAAGTTATTATGAGGCAGTTTTCAATGTTCAAGGGATATTCGACGAAAAATTTTTTGACAAAAAAATGTTTAACTCAGGAGAACGAAACATTCATTTATTTATTGAAAGTACAGTTAGTGAAAGTACAATTATCAAAATTTCTAACGTTCGATCCTCAAACCTCCATATTCCGAGCTGAGGTAACAGCTATTTCTATCCTAGAAACCAACTCATAGTTATTCTTTCCGACAGCCAGGCCGCCAATAAAGGCTCTGCGATCATGCAAATTCACTTCCTAATTAGTTTGGGAGACTCACAAAAACCTCACCGATCTAATAAGCACAGAACAACGTGAAACTTGTCTGGGTACCAGGTCACAAGATCATTCAGGGGAATGGAACGAAGATGCCAGCAAGAGCAGGGGCACCTACAACACTCCTTGGACCAGAACCAGCCTGTGGAATCCCATCTAGGGACATTAAGCATGACACGAAGAAATGGGTCAAGAATCATCATCAATCTTCCTGGGTAGAATTCCCAGGCAACTCTCACAGACAAAGGGTAATGGGTACAACTCCGACTATCAAGGTATTTTGTTGAACTGATGAAAGTGGTAGGACTAATTACAGGATGTATATAAAGTTAGCAAGGCCACTTGTCATAAAATCGATGAAATTAATTACAGTAATTATTGAATAATTGTCGAGAATTTGCCGTGAACGAAAAAATGTGTCGCGCTTATAGTTTTTTATATGGGGTGGCTGTGCTAACTTTATATTAAGTTAGCACTGCCACTTATATAACTCAACAAATTAAATTTAAATTTTATCGCTGTGGTAACCAACAATTGTCGAGTAATTGTCGAAGTGTATTTGAAGTGAAAAAAATGCAAATAATTTTTCTCTTTTTTTTTTGTATTGTAACGATTTCGAGACCGGCCCCGAGACCGGCCCTGATCTAATTAATTATGCACCCTCGTTCAACTACAACTGCATATCTATTGGCGTACGGATCGCCGAGAACAAGCTGGAATAAATCGATTGTTCGATACTATTCGAAGAGCCATCTAGATGAAATGTTCTATACTCCTGAATAATCTAGAGTTGTGAATGGAAACTGCTTGGGAGTATATAAGCGGGACAGTCAGAATGGAGAGTTAGTTACAGTTCCAGAGTTCGCTGATAGATAGCCACAGTAGAAATAAATTGAAATAGTAAACGTTTAGTGAATAATTGTTGTAAATAGTCTTTTAAATAAATTAGGAAAATTAGTTGGTGCAGTTTTACTACAGTATTTTATGTATTTCGCAACAACGCAAGCATATCAGGATAACTTGTGCTTTTATCATCAAACTACTGTTATATATAGGTTGTACATTTTCATAGCCAAAAAACTACATACAAACGGTGGAAAATGGAGATATTCCCTTTTATCAATAATACAGAATACACACAAATAATTTGGTAAGATTATTTTTTCGGTGCCTGAAAATCAACTCATTAATTGTCGAACGACCAAATCAAATTTGTTTTAAAACGTTCAAATTTCTTGAAGCGGAAAAAGTATTTGTTTTTGGTAAAATTCTAATATTTCCAGCTTCTCGGTATTACCTACGCACTGTATGTTGATTAAACACATTTTTTTTGGCATGCATTTATGGAACATTTGTCGAATGATGGAATAGTTATTTAGGTAACAAGTGAGTAAAGTGGAACTTTTTTTCAAGAGTAGGAAATATTGACGCAAGACGTCGTAGGGCGGCAATTCCTACGAGTAAAAAAACACTTTACTCACGTGTTACATACAAAATTATTTCTAGAACAGTCAAAGAATAGGACAACAAATTTTTATAGTTTATTGGCTACTCGACTCACCCAATACATGGTACAAACAATTAATAAATCAATAAAACGACCATCCAAAAAAGTGTAATTTTTTTTGTATATTTTGTGTGGCGAAAGTATGTGCTGAGAAAAAGGAATATCTCCTTTTTCCACCATTTGTATTTAGTTTTCCAGTTATAAAAAAGTAGGAGTTTTCTCGGGCAATATGTTATATTATTTGACAATCAATCAGTGAATTTTGGAGCCTACAAAAAAAATTATCAAGTTTGATGAATTTTTCCATTGAACACTGAGTTTCCTTATTTTGCACAATAAATTTTTCATTTGTTCCAAAAAGTTGAAGAAATGGAAAAACCCAATGCATAATCAATATCTACATATTTGACAATAGTTTGATGAAAAAAGCACAAATTATCCTTATAGGCTTGCGGTGTTACCAATTACTAAAAATGTTCCAGTTTAATAGGAATTCCAATAAAAAATACATTAATAAGCTATAAAAAAAAGATTTTTTTCTCCAAATGACATTAAAAGCGGCATTTTAATGACACTTGGCAGGCTTAGAAGTTGTACTTTTAATGCATAGGCAGAAAAAGTTCGTTGCTAGGCAACCTTCGAAGTAATAATTTAAATCAAACTGGTTATTAAAATTGACAAAGTAAACAGTAAACAAACAAATTCAACAAACGTCATCAGCGGTAAACATAGTAACGCAGGGCCCAGTTATCTTTGATGAAATAATTTTGTTATTTGGATATTGATAATGAAACGCAATTTAAATATGAAAAAGTCGATTTTGCGTGGAATTGGAACAAATTTGAAGAAAAAATTATATGTTTCACACGGCAGAAAAGCAGATTTAATGCCTTGGCTGGTTTCATAGCCTCGCTACGCTCGGCTATGAAACACCAGCCGCGGCATTAAATCTTGTGCTTTTATGCCTAGTAAAACAAATAACTATTTCGCATTATCTTCCGTTTGACAATTACTCGACAATTTTTGGTTACCACAGTGAAAAAATTTGAAATTTAATTGTCGAGTTATATTAGTGACAGTGCTAACTTAATATAAAGTTAGCACAGCAACCCCATATTAAAAAAATATAAGCGTGACAAATTTTTTCGTTCTCGACAAATTCTAGACAATTATTCGACAATCATTCGACCATTACTGCAATTGGTTTCATGAATTTTCTGGCAAGTGACCTTGCTAACTTTATACAGTGTGGCTTTTAATAGTCCCCGCCTGTTAACTTTCAAACGGTTTGACGTACAAACATAAAAAAGAAAACATTAAGAGGGTTCCACTAATACTCCTGTTTGAAATAAAACACTTTGTGATTGCTCGATAGACTGCGCGGAGGGCACATCAACTAAAAAAAATTAAATTGCATGGTGGGGTCATGTGTCACATCGTTGAAAAGATAATTCAATTCTCTTTTCAACCATCTAAAAATGTTTAGATCACAATGTGTTTTATTTCAAAAAGTAGTATCAGTGAAACCCTCCAAACGATTTTTTTTTTAAGTTTGTACGTCAAACCGTTCAAAAGTTAACAGGGGGAGGGACTATCAAAAGCCGCACTGTATAGATAATAACAGGACACTGTCACCTGAGAAAACACTTGCATGTATTGGGGATACACCAAGACTCCACACTTCGCAGGATCTGTGATGGGGAGGACGAATGTGAAGCATATTCACCTGGGAAACTTACGTCTACGGGCAGAAAAGTTTCAATTATTGTTCGCTATATATTTATGGTCGTTGCTTCCTTAACAGGCGCATTTTACCATACAATTATTGTTAATTGAATATGCTTGAATGATTAGCTAATCTAACCTGACCTGATTAACCTAACATACAGAAAACTTCAGTCCCATTTTCACACGCACTATTTCAAAATATAAAATTTTACGATAATAAACATACTTTTTTTTCGGTTCATTGGAAAAAATTTTTGGTACATTGGTAATCGGTTAATTGTGAATACATCGGTTTATTGGGAATCAGATTATTGAGAGAAAACCTACCATAAAAATACCTTTCGCGCAATATTTTACATTTTCTCATCCGTTTAGAGATCTTCTGGAGGAAATTATAATTGTTTGTTTAGTCATCCGTGAAATTCCTGTTTCTCGAATATGATTTACCCTCCTTCCCACCTACACACAGTTGTCACCGTTTAACATGTTATAACATAACAAACATTATCATCTATATGAAGAAAGTTTTCTGGTCCCTGCAAATATTTTAAAGCTCGATATTTCAGCTACCAATATCATAGTTTCCCATCTGACATATAATTAGTATTCAACCGATGTCGTCGAACGCAGCCCTGAGAATGAAATCAACAAAATTCCATAAATTCTATGGTTTAGATGAAAGCTGTGTACAATCAAAAATATAATCGTGTGTGTCGGAGCACATATGACTAGGGTTGCGTATAGGTTCGTCTGAACTGCACAGAATTCCTTCGCAAGATGGACCGGACAATGTTTATTGACATTTTTTGTCATTGGGAATGATGTGATGTAAATTATAACAGTATCCAAAAAGTAGTAATCATGTTTCAAATGTTATTCGATATTTCTCAACATAAAGACCTATCTCTTCAAATATTTTCACCAAGTGGAAAACATGTGGCAAACATCTGACAGAAAACAACTACTTCTCTGGCTAATACCACAATGGACCTTGAACTACATCTGACAGATATTTGTGCAACGTTCTTGCAAGAAGATCCAAGTTCAAGTGCTTATTTTGTAATTAAAAAATAAATACTTTGGTCTTCTTGGCCTTCTTGGAAGAACCTTGCACAAATATTTGTCAGATGTAAAATTCAAGAATCGGAAACTAACCAAAACTACGTCGTAGTAAGAAAGGAGTGTCTCCCAAATTAACACCATCTTGGGAAGGACCCTATACGATAGTAAAGAGTATAAACGACGTGGTCTATAGGATTCAATGCAGCCCGTGAGCGAAAATGAAGGTCGTTCACCTAGAAGACTCAAACGTTATAATGGAGACAACGATAAATTGAGTGGGGGATAATGTTACGAGATTGATAAAAATCCCCTAGCTACGCCACTGGGTCGACTCGCAAGCGTATAGACGATAATCCTTTCGAAGAAGAGGTTATTATTTGGGTGGGATTCTGTCTTGAGTAATCTAGACCGGATCGCGAAGCATCCGATGCACAGCTGGACTATTTAAAGCGAGAGTTTGAGGGAAGTTTGATAATTAAGAAGATTAAGAAGAATTTATGAAGAAGTGATATACAGTTTTTGAAGAAGTATATAAGTGTTTGGGATATTTAGCTAGTTGTATTGTTGTATAGATCTAAGTGTTTTATTAGTCAGTGAAGTAGTTGTATGTTTTTAGTGAAGTTAGAAAATAAACAGTTTAGTAGTGTGCTCGGCCTATTATTTAGCAAAACGTAACAATATTTAACGTTAATAATCATGATCTATCAATTGCTCAGATTTTGTATAACACAATCAAAATTGGCGATCGATCTCCAACATGAAAATTCAACAGCTTCCATTTTGGGAATTCATTTCGTCTACCCATGAATCAGTTCATCCTGTCAATAGTGTACCTGTGAAACTCATTCGTTCGGATTGCCCTTCTATTCCAGGATCATACATAAATAATGAAGCGGATCACATTCTTTATTCATTCGATTTCGATGTTGGATCCTCGACTTTATATAATGCGAGTGCGTATGTGTGTGTTTGACTGTTTAGCATTGAATAAACCTTCGCCACAGATTTCCAGCAATAATTTGTAACCTTCGACATTAATTTTGGATTCCTGACTTCAATTTCGGATACGGGGTTGTTCATTATTCACAGTTTTTTCGATTCGCCGAAAAATTGCGTGTTAATCACTTGTTTCATAGATCATCTTTTTTTGACATTTTTGTCTCCTCCTTTAAATCAGTGTGGAGTGAAAATATATTTTTCATTGTACCCATAATGGATTTCAACATATGCACTTATTTATCTTTTTTATTCTTCAAATTATTGAAGATCCAGCTTTTAATGAAACCAAAATTACAAAAAATGTTAAATTATTTCTGTCTCGAGTGTTAGTTGAGATATCTGATGACACGGCTAGAGTTATATTCATATTTATAATACTTAAAATAATTGAAGATAAAGAATAAACGAAAGAGACCATCTTTATGGACGAACGCCCATAACTAGTACCCTTGTTATTATTCTTAAGCCTAAAAGAAAAACAATTCGAAACACTGAATATTTCGGAACCAACATATCAATGGAAAAACAGAGTAACCCTTTCGTTTCCTGTCTATACTTATGAACATATTACAGAAATCTTCTTACTACTTACCTAATACATTAGTGACGGAGTAACTTTTGTAATGAAGGAAAATTATTATCCAAATGTACACAGAACTATAAGTCACTATGCATGGTTCGAATGTTGTAATGGATGAGTTAGTCATCCACTTCTTTAGTTTGATTCATAAGACGTAGACATACTCTGTGAAAGAACATGCTGAGTGTAGTAACCGTCTCTTTTTCATATCTAACCATCCTGTCTTTTAGCTTATGAAATATATGTTTCTTACATCAAACTCCGTAAATCAATCAAACACAAGAATTATACATGACCTGAGTTGTTCCACTATCCTCATAATCCAAGAATAGGCCCTAAGCAGTGTCGCAATAATTGATTTTATACAGGACTAATGCATCATAGAGGATAGCTTTTACTTTCTGGTTTAAGAATGCTCTGTTGGTATATATTAGCTTTAAATTCATGAAAGCTAATCCACGGGTTTACCTAACATGTTCTTTAAATGTCAGATCATCATCGGAAGTCCGACCTAGCAGTTTCATTAGGGGTACCTTTCTTACTGTTTGCATTTATCCGTATGCCTTCATTATAGATGAATCTGATATTACCAAGCTGAGTCGTTTTTGTTATGTAGAAAGAAAGTGATTCAACTGCTCTATATTCGCTGCTGTTGAGGAAAATTTCCACGACATTTCTGAAATGTCATATAATGCAAGTCCTTCCTTTCACTGATCACTTGCTGTTGCAGAATGTATTGAAAATATGATTTTTTCTACAGTCGACATGTCAATTCTGTACTTTGAAAAACGTAGTGGTAGATACCTCTTCACCCTGCCCTTTCCACCAAACAGGATGGAAAGGAAACTCCGCGCAGGCGTATTGTGCGAATCAAGTATTTCGCGGGTTCAACTATCAAATATATACAGCGAAACGCGCAAAAAGTTTTCTTTACACGAGCTTCTAATTAAACTAAAGAATATATTGTGGGTATTCATCAAATACCCGAATGAATTATATAAAAACTATAAATTAAATAACATTATAACGTGGGGAAAGGGAATCCTGAATACATAGGTTTTAAATAATTATTCGCTCGCTCTTATTCAAGTACTTTTCTAAACTAAATATAATATTCCAAAACAAATGTTAAATTTATTTTCACCATTTTTATCAAACTTTTTTAATTCTGAATGCATTGATTTATCACATGTCATTACTGAAGGTTTTGGTGGAAAGGTCTTGATATCTTCAGTTTTTCGGATTTTGTACAACTTCACATGTAGATTTACGAGGATCATAGCTGTAATTATTGAGATGTTTTAATGAATAAATTAAAAATCAGTAAAGATATTGCTCAGTAAATTTTTGACGTTCTTTTCAAAATTAGACATCCGTTTTTTTGGCTCGTTCACTAGATGACCAGTGTGATGCTAAACTATGATATGAATATGTGAATGAACTAGGATTTTTTTTGTAACGAATCTTCCAAGCTTCCAGGTCGGTCATGTGTTTCTGGAAAATCATTCAGATTCGAGTCACTATGAACGAGATATGCCTCAGTACAAATTTGAATGAATGGAGATTTCAATCACACTTGTGACGGAAATTACCGATAGACCTCTGTGTGGGTCGTAAAGATTTTTAATTGGACCAACATGGTATTATGTACGAATCAATTAATCAAAATATACTTTAGTATTCAAATAATCAAAATTCTTGTTGAAAAAGAGTACTTACTACATACTTCTTTGTTTTCACAAAACCGGAGGCCCTTGTTTCTCTTGAAAACTTACGATTTCAGAATCACAAAGATATATATTATAAGTTGATTTTGTGTCATTCTGTTTGTGTCAGTAATTCAGGATTTGGATTGGCCAAATGAACCAGGTTCACACTTACCCCGACAAATGGGTCACACTATCAAGCAAGTGTTATATGCAATGAAGAAATGTAAAAAATAAAACAATTTCAATAAAAAACGGCAATCTACAGTCAGATTCATTGTTTAGGCAGAAGAAAAGTGTATAAAATGGATTCTTACCTTAGGTTTTAACAATAAACTCAAAGCTTGAAACAAACTCGTTGTACTCGTTCGCATTGATGAATTGTAGGTTAGGAAATTGAGGAAAATATTTTGAACTCACAAGAAATCTTCTGTATTTTCTATGATGGTTATGGATTCATTATGAGTACAGGCTATTCCTCGATAGATGGCATTGGACTGTTTAGCAAAGAAAGAGAGCAAACTCACATTTGCCACAAATTCACACTTACTCGAGTTTACCTAAGGCCTTGAAATTTTTATTTTCATTTCGAATTCATGGCATTCAACTATAACTATTCTCTATCTATTCTGAATAGGATAATAGATAATAGTTTTAAAGAGGTGGCCCGCTTTCAAATGGGTCACTCTGTATATTATTACCTTGCTCAGTGGGTTGGTCAGAATCTTGGAGACTACTTTTTCCATTTTTCTATAATTTCATCATATTACACAGTTCTAGGGCAGTGTTTTTTTATTAATGAAGGCCGTATGATTCTAAACAAAGATTTTCAAATACTTATTTGGAGTTTGTAAAAATCGAGGATTAAGAATGGTGAAATATTCTGATTATATCTCTTGTGGTATACCAGCAAAGTAAGCGAGTTTGTAAGCAGGTGGTGTTGTGAATATTTTCCTTCAGCTCAATAAGAGAATGCACCACTAAGACTAGGTCTATGTGCTACGGAATATATAAATGATAATCCGCACATGCTATGCAAAATTATATTAAGGTGTCGATACCCACACAAAAAATATTTGTGCAGTTGAGCCTCACCTCGATCGTTCCGAGCAAGGGATGTGCATCTCGAGATGGGGGATTCAGCGCCACAACTCGCAGCCACGTGCTCCCTGCGGATGCAGCTGTTCTCCTCTTTTTTTGGCTATACAAACGATGAAAGCCCACCAAACTTGCTTTCCTAAAGCCACCAGTTCAAGACGTACGGGCATCCCTCAGGATCTTTTATGCTTATCAGCCACGTGCGACCGAATTACTGCAATTTATCGTATATATATCAAGGTTGTTAATCGCGGTTTCAATGTAATCTGGATTTCTGGTTGGGGCACATTTACTCTGTCTGATAAGATTTCAATGGTGCTTGTAGAACGAAAATGTAGTTGCAGTCACATCCCTTGAAATTGGTATTTGAAATGAACTGACACCAAACTGAAAAAAAAACAAACACTCAAAAGAAGAAAACAAGAAATAGTATTTTTAATAAAATATCAAAAAAAATTAGGAATTTGCGCCATTCTCGAAAGTAAAAAATATCTTGATTCTTTTCTTGTTGTTGTGTTCCTCAAGGATCTTATCTTGTGCCGTTATTAATTTTAATCTTCATTCATGATATCTCTTATTATACTGCCTGTCAAAAATTTCTATTCGCTGATGATATGGAGGAATTATTTATAGAAATAAATGATGACACTGACCACATTGCATTGCAAGGGTATTCTCGTTAGTAGTTACACAACTGTTGCATATAAAATATACTATATTTGAATATAAATAAATGCGAAGTTATGACATTCACGCGTAAAATTATTATATATAATTATGAACTTAATGGTAATGCTCTATCGCGAATCGTAGAACAAAAGGACTTACGGATCATGATTCCAAGTTAAATGAAAAATCTGCAACTGCAAAAACTTCAAATGATTCATTTAGTATGAAAAGTATGGAACGCATCCTGTGAAAGAGGCTATAGCTACGACTTTAAATGGATTTAAATTATTTAAATTGATATCACTTAGAAAATATCGCGAAATTAGAGACTTATGCTTTATATATAAAATCATAAACAATGTAATTGAGGGTGCAACTCTTCTCTCATACATCATGTTTAGTGTTTCAGACATTTCATCACTCACTTGATTTCATATACCAGTTCCCAATCCACTGTTTCACTTCCATTCACCTGTATCAATCATGTTTGGAAGTGTAAATGTTATTCCCAATGTTGACTTATTTTTCTGTCGTTTGCACACTTCAAAAATGCTACACTCAACTCAATTTCAAGTTGTATTCGTCTGCTATCATGTTCACCTTATAATAATTATTTACACCTGTGAATAGACTATCGGGCCTGATGCTGGATGTGAGTTTGTTGTATAGAAAAAAAGAATTGTTGAAATTGTTTTATCCGTCAACCGGTTGCACCCCTACGTGCAACCCTCAAAAGTCAGAGACTTGTGCGAGCTAGGGAAAGACGTAGCCCTTACATTTTAATACGTGTGATGCCATGCATGAGACCGGTAGCAGTCCTGAGATTCGAACTCTTGCTTCTACGGATGTTTTGGCTTATGGAGCGAGCACTTTACCCTCATGCCAGCGCGGATTGCAATAAATAAATGTATAATTGTATGTTTAACTAGATTTCCATAGCATATTTTGCTAATTTTTTTATACCTTTTTTCAATATATTCAATATTCCTGTCGTTCAATCCAATCATGTCATGTCATGTCATGTCATCCAAATCATGTCGGGATAAGTGAAATATATCTTGGATATCAAGAAATGAGGTGAGGGAGGAAGGTCGACAGATCAACGGACAAAGCAAATCTGAGAGGCAGGGGGAGACAGAGAGAGAAGTATTATTACTTTTTTGTATGCTACGGGCCGACTCACTGATGAAAAAAATCAACCTTAGATAATAGGCTTAGCGATGACACTGCCATCGGTTGTACGAATGATAATATCACTGGGAAAGAAAATATAAACAAATTATCACAAAAACCCATCATAACACTTCACCTTGGGGCCCTTTATCATCATTTATGGAGAGTCGGAACCAAACCCTAGTTCCTGACTCTCGCTAGAACCCCCTACATGAACTTGCTGCACCATTCAAATAAGCTTAATCTATTTTTATTGCATAATTATTGACGCTTCCATTGCATGATCTAAATATTTGCTTGAAACTTGTCATCTGTATTAGAATTATCGGCATGGACGGTATGTGTGCACTTCTTGTATGGTATGGTCGATCATATAACAGGTATCTGTCATTGGTTCTGTTCACTTTCAGTAACATTGATAATTATTAATGTCATGTACAGTGCATTCCATTTAAAACGAGCCACCCTGAATAACTGTTGGTACAATGATTTTCAGGAAAAATAAAAAACATGTCAACAATTGTATACAGGGGGACACATTTGACATATTCACATTTGATCTAACTCTCCCTATCACACCCCAAGAGCATGTATCCAATTTTTTTTAAACGGATCACCCTATATTGTTTCGCATTATCAGATGCTCCATGATGAGCAGATTTCAACAAAGTGTATAACATATGGTCTGAAGCTTATGGTTCGGGAGCTACAAATTATTTCAGTTGAAAACGAGCCACCCTGAATAACTTCTGAAACAATGATTTGCAGTGAAAATAAAAACAGGTCAACAATTATACAGGAGGCCACATTTTGAAATATTCGTTGTCAGAAAAAGAGATTTATTATTAAATTCTTGAATCGAAATCTGATGACTTGACAATGAGAAGAAACAAATTTTCTATAGTAAATGTTCAAGAATGTTTCCACCTACTTCCATACAATGGTACAAACGAGCTTCCATTGCCGCCCTCACATGGTTGAGTATTTCGGAAGTTATTCCTCTGCAATGCCTTATGATATTTTGTCTCAAATCTTCTAATGTTGTTGATTCTTACTAATACACTTTAGACTTCAAATGACCCCATAGAAAGAAATCTCAGAATGAGATCCGGAGACCTTGGTGGCCATTTAGTAGGAGATGCATAATGAGGAGGTGCACCATCCTGCTGAAAAACGATTTCGTTTTCAAATAAATTCATATCCTCCTCAAATGCCCTATTGATGAACATATCCAAATATTTCTTACCAGTCAAATCATCATCGATAAAAAAAGGTCCTATGATGTGGTCACCTGAAATTCCTGTCCAAACATTCAGTGTTTGAGGTCGTTGGGTATGAACTGGACGGTATAAATGAGGATTCGTATCACTCCAATATCGACAATTTTTCCGATTCACCTCTCCATTTAAACTAAACGTACTTTCATCCGACAAACAAATTTTATACAAGAAATTCTGATGCAAGTTGATCCGTTCACTGAGACTTTCATAAAACTCGATACGTCTATCGAAATCATCTTAGTTCAATTCATGAACTAGTCTAATCTAATATGGATGAAATTTGTACTTATGAAGGATCCTGAAAACATTTGTACGACTGATTCCTGATTCTCGAGATAACTTAGTAAGAGATTGCGTCTTTTCCATTAGTCCAACGTGCCCTAAAACTGCAATAGAAATAGCTTCATCATTACAACTCCTGAACGGTTATTCTTTTTATTGTTAACAGATTCAGTTCCCATAAATTTGTTCAATAATATCGAGACTTATTTGTGTCGTACATTTCTTCCTGGATGATTTATCATTGAACATACGGGTAGCAGATTAGCACTATTTCCATTCTGGTAGTATAAACTCACTATTTCAATCCGTTCTCGAAGCGTATAAACCAGAATTCTCGAAAAAAGAAACATCAATTGTAACTTCACCTGGTAAGTAATCGTTATTGTAGAATGAGACGAATAAAAAATGAAGAGAATAGACACTTAAAGCCAAGTCGAAATTCCAACCCTATCCTTATCCGTATCGATCTGCGCATGCGCAAACTTGATACGGGGAAAGATATGCGTTACGGGCGTCGTATCTAAGATGCCTAAAAACCCTGGTGTGTCGACTGATTAGATTTTTTTGAAGACATGATGATGATGATGATGAAGAAATCATGGTCTATTTCTGTAATCGGATCCAGAGATGGCGCCTCGTCCTCATGTTAATATTCCAGGGACATAGTGATTGTGATAGTTGTTGATTGAATTTGACGGAATGTCAATAAACTTTTGAAATATCATTCTAAAGCAATATAGTTTCCATACTCGAAGTGGAAGACCAAATTTTTGGAAAAATATCACCACACAAAATTTGTTATTTTTTTAAAATAATGTAAATACCCTTTGAAAGTCAAAATAGTTGTGGTGGAATCAGAAATTTCGTAGTGCAATATTATTGACTATTAATGATGTTCGTTTCTTTATTTTTCTGTATTTTATATTATTTTCCTAAATAAGTTGACCATAATCCGTTTTCGTGTGGACAAAATTCAGAGAGATGACAATAATTCATTATGTCTAGTAACGAGTAAGTGAGTACCTACTACTTAAAATCTGTAAAATATACTTTGGAACCAATTTGGAACTTACATTTTATTTCTTAACTCGCCATGCTCTAATAAACATAGCAAACATTTTTTCAAATCGATTCAATCAACTGGGTGCGTGTTGTTATACCTTACTGTTTCTTTAAATATTCCATAAGTTCAAATTGCGAAAGTTCGTGACAAAGTAAAAAAAAATCACCACTTTTACTGAAATCTATCAATTTTGCATAAATCATCAAGCTTGTTTAGGTTTTCTTATTTTAACATTTGTTTTCGTAAAATCATCCAAAAATAAATTTTCTGTCGAGAAAGAATTGCACAAAAAAAGAAACATCTTCACTATTACATGACATACAGTTTTTGAAATAGCGATGAAAAACCATTGTAACACACAACTCATCACACATATCATTTCTGAAAAGCAATTAAACTCAAATTAATCTACAAAATTATTACTTTATATATACTTTATTATAGAGAACTTTAAAAGAAAAACTCGGATACAATGGCGCAGATACTTGCGCATGCGCATGTTGGGCAGATGTCAGATAGGCACAAGCACAAGATTGATAGGTTCTAATGGTGAATTTCCATGCAGCTGAATTTCAATACTTTTATGTGAAATGTGTGATTATTATTTATTACAGTAAATTGCATATCAGCAAAATAAAAATTATTTAATAAGTCGAAAATGTAACGAATAAAACTGCCTTCGGACAGTGATTCTGTTAATTTGAATGATTATGTTGTTTTCTCCATTACATGCTCGTGCGCAATACTTGAAGCTTCTGTTTATGAAAATTCACCCTAACAAGTAAACCGACGGTGGCCGTTCACGAAGTATCGCGGGATTTTTGGAAAATATACCGCGATTTCATTTGATTTCTCATAATCAAGCAAGCGAATGCCCATCGTTTTATCCTACAGTTTTACAGGTATGAGTCCGCACACCAGGGTTTTTAGGCATCTTAGTCGTATCAATACGGATCCTTTCGGTATACGTATCCGGAGACGGATGTGTCAAAAATATTCATATTTAAATGTCATCGAGGGGAATATTTTGAATGTGCCGTATACGTTTGGGTTAATGAATGGCTTATTTCCCCACCAACGTAAATCGAAGCGACATGTATACGTATACGGATATGTAGAAATATGCACAATTGGTTTTAAGTGTCTAATATCGAAGTCAAACTTAACTAGGCAAAATGAGACTTTTATGAAGTATATTTCAAAAAAAACACCTATGAAACCTAGGTAACAAATTGTACAGAAGTTCATTCAGAGTGGCTCGTTTTCAACTCACATAATTTTTAGGTTCCAAACTATGAGCTTCATACCATAATGTATTCTACTTTGTTGAAACCTGTTCATCATAGAACATCTGATAATGCAAAACAATATAGGGTGATCCATTAAAAAAAAATAGTGACATCCTTTGGGGGGTGGGATAGGGAAAGTAACAACAAATCTGATTATGTCGAAATGTGCCCCCCTGTATACTATTGTAGAAGTGTTTTTAATTTTTCCTAAAAATCATTGTTCCAAAAGATATTCAGGTTGGCTCGTTTTCTACTCAAATAATTTGTAGCTCCCGAACTATAAGTGTCAGACCGTATGTATCATACTTTGTTGAAATCTGCTCATAATGGAGCATCTGATAATATGGAACAACATATGGAGATCCATTAAAAAAAAGGTAACATGCTCTGGGGGTGCGATAGGGGAAGTATCATCAAATGTCAATACGTCAAAATGTGTCCCCATGTCTACTATTGTTGACGAGTTGTTTATTTTTCCTGATAATGATTGTACCAAAAGTTATTCAGGGTGGCTCGTTTTAAACGGAATGCAATGTATAATCATTAATTGTATATTGTGTGTGTTGAATGAGACATCACTGTCAAGTTGAGCTTCTTCCTTTTCGGAATCTCAGCAGCATTCCTATTTTGCATGAATTTCGTTTCAACTACCCACCCCATTCAGCCTGTCAGCGGTGCTCTGTAAATCTCAAAGTCTGAAGTATTATTCAATTAAAATCAGGAAACACGTACGTTTATTGCCAAAAATCAGCTCAAATTGAATCTAAAAATACTTTGGGCTTAATAATTCCTTTCGACTTCGCCAAGAGTTTTACAAATGTAAGTTATTACTTTCATTTCACCATTCTGTTGTAATGTAAGTGCTTTTCTGACGTGGATGAGCTAATATAGGTGCAGATTTCTCCTTCTCTCAGGGAATCAAACTGAACGTTTGTTTTCAGTCAAGCGACCGAGTGGCTTGGAAATGTTACAAAATATTGGATCGGTCTCAATTCTTTCGGCCATGATGACATGTGTTAGGGGTTGCTACTCGGATGGAAGGAAACACTATTATTTCACTAATCCCCTGGAGCTTTTCTAGTTTGTATGGTAACTTTCTTTGTCTTATTTTTATCCCTTTTGCATCCCTTCTTTCATCATCGCTTGATGATGAGGAACTACTTGATGAATCAGACGTGGACAAACATCTTTTCCTTTGTTTTCCCATTCTTCTGCTGAGTTCTTTTCCACCACTTCTGATGTTCTGGGGATGTCACTCGGATGGAAGGAAACACTATTATTTCACTAACAAGTATAATCAATTATTCAGTAGTAACAGTTCACTTGAAATCTAGTTATAGACTGACTTCTGAAACCCCGTAACCTATCTTAGTCTATTGTAACCATGTAATCATATTAATGTGTCTGACTAATGCTCCAGTGGTGTATCGAGGTAGGATGATAACACATGGTCTTAGAATGTTGAGTCACATTATACCTAGTGATAGTAGTAATAGTTGATAGAGAATCTACTACTGCAGACAGGCAAGTAGACCCTCAGGACCTTTTTGCACCTGATGTCTCTCAAAACGTATCCTCAAAGTACCTGTGTGTAGTGTGTGGGTGCTTGTAAAGGAGTTCTTTTAATCTGTCTCCTCGTGAAAGTTCCGGTACGATTGGTTCTCGACCAGGTGATTCCATCACCGGCTGCCAGTCCCGCAGTATCCCTCTTTGGTTCCCACTTAAGACAGATTTTCCAGTTCTCGCAGCTTCTCGCTGGTAGGGCTGGTTCTCAGCCTATAGAACTCCTACGTTGTTCCTAACTAACTATTCAAGATATTTCCATCACCATAACGTCCTCCAATTTGACTAAACAAATTTTCCATGTCATGTCTCTCAGCATTTTTATTTTTTTTTCAGTGTGTCATTGGTTCTTGGCAATGTATTGCTGTCTTTCTTCGTACCTACGTTATTTAGTCAACCATAGTCCACGCAAAACCAGGTTGATCCACCCTTTTTAGTTATAATTGTTACGAATACTACCAGTGAGGACCACATGCTTGTGAATCTGTCTGTTTGGAAAATAGAAGTCTTCTTGAAACCTGTTGGATCGGTCGGTTAACGCCAATGTTGATGTGGTGTTGAACGACTCGTTGACAGAGACTCATGTCAGTATTCTCAAGAATTCTGCTTTTTTCCAGAATTAGATGTTTCGCATTTACTATCATGTCATCCGATCGGTGTTGGTGTTGCTTCGAAGTGCTAGATTTTGAACTTCACAATAATTGAGAGTGACAGGGTTGCACAATCCCAAGTGGTCGATTTTTTAAGATCTGTAGTATAAGCAACCCTAACCAGAATTTGTAGTTCCATGTTCACAAGACATTGGAAAATCATAATTTATGCAGACGGTATTCATAAGTTTCAAGAATTCCAGTGGCTTTCGACAAGTACACTCTTTGCCTGTTCCTTCACAAAGTCGACATCGGGACTTTCGGGTATTAAACATTGAAACACGCCTCCTAGTGATGTATGATTCTTATTTTCCTGGTTGGGAGCATAATTTCCTCAGACGTTCGAGGTGTGCCTTCTGGTGTAGACGATTTTCTGAAGTCGCGGCAAGTAAAACGATTTTTAATCTTCCTAAGCTCGAAGATCTCGGTCTCACTTTTTCGATTGTGGCCGATTACATTTCTATTCTTGGGCCGCGGTGGCAAGCGGGTTAAGTGCTCGCTCCATAAGCCAAACATTCGTAGGAGCATAAGTTAAAATCTCAGCACTGCCACCGGTCTCGTGCATGGCATCACACGTATTGAATTAAGGGCTACGTCTCTCCCTAGCACAAGTCTCTGACTTCTGAGGGTTGCACGTAGGGGTGCAACCGGTTGACGGATATAACAATTAACAATCAACTTCTAGCAGCTTATCTGTATATGTCCAGTTTTTCTGAAATTATAGCAGTGTTTTCTTCAGAAGGCAATTGTCTGCTTAATGTGATATGAAGTCCAGCACTTCACTCTTATAATTGAGATAATGAAAATAACTACCAACTGTAGACCGGTTTTGGAATGTATGTTCCTCATCAGTGCAGCCTAGGTTATGACGTTTGTATACACACGAGGTATACAGGTTGGGGCACCGAAAACGAAACGGATGGAATATCTTCAAAACACATGTGAAGAAAATGCAAAACAAGTTGATTTTTAATCCAAGGGGGAAATCTTCCTATCATAACCTCACTGGTCATACCTCTCCCCTTGGTCACTATCACCCAAACAATTTGAATAGGGAAAGTAGTAAGTGTGATACATCAATAAAAAGGTAATTTCCTAAGGAATTCAGCCATGTCAATTTTCGCTACCCAACTTTCTATTTTGGCGCCCTCCTGCGGAAAAAACAACTGACCTGTATTCCAAATTATGATACTTCATTTGCAAGCTAATTTGACATCAATTTGGTGACAATGGATTAGGATGGTTTTCTGGGTCGGGGTCGGAAATTATAAATTGTTTGTCAATGCAAAAAAAACAAGATGGTGGCTTCAAGATGGCGGACGAAATTTGTAATTATGGTCTGATTCGAATCAAAATTAGTATGTGGGGATTGTTAGGGTCGGAAGTTATGATTATTTGGTCGATACAAAAACAAGATGGCGGGTGAAACGGACCATAATTACAAATTTCCTCCGCCAACTTGGAGCCACCAGCTTGGTTTTTTGCACTGACAAACAATTTATAATTTCCCTGAAAACCACCACTTATCAAGTTTGAATCAAATTGTTCCATAATTTTAAATTTTGTCGGCCATTTTGGAGCCGACATTTTGTTTTTTTCCTTAGAAAAATTCCATAATGCATTGTCACCGAATTTATGTCAAATTAGCTTGCAAATGAAGTATCATAATTTGGAATACGGATCAGTTGTTTTTCCCGCAAGAGGGCGCCAAAATAGAAAGTTAGGTAGTAAAAATTAACATGGCTGAATTCCTTATGAAATTACCTTTTCAATAATATGTCACACTTACTACCTTCCCTTCAAATTGTTTGGGTGATAATGATCAAGGGGTGTGGGGAGACGTATGAAAGTTGAGGTTATGATAGGGACATATCCCCTTTGGATTAAAAATCGACGTGTTTTTGCATTTTCTTCACAACTGTTTTGAAGATATTCGATCTGTTTCGTTTTTGATGCCCCACCCTGTATAATTGTACGTGAGGTCTTATAAAAACAAGAAGCAGTATTCTCTCTCAGTACTTGATACATCCATTAAGAAAAATCAGATGAATATTGAATCGAACAAAATTGTGTAGGGGTGATAATAAAGTTCCCAAGCTATCTACAAAAGGTGAAGTTGAAATAATGGTGAATGAATCGTCTGACCCGCATTAATACAATACTTTCCATTGATGTAATAACGTATCGTCTGGACACCTAATAAATAAATATTTATAATGATATGTTCATTGAAACTGAACTTATTATTAAAAGGAAATAAAAGAGAGGGAAATGATGATTTTATTGGAAAAAGACCTAACTCATATTTGGCGTAGTGTCCCAATTGTTCTCTATTTTTAAGATTAGGATGCCTAGAATGAGATTGATTATTTTCTGAGTCTCTGAAAACATTCATCAGAATCCTATTGATGTATTGGTCTATATAGAATAGATGGAATTACATTTTTATTATAATTGATGGATAGTGATATACAAAAAAGTATAAACCTGTTTGGGAAAATTTCGTTTTTCTTAAATTGAAAGTTGAAGTCCAAGTCATCATCATAATCATATGTAATACCAACACTTCACTCATCTGCAACTATTAAAGATAAGTGATTAGACCAATAATAAGACATAAAATCATACAATAAAAAAAATTAAAGAAATGTATAGAGTGACCCATTTAAAACTGGCACCACTGTAACGTTTTAATTTTGTCCAAGTTCAAATATTTTGTTCTGCACGAATGAGCATCAGTAGCCATAACATTGAATCAAAATTCGAAAAATCAATTCTTCGAATCATTACCAAAGCCAGAAATCCAAAAAATGTGGGTATTTGAAGTTTTTTTAATTTAATTTGATTACGCCACTATAGTCAAACTGCTGTTTATGTTTTATGCATTATTAATATTACTCTTTTTTTGTAACGGTAATAAGGTGAAGGTTTGACACGAATAATTTAATATTTGTTTCCCTTACTGAACTTTTTCAAATGGAAACACTTAATTTTGCTTCACTACACTAGATTATTTAGTTCCACACACAATGGATAATAAATCCATCGAAAATATAACATTCTTTTTCATTTGAACCAAATTATTGATTAGAGCTAATCGATATAAAAAAAATATTAAAAGAAACTAAAAAATCCGACTGCGGTTTCAACTGAAATGCAAAAAACATGTAATATAATAATCTTTTCATAAAGAAAAATTGGAAGTAGCCGAACCCATTGTATTTCTATAGATTTTTTAAAGAAAATAGGTCCCAGCTGCTTCCAGTTTTTATTTGATTTCAAAAGATTATAATTGATTTTTATTCTAAACCACAGTTTTCTAGTTTATTTATTTACTTTTTTAATTTTCAGCTTTTTAGTACACAATTATTATGTTGTATCAAGACGGCTTATTTGGCGCAAAAATCCGTTATTTTGATTTTTCTTAATTTAAATATGATAAGTGTCACTTGCGGTATCAAGACCAATGTAACGTCCGAAAATTCATCAAAATCGGTTCAGCTGTTTAGTAGTTACAAGGAAAAAGCGACTTTGTTTTACAATATTTTTATTTCATATTTGAATTGTTACCTTAAACAAAGTTTACCGAATAAATATTATATAGGTTGAATCACTCCGCTGACGATCCGCCTACCCCCTGCCTCTCGCCCCGATTAGGAGCCCCGAGGTCCACAAAAAATTCTCAAGTTACAGACCGTCATATAATGACAGATTTTGCCTACTCATTTTCTCTTTTCTGGGATTCAAAAGACTGAAAATTATCTCAGTGTTCAGCAGAATTTTTTTTTTAATTTAACGCCTATTTCATTTTCTCGATCTGACTAGTTCTGCCCGTCTAGCGTCTACCGATGGTTATTATTACGGCAGTACACTCTGACATGAATGAAATATACTATACAATGGTGCTTTCTATCCGAGAACTGCCGAACTAAGAAATCAGTGAGAATGTTGGCAAGGTAGGAACTATTTGGCGCCGCTCTATATTTCAATTTGGCTATTCACCGCCCATTTCGGAAATCAAATTAATCTTGCAAACGACATTGTCTGGATATTCCCTATCAGTTGGAAGTTGCACTGTTTTCATGAGTCTTTCTATTGAAAAGCAAGTATTAACACATTTCCTTCAATTGCCGACCAAAAAAATCTCAATTTTCGATAGTAAATCAATGTCAATATATTCAATAAGTACTCCAATCTGAGTTCACCTAACAAATTTGAGTTTTCCAAGTGAAACCGTTTCCAAATGCAATATGAACTTGAAATACACGAAATTGAACGCCCACCTTGACGGTCTCGCCCTTTTGAAAAGTGCTTAGTGCTCGCTAAATCGATTTACTTATTGAAAGTGCTTAGTAATCGCGAGCACTTCATGAAAAAAAGTGCTTAGTGCTCGAGACTCCGGAGCACTTTACAAGAGTGCTTAGTGCTTAGTGCTTAGCACTTTTTGTCAGTGCTTGGCACAGGAAGCTAATGCAATATTTTAGAGAACTGGTTCAATTGTAGTCCTTCTTCGGTTCTAATGAAGTTGTTGTGATGTTTCTGGATTTCAATTGCTTCCCGGAAGAGTCTTGGGTAATAAGCAGATGTTGTAGAGATAAATTGGGTTTCTTTATATTTTACTCTGTGATTATCGTTGTTGAGAGTATGTTCTGCGACAGCAGATTCATTTGTATGCCTCATCCGACAATTGGCTTTGTGCTCTTCAATTCTTGTTTTGAAGAGACGTTTCGTGGTTCCGATATCAACGCTGTCAGAGAAACATGGAATGCGTCCAAAAAGAGCTTAGCACGTCCCGTTTGTCCTTTGCTGATTTCAAATGGTCTTTCAGTTTTTTCAAATGTTTATAAATAGTTTAAATCTCGTATTTCCATAGAATTCTGAGAACATACGGTACGAATACTTTTCTTCTGTTGGTGTTAGTTTGACTCCTACTGTTTGGGCAGTGATTTTTGTTTTGCTTTTTTTGTTTGTTGTTGTTAACCAGTCGTCGTTCCCTCAACGAACGACAGCCCTCAGAAGTCGAAACTTGGGCGAGCCAAGGATTACCGAGGTTTTACCTTTTAACCTTTTAAGGTGCGAATCCTAGCATTTGGTTTACTATCGGTTCTTTCGACTTTATTTTATCTTCTGTATTTCATATACCTACCTATCAATATTCCTTAATTTGTAGACGTTATAAAGAAGAGCATTTCAGTTCTGCTTCTATGTGTTCGGGTTCGGAGATTCTTCTGGCTCGATCTATTATTGTCTTAATAATAATTTTTTTTGGCATGGATGATGGTTTGATATATTATGGAGGCATCTGTCAGTGTGTGGTGGTTTTTTATAAACCGTATGCCCCAGACGTCCTTCTTTTCGGGAAATGAAAAAATTTAAGAAAGCCAGTTTCTTCTCATTTTTAATTTCCATGATGAATTGAATAGTCGGGTGTATTTTATTGATGTGGTTAAGGAATGCATTAAGTTTTTTTGGCCCATGACTCCAAATTATGAATGCATCATCTACATATCTCAACCATTCCTTGGTTTTGGAATTTGAAGTTTCAATTGCTTTTTGTTCTAGTTTTTCCATGAAGAAATTTGCAATAACTGGGGTTAGTTGGCTTCCCATTGCAATACCATCTAATTGATCGTATATTTTGTTTTTAAAAATGGAATATGATGATGTTGACTGAATTTTCAAAATATTAGATATATCGCTTGGGAAAAGTATACCAATTTCCTTTATTGCTTCATTTCTGCATTGTTTTCAGAATAAATGGTCAAAACAATAAACTGATATCAAGAAGAGAGCGAGTCAGTGTATTCCAGCTGATTGATTGCTATTCATCTTCAAACAATGGTTGCACCACCTGAGTTGAATGGGAAATGTGAAGTGATTGTTATTTTTGGTGAGGCTCAGCGCAATTATCACGAGACTGTACGAAAGTTAAATGAAAAACACTATTTCCAGCAGTTAGTGAAAATTTTTAATGAGAACGGCAGTGTGCAAAATGAAAAACGTTCTGGGGGATCTACTACTAGGGAAGTTAAACAAGTGGACATTATGGGCGAAATCGAGTAGAACTGTTGTCTTGAATGGTTAGGTTTCGCACACAAAGAAAAAAAGACGAGTTACAATGGTAAAATTACTTCGAAAACGATGTAAAAATTACTCCATTCAACATGGGAAATAATTTCACAGCGACGTTTGCCTCTAAAATACAAAATATTTCTGTTAAAAACAAGACAACTTGAAACTTTAATGGTTATAGCGTAATTTCACAAAATGTTTGTAATATATGTACAGTACACACGGAAGAGTACAAATCTTCGTTACATTCTCACAAAACATGTGTAAATAAGATGTGAATGATTACCAAACAGAGATGTGATAACACAAATACAGTTTGGAATCACAGAATCAATGTGTGATGGCGAAGAGCGTTATTTATTATTTGTCAATTCCTTCTTTTTCAAATAAGTTATGTAGTTTCACATAACTATTGTAATATCACTACTTTCAGTTCGCATGGAAATTTCGGGTAGTAACATCGATATTTCATTTAAAAAAATTCTTCATGAATATTATAGAAACACTGAATTTATTCACAAGATTATGTTAATATATACAAAATTTCTGTGTTTTCAGTAATGATATGTATATATCTGTACATATATTCAGTCAATTTACAGAACCACTGTTGTAAATATGTAAAAGGGTCTGTGAATTATTTTCATACATATGTGAAAATACAAAGACAGTGATAGAGATTTACAGGACTGATGAAATGTATACCTCCCCCTTTGATGGCGTGACTCTGACATCAGGTCACATGACAAGTGGCCTTCTAATAAGGGAACAAACAAACAAAATTGTACGGATTGTGCCATTAGAAGAGTGGATTAGAAGTGTCTCTGTTAAGTTCGTTACATTTTAGATAATTGATTATCTTATCACTGGTGAGTCCTAATTCATGATGTAATTCGTTATTGAAAATTATGTTTTAAGTGCTTGGGGTTGGATTGCAAGTACCTAGTCTCCAAAATGTATGAAAAACATACTGTTACAAAAGATCTCATAATCGATTTAGCTCTGGAATCCACCGGATGAAGGGAACTGTACAAAAAAGACAAAATAAGTGGACAGTTGTCTCAAAGGAATTGACGATCATATGACATTTCAACAAAGTGACCAACGTCAGATCAGATTACCAAAAAGCTTTGAATCTAAAGCTGAGAAAATTGTTAAATATGCAATTGATAAAAAAGTATTGAATGAGGAGAGTCTTTGGAAGATATCAATAGATCTTTAATACAATACTAAACATTTCAAAAGTTGAAATTAGGTAAAGATCGCAATATTTTCAAGTGACATCATTGTTATATGTCTTTATTTTTCAGGACTGTTTCGATAGATTTGTTTATGGATCAGTACCGTACCTAATTCAGTATAGTAGTAAGTTGATGTAAAAAGCTGTTTCTATTTTCTCTTGTGAGGAGAAAGAATTCATATCCAGGTAAATCTAATTCTGTTTTTGAACTCACAAAAAAATTGGGCACGATTTGCATTTGAATCAAAAAGCAAAGTTACTAATTTTGAATAATTTTCAGGTTTGTGACAAGAAAAAAAATATTCCCATACCTTTTGTTTTTATTATTTCTCATATCCTTTCTTTTTTAGATGATCAATATTCAAAGTATTCGACAATAGAAAAGAAATATTGAAGTCTAACAAATTTAAGGAGACAAGTCATTAATATTCGCTCGTCAATAAAATTGGAGCTGCACTGGAAGTGATACAACCATACCATATAAAAATTCAACTGGCTAGTGGAGGGAAATCCAAAAGAACTGAAAATGAAGTGAAAACTTGGGACTTGCAACTATTACTTATTTTCAAAGTTGAAGACCCGTAATGTTATCAATTTATTGTAGCCAAATTGATACTGTCCTTTGGTGAATAGTCATATTATAGTGGGGAAAAAAAATCCATCATGAAAGAGGTAAATACCTTGTGAACTATAAATTCCACAAAAAAAATCTGGAGTGCTCATACTCTTTCATCACTATTTTTTTATGTTATTAGTAGATAATTATCTAATAAGACGGAAAAAAAATATATGGCATGAAAAACTTTGCTTTTGTGCTTAGAAGACTGATTGAACGAAATTTTTAAAAATCTCGGATTTTAATTTTTGATTGAAAATAAAACCATTGAAATAAAAATGTTTATTATTTTTATTAAGTTTTACTATCAAATTAGCTTACAGAAAAGTGGAAAATAACTTGAAAGTGCACACTTTTACTTTTTCTTTTATGTTCATAGCTACTTTCTCTCAATAAACCCCAAATATAGTCGCCCATCATGTTTTCATTGCATCGGCCTTGATAGCGTTGTTCAAAATTCATGATGTCCTGATGGAAACGTTCTCCTTGCTCTTCGGAATAGGCTCCCATATTGTTTTTAAATTTATCCAAATGAGCATGCAGCATATGTACTTTTAATGACATCCTGCAGCCCATGGCCTTAAAATTTGTAAGCATATCCTCAACCAACTTTTCGTAGTTTTCAGCTTTATTATTTCCCAAAAATCCAGAAACTACTGCTTTAAAACTGTTCCAACTTGCTTTTTGAGTACGATTCAGCAACGTTGGAAATTTTTCATCGGCGAAAATCTGCCTTATTTACGGACCAACAAAAACCCCAGCTTTAACCTTTGCTTCCGATAACTTCGGAAAAAAATTTTTTAAGTATCCAAAAGCTTCTGAAGTTTCATCCAGTTTTTTAACAAATTGTTTCATCTACCCTAACTTAATGTGCAAAGGCGGCATTAACACTTTTTCCGCTTCAACAATCGGCTCAAATTTGACGTTCTGTTTTCCGACACACAATTCTGTTCTTACAGGCCAAGACCGTTGAATATAGTGTTTAGAATCCGCTCTGCTATCCCACAAGCACAAATAACACGGATACTTTGTATATCCACCCTGTAGCCCCATTAAAAATCCCACCATTTTAAAATCTCCAATCAGCTCCCAGTTATACTCACGATACTTTACAGATTCAAGCAAAATTTTGACACTTTCATAATTTTCTTTAAGATGTACTGAGTGAGCAATTGGAAGAGACGGAAATTTATTTCCGTTGTGCAATAGAACTGCTTTTAAACTTTTTGTAGAGCTGTCAATGAATAAACGCCATTCGCTAGGGACACAGGGTATGCCAATTGCTTCAAACATACCTTTAATGTCATTACAAAAACAAAGTCCATCTTCCTTCGTGAAAAACGTTGCAAACATTTCATGCCTAGTCCGCTGATCCGTGATCTTAACATCATCAAGCAAATTCCACTGTTTTAACCGAGAGCCTAGAAGCTCTGCTTTATTTTTTGGCAAATTTAAATCTCTAATTAGATCGTTAAAATATTCTGAAGTAATGAGATAGTGTTTTGGTTGTTCAGGTGTAGGCAAAAACTCCTTATCGGAATTACTTTTATAAGAACTAAAAGATGAGCTACTTTTCTGCGATAATTTTTTTGGTGGCTCAGGTACTGGTCGTGTCAGGTCGTGAGCAATTGGAGCAGAAGAAGATTCGAGGTCAGGATATTCAATAGGTTTTGCATTTTTACCTCTACGTCTTTTACTCGGATTCACAATACAAAAGTAGCAGTCAGTAATATGGTCTTTTGGTTCTCGCCAAATACTTGGTATTGCAAATTTCATAGACCTTTTCTCACCTCGATACCAACCTAAAAATATAAAAATAAAAATTAATATGTCTATTATTTTGGATTCATCGCTTAATTAAATAAAAATTGCTTACCTTCCAAACACCTTTTACAATAACTACAAGCAACATGTGGAGCCCATGGCTTATCTTGATTCCGTACAGGACAGTCAAAATATGCTTCATAGGCTTCACAGAGAACGTGAGATGTCTTTAGTTCATATTTCACGTCTCGAACTTTAATAAATTGACCACATATAAAACAAAATGCATCAGCATCGTATTTGCACTTTCCTGACGACATTTTAAGTTATTCTGGGCTTGTAAATAACACCTGATGGTTGTTTATCACTCGGGTGCCATCTAGCGGCACAGTGTAAACGTTAATACCCCACTCTCACCGCGCGGTCTTTTTAAAAATATTAAAATCAATTAAAATTTATGAAAAAATTGAAAAATGAGTATTATTATTATAACTATCACAAAAGCAAACTTTATACCGAAAAAAGGTATTTTCTTTTCGTTTTTGTGCATAACTAACTGGAAAATAATAGTATAAACTTTAGGACAAAGAACGAAAATTTTTTTGTAGAGTCGTGTAATTCAAGCAACAAATTCTTATTTAACACATTGAAAAGTATTAAAATTTATTTGTAGGAAAATTCAATTGAAAATAATCAATAATATTCTTGGAACAAACGTATATTGCTTCTCGAATTTTTTTCTGTATTTATGAGTGAATGATATCATAATAATGTCAATATCTACTCTGGAACTTTTCAGAAAAGTTTCGAATTTTCTTGAATTGGTTAATTGGATAACTGTCAAACCGTGTTTGTTAAAATGTGACAAAGACCACTCGAATTATCTTTAAGTTTTTATGTTGTTTGTCGACAGTGATTTTTTTTTATTTTATTATAAGTCTATGAGGCAATTTTTTTGTTTGGTCATTCATTTTCCCCAGTGTGAGAGTTACTGAATGCGACGAAATATAGCATTAATTTGAGTGAGCACAAACTTTCAGTTTTAACGATTCAATTTCTGATTCTTGACTCATCACGCCGTATTCAATCATTAAAATTATATTTTGAATAACCTTTTATGTTTTCGTGTAACAATTTTGATATTACTGACCATAACATTATTTGTCTCAATATTTTTTTCTTTTCATTCAATCATTGCCTTTTTGTATCCTTGTGAATCGTATTGTCATTAACAGTATTTATTTTTAAAATCTTATGAAAATACAGAATATCATAAATTCTGTGAAAGTACAGAATTTTTATAAAATCACATTTGCAAAACTAAAGATCTTTCATGAAATGTAAAAATATAAATTATTCTGAAATTACAGTTGTCAAAGTACATATTATTGGTTTGATACCATTCATGAAAATACAGAACATTCATGAAATTACATTTGTGAAAATACTGAAAATCTGTTGAACTACGTTGGTGAAAACACAAAAAAAAATCATAAAATAACATATGCAACAGTGAAAAGTATTTGTGAAATCACATTTGCCAAAATACAGAAAATATGTTGAAGTACATTTGTGAAAATACAAAAAGATGTCAACTGCCATAATACAGGAATTGGATAAATTACATTACTTTTGTGAAAACACAAAATAATCAGGAAATTACATCTGTAAAATAACGTGTGTAGAATTACAACAAATTGATTAAAAACATTTGTAGAATTACCGGAAAGTACTGAAACTACAGTTGTGAAAATACAAAATTAAATTGAACAGCACAGTAAAAATTCTGAAAATTCTCAAATGCCCAGTGAAACTGAGATTACAGGACCACAGTAACCTCTACAGTGAAAATGTAAAATTTACATAACCGTTGGAAAATTTAACACGATAATCGTTGGTTACATGTAACCAACGATTTTCGTGGTAATTTTACAAAATTCCTTTTCTCTGTGCAGATGACCGTATTGGGAGTTCTGAAAAAAATATCATGAAGATGGTTCATGAGCTAGCGAATGATGATCCAGACGTCAGTATCGAATATTGTGATATTTTATCTGATAACATTCCGCAAAATTCCAGCTATTTGAATATTCGATTGTTGCTATTCGTTTCAGTGATGAGACAACTTTTTTTCAAATGGTCACGTGCCCACGTGCGCATAGACAAAATGTAAGATACTGGTCCGATAAAAATCCTCGACTGTTTCGCGAAACTCATACTCAGTTTCCACAAAAATTTAATGTTTGGGAATGGGTGATCACATTATAGGTTCGTTAATTGTTGAGGAAAATCGGAAATGCTGGAAATAGTGATAGATCCACTGATATTGGCAACTGTCGAAAATAATGCAGACGAGTTTGACATGGAAATTATTTTGCAACAAGATGGAGCTCCTCCTCACCATGCAGTTGCTGTGAGGAGTTATTTGAATACTGCTCAAACAGAACGATCGATGATCTGTGGAATGGCCTCCAAGGTCACCAGATCTAACCCCCTTTAAATTTCTTTCTATGGGGTTACCTAAAATCTAAAGTATACGAGAATCAGTGCCACCTCTATTCGTGAGTTGCGAGAGCGGATTACGGATGTGTGTGCAACGATTACTAAAGAAACTTTGCAATGCTTCAGGGCTGAAACTAAAAATAGAATTTATAGATGCCAAGAGGTCAACGGGAAATATTTTGAACATTTATTGTAATAACAAATAAGGTCACTGTTAGTTTAGTTGTCTTCCTGTTTATTATTTTTAAACACGTAATGAAGCAAATTTTAATTTTTTTGCAGAATTGAATGGAGGATAACATAATCTTCCATATGAACTATCACTCACCACCCCATGCTATTGAACTTTTCCGAAAGGGTTGCTCCCCTCCAGTAAGGGATGAAATTGGGGATGAACTATTCATACACGAATGTACATTTTAGAAATCAAAAGTCGACGTTTCTCGGCGATTTTCCTAACAAGAGTCCAGTAACGACTTGAATAGGGGGGTAACACTTATGAGGCTCACTGTATAAAGTAGTTTGTCCGACACATCCGGTGCATTTGCTTTGTTAATATTTTCGATATTATCAGCGACTACTTAATTTTCCATCAACCGAGATGTCGTAGACTTGGAATTATTATCAATCAACTATAACGACTGAAAACGAAACCGTCATTTTCAGGAACTGCGACAACATTTTGAGACCTGGTTATTTTTGACTCCGCCACTGTCACCCCCAAACGAGGGTGACAGCTTTTCAATGCACAATGTCAAGAACGATATGTCAGTAGAAAGTATGTACTAGAGTTAGCAAAAAAATTTCAAGAGACAGGAAATGTAGCTGATAAAAAACGAGAAATAGTAAAGCCTGTAATTAATGAAGCTAGTGAAGTTGCAGTTTTGGGCCATGTTCATCTTGATCCTACGTTGAGTACGAGGCAACTGGCATCTGTGTCTGGGATCAATTGAACTAGCATCCAAACCATTTTAAAGAAGAATAAATTCCATACATATAATACACGTTTAGTCCATGAACTTAATCAGGATGATTATGAGCGCCGTTTGCAGTTTTGCAAAATAATGATTCAGCGAGTAATGCACGATCCACAATTCCTTTTTAATATCTGCTTTTCTGATGAAAGCAGTTTTTTCTTGAACGGGACAGCAAATCGCCACAATTGCCGCTATTGGTCCGATTCAAACCCAAGAGTTTTTTATGAAGGGCATTGACCGACTATGGTGCGTCCTTTTTTTTCTACCATGCAATTTGACTGGCGAAGTGTATTTGCAATTACTGGAAGACGCTGTTGACCCTGCCTTCACTGATATGTTTGAAAATAATTCATAGTATGACGAAGATTTTTGTTTTCAAACGGAAGGTGCTCCTCTGCATGAATCGACGATTGTTCGTCAGTATTTAAACCAACGTTTTCCACGGCATTAGATTGGGAGAAGAGGCAGCATTGAATGGCCTCCACGATCTCTAGATTTATCTCCCCTAGTCTTTTTTGGGGGACATCTGGAAAGTAAAAACACTACCTGCGTCGTTGGAAGATTTGCGTCAAAGAATCGTTGACGAGTGCCGTCGAATTACTTCGGAAATTCAAATTCCAAACAAAATCTTTATTATTGTAAAATGGAAGCGGATGGTCATCATTTTAAACATTTAATCAATTAAGTAGTAAGTAAGTGATCGATTAAAATAATTGGAATTTTAACATGTTCTTTTTTTTTCAAAGTAAGTATTGGGAGGAAATGTAGAATTTAAAGAATTTGAAAGAGCTTTTCTAAGACATTTTCGTCGACCCCCAAATGCAATTCAAAGTAGTCGAGTCATAAATACCGGAAAAGCTTGTCCTCTTTGATCAAAAATCGACTGGTTTGAGACTATGAGCGTTTTTCTAAAATGTTGACGAGGTTCCTGAAAATGGAACTGTTTCCTTTTCGGGTTGGCCATCCTGTATAATATTTTTTTCTACCAATTTTTACGTACCACAACATGAAATTGTATACTGCATTGTGTGCATTATTTATCACAAAGATTGGAGTCGTAAGTCACCACTACGTTTTTGAATACTGAAAAGTTTCACAAAATCTTCAGCAGAAGTGATGTTTGGCTCTAGACAGGTCTGGATATGCCTCGTAGGTATATAGGTATAGCCTTTTCCGAATTAATTCCGCACTAATGCCAACTTCGTTATTATTGATGCTACGATTCGGTTAAATGGATAAACTAGTGGCATTTTTCATGGCCATCTCAATGCTGAAGACAAAAAACAATTGACAGTAGCGTTCTGAAAATATTTCATATTATGAAATCCTTTTAAATGGAACACCCTATATTTTATTATGAATTTCGTTTCATCATCACAGTCTTAACCATGGATTTTTCAACAGTAAAAAACGTTTCAATTCATTTACATTATTGTGTTTCAATTTGTATACCTCGTTTTTTATAAATCCCCAAAAATAAAAATCAATGGGTGTTATATCCGGTGAACGAGGAGGCCACTTAACAGGACCGTTTAGCAATCCATCTAGTTTCAAAACAGCGTCGCAAAATTCTTTCAATGCTACTAAAATTATTTGCTGGTGCTCCATCCTGCTGAAAACAGATCATCTAACGAGCCTCCAGATCCAAATCATCACAAAACTCTTCCAACACCCTTGTAAATTAATAATGCCATGTGAATAATACACACCAAACATTGTCACTAAATCGTCCTTGCGAATTTTGGAGATGAACCAATAGTGGATTATCTCTACTCCAATAATGATTTTTTTTTTATCATGCATTTCACGATTTGAAACATTTGCCTCATCGCTCCATGTGATGTGTCTATGGAAGTTTGGATGCTGTTTACATTTAATCATCGACAAAACGGCAATCGCCTCTCAGGATCACTAGGTTCTAGTGTTTGCACTGGTCGTAACTTGTAAGGAAAAAATTAATTTTTTTTAGAATGATTCGTACCACAGTCACTGGAACAGCTATTTTTCTTGATAAGTCTCTCATAGAATTATTTGGATTAGCCTCAAAATAGTCTAAAATGTTAATTTTTGTATCCTCAGATATCACAAAACGTTTTCTAGTTTTCTTCTTCGCAGAAACTTTTTCATCGCTCCTGAATTTTTAAATGAACAAAAACAAAATATCGCCGATCAGGTAATTCACAATCGGCGGGAAAAAAATTGCTGTAGTACTGGATTACTATTTTTTCTGGCAAACCAAATATGATTCCAACATATCATTTTTCTTGAAGGGAAAACGGCATTTTTAATCGAATTCGTAGATACAATAATAACGGAGCAGCAATAGTGCCGATTCAATTCGGAACAGGCTACATACCCACCATGAAATATTCCTGGGAACTCCTACTTGTACGAAAGCGTCTAGGAGCCACACAAATAAAATAAAATATTGGATTTATTTTCAATATATTAGATTTCTTTTCAATAGATTGGATTTCTTTTCAATATATTGAATTTATTTTCAATATATTGAATTTATTTTCATGCCAATATATTGGATTTATTTTCAATATATTGGATTTGTTGAATAACTCGAGTTATTTCGTCCGTGCGAGGGTACATTTCATTTATAGTTCTCTCTTCGAGATTGAGAAAAGAAACCGTTTTATGGCAAAATTGATAGCAATCTTGTAAGATCTAATTTGAAAATATCACAAAACAGAATTTTGAATAAGACAGAAACGCAAACATTTTAAATGGAATAACCGATATACAAGGTGAATCTACAGTATTCCCTTGATCGATTGCTTCATTGTGAATCACTACTTCAATTCCTTTAAATTTGTTTACCAAAGGGACCACCTATAACTAATTTTCGAAATTGTTTTCATTAAAGCGTGGATTACCAGATTTCAATTTTTCAATGAACAATAAACTATATACATCAGATACCTGTGCAACGTTCCTCCAAGACGACCCAATTGCAAATGCTTCTATTACTTAAACGGCCGAGCTACGCAAGTCCTGATAAGAAATGACCACCCCTCAGACTAGTTTCGAGGTTCTTGTATTTTATCAGTAACAGGGTAGGTCTTACAGCCGAAGCTATACATTATTCATGCTTGGTTATATATTTGAGTACACTACAATAAGCAATGTCGACAGCTTGTGGTAAATACGAGTAGCCTCTAATTTTTAGGCAGAGGAAGAAAGCATAGAAGCATTCCTCCGAAAGCAACTCTCTGGGTAAAAATTCAGTCAAAATGAAGATATACCCTTCTTTCTATAAATTGTGCTGAGCAGGATATGAAGCAAATATCTGATAGAAAACAATTTTGGAATGGTGATTAACACCATGGAGAAATTGACTAAGGGAATACTGTTGACGCATCCTGTGTATGGGGTATTCCTTTTGAAAAGTATGTATTCCTGTCTTTTTCTAAATTCTGTATTGTGATATTTTCAAAATATGGCCATTAATTTTGCAACGGAATTTTTTTTTTCAATTTCAAAAGAGAAGTATAAATGAAGCCTATACCTTCTAATATACTGAAAAGAAATCCAATATATTGAAAAGAAATCCAATATATTGAAAAGATATCCAATATATTGAAAAGAAATCCAATATACATAGGGATCCATTCTGGGTCCATTGATATTCTTGATGTTCATCAATGATTTACCTGAGTATGTGGATGCTGATTGCTTGGTGATGTATGCCGATGATGAATCTGTAGCATTTTGTAGTGAAAACCAATGCCAACTTGATAATGAAATCATCGAACTAAATAATAGTTTCAGTAAATGGTGTTCTACTAACAGATTAATAGTCAATCACAAAAAAAACGTATTGATGCAATACTCCATCAAACCAATAATATAGCACCTGAAGTTCATATTCATAATGCTATATTAATGGGATCAGATATAACAAAATTCTTAGGCACATTTTTAGACTCAAATCTGTCATTCAAAAGCTGCATCGAACATATCAGTAAAAAGGTAAACAGTGGATTCTATGCCATTCTACAAATGAGGAATATGTTTGTTAAATATCAGCTAATCAATATATACTAGGCCCTCGTATATCCCCACCTTACCTACAGTGTGACCCATTTAAGATGGAAGCACCCTTATAAAACTTACATTTTTCAACCGATTGAAATGATTTTTTTTTTGTTAGTTAGATATTCAAAAAGTCTATTAGGACACCAAATATCATGAATAAATCTCAATTTCCAGTGCCAACTAATCTTATTTTTCAAGGTCAAAAATCTAAAAAAATTACTAGCGATTTTTTTAGAAAAAATCTGACTACACCACTGGATTCGCGACATTTTCAAATGATTTACATGTAAATTACGTTGGAATGCGTCAATCAATAAAAAAGTTATAAAGGAATGAAATTTGAAAAATATGCCGTTTAATCAATTCACCAATTCGAATTCATGAATTTTATGAAAATTCTGAATACACCACTGGATTCAGGATGTCTTGAAATATCACTGGTCACAGTTTCATCGAAATCTGTTCAGTAATAAAAAAGTTATAAGGGAATGAAATTTGAAAAATATGTTGTAAAATGAAATTTTAACAACGTTCTTACTACACCACTGTTGATTATTGAAAAAATTATTGGGGTGATTATTGCAATGTTGTACAATTATAACATCTGAAAATCATGATGGTAAAAATAGTCTATAGGTATTTCTCGAAGTGGAGTGGATACATAAACAAGTACAATCAGGAGAGAACTCCTGGTTAATCTTCATGAAAACAATTTCAACAATATAAGACAAGTCTAATGTACTCCCAATAGAAATTATAACGAAAAAAATATGCAATGGATAATAATTATTATCATTCCAGTAGGTAACATCAGCTGTGATTTTTTCCTTTTGTTGAATAGCAAAAAATGAGAGTTGCAATTTTAACTGCCTGTTATTCAGAATGCATCAATGAAATAAACAAGTTAGCTGTGACTTACAGTTTCTCATCTATTTATTTGCGCATGAATTGTCATTTTGTTACGCACCATTAGTGAACTGAATAATTTGTGTTCCAAAATAAAAACAGATAATGGCTCAATTGTCAATTCAAGAAAAAATCGAAATTATACGTCTTTCCGGTGATGATTACCGGAGTGACAGAGAAGTAACTAGAATATTCAATGAAAGACACCCAAATCGTCCAGCCATAAATAACAGCACGGTACATAAAATAAACCAAGTTTTCAATCGGACTGGAGCAGTAACCACATATATTTTTAAGAACAATATACGAAGAAGGAACGAAAATAACCAGACTATATTAGATTACTTCAGAAATAATCCAAATAGTAGTTTGAGGGTTGCCAGCTTAGATTTAAACTTACCTAGGGAGAATATTAGGCGATGTCTGAAGAAAAATAAATTGAGGCCATTCAAACCAAAGTTTTTACATACTCTGGAACTAGGTGATCAAGAAAAACGATTGGAATTCTGCTTATGGGCCCAGGGCGAGTATCTTAATGACAGGCAATTTTTAAAGAAAATTTTATTTAGTGATGAAGCTAGTTTCACAACAAATGGAGTGGTTTCATCACAAAATATTCGCTATTGGGCCACTGAAAATCCTAACTGGGTGATAAACTGTAAAAGGCAGTATTCAGAAAAAGTGAACGTTTGGTGTGGAATACTGAATGAAAGGATAATTGGACCATTCTTTTTCGACGGCAACATGAATGGCGCAATTTTCCTACAATTTTTAAGGAATGAATTTTCGGACGCAATAGATGAACTTCTCCTTGCAGAAACAAGAAATTTATATTTTCAGTTAGATGGTTGTTCCATACATAATGCGGGAATTGTGAAGAATTGGCTGAATCAAAATTACCCTAATCGTTGGATAGGAAGGGGGAGTACATTAATTGGATGGCCACCAAGATCGCCTGACCTTACTTCACTCGATTTTTTCCTTTGGGGTTATGTTACACAAAAGGTTTACAAATCACGACCAAGGAATCGAGTGGAACTGTGCACCAGAATTCAGCAAGCTTGCGATGCAATTACTCCACAACAATTGAGGAACACTTTAAAAAATATTCGTAAGCGATATGATAAATGCATTGAATTGGATGGAAGTTTGGTGGAGGCCACCAGAATATGAATTGCACTCATTTATTTTTCAATTCGGTATCTTCTTGGTTTCTATTTTTACATTGATTGTGAATAAAAGATTGTTTTCCGCTAGTTTGTAGCAATTAGAAAAATGTACTTACAGTTATTTTTTTGTAGATTCATTTGAAATTATTGACACTAAAGTTTGTTGTGATAAACTGATTGATTGATATGGTTCGACATACATATGAAAGGAAATTGATTCTCCCATAAACGTTTCATGAATTTTATTTGAATAATATTTTGTTGAATATTGCCCCTAATACAGTGGTGTAGTAAGAACGTTGCTAAAATTCCATTGAACAACATATTTTTCAAATTTTATTCCTTTATAACTTTTTTATTACCGAACAGATTTCGATGAAACTGTGATCAGTAATATTTCAAGACATCCTGAATCCAGTGGAGTATACAGAATTTTCATAAAATTCCTGAACATGAATTGGTGGGTTGATTAAACGGCATATTTTTCAAATTTCATTCCTTTATAACTTTTTTGATTGACGCATTCCAACGTAATTTACATGTAAATCATTTGAAAATGTCGCGAATCCAGTGGTGTAGTCAGATTTTTTCTAAAAAAATCGCTAGTAATTTTTTTAGATTTTTGACCTTGAAAAATAAGATTAGTTGGCCCTGGAAATTGAGATTTATTCATGATATTTGGTGTCCTAATAGACTTTTTGAATATCTACCTAACAAAAAAAAAATCATTCCAATCGGTTGAAAAATGTAAGTTTTATAAGGGTGCTTCCATCTTAAATGGGTCACACTGTATAACATAGTAGTTTGGGGCAATGCGGTCTCATCACAAAGATTGCTGATATCACAAAAGAGAAAGATACGTTTAATATTTGGAATAAAACGTACAGACTCCTGCAAACCTTATTTTATCGAAAACAATCTTCTCACTGTTCCATGTGTATATATCATGCGATCAATAATTTCAATAAAAAAAAAATCTGTCCGACTTTTTGACAAATAGTGATAACCACTCCTACAATACTAGACATGGTAACCTTCTACAGATACCATGACATAGAACAACTTTTTTTGAAAATGCTCCTTCATATGCAGCAATCCAATTTTACAATAAGTTATCTGGGAAATATCAATTGAAAATAATTATAATATATTTGAAAACAAATTGAGGAAACATCTGGTAAATAAATGTTACTATAAAGTGAACGAATTTTTACAAGAATCACAATGAAGCATTGATTCATTAGTGACCTATTAATGGATATGTATCCACTATGTATTTTTATTATATGTTGCTGTGATATTTATTAAGTATATTTTTTTAAGTGTTTTATATATACAATGTTGACAATTTTATATTGACTCGTCCAATACCATGTAACAATGATCTTACTGGAATTAAAGATTTTTTTTTCCCGTAAGGTGTGTACCTGTCAGGTCCTGTCCCCGGAGCTCCGATACTACCGGAGGGTGCGCTGGTATCATCAACCCCAGCAAATACTCCCCACGTCCGTGGGGTGAGTGATTACTGGGTCCTAGAATCATATGCCCTGAGTAAACAGAGTGAACCAAGAATAACGTCCTTCTGCATTCTTCCGGCTAGGTTTTCTGCCGCATCACGGCATGCCGGTATGATTTTTAGATTCAAGAGCAGCGTTTCCATCATTCCACCAAGGACCCCTATTATCAGAACCACCATCTTGACAGAAAGCCTGCGTTGTTCAAAGAGTAGATCTCGATATTTAGTAGTTTTTTCTTCCTCTTTTCGGACGATATTCGTTTCGCCAGGAGATGAAAACGCAATGACGAAAATCGTCCTACTTTGGTGGTCGAGAAGGACTACATCAGGCTTATTGGCTTGTATTTGGTGGGGAATGAGTAGTTCCAATTTTTGGTTCTTCCTGCTCATTTCTATTTCTTTGGAAGTCTCTGGCACTCACCGTAATATTGTGAGAAATATTGCAACGTCATTGATATAACAGAAGATAATAATATATTCGTTTTCTAAATAAATGTCATTATCTCTGAACGGACAAACGTTATTTATGTCTGTAAGCATTGAGCAGTTATGCTTATGGGTATTATTGAAGTCGGCAGATAAATAACAAAAAGACAGAAATGAGGCATTATTATATCAACGCAGACTTTTTATGTATCTCATCTTCCTACGACAGTTTCAAGAGTCAGCAATAGTTCCCGGCCGAGCGCCGTACATCATAAACAAAACACGATGACAATCATCTCCTTGATCGTGATCTCGTGATCGCAGCATGCGGAAACTGCAGCGCGTACGGTTATTGCAAGTAGTAAACATGGGAAGGCGCAACAACGATCTGCGCACGTTGTAAACCATCGAGCGGGCTTTGAAAATGAAGGGCGGAATGCGCAAGCCGACCGGTGATCAGTGTTTCTAATGAAACTAGTAGAGTTAGTGGGTGAATTTTATAATTTGTCGGGTACACGTGGTTTTTTACGTGCTCAGTGAGTTTCCAAATAGAAGCGCCCGTTTTGGATGTACCCCACGCCAGGAGCTATTGCGAATTATAGGGGTGAGTGACCCATATCCACCATGTTTCTGTGATTTTTGAAGTTCATTGTTGTTTATGTTTTTCCGTGGGTAATTCGATTTTTGTGGAACGGATTTCAATCACAGAGTAGGTAACGCAAAATTCTTAGAAAAGAATGGGAAGACCAGTTGACACTTGAAATCAGTGTTAGTATGGGGGCTAACTGTTCCATTTTGGTACTGATTACAAAACCACAGTATGTTGAAAAATAACGTAAAGACTTCCTTACCAAACCAAAAACCTTCGATGTAATTCATATATGTCTCTGTTCATGACAAAAGAGTGATTATTACTGTTTTACTGTTTTTGATGTGTATTGAATCACTTAACAGCTAGCTTTCGTGTTGTTTCGGTATATTACTGATACCTTCTGTGATACCATCATGTACGTAATGTGTATGATATACCTACCTACATGATCAGTGGCAGTAATGGTGAAAAATAGTGTAGCTGTCAAAATCTCGGTCAAAGTAACAAATATGTCAAAATGGAAATAACAGAAGATCAAGTCGTGAATATAGGGAAGCTTGTCTATGTGTATGCCACTAAAATGATTGAAAAGTCAAAAATATAATAAGAAAAATCTCGTGAAAATCATTGAAGACAACAACAAAATATTGACAATGAATGTTCAACTTCATTGAATTTGACAGATTATGGGTTTACAAAAGTACGCCAATTGTTTTTTCATACGATGGCTTCTAGTTGTGAACCCAGAATCTGTAAAAATCGTTAATGTTGAAGATGGATTGTCATATAGTATCGACTAAGTATTGGAATAACAAAATCTCAATATGGTTTTCCAGACAGATAAGACTTAGTCTAGAAAATATTTACAAAAAATATCCTAAGTTTTTGCGGAGATTTTCGAAATTGTTACACTGAAATCAAAGAAACTAGGTAGTATTTCATCAGATGAATCTTTTTGAAAATAAGACTTTAGAAAATCAAGAATTTTACTTACAAAATTAATAAACAAAGAGAATTAAGTTATGGGCACGAGTAGGCATAAATATATGGTCATGAATGTCTATATTCCTACCACTGACTAGCTCCTATTTTTATTCTTACAGAAAGAAGAAGATAAATGTTATTGTTTCTAGTGTACGCTGCCGAGTAATAATAATTGGTTATTCAATCAAGTGTCGGGTTGAATGAATATTACCTAGGTATCCAAATCGTGAAAATATTACATAAGTAGTATTCTTCCTTTCATATATAGGAAGCAAGTGTGTGGTAAATAGTGATGATAGTTTATGCAAATTTCTTCATTGAGAAAATCTCTTAACTAAGTTAGGTTTCATCAAGAAGTTAAAAGTTGAAACGTGGAGTCTAATCAAGTATGGGAAGAATCTAGTGACTATATGAAGGTATAGAAATTCGTTTCATAAATCTTATGTCGTGGATGAAAAGTACGAATCTGTCAGCTTCGGTTGTTGGTTTTGGTACTGATTCACTGGCAATATTCGCGCATATTTACAATATCATGTTTATGTAATACCCAAAACATGTTCAACAAATGAATCTTTGGAACCTCTGGTGTGAATAAAATTAACACAATAGAAACTACTCAAAACACCAGTCGACTGAAATTGACGTTGTTTTGGCGATTTTGGTCTATTTCTTGAAAACAAAACATGAAAAACCTTTGGGTAAATAAGTATTATTGTGATACTCACACAGACACATAAAACTCTTCGCCAACTTCAATAGGTATGTGTTTTTTTATCGTGTTTATTTATAAAGAAATCATGAAATAATTTTCATGTCTGCATAAAATTAGAAATGTCAGTACATTTGGTACATTTATGATATATCTGCATGTAACTATTTAATGACCAGGGACCGTGCCAGGGACTTAAATACAACCCTTCGTTATTTGAAAATCAAACTGCGAGGGTGAAGAGTTGAAGTAGTGAAGGGTGGAACAGTTACTCAAGCTTCATATCATTCCTCTATAATTTGTTATGTCTGAATCGATGGCGTTTTTTTTTTGAGAACGAATATCGAGACAAATACTGAAGTATAGGTAACGATTTTTTTATGTCTTTGTATCGATCAACAAATAACATTGTGTTGCAAGAGAAGTGTTGGAAACTTGTATATTTATTGTATGTGAATAAAGAAAGTGCTAGGAATCGCACGTTGAAGGTAAGACCTCGTTAATCCTTGGCTCGCACAAGTTTTACTTCTGAGGGCTGTCGTTCATAGGGGAACGACAGCTGAAAAAAAATAAACAAAAAGTGCTTTGGTGTTAATCTTTGACCCTTACAACAATCTCTTCAGAATATTCAGACTTGTTTACCGGATTGAGTTTGTGTAAAAATAGGCATTTATTGGATAATATCAAAGTCACTTTTTGAATTCTTAAGTAAACTAACACAAGATGAAAATATCGGGTGAATTAAATGTGTTCTTTTTTTTTAACAATGATTGAAAAAGTGATTTTTCTGTGTTTCAGTATAAATCATAGCCAGAGAGTCTGAAAATAATTTCTTCTCAGATCCAATTTTCAATTTCAGGATTATTCGAGTACATTGGTATTCAGTGGTGGTCCTCAATCTTCAATTATTGATTTCGAAGTCATCAATTTTGTTCCCATTTCCTCCGTCCTCCTAAATCCGCCCCTGTTTTCACACCGATACCATCTAGACAATTAAACCGCTCCCCATTAGAGCGCTAGTACCCGGTTGGGATTTTTATCGCATTTCATTATACCAGTATTTTAATAAATTTCCTCGTCAGCTTGTGGAACTTCTAGTTTTTTATAGAGAATTCTGATTTTTATGGAACAAGAGGGTTAGTGGTAATTGGATTGGCCGGGGACAATGATTCGATAAGCATTGTTTATGTTGGGTAATAGAAATGTATGGAAGAGTGAACTTCAGTATGAAGGACCTGAATCAGAGTTTTTCTATGACACAATTTAACTGGAAATTACTTTATACACATTTCATATTCATGTTTTTTTCTGTTCCCTTTCCTGTCTCCAATAATTAGGTTTGCATACTATTTTCATGTCCCATCTTCTATTATTATTCTGCCCATGGCGTTTACAAAAGATTCTATAATTTCAGGTACCCTGTATTCGCGTCATTAATGCTCGAAAATAACATTTTCCAACTGAATAAGGATCTACTTCCTTCTTTATATCTATCGAACTTAATCTAAATGAAGTTACTTACTTTATACAGTGAACACGTCAAAGTTAGAACAAATTCGCTAAAAGCTTGATATGACCATTGGAGAAAACAAGGTCGGATACGTCGATTTTCTTTTTCAGTTGTGCATTATTTGTTCAACTCATATTTTGATGACGTCATCACTGATCGAGTTATGGCGTCACTATACTTTTTTTTAATGGCAATACCCTATTGTGATACTACCTTTAAAAAGAACACATTTTTCTATGTATGGATGTCATATTTTTTCTCATGTTACGTAACCGTATGTCCGATAAATGAAAGATCATTAATAATATTGACAAATGGAGAAGGCGCTCAATTAATAGTAGGTATTTACCCTAGGAATTCCTATATTAAGACGAAGGTATTTTTTTATCAATTAGGTAAGCTATCTGCATTGATAATTGGCAATAACCATGAAACCGGTACTCATGAAGTTATCCTTCCGTTCGAAACAAGTTTGTCCCTGAAATCTACAGAAGAACGCAAAGTATGTAGTTGCTGGGGACTTTTTGACGAAAATACCTCTTACTCACTCACTCACTTCCTGGCACAGGTGTGTGGGTTTTAATAAAGCCCCTGCAAATAGGTTTCTCAGCTCAGGCCCTTCGTGCACCAACACTGGGCGTGCGAGCTAGCTAGTTAGGACTCTTGGAGTTCGGAAGGATTTTCCCTTTGAGTTTTTCCTTCTGGAGCTTAGCACGTCTCACGCCAGATGTAACCTGTCATGTTTTTATAAACTATTTTTGTAGTAAGTAGTTCTTCCGTTGCAACCACAGCCAGATTGTTGAAGATTCCTAAGATGGGCACTGACTTTGGTGGGTTCCCTGATTCCTCGTTTGCTAGTCTTGCCTGCCATTTCGTTTCCGATAACACCTAAAACTGGCCCATATGAAACTGCTGACTGACCCTTTCTCAAACTAAGAGGGTAGTTTGAGAGTGTCCATATATTTCGTAAGTTCAGTAACGTTAGTGTAACAAATATAAGTGGTTCAAAAACATAGGTGTTTTATTTCTCATATTTCATCCCTCATATTTTATTACATTCAATGAAGTAGGTAATGGATATCACATATATTGTTGATTTGGGGCTTATTTGATATTTCATATGGTAAATCAACTCCTGTAAGAAAAATAAACATTTGATGATGACGTCGGAGTCGATTTGACTACGATAAAGAAGGTGCATCCTTCTTTATGACATCAACAGAATATGAGTCTTTTTGCGATAGTTTCTTCTAAACAAATTACAAAACACATTATAACAATTGTGTTTTTATTAAATGATTCTTTAAAACATCATTTCAATGAAGATGATTGTTACCGTATTGCATTTATACAGGGCTATTCGATAACGATAACGGTAGATAGAGGGGTGATTGAATGGTGGCAAAGTAGTATATTTCAAAGGTCATTTATGTGAATCAAAATTTTTTTATCTAGCTTCTTCAGTTCCCGAGTTAGACAGGAAAAATCGAAAATTAAAAAAAAAATTTTTTTGCCTTGCCATTATTTTTTATTTTGTGAATATTTTTCAATAATTTTGGCACTTTGCCGTAGCAACCTTTTGTAGACTATCTAAATATGTGATTAAAAATTATATAAAGAATCGCGCAACTTGGGTCACTCTAAACTTTTTATTTTCACATACGGACATGTATTTTTTATGGCATGTTTCAAAAGGTCAAAAGTCATGTTTCACATTGACGTAGAGTGTTTTGGAAACATTAACCTATTACCAGTAAAATTTAGAATTTATTTCATTCCATTATGACGAAAATCAATAATAAATTGGCATTTTTCAATTACAGCCAAGTTTAATGGAGTTCGATAAACTGACAGACAAAATGTTTTAATGTCAGTTTTTCTTGTAAAATTACTGAGTTGCAAAATTATTTCGATAAAACTGAGAATAAGTATATAAATAAATAAAGGAATAATAAAAAAAGAAATTTCAACCAAAAGTATTGTGGATACAATATAAACTGAACTGATAAATGAATGAGGAAGGTGAATATCAATGAATAATACTGAATTGATGAATAACAATTATTCCATATTTCGGAAAACACCTAAGAATATATCATCAAGACTATTTTAAGAAATTATAAAAATAAATGTTTGTTGAACTTGTATTTTAAGAGATATATTCCTACATTTTCCAAATCATCATCAAATTCATTTCATTTAATAATATTTGCTTCCCGAATATATGGTTTAGGATTCTAAAATGAAATATTGTAAAAACACTGGAGTTTTATTGTTGACGATAATATATTGTTTTCTCAATACGCTTTGATTCTTTCTCAATTTTGGTGAAACTGTAGCGAAATAGGCGAGAATCAGTGAAATGGCATCATTTTTATTCACCTTTGTTGATGAACGAAGGGTATGGTCCGTATATATAATTGGTTACTTTGGTTAGTAATTTGGCGGTCCGTATATATCTAATTCCTGAAAACCCGTTGACTATTTCCTGAAACTTCGGTGACTTATCTGTCACCAGAGCAACCATACTTTTTCCTTGGTATATTCGGTAACCGCTTGTCATTTGACAATTTGACTCATTTTATTTGATTAAATGTTGAAATTTTCAATAGAAAAAGTTAAAATTTATTTCAAAAAAGTTTATGAATGTGAAAGCTTTGAAGGTAGCGGAAATAGATTTTCTTAACAGCTATGACCTTGAATATATCTCTCACTCTCACTCACTGCCGAAACGTAAATTTGTCCTCTGCTACGGTATGAGTCATAGCTCTTAAGAAATTCCACTACCTCTAGTTGTTTTCCGACGAAAGGTAAAAATGTATGACAACTTTTTTTCAAAAATACTGATAATAATGACCGAAGACAAATGACAAGGGGTCCGTATATGTGGAGCCGGTTACCTGAAAAATTATTAACCGCTAGTTACCACGCTGAACATTTCGGCGATAGGACCATACCCGAAGTGAGTATTCGTTTTTAGTCATCGAAAATCCAACGAAAAGGAATCTTCAATACGTGCAATCATGCTTGTTATTATCTACCTGCTCATATATACCTGTTGAATTCTTCTTACAAAAAATACATTGTAATTGTTGCTTCAAAAGAACATAGCTTCGGGTGTCGTGTACCTGGTACTTTCTCCTAGAAGGTACCTACATCAACTGTTGAAGATGAATTAAACGGGGGGTGGTAGTAGTAATAATAATAGGTGTTTAGTGACATAAACATTGAGAAATAATAATATGTATGAAATTTCCATATGCGTGAATAAATACGGCAGCAGGGACAATTGAAATTGCTGTCACTTGTATACATCGAAACATGGGTACACTATGGAAAAGTTTATACCAGTAAAAGGCTATTTTTTATAGCCGTTTTTGTTAATTAAATACCTGAAATGAATAATATCGACAATGTTGAATCCTTCTCTCCTCATATTCCTACAAAGTGGAAAAAAGAGGCAAACATCTGACAGAAAACAACTACTTACCTGACTAATACTACGACGGACTTTGATCTACATCTGGCAGATGTTTGTGCAAAGATCTTACAAGAAGACTCAATTGCAATTGCTTATCTTGTAATTAAACAGTAAATTATCCTTCTTTTGGTTGGGGGTGATCACCTGCAGACATGTATGTTTCGGGGTATTGCCTTTCGTCACTACTAGGGTAGGTCGGACAAAATTAAAATCGTTCTGTCCCTGCCCGATGAATGATAATCAACAGCTTAACTAATATTTCCATCCACAGCCAAAATAAGAATAATCTACTGTTGAATTGAAAGATAAGCACTAACAATTAGGTCTTCTTGGAAGATGTAGTAAATGTAGTTTAATGTCCGTCATGGTATTAGCCAGGAAAGTAGTTGTTTTCTTTCAGATGTTTGCCTAATTTTTTCACTTTGTGGAAACATGCGGAGAGAACGGTGCTTTTTTCGTTTCATTTTACTGACACTCTCCGGCCCAATTTTTTTAACTTTGTTCGAATTATTGAATTGGATACCTTTTATGTCATCAATTTCAGATAATAAGGACCACAAACGAACATAAAAAACTCAGCATAATGCTCAAAAATTAATAAAATTAAACATTCGTAATCAGAACTATATTAGGTACTATCCACTTTGTTCCTAAAAACATTTGAGTTCTGAAAAATTCAAATTTTTCTCAATACCCATGGAAACATTACCGCTAGTATTCCTTATTATTGACGTGAAACTCTAGATTATTGCATTATAGTTCAGTCGACGGCTAGTTTCAGATAGAAAAAGGTCGGAAGTTAATGAAACTTCAAGATGTTGTTCAGGGATGGTTGATTAATATTTTCTCAAGTTTTGGACCTCGAGGACCCTGTGCTAAAAAAGTAGAGGGGGGAAAACTGCAAATTTTTCGACCTTGGTGTGGTTTTTCCTCAATAACTGTTTTGCCTTACGTTCTACGGCAAAAACGTCGTTGTACTGTTTTGTAGATCGTCAAATTCCCTAAGAATTTGTTGCCCCAAACATGTTTGTGTGTCAATTTTTTACCGAGATATGGCACTTCGAAGAATAGGTAATTTTTCAAATTTCGCCACAAAATGCAGAATTCCACCATATTTCTTCTGTTATACAAGAATTATGATGAAATGTAGTTGCTATATAAATTCCTACTTGAAATCACCAACTTAAGATAACCCCTACCTCTGCTTGCCCACCAGGTGTCAAGTCGTTCCTCCCAAGGACAAGAGAGTGTCAGGCCGAGGGGAGTGTGTGATCAGCTACAGCAGTAAAAAGCTGGAAAACAATAGATTTTAGAACACTGCTCCAGTGAAACTGCGGAATGCAAACGATGAACCAATATTCAACATAGAAGGCTGAAATTAGTCTCTTCTCCCTTCGCTACCTAGACCTATTTGTTTTCGATTTTTGAGGTCATATCAGATCACTTTTCATTTTATTCTTTCAACATGACTCCATTATTCATTAATTCCAAGAAGAAATCGAAAAATAGTAATTATAGAAGGGTATAAGTACCTCAGGTAGAATAGTAAATTAGGTAATAAGAAAATTAAAAAAATAAAATTGGTAAAAATGGGACAGATAGTGTTCAACCACTCAGAGTATATATAAGATTAAGTTATATAAGTAACATTAGAAACCTTGAAGTGAATAATAACTTTGTTAGCGAAAGGAGCATCGAGTGTTAGTGACAGTTTTGGTTTTTGGGTAATTTTCTGAGATGGCGTCTACATCTCGTGGATCAGACTTGTGTTTTATTTGTAAAGGAGGAGTTGAAGCAGGTGAACTAACTGTAGTGAAAGCCAAAGGAGTTGCCAGACTGTTGGAGTCCAGTGGAAGAAGAAAATTTGCAGTACCTACATGAAGAATACCTCCCTCTCTGCAGTAGTGGCCCCGTTTGTCACACCAAACGCTACTCCTCAGCAGATCAGCGACGCTGGAGAAACGTTCCTGGTAGCAGTTTATGGAGGCAACATTGACAGAGACAATCTCGACGACCTCAGGTACCAATTATTCACACGATCAGTGACGAAGGCTAAATAGAGATTTCTAATGGATTTGGAAACCCAAATAAAAAGAGACGAAAGTTCTTAATTTTTCCGTCCTTGTTGCCAGAGAATGTACTCTGTGATTGGTTACTATAAGGTCAGGGAGTATAAATGTCATTTTCAACTGTAGCTGTCATGTCATCCAAACTAACCGCCATTATGGTAACCAATCACAGAGCGCGTCCCTGGCAACAAGGATGGAAAAATTAAGAACTTTCGTCTCTTTTTATTTGGGTTTCCAAATCCATTAGAAATCTCTATTACAACTAGCCCGCCTACCACCAACAAGGGACGCTGCCAAGTACCACTCCCTCCGCACTTACCAGCAAGTACAGGCATGGTTGGGCAATGATCTCCTCCCATCCGTATGGGGCTGGAGCCTAACCACTCGAGGGGTACTACCAATCCCCATAACCAGACATGCTGCGCTGGATGACATCCTCCATATTGTTTTCTGCAAGTGCAGCAAAGGCTGTAGCAGCGGAGCTTGCGGCTGCAAGAAAGCAGGTCTCCGATGCTCAGCAATGTGCAAGCACTGCACAGGCCACTCCTGCGAAAACGCCCCCGCAACTGATTTGATCGAGGAAGACTCACCAGAAATATTGGACGAAAACGACGACAGCGACTTCATTGACAGCCTTATAGCTCAGGAGGACAACGAGCTGTTACGAGCAGAACCAGCGGCTAAGAAATCTCGGCAGGAAATGTAATGAGTACAAATGAGTACCTACCCACTATGATTAGCATAATATCTTTATTCCTCAATATAATATATGCCTTGAGAATAACTTAATATTGTTAATTACATAAATTTTTTTCACGAAAGGACTACGTATTTTTTCTTCCTGTCCTGGGATAATTATGTAGGGGAACAGGGGGATATCGATCCGAAAATTAACTGATATCAATACCAAAATGATGTGAATAGGTATGGTTGGTTTCCATCAGAAAGTTAGGTTTTGAGAATTGGGGTTGGGTGGGGGAAGGAGGAGTGGGGTGTCCAAAGTTGATGACTTCAACTAAGAACCATAATTACTACATTTCATCATAATTCGAGTATAACAGATGAAATAAGCTGTAATTTTGCATTTTTTGTCATTTCTTAGCAAATTTTGAAACATGACCTATTTTTTGACGTGCCATATCTCGGTAGCGAATTCACATACAAACTTGTTTCTTCGGTCCAAATCGTATAAAATTTTATGCTCTACAAAAAAGTATCGATATGTTTTTTCCGTAGGACGTAAGAGAAAAAAGTAATCGAGGAAAAACCGGAGTGAGGTCAAAAATTTTGCAATTTCCCCCCCCCTACTTTTTTCGCACAGGGTCCTCGAGGTCCATAACTTAAAATGTTGATTAACCATCCCTGAAGAACCTCCTGATGTTTCATTAACTTCCGACCTTTTTCCACCTAACCCCTCTTTTTCAAACAGTCGACTGAACTATTATTGATTCTGCAAAGAACCTCATTCTTATATGGTTGAAATTTCCGATATTTTGGTGGATTTAACTTCCCCAGTAAAAGTGTTCGTAAGCTCAAAAATATCTCTCGAGTTGATTTAGAGAAACACGGTGTTGTATGGATTCTGCAATAAGAATCATTCATTAACTAGACTCAAAATAAATTAGGTACCCAACTTTTGATCGACTTCGACTTTTTTTATACAGAGTTGTTCAAAATTAGGGGTACGTCAATCACTTGTTTTTTATTTCGGATAAAGGATGCCATCTGGTTTGATTGTGAATATTAGGTGAGTGAAAAGTTATTGTTCATGTTTGGTAAAAATATGTGATTAGTTCCGAAAACATCCCTGTATGTCAAAAAAAATCGGTTAAATTCTTTGAATTTCCATTCGGATCCATTCTACCACTAATTCTGTTCTTCATAAATAACGACTCATTGGGAGCTTCGTCATGCCCAGTGCACGGATTTGGTTAAGCTCCGAAATCAACCCGTGAAACTAGAAAAAAATGTGAATTTGAATGTGAACTTGGCCAAAATTCTAGAATGGAATCTATCAACTTGATCTTCTTTCAGTGGCTAGTATAATGGGGAATTTTCCACCTGACGACAATCAAGTATTTTCTGTTAAAGATCTATAAAACACTGCATTTAAAACACACCATATCAACATTTTTATTTAAAAAATTATTCAAGTACTTAAAAATGAAAAATAAAATTAAGCATTTGAAATTTAAGGATTTGTTTCTATTTCACCATCTGGCAACATCGGCTACAAATTTCACAGATAAGAAAGGACAATAAATCTGTTACGTTAATAAGTTAAACAGATATGACAATGTTCCGAGCACCGATCTATAATAAAATATAGGTCGGTGGTTCCGAGTCATTCTGTGACATTTTGTGTACTGTGTGCCCAACCCCTAACAAAGACTATGGTACTTCTTCTAGCATACTACCATCCCCTACGTTTTGTAGGCGCTTTTGCCAACATGTTAATTTAAAACAAAACCCTTTAAATTTAAAACCGAACATTTGAAAAATTAATTTGAATACTTTTATCAGTGAAATTGAAAAACTCATGAATGAAACTCAACTTTATTTTGTTCAAACTTGCATTTGCTTGTGTTGGTGCTTGGTATTACCATCAGCAGTAACCTTTCATGGTCAATCATGTGAGGTCCTTTGCCAGAAATTAGCCACTACTAGGCTGAATGGACTTGTCCATGGCGACTCCATCAACTTGTTCTTGGAAAGTTTGATTCCATTTGAAATGAGTTGTCGGTAGTGAATGTTGAAATAATTGATGTCTTGTAGAAAAAATCTCCCTTATGTAGCTGAGGGCTTCCTCGAAAGATACATTAGCGAATAAGGAGATAATATCGAAACTAACTATAGGATGTCGTTTGGCTTCAAGGTGTCGTTCTCCAATTGATCGATGAAGTGAGTGTAGTCTTGACCGTACGTTTTGGTCTTCCCTACATGGTTCTGTAGTAGGTATATCCAAAAAATGCTTGTCAAGGTTGTAAGTTGGTGATCCTACGGCACTTGATATTGGTCTCAACGGTAGATCCTCTTTATGATTTTTCGTTAATTCATAGAGCCTTGACAGTAACGCTTCTGATCTGCAGAGTTTCTTCTTTGCATTCGGTGGTAGTGAAGACTCCTTTACCAGCTGATTGATCTTCCTCATTATCTTCTCTGTTGGGTATTTGTGTAGTCTTTTGAACATGTTTTTGACTAACAAGGTGATTGAGCTTCTTTTTGTGAATGGTCGTATGGGCGCACCAGGAAGTAGAGCTTTGGTTTCAGTTGATACGTCAAAAAAAGTATTTCGATCACGTCACTGAAGATGACTTCCGCAGCTGCAGTTGAAACGTTTGGAGATTTCAACCAAATAAGACTACGGCAAAATCCGGAAACAGTGCTGGCGTGCAGTGCATATATATTTATATCATTTGAAATTGAAACTTCAGGTACGTTGGTGCATTTATCAATTCTACAAAATTTTAGAATTCTGCAGCAAAAATTACGGAAATCAATGGGGTGTTCCTATAAGAAGTGGAACACACTGTACATGAAAGTGAAATTTTTCATTCATTTTAATATAAGGTACAGTGCAGTACAATTTAAAAATACGTCAAAAAAGACTGTTCGATTGAAATGCTATAATATCGGGCATCCTCAACACTATTTAGGTTATTCATAATTTGCTCTTTGCCACACGTTCGTAGGATGCGTTCACAATATTTTTGTCAATGGTTCTTATGAGCATGAACAGCTATTTTTGAAACGCCCTTTAGACATTTCGCAACTGATGAAAATTTACCTCCCTGTGCGACTGCTATATTTATAACCATTATGTTTATATTTATAGCGCTTTATGAAACCATATGTTATTGCATGCAGACGATTGATGGACGAACAAAAATTGCAAAAAATTGTATCAGTTTTCCAGTTGGGTGAATGGTTGATGTGAACGCGGCTAACCAAATATTATCATGGCATTGAATTGGAAATTATCGTGAGAAACTACTGGGAATGGCGATGGTATTTCCAAGTTTTGTGTTAGAGAATTCCAATAAATGGTATTGGTCTTGATGGTCTTGGTCTTGGATCACAATTTGTCTAGAAATTTTAATTATTCAATTCAATTGTCCAACAGTTTATATGCTCATAATAGTTATTTCGTATTTCTCAGTCTTCAACAATTGTCAATTAGTACGGGTAGAGTTAGCGAAATAAAAATTTCTCATTTCACAATCATAATATAATTTTTAAGAAATCTCAAATAAATATTAAATTAGAACCACACAGCACACAGGTCTACGCCCGACAGACCAGAGAAAAGGTTCAAAATGGTTGGGATGTTAATAAGGTTTTTGTTGACCATTTTACAATGGATTATTGTGATGAGCAGTAAGATGCGGTTGCGGCAGAGTGGTGTAATCGGAATCCCGAGGAAATTGCAATAATTATTAACCACTGCGACCTTACAACATACACCTATTTGTTGTAAACTGTATAACTGCAATACAGATTTTGAAAAATGTATGTTTGATTTTGAATGAACAAAATTTAAAAACCTACCATCTGAAATATATATAATTGAAATAAAATGCCATAACATTTTTTGTGTTGTTCAAATTCTAAACTGTTTCGTTTTGTAATTTGACTCGAAAAACTCCCAACCTAAAAACGCTACACCTTCGGTGTCGTGTTTTGAATAGTTGACAGTTTTTCTCGTCTTATTGCTAGGCAGCAGTTTCTCATTTAACAACCCAAAACCCGATAAAGTAAAAAACTTTTCGGGCGGTTATAAGTGGAAAATAAGAATAGAGACCTTTGGTGGATACCAACATTTAAGATTTTACAAAAGCTCAGTAATTGCCCATAGCATACCTATTCCAGACTGATGCCCTCAAAACTCTTTTCAAATCAGGCAAGATTTATTGGTATATAAATCCATAATGGAAGCATGCATACCTACTCAAGATTATGTTGAAAATACACAGAATGAATAACAGTGGTTGATCAGAACAAAACATTTTCTTCCACCGGAAAACATTCTGTGGCAATTTTCATAATCCAGGAAGGAAGTTAAATACGTTTTCCACAACTTTATTGCTTCCAAATTTTGAAAAAAGTGGAAAGTAAAATTACGTTTACACTATTTTAGTTTCTGATTGACATACCTTTGACCTATGATTTTCTGGTTATATTTTTTGTATTAGTTTACTCAATTTATTTTATAATCATACATTAGTATTCAGGGTTTTCTTTGAACTCCTCCTTTTGAACTTTTTCAATACTCATTACACAATACAAACTTGTTGATTTCTCTTCGTCAATTATGCTTTTCGGTATTTGTCTTTAAGGTTATCTCTATACATTTGGGCATCCGCTACAGACTTTCGTCCTTGTATCCATAAAATTTCATTTGGAATAAATGTGTGAATGTCTGGAAGGGTCGTCATAGAATAATTTACTTGGTTTCCTTTTGATGAAGTGCCTATAATAGAATGTCGGAAATTTCATAAGCTCATGTCTGGATTCTTGTTAGGGGTAACTTAATTCATAGTGAAGACGGAAAACATTGCCGATCCACTCTGGATTTGCTAGTGCTGAAGTTGAAAAAAAAAATTATTGAACATGCTTTATTTCTGCGGCTTTGCACTCTCTACTAATGTTTGTTCGTTTCGTTTTAGTTTTCATAAGGTTAGTATATCATTACAGAATGTTAGAAGGAGAAAGAGTTTTCACGTACAAACAAAACAGAATGCTCTTCATCACTGTAAGCTATGAAGGGAAAAATAATAATGATAATGCATTTCATTAGAACGATCCATTTCCCATCCTCAGGATGGAGTTCTCCGAGAAGTTCTCGCTCTGGATGAAACAAACACATACCGTCGTTCAAGGCAGTACTGCGTTCTTCAAATTAACGGAATATCAGGAATTTCAGTAGATATGAACAAAAAAATATAAGAAGCCACTGAGCCTGATGTAGACCTGTCTACCATCGGAGTGAGACAATTTTCATCATGAGTAGTCGGCTTTGGATTGAACGGTATCGAAAAAAAAATAAATGAAATTTAGCATTTGAAGCCCGCAGACTCAAGTAAACAACTTACGGCTTGTCTGCTCAAGATAACCCACTCCATAGGTGTTAACACTTTCTTAAAGAAACGATTAGTAACTGATGGGTTCTATAGGTATTGATTGTTTAGTAGGTCAATGAAATCAATTAGTTCCTGGAAATGTACAGATGTTTTTCGGTATTGAGTATTCTCGAAATCATCGCGAAGAGTCTGGCCTAGACAAACTTGGGGTGTAACATAAGTACATTAAAATATTCAAGTAACGTATTCCCGAGACTATTTCAAGAAAAAAAAGTCCATATAAACTTGTGTCCGGAAATGCTTCATTTCGGAGATACAGGGTGTTGAAATTGAATTTTTTTGTTCGCTTTTCAAAAATAACTTTTGCAAAAAATAAGTTATTCACACGAAATTTCGTACCCGGGGTTTGTTTGACGTGAGAAAACATAATTTCGTATTAATCTTCATGTAACATCTAGAGGGCGCTGCGTACGCTGTCATTATTTATTTCAAATTGCCCTAACAGTTTTGATAGTGAACTTTTGGCACTTTTCATGAAAAAACCTTATTCCCACACCTTTTGCAAGTAAAAAAGGTACACTTCCTCAACAACGATGGAGGTGGTCGTTTTCGAGATATTTACAATTTTATATATCGATACATGTTACTTAGCTCCTAGGGCACTAGTGAAGTTGCTGAGAACATTACAAAAACTAAGTATGTAGTAGATCACGTCAGAATAAACTACTTGTTTTTTCGATAATTAAATCAAGGTCAATAGAATTCGAATCACTATTTAGATTGGAAATCAATTTTTTGTTGAATAAAATTATTGATTTTTTTTTATTTTATTTATTTTTGTGGAATGAATGATTTTGTTTGTTAAAGTTTTTATTGTTGAAAAATTTTTAAATCAAATTTAAAAATAGATTTAATTTCTTTTGTCCATTGTGCATGCGATAAACGCTTTGGAATGGGCTAGAAGTGGTAGACTAAGCCAATATTCGAGTCTATTGTTTGCCCTGACTGTTCATATATTCTTGGCCAATGTCGAGGGGAAAAAGTTCAGGAAAGAGAGAAAGTTCGGGAAAAATTTCCAGGTATGAAGTTCCGGTAAAAAGTCAAAGTAAAATGTCCGGGTAAAAAGTACGGGTAAGAAGTTCGGAGAAAGAGAAAAAAAAAAGTTTCAATAAATTCAGGAAGAAAAGTTTGGAAAAATGTCCGTGTGTTCATGCAGAAAGTCCGGGTAAGAAGTCCGAATAAAAAGTCCGGGTAAGAAGTCCGCGTAAGAAGTCCAGGTATAAACTCGAGGTGAAAAGTCTGGGTAAAAAGTTTGGGTAAGATATCTAGTTGAAAAGTTCGGGTAAAAAGTCCGATTAAGAAGTCCGGGTAAAACGTGCTGGTAAAAAGACCGGGTAAAAAGTCCTGGTAAAAAGACCGGGTAAAAAGACCGGGTAAAAAGTCCGGATGAGAAGTCCTAATGAAAAGTCTGGGTAAAAAGTCCGGTTTAAAAGTCTGGGTAAAAAGTTCGGAAAAAAGTCTTGGTGAGAAGCCCGGAGAAAAAGTCCGGGTAAAAAGGCCGTATAAAAAGTCTGGGTAAGAAGTCTAAGTAAAAAATTCGAGTAAAAAGTCCGGTCAAGAAGTCCGGGTAAAAGCACTTCTAAAAAGACCGGGTAAAAAGTAAAAAGTCCGGATGAAAAGTACGAATAAAAAGTCCGGGTAAAAAGTCCGGTCAAGATGTCTGAGTAAAAGGGCGGATAAAACGTCCGGGTGAGAAGTCCGAATGAAAAGTTCGGGTAAAAAGTCCGGGTAAAAAGTCCGGGTAAGAAGTCCGGGAAAAAGTCCGGGTAAGAAGTCCGCGTAAGAAGTCCAGGTATAAACTCGAGGTGAAAAGTCTGGGTAAAAAGTTTGGGTGAGATATCTAGTCGAAAAGTTCGGGTAAAAAGTCCGATTAAGAAGTCCGGGTAAAACGTGCTGGTAAAAAGGCCGGGTAAAAAGTACTGGTAAAAAGACCGGGTAAAAAGTCCGGGTGAGAAGTCCT